>CM020186.1:15797531-15869126 GCA_009805545.1 Oryza longistaminata | reverse complement strand
AAGGCCAAAACAAAGGGCAAACGAGGGAAGAACCGAAGAAGTGGTGTTTGGCGTCCGGTTGATCCGTCCACCCTATTAAAAGACGAGACGACAAGCAAGTTTTTCCGCGACTTGGACGCTTGCGCTGCTGCGTGTTCACTCTCCCTACGCCCGCACCGCAGGTGGCCCATCCTTCGCCGTGACGACCCGTGCAGTGCAGCCAGGCAGCTACTCGTACTAAGCTTTTAGCTGCAGTTTCGTTTGCGTGCCCGTTGATAAATGTTCACCGGCCACCTCGGCCATGGCAGGGGCAGGCATGTGCATTGCGTTTGTGCCATTGTGTGTGTGAGAGAGACATGTTGTTGTTGTTTACCATGCGATTAGCCATTGCTTTGCTTTGTGTGGCGGTTTGTACAAAACCAGCTGGGTTTCATCAATGCGATGGGTAGTACGGAGTACTCCATCCATCCAAATAAAAGACAAACCCTAGGTTTCGTATCTAACGTTTACCATCCGTCTTATTTTGAAAAAATTATAAAAAAATTAAAAATAAGTCACGCATAAAGAATTAATCATATTTTATCATTAACAACCATGAAAATATTAATTATAAAAAAATTATATAAGACAGACAGTTAAAATTGGACAGAAATTTAAGGTTTTCTTTTTAAGACGGATGGAGTACTTAAAAAAAACCTAGGGAGTACCTCCTTCCTTCCAGTTGGCAAAGGGAGAGGGTACTTAAAAAAAAACAGTTAATACTAGTACTAGCTCTTTAAATCTGACCGACGAGTGAGTGAGTGAGCAATGATCATTCTTTCGAGAGGCAGATCCGTTAAGTGGCTTTAACTTTACTGGAGATTTACTTTAGTTTTGCTCTGTTCCGGCTGAAATCCGTTAAAGAGTCAGAAAGAACGTTTTTCTTTACAAAAAGAAACAGTTGGATCAGTTATAACCGAAGTGAAAAAAAAGGCCCTTTTCCAACTGTTATTCTAACCGCATTGACAATTACAAGTTACTCCTTCATTCATAATATAAGAGATTTTGAATTTTGTTTGCACTGTTTGACACTCGTTTTATTCAAAAAATTTTAGAATTATTATTTATTTTTTGACTTACTATTATCCAAAGTACTTTCAGCACAACTTTTTGTTTTTTAAAAATTGTGCAAATATAAAAATGAAAAGTTGTGCTCAAAGTACTTTAGATAATAAAATAAGTTAAAAAATTAATAATTCTAAAATTTTTTAATAAGACGAGTGGTCAAACAGTGCAAGTAAAACTCAAAATCTTTATAATTATGAAACGGGGGAGTACAGGCAGAGTCGGTGTTAGACGGTACAGTTGTAGCATAATTTATTGAATTTATTGGACTTGCGGTGGTGGCTGATCCGGTGCTAATACCTTCCTCAATGTATGTGTGGGCGACATTGGTTAGGAGTGAATAACGAGACATCATAGCTTGTTTAGACTCGGCTCATTCTCCTAACGAGCCAACTTGGCTTGGCTCATTAATCTTAAAGAGTTAAAAGCCTAGCTCGGTTCGTAAGGTGGCCTGTTAAGCTCATTAACACATTTGCCCATGTAACTACCTATATTAGCATATATGTATAGTGATCTAGATGTAAATTTTAAAAGTACAATAATCTATATGACATTCTTAAATAAGTTAAGTGACCCTCCATGCATTTTATTCCTTGTTATTTTTTAATACTACATTCAATAAAACATCACGTGGTGTTTTTTTAATACAGACTTTTAGTGCTTAGTTTTATGTCTTTTCTAAAGCTATATTCAATGAAACATTATATTGCTTAGTTTGTTCGTTAAAAAAGAACAAATCAATTTTTTTTTATATTGGAACAAATCAAAGTTTTAGTTATGCGAAGACTGTACAAACGTTCGCAAGGGCGGGGACACCAGCGTCCAAACCCAATACCGATCGGTAGCGAGTCCACGGCGCGATGCCCGCGAGATCGAACCAACGCGCGCCCAAGCATATCTCGCTGAGTTTAAGCGGTGGAAGTGGCCTCGCGCGCGTGGATGTCCCCTGCTGCGACAGCTGCGCCCCCTGCGATCTCCGTGCGATTCTGTTCGTTCGTTCGAGAAAATGTTTTCTGTTTGTTTGGATTCGAGTGGATATCGTCGTTGCCGTCGCCTTGCACACCAATGCGTGCGTACACAAATGCCAGCTGCCTCCCTCCCATGCATATGCCGGTGCATGGCAGAGAGAGAGAGCGAGCATTGGTTTGACTACTGGCCGGCGCCGTATCGATCTCTATCTCATTGTACCCATCTGCTTTGCATCAATCAAGCCAGGCCGTGGAAGGTACATGTGAGATTACTGCGATAATACTATTATTGAAGGCTTTGCTGGTCCATGTGCATGCTTCTGTTCCAAGATCAATGATCTCAAGGGAGAATTTGAACACTGACTTTCGTACTAATTTCAGCATAAGCAGATCGTCATGCATATGTATATATAGAAACAAAAACGGGATGGAATATTATCTTCGGTGAATCGAAACAAAGAACGGCGATGAATTGACGAGGACGATCGAGCGGCGATAAACTAATATACGACTTGTCCACAACAACGAAAACAACAGGAAAACTAACTGCTCTCTCCATTGTATATTCCACATCTCCGGCAAGTGTGGCGTCTTAGACCGACGAACTCTATTCCGTCTCTCGTGAGGCATTTTTTAAACATAAAAATGTTAGCAGCATGGGTATCCATCTGATTAGAAAATTTATCAAGCGCTATGTCCGCTTCCCCGGAAACAAAATTTTTGGATCCGTGCCACACAGCGAATGCGACTTTCCGTGCTCAGAACAGGTTACATGTGTTTTATACGAAAGTCGCCATAAAGAGTCAGACAGAAATTGTCAAAACCAATTTAATCACGTGAAATAGTGGAAGTGTTCACAATGTTTTGAAGCTTATTTGGCCGTATACCACAGGAATGCTGAATTAACAATGCTGGTATACTCTCACCGGACAAAAATAAGAAGCGCTTTCAGACAAGGTTGTTTCAGTAGACTATTATTTCATTTCAGTTGTACTACAACCATAAAAATGGTAAAAATACGTGTTCTAGGACGTAGTACCTTTTTCTTTCGACAACTATGTACTCACATCGGCAGCCTTAGCAATAAAAATAGATCCAAAATTTAAATTATAAAACTCTAATGTAAAGTTGATTTTAAGATTTTTCATCACCTTATTTTAGACAGTTTTTAAACCATTAATCTCTATTTCTTCTCTACTATTATAAAAATTGAAGATGTTTTTACGGTATTTTGGTACGTCATCCATATTTGAGTCGGTTTTTAAGTTCGTTCGTTTTTAGAAATACAGATCCGTGTATGAGTCGGATTTTAAATTCGTTTGCTTTTCGAAATACAAAAGAAGTCGTATAAGAAATATTCAAGCAAATTTCCACGGTGAATTTCATCCTAGCTAAACCGTATAACAATAATAAGATTAAAATAGCATTCACCCGTTACAACGCACGAGTATTTTTTCTAGTAATACAAATATGAAAGTTTATCCATCGTAGATTCATTTTGGTTGCTTCGTTCATTTTTTATACAACTTATCAGTTATAAGTATAACTCAACCGATCCGAACTGATCATATTCTTACGATATCACTTATTTACAATTCTAAAGAGTAATTACTGTAAAGAGATATCTTTTATATAAACCTTTCCATTGACCCCTATTACATTAATTTTTGGCATTTCATATCAGGATGCCATAAGTTCCTGTGGTACTTACTTTTGCTACAACCCCTAGTACGATTTTTCCTTGATGGAAAAGATAGAGCTTTCGTCGTTTGCTCGATCTAAGTGTGGTCCAGACAAAGCTCCAAAAGAAAAGGGATCCCGACAAAACATTACTAGTTGCACAAGACAGTTTTCGCAATAATTAGGGTGGCTTAGCTTTAGCACAAACAAAACGTGGGGAAACAATATACGCGAGTAAAGGAGTACCAAAATGTAATGTACGGCACCATCTTGGATTAGCACATACCAAAACAAATGGACGCGTAAAGTGTGTACGTCTTCCTCGTTCTTGTACGTATGTACCATCTCACATGAACCCAAATTAACCAGATATATATGCATAGTAGAGCTTTTCCACAATTTGTAGTTGACAAACACGCCTTCATCCTCTTTCCACATGGTTATCAGGAAAAATATGTACTAGTAAAAATCATGTGTGTAAACTTAAAAACTATCGTAGAATTAAAAAATAATCGTTTGAGATTTGTTCATCATGAGTAAATTTTATAGTGGCATCTATTTATATATTCTATGATAGTTTTTAGGTTTTAAAATAATACGATTTTCACTATATATTTTTTTTCTGGTTATGCTTGTTAGTGCCAAATGTCAAGCATCCAAACAACGTCATACTATCTCATCGGTTGGCCAAATACTTTGGCTGATCAGCCAAAGCTGCCTCCAATTCAGCCAAACTTCAATGCAAATTGGTTAGCTTATTTTGCTTAAATGGCTGATTAGCCAAAGCATTTGCCATCCGATGAGGGCAATACATGCTACAATTTCTTATGACGTTAATATGCACATGGTACAGCTGCAAGCTAGGTAATCAACCGATCGACCAGCAAGATCCTAACGGTTTGGTTCACCAAACAATAATCTTCCGAGAGCTCTTCAAACCGGTCGCATACTGCCGTGTCACGCGCCTAAGCCTCACTTCATATAATCATATTCTTTTTGGCCCTCGAGGTGGCACACGTGAAAACGGGGACACGTGTGTGGCCTGGATGTGCCTTTGGTCGAACGGCAATTCATCCATTCACACGCTCATTTCATTCAGCATCGCAACAACACGTGACAGCTCTTAAATAAGCCAACCCAAAAGGATCCACTACTGTAGTTTTCTATCGGTTTTCATCGAAATTGTAAATCCTGGTTATTGTAACGCCAAAACTAAACTGAATTCCGTCGACAGTGAGACGTCCGTGGTGGCTTCGTCAATTTTAAAATATATCAGCCCAGTCTTTTGGAGGTACTCATATAGATAGGATGTGCACGTGTGCGTTTAGTACTGCATTTTTTTTAAAAAAAGAAAAACTAAACTAATGTCATGGAGAAAAAAGACATTCAAGGATCTCCACGTAAATATAAAAGATCGTAAAGGTCAATTTGCAAAGAAGAACAAACGAGAAAAATCGCGGGAGAGGAGTGGCCCAGAAAAACCAAAATAAACAGAGTCCGCCAAGAAAACCACCAAAAAAAAACAGAGCGACAATCCCCGTTACCCCACGGGATCCAACCGGATTCTCCTTGTCCTTCTCCCTTCCTCCCTCGCCGGAGCCCGATCGAAGGTACGCCGCTTCCCATCCGATGGCTCCTCTCCTGTCGCCACCGCTGCTCGCCGACTCGGTTGCCAAGTTCCATTGCTCCTCCACACCCACCCCCTGCTCCGGCAGTGTCCGGCGATGGGCAATCACAAGGTTCGCCGGGGCCGGGAGGAGGAGAGACTGGCACCGGAGACGGAGGACGTCCGGAAGGGGGGTCCTGACGGTTTCCGCGGTGGCGGCGGAGTCGCCCAGCTCCGGTGGTGGCGTCGCCGAAGACTACTACGCTGTTCTTGGCGTTGTAAGTTTGATTTTCCATTTTCTGTGCATTAAACCCATATTACCTATTTTCAGTTTTTCTCTGTTTTATTTTCTATACTTTGGAATTGTTAGAAAAGAATGGTAGATGGTACATATATATTGCATTATTCAGTATTCACAGTGCTGCAGAATACCGAGAAGTTAATGAATTCAACTTTCAATGCTTTCAGATGCCGGATGCAACACCTCAGCAGATCAAGAAAGCGTACTACAATTGCATGAAAGCATGCCATCCTGATCTCAGTGGCAATGACCCCGATGTGACGAACTTCTGCATGTTCATCAATGAAGTTTACACGGTAATCTGGACTCTACAGAGATCGAAGTCTGCTGCTTTTTGGAGCATTCTGTATGTTTTAAAAATTTATATGCGAAATTAACATGAGCAAGGGACTGGCAGGTACTTACCGATCCCATCCAGCGAGCGGTGTATGATGAGATTCATGGCTATGCCGCAACAGCAACCAACCCCTTCTTCGATGACAGTGCCCCTAGGGATCATGTGTTTGTCGATGAGTTTAGCTGCATAGGTATTATTAACTACTATATAACCAAACAGGAGTTTATCCTAGTCTATGTACTCTTTGGTAGTTATTGGCTTCTATTTAATTTCTTCACGCATTTATACAGGATGTAAAAACTGTGCTAATGTGTGTTCTAAGGTCTTCGAAATTGAGGAAGATTTTGGTCGGGCAAGAGTTTACAATCAATCAGGCAATGCCGAACTAATTCAAGAAGCTATTGACACTTGGTGAGATTGTTGAATTTCAAAATTTTGCTAAAAATCAGGAAAAAATGTTACAAGTTTGCTGAACAAATTTCAGTGTTTCCCCCATTTGTATGCTAGACTAATATTACTGCTCTGAATTTCTGATACGCAGTCCAGTTGACTGCATCCATTGGACATCAGCTGCACAACTTTCACTCCTTGAAGATGAAATGCGAAGAGTAGAAAGAGTGAATGTAAGGAAAACATCAAAGATATTTCCAATAACCTCATGTCTATCAGGCAGTAGTTTATATGTTTGTTATTTCCAAACCTGCCAGATTGTGATATCTTGAAAAAGCATATTATTTTTTTCTTCCATTTGAGCAGGTTGGTTTGATGCTAGCTGGGATGGGAAGTTCAGTTGATGTGTTTCGGATGGTAATTTCCTAGTACTTAATTTGTAATTTTATTATCCATTCTAGTACCATTCTAGTACTATTCTGTACTTTTGCAACACTCCACAATGTCAATTCAGGCTGTGTTTAGTTGGGGAAGAGAAAATTTTTTGGTGTCACATCAGATATTTGACCGGATGTCGGAAGGGGTTTTCGGACACGAATGAAAAAACTAATTTCAGAACTCGCCTGGAAACCGCGAGACGAATCTTTTGAGCCTACTTAAGCCATCATTAGCACATGCGGGTACTGTAGCACTTATGGCTAATCATGGCATAATTAGGCTCAAAAGATTCGTCTCGCGATTTATAGCTAAACTGTGCAATTGGTTTTTCTTTTTGTCCACATTTAATGCTCCATGCATGTGTCCAAAGATTCGATGTGATAGGTGAAGGGGAAAATTTTTGGGAACTAAACTGGCCCTCAAAACATGGCATAAGTTCATCGGAAAAGAACAGATTTTTTTTTTTCTTTTGCATCCAGAAGTAGATACTCCTACCTGGTACAGTAGACTAGTACGGTGTGGATTTTCTGAAGTTTGAGCCACCGTTTCTTCAGAAAGTCCTTAATTTGTTTTTTATCTTCTCTGTCTGCCAGGCAAGTACACGATGGGAGAAAAGACAGGCTAAAGTCTTGGTATAATTCTCTGTTTCAATACATTGCTTTCTTTAGACAAACATAAGAAATAATAATTTAAGATTTTTAGGATGAACCTTCGTTACTCCTATTTCATTGTAGTATGTAAACTGTCTGTTTTTCTTTGAAACCTGTCTGTCTTGTAGGAAAAGGTCAGAAGACGTGTGAGCCAAGAAGATTCTGGTAAGGGCAGCTCATGGAGTGATGTCTGGGGAGCACCAACAAGATATCGAAAGAACGGTAAAGCTAGCGTAATTTGCCATTGGCAATTGCTACTAATTTGCTCATACCATTTGGATTCCCATCCAGTACCCACATAGCCGTCTTCTTAACTCTCCTGCTAACACATTGAGCAGAGGACGAAGCAAGGGAGAGAGCAAAGCGAGCAGCGGCGGCAGCGAGGAGGTGGAGAGAATACTCGAGGAAAGGTGCAGACAAGCCTCCCACATTCAAACTTCCAGAGGCAGTGTCCAACAAGGAGTGAGAGAACAGAACACAGTCAAATGAGAATTTTTATCAAAGCAGTGCTACCTAACCCACATTGAAATCATGTATAGTCTAATTATTTGCAGAGAGCTGTATAGCATTTATGCTCTCTCTCGCCCTCCATTCCACATGATGACCAATATCTTCCAATATTCTGCTAGAGATAGTTGGTGTTGGTCACCACATAGAATACAGAACTACAGATTCCAAGTGTAAAACAAGTGTAGAAAGATACTGTACCATTGCTACTCATACAGTTATGTACTTATGTTATGATGAAAACTTAGAAACTTGGTTTATACTAATGCTGGAATTGTGCAAACACAGATCATAGCTACTAGCAAGTTGTGAACCAAACCATAAGAAATCTTTATTCAGGATAGAGCAAATAATGAAGAAATGGCATACATCACTGCTACAATATTCTGAACTAATTAATCGCCCCTAAAAAAATCATGAATTAGTAGGGGGTTATGAGTGACGAGTCTTTCATCTGACCGAGCAAGCAATGGCATGAGCCCACGACCTGAGATGCGCCCTCATGGCCGGGCCGTCGCTCGTGCGCGGCATCGGCAACGGCGAGCACCGCGCCGCTCTTCTGGTACGATTCCCTGGGAACTAAAAGGTGAAGGATACCTCTACGTAAGGTTCACAATTAATAATCAGAAAGTTAAAGTATGCAAACTGAACAATGTAAGAGCTAGAGATGTAGCCAGAGATGAGCAAGCAACCTTCAGACGTCGCCCGGACATGACGCCGACCGTGGATTGATTCCAGCACATGGACGAACCGTAACTATGTTGGCAGCTGCGTATGGTCTGCGGCTGCAATCTCATACGAACTTGTCCATTTCCATGCAAACAAAGCCGAGATAACATGAGACGGCGCATAATCCAAGCAACCGAGTAAACAGATGTGAAACGCTAAACGGCCCCGTTCCATGATAATTCCATTTTGTACAACCTGGAGTCTACAAAAGATAATTAGTCTACCTAGATGGGGGTGAACCTACGCCGATAAGCTAACTTGCAAAGTCCCTATGTAGGTGGTTAGTTGTGTTCCATGGCACCTTGGCACACAAAAAAGGACCCCGTTTGCCTTCAGGACATGAAAGAGTTGCAGTGAGAACTGAGAATTGGGGAGCTTCACTGGTGGATCCATCAGAGTCACCAAGAAGATGACCAAAAAAAATGGTTAAACCAGTTAATCGGAAAATAAACTGAAGAATTTATCCTTCAGCCCAGACAAGCTTGAATATGTTTCTGCTAGCCCCTGCATTTATCAGCGTGCTCTTGTTCTTCAACATCTTCTCTTGGGCATGGGTATCACCATCCTAAAAACATCACAAAAACAAGGTTTAATTCACGAAAAGAATAAAGCATATTGTGTGAGATAAATAGTACTAGAGCAGCAAGAGATATGGAATGCACTACGCTGTTCTGGTTTACAAGTATAGACAGGAGTTATAAATGGAAAGAACATTAAAATGGTGCGTCTAATGAACATTGTAAAAGTTAAAAGGAGAAGGGAACTGACAAGCATAGAGTACGCCTTAGCAAGTGAGAAAAGAGTTGGATAGAGCCCTATCACAGCAAGTGCAGCTTCTTCTGTCACTTGTGGCACCTGCATCACATTCATAATTAATTAGGAAAATTCTTGCCTCCAACTACAACATGAAATGAATAGATGTCTGACTTTGGTGAAGATTGTTTTTATTGCCCAATTACCTGCATAAGTTGAAGGGCGAATACATCACTCACAGTTATCTTCTTAAGGTCATCACACTTCTTCGTAAACTCATCATAGGTCGGGCAAACTTGAGAAGTATTAGCACCAGTAGAAAAGTGTGTGCTGTAGTATTCGGTTATTGAACGAGTAAGGTTGCCATATGTCCTTACAGTCTCAGCATACCCAGGGGTTCTCTGGACATCAAATCCTTCAAGAATTTCAGTGGTGAAGCAGCTGCATATATAAGGCCAGCGGTTACAAGGTCATACGTCATGCAGCCAAAAATCCAATTCATTGACTGACAAATCTATACAATACAAACTACTTTTAAGGGAGGGTAAAAGAGGAGAAATCAACAAGAAAAAGCTGCTGCAGAGTACATACGCAGTTTTGATCCTTTCTGATGTATCAAGAGGGTTTGGATCACCTTCAACCAGATATATCAGCTTCCTTAGGCCACATTTCTACAAACAAGGTGCACCAAAGAATCACAACATATTGCTGCTAACAATAAACAAAATATGGTGCATATATATGGAAAAGATAAACAATATGCCTGAGAGGAGGTTCAAAATCTACAGGCTCGAGTCCTAGCATCAGGGAAAACTAGAACATTCCACATAAAATTCAGTACAAAACTAGCATACAAATCATCTAAATTATATATTTGAACTTGGGCCCTGTTTGGTTCCATGGGCTAATGTTTAGCCCTCACCTTTTAGCCTCAAATTAGCCCTCAAGGATCCAAACATGTGGGCTAATTTTGAGCTAATGTGAATTAGCCCCCCTTAAAACATTAGCCCCTCCAAGGGGTGCTAATGGGGCTAATTTTGTGTGGGGACCATCAAAAAGCAGCTCTCTCTCTCTCTCTCCTTCTCTCCCTAGCCTACCAATTCATGACTAAACATTAGCTCTCAAAATTAGCCCTGAGCTAATCTTCCAAACAGGGCCTTGTGCATCAGGTAAGCAAACAGAAGAAATTAGTGCCTGCTTTATATTGTTTAAAGAAGATTTCTTGTTATTGCCGGGATATTTAATTATAATCATGTTGATGAAATGGTATTGAATTTGTGAAGCAAGTTTGGGTGGTCTGAGGAGTGAGGAGATGTGCAAGGATAATGGGAAACAGAGGAAGTAAGGAGAGACTAGAAAGACTAAAAATTCAAACTTAACTAACCTCAACAGGTACACGAAATTGTGAATGTATGTTATCAACAGTTTTTCTTGAACGACCCCTGCCAAAAGAAAAGGTAACAGTTTTGAGAACGAACAGATACACAGTTGTTCGAAATAAAGCCAATGAATGAAGTAAATATAAAACATGTAATTGCAGGGGGGGAATGGGTAGTAGCAAAATATTTGAAACAAAAATGCAGCCCCATGTGTATCTGGTACTTAGAATTTCAGTAATGAAAAATTTCATAGAAAAATATCGAGCTGTCTTAGCAATATTGGAAAAGGAACATGACAAATAGTTCTCATAAACCTAATACTAGAACATAAAAGCACATGTTCCAATCGTTTCAGCTGTTTGAGTTGAGGTTACTATTTAGACCTTAATATGAGACCCAAAACTTTAAGGGTAGACAGTTAGATGCACCAAACATCAACATTAAAGGTAAAATTAACTGAAAACAATACGGGTTCAAAGTGTTTTAAGATTCAGGAAAATGAAGTTAGTTAAGCATTGCAACGGGCTCCAAAAGGGAAAAAGAATGGTATTTGAAAAATCATCATGTGTCTTACTTCAACAGAACAGTGTGCAAAGACTAAAATAAATTTCTCTCATATTTGCAAATCAATGGAAAGGATAGAATGCAAATAATCAGTACATTAATCAAATCCTTGAAACTAGCATCCTCTTATCCAGATAACCTTGAAACATTGTGTAATGTAACTGTCCATAATGAATAGATTAATTTTTCAAACAAGCTATGTAAATTTTGAGTGCTTATATGTTGGCTAACAGATTAAGATAAGGTAGGAGTGAACAGTACCATCGTGGGCCTCAGACCCCTACCTAATACCCATGATACAACCATAGATACAAATTTTGTAAGATGTAAGAGTATGGTACGATCATACAAACCCAAAATTTTCACGATCATCCAATATCAACACAACTTCATAATCTTCAAGAAAATTTGTACTGGATCGCCGAGGTGGCATGGCTAGTATAGAATTGTCCATACATACAGTATCATTGTCCAGCATATTGAATTCAGCAGTACCCTGGTAGTTGAAAAGACGTAATAGCAGTACCGTCATTTCTTTGAGTAATCAGCATCTTCAACTTCAAAAGGGAATAAGTTACAGAATAGGGATGAGGGATTAGGGATTTAACCACAAAAAGTCAGGTTACCATTGTACTAGAAGACTGCATCTCAAATGTTCCTTCAGATGAACGAGGAGAAATAGAAGCTGAACAGTCTGAGAATCTATAATTTGTAGTAGTCTTGCCTGGAAAAAAAGGTTATTGGGATTAATTGAAAAGGCCAGTAAAAATAATACTTTTATTGGATGCAATATTATTCTAATAGAAAACATAAGATTGATAGACAACCAGAGTTGCTTGCATTCAATATTGGAGGGGCAACCCTCTCAGTAAATTCTTCAGAACCTGCACTTAGGAAACCAAAATTTATTTTAGCGCAGAAGGAATATAACAAATTGTTTGTGAGCTCGAAATAACAATTTTACCTATTAGAGGATAGTTTGTATATAATTCTTCAGAATCTGAGTCACTAAGAATGATTTCTTCAGCACAGTTATCCTAAAAAAGATAAGAGAATCTATGAGTTATACTACAGCATCTAAAATTCTAGTATGACAGAAAAGTATGGAACTATGGCAGAAAGCCTAGCCTGTAATTCAGAATTATGTACACTAATTACAACCCAAACCACGTAAAACCTAAAAAGGAAAAGTGCCTGATTGGACTTCACCAAATTGTAGCACTATTAGACAGCAACAACATCGCAAAGCTACAAAAAGGCTTTGCTTTATTGAGATACAAAAATAATGGCAGTTCTGCTTATGCTGAAACAGCTGAACCAGAAGCTAAGATTGAATATTGTGATCATTAAATTGAAGAACTTGATCAGAAGAAAAACTATATAATACAATAGAACCAGACCAATGGATCTTTTGTCACATTCTTAGCTTGGGAAAAATAGCTTCTAAAGCAATGTTAGTAAAGGTAGAACTTACAGCAGTTCTAACATCAGAGTTGTAATTGAGTGATTCTTGACTTGTCAAATATGTCACTTCTGGTGATGTCTTAGTGGCAGGGTTGGCAATAGATGTTTTGGGTCTACCAATTGCCCTAGAAGGTCCGGATGATGTCTCAACAAAAGAAGTCATGCAAATATTATTCAACTTATGACTTGCATTAGATGTGTCGGGAGCACTGTTTATCACCAAAGGTGCTGCATGATCATCTAACCCAGACCTTGAGAGACATTCAAGAGCAGTCAATTTCCCTTCTTCAGTTATCATATACCTACAGAAATTCATTTGTTAAGCCCCTAGTTATGCTTAGCACCTCAAAAAAGTACATATTGCTTAATAATATAGTCCCAACAAGATGCATGCATGTAAACTTAATAGACTCAGTTCTCCCATCACACAAATGAAAACAAATGGATTAAAGTAATACTAGAGCCTGAAAGAAAAAAAAAGGAATTTTCTCTTGGTAGTTTAACAGAAGGGCCCACTTTTAAGTTGTGGGGATTGAATTTAGGCTATCTGTTGGAGGGATGAGTTTTTTCACTTCCTATTTTCAGCTTAGGAAATCCAAAAATAAATTCTTAAGAGAAAATTATAGATAATCTGTTGGTTCTGCTCTTAGAAGTATGCGCAAAGTAGTTTTAAATAAATAGTTTTAATTCTAACTATGTGTTCAGGTTTATGGTTAGATGAAATGGAACGGAAGGGTAGTTCCGTGTACCGCCGGAGGATATTCCCAGCGTACCAGCATCTAGGCTCTGCGCTTTTTCCAACCGTATGCGCGTGTGCGCGTGCGCTTACCGTTGGAGAAAAAGATCGGCCATCGTTTGCAGGAAGGACGTGCCACTGTACACAGAAGTCACAGATCCCCATTCATTGCCTCACATTCCTGCGTGCGACCAACCAAACCACGCCTTTTTTTTCGTCACCCGGTCGATCGATCGACGATGGAGCAGAGCTCTCCGTGCCGTCGAAAACGAAAGGCGCGCGCATCGTACCACCAACCTGTGCTGTCACGGGGCCGCGCGTCTCACGTGCGCGCACCACGCCGCCGTCGGTCGCAAGCAGAAGTAGTGCAGCTGGCCGGTTTCTGCTTCTCTCGTCTCCTACTCTCCTCTGCTTTGCTTTGCTTTGCCGTGGAGTGGTAACCGATTGGTTGGCCGGCTGATGGCCAGGGTCAAATTGGGCTGGCAGATCTTGTTGGAGCTCTCTCCGACTCTGACGCCGCCCAGCAATCCAGCATCGATCGTGTATCTTCCTTTCGGTTACTTTTTGTGATGGAGCTAGTAAGCTAGTATGGAAGTAGTAGCAGTAGTTTAATGGGATCGGAGGACGTTGTTTTTACGCAATGCGCATGCAAGAAAACCCTTTTGGTAGTGGCTTTCAGGCATCTTTGGTTTGACCTCGCTGATCGACGATCGTGTCTTGATCCTGAATTCCTGATCCTGTGTGCTTAATTGCTCCTCTCTGAAGAACGATGACGACGTGTGCGCGCTGTTGTTTTTTTGTCCCATGTCTCTGCACAGAGCCACATATCAGTTCATACTCTGCTCCGCCATAAACATTGCCGATTCGGCTGGCATCCATCCATCCATCCATTCCACCGTAGTCGTACCCCGCCCTCTGCTTTTACTAGTGCATCTCCGTCTCGCTGCATTGAGCTGTCGCCGTTTGTACGTAGCCACCCACACGACGCGCGCTGCCGCTGCTCACACCTGACCTGATCACCTGAGCCAGTCCACGGCAAGAGAGAAATTCAAAGACAATTAAATAATCAAACAACTTTAGCTGATCTAAGATCTTATTATAGAGAGAGACTTACTGGGATGGCAGGAGCGGCTGGGTGCTCCTCTTCTTCAATATGATGGCTTCCTGTAGCCGATGGGGTATGGTCACTCGACATTTGCTGCATAGGTGGTGAAGGAGGAGGAGGAGGCTGCAAAAAGACAAGCGTTAAGTAAATATCAGCTATGATCGGATAAGAGAAAGAATTTATACAGGACAATCTTACCGGTGGAGCTGGTTTAAGTGTTGTTGCTGCCAATTTCTTCCTCACAGCAGTCTTCTTTTTCTGCAAAAACGAGATTTATAAGTGATTGGCTATGAATAAAACAATGGCAAGAGGAAATCAAGGAGAGATGTGTACCCTTGAAAAATGAGCTGGAGCAGCATGAGTGGGGGGAGTTCGCTTGGGCGAAGCTGATGGTGTTTTTTCTCCTTCACTCAACTCGGCTGCTGCTTGATCGACATCTTCCCCGATTTCTTCTTCATCCAGAGCTTGCTCGATGGATGGATCTAAGGCTGGCAAGTCATCAGCTGGCTTGGGCTTATGCTTTTTGGCTTTCTTTTAGGAGCCAGAGCCGATGGATCAATTGCTGGTACCTTGGTTTTTCTCTTCCTACCGACATCGGCTGGTTCTCTCATCTGCCCTTGAAGCAGACTTAAGGTCTTGGGGGCATGATAGCCGATGACTAGAGGGGTCAATCCACCACCGTTTGGCAAAAGGCCTGGAGCATATTCTATGTCCCTGCCACTATTACTTTTACGAGGAGGGCAAGATTCTGTTGTCTGCAAGGTAAAGAGAAAAGTTAGTCAAGATTCAAATCGGCTAACAATTGTTCAAATAGAATTGACAAGAGTGAAGATGTACCTGAGGAATGACATCTGGGAACAAGTCTGTCATGTACATGGAATATGTGTTGCTTCCATTCACCCCATCATCTGTCAAAATTTCTGCTCCTGAACCTTGCCAACTCTATATTTTCAATGCTGCCCAATGGAGGTCCTGGGATGTTGAGTAGCCGATCCATCATAAAGGTTGAAGATATATCTCCTCTGCATTGGATCTTATCGGCAAAATATAAGCCGATTGGGAGTTGGCCCATTCCAAATTGCCTAGCTGAGCTCATCGGATGATAGAACTCATAGGAGACTTGAATATTCCTTCCTTGATGGATGCCGATAGGGAGGATGCATGGGCTAATAGCAGCAACAAAGACTTCTCTGGACTTTTGATATCTCTCATGGTTGATATCCTCAAATCTAAAGTCTGCTGGGAGGTCGAAATTCACTGAGTCTTCGTAAGGGAACCAAACCCTATCATCTTTCTGAAATCCATCATAGAAACTGAAGAACCAGTCCTTCAGTAACTCAACCGATAACTTTGCTCCAAAATCGGCTGGTGTGGATGCATATTCCCCATAGGACATACACCTGCGGTGGGTGCGTTCTTCCCCATCGTCATATGTAATCGGCTCTAATCTTGGAAACTCAGCTTGTGTCACAGCTGGCCGATTGACAGCTTTCATGGCTACCAGGTTTAGCCAGGTTTGCAGCAACCACCATGGCCCACCTGCACCAACGACTAAGCCATCAGCAATCTTGGGCGATGCATTGTTTAGCATTTGATACAAGTAGCCGAGGAGGATCTTGCCTAAAGGAAATTGCCTCTTTGTTTCTAGGGCTTCAGCTAAAAACAGCCAGTTGGTTGTGGGGCCGCAACTTGATCCACAAAAAAGGAATTTCTCGAGCCACATCAGTAGGAAGGCCACATGTTCTCGAGAGGTGACAGGTCCTTTGCCCATATATACTGCTACATACCCAGACCAGCCACCTATGCTCTTAGTTATGAAGTCAAATTGGTTCTTAGTGTTCAAGCTCATGGGGTTAGCCGATGAGGTCACATCCAAACCGGTGATCATGGTGATGTCAAGTAAAGTGGGGGTCATCGGCCCTTGGTTGAAAAGGAAAGCATTGATGGTGTTGGACCAAAAATAGGTGGCAGCGGCCATCAGGGGTTCATCTTTAGCCGAATTTGCTATGGTAAGGGCGAGTGCCTGGCCGATTCCAATTTCGTCCCAATAGCCCTGTTTGCTAGCCGATACCCATTTGTACCACACAGACCAACTTTTCTGAGGAGTAGTTTTTTCAAGAGAAGGCCAAGATTTGAAAGTGTTTTTCCAGTGACCTAGATTTGGGTTGGCCAATCTAAAAGGAATCCTATTGGTTTCGGCGATGATGAACTCGGTGGGATCAAGATTGCCGATCGGACCAAGGAAATAGTGATGCTCATGTGACAGACTCGGGATCGCGACCAGGTTGGATAAGTGCTATAGATGCAAATAAGAATAGAGAAGAAGAAAACAAGATGAGAACAAGAAGAAACCGATCTACAACATGAGAAAGTGGGATCTAGCCGATGGATACTTACCTCTGCGTACTCGGCCGATGGCGCGGCGGATGGGCTGGCGGAAGTTGACATTGCCACAGGCGGAAGTGCACCGAGGGGATCACCGGAGAGAGAGAAAATGAGTTTGGCTTAAGCGGTGAAAACGGAAGTAACGGTGTGAAGTTTCTCGGGGACAACGGTTAGTATTTAAAGCAGAACGATAACGGTCCGAAAAATGGCAAGTGCGATATTTTTTCGGAGATGAGATATGGCAAATCCGAAACATTACCAAATATTCCGGACTTGGGGGGCATGTGTTAACAACCAAATTTGGTAATTTCAGTATCGAAGACAAAGATAAAACTGAAGCGGAATATAAGATGGAAATCGTTTCGGAAACAGGGCAAGGATCGGCTAAAGTCCGAATCGGCTGCGATCGTGATCGGCAGAGTCCGAGTTGGACAAGGTTAGTCGATTGAGCCGAATCCGACAATGTGACACGGACATATTTTGTAATCTCGGGTATAAATAGACCCCGAGCCCCATGTAATCAATCTAACACACTTTCAATACAATCTCGGCGCATCGCCACCCTTTTTACTTTCGTTTTATTTCGATGAGTTCTTGCTTTCAGGTTGAGCTGCATCGGTTTCGATCTTCAACCAGAGGTAAAACTTGTTATGGCGGCTTGTGTTCTCGGGATTAGTGCTTCCATCTTTATGATAATAAGATGATTCAAAGTGATGATAAAAGACAATTACCATTATAACCTTCTAGCTTTTATACCTGGCCCACGCTCTTATGTACCTTTGCACCAGTACCTTCTTTCTTAGTTCGTTAGATTAAGAGCAATCAACGGCTCTAATATATGCCAAGCATGGTAGAAAGTCTCCCTCTCTCTCCAGTGAATGATTTTATCCTCGTCTCCATGGATGAGAACGCCTGAGGAACTTCCTCTCTTCTATCTCTTCTGAAGGAAATAGCTGTTCCTTAGTATGCCGACGCAAAGGCAAGCCTATGAGAGACCTTTTACGCAATTAACAAAGCCTGCAATGTACTGATTAGTCCTTAACCTTAAGATGATTCAAAGTGATGATAAAAGACAATTACCATTATAACCTTCTAGCTTTTATACCTGGCCCACGCTCTTATGTACCTTTGCACCAGTACCTTCTTTCTTAGTTCGTTAGATTAAGAGCAATCAACGGCTCTAATATATGCCAAGCATGGTAGAAAGTCTCCCTCTCTCTCCAGTGAATGATTTTATCCTCGTCTCCATGGATGAGAACGCCTGAGGAACTTCCTCTCTTCTATCTCTTCTGAAGGAAATAGCTGTTCCTTAGTATGCCGACGCAAAGGCAAGCCTATGAGAGACCTTTTACGCAATTAACAAAGCCTGCAATGTACTGATTAGTCCTTAACCTTAAGATGATTCAAAGTGATGATAAAAGACAATTACCATTATAACCTTCTAGCTTTTATACCTGGCCCACGCTCTTATGTACCTTTGCACCAGTACCTTCTTTCTTAGTTCGTTAGATTAAGAGCAATCAACGGCTCTAATATATGCCAAGCATGGTAGAAAGTCTCCCTCTCTCTCCAGTGAATGATTTTATCCTCGTCTCCATGGATGAGAACGCCTGAGGAACTTCCTCTCTTCTATCTCTTCTGAAGGAAATAGCTGTTCCTTAGTATGCCGACGCAAAGGCAAGCCTATGAGAGACCTTTTACGCAATTAACAAAGCCTGCAATGTACTGATTAGTCCTTAACCTTAAGATGATTCAAAGTGATGATAAAAGACAATTACCATTATAACCTTCTAGCTTTTATACCTGGCCCACGCTCTTATGTACCTTTGCACCAGTACCTTCTTTCTTAGTTCGTTAGATTAAGAGCAATCAACGGCTCTAATATATGCCAAGCATGGTAGAAAGTCTCCCTCTCTCTCCAGTGAATGATTTTATCCTCGTCTCCATGGATGAGAACGCCTGAGGAACTTCCTCTCTTCTATCTCTTCTGAAGGAAATAGCTGTTCCTTAGTATGCCGACGCAAAGGCAAGCCTATGAGAGACCTTTTACGCAATTAACAAAGCCTGCAATGTACTGATTAGTCCTTAACCTTAAGATGATTCAAAGTGATGATAAAAGACAATTACCATTATAACCTTCTAGCTTTTATACCTGGCCCACGCTCTTATGTACCTTTGCACCAGTACCTTCTTTCTTAGTTCGTTAGATTAAGAGCAATCAACGGCTCTAATATATGCCAAGCATGGTAGAAAGTCTCCCTCTCTCTCCAGTGAATGATTTTATCCTCGTCTCCATGGATGAGAACGCCTGAGGAACTTCCTCTCTTCTATCTCTTCTGAAGGAAATAGCTGTTCCTTAGTATGCCGACGCAAAGGCAAGCCTATGAGAGACCTTTTACGCAATTAACAAAGCCTGCAATGTACTGATTAGTCCTTAACCTTAAGATGATTCAAAGTGATGATAAAAGACAATTACCATTATAACCTTCTAGCTTTTATACCTGGCCCACGCTCTTATGTACCTTTGCACCAGTACCTTCTTTCTTAGTTCGTTAGATTAAGAGCAATCAACGGCTCTAATATATGCCAAGCATGGTAGAAAGTCTCCCTCTCTCTCCAGTGAATGATTTTATCCTCGTCTCCATGGATGAGAACGCCTGAGGAACTTCCTCTCTTCTATCTCTTCTGAAGGAAATAGCTGTTCCTTAGTATGCCGACGCAAAGGCAAGCCTATGAGAGACCTTTTACGCAATTAACAAAGCCTGCAATGTACTGATTAGTCCTTAACCTTAAGATGATTCAAAGTGATGATAAAAGACAATTACCATTATAACCTTCTAGCTTTTATACCTGGCCCACGCTCTTATGTACCTTTGCACCAGTACCTTCTTTCTTAGTTCGTTAGATTAAGAGCAATCAACGGCTCTAATATATGCCAAGCATGGTAGAAAGTCTCCCTCTCTCTCCAGTGAATGATTTTATCCTCGTCTCCATGGATGAGAACGCCTGAGGAACTTCCTCTCTTCTATCTCTTCTGAAGGAAATAGCTGTTCCTTAGTATGCCGACGCAAAGGCAAGCCTATGAGAGACCTTTTACGCAATTAACAAAGCCTGCAATGTACTGATTAGTCCTTAACCTTAAGATGATTCAAAGTGATGATAAAAGACAATTACCATTATAACCTTCTAGCTTTTATACCTGGCCCACGCTCTTATGTACCTTTGCACCAGTACCTTCTTTCTTAGTTCGTTAGATTAAGAGCAATCAACGGCTCTAATATATGCCAAGCATGGTAGAAAGTCTCCCTCTCTCTCCAGTGAATGATTTTATCCTCGTCTCCATGGATGAGAACGCCTGAGGAACTTCCTCTCTTCTATCTCTTCTGAAGGAAATAGCTGTTCCTTAGTATGCCGACGCAAAGGCAAGCCTATGAGAGACCTTTTACGCAATTAACAAAGCCTGCAATGTACTGATTAGTCCTTAACCTTAAGATGATTCAAAGTGATGATAAAAGACAATTACCATTATAACCTTCTAGCTTTTATACCTGGCCCACGCTCTTATGTACCTTTGCACCAGTACCTTCTTTCTTAGTTCGTTAGATTAAGAGCAATCAACGGCTCTAATATATGCCAAGCATGGTAGAAAGTCTCCCTCTCTCTCCAGTGAATGATTTTATCCTCGTCTCCATGGATGAGAACGCCTGAGGAACTTCCTCTCTTCTATCTCTTCTGAAGGAAATAGCTGTTCCTTAGTATGCCGACGCAAAGGCAAGCCTATGAGAGACCTTTTACGCAATTAACAAAGCCTGCAATGTACTGATTAGTCCTTAACCTTAAGATGATTCAAAGTGATGATAAAAGACAATTACCATTATAACCTTCTAGCTTTTATACCTGGCCCACGCTCTTATGTACCTTTGCACCAGTACCTTCTTTCTTAGTTCGTTAGATTAAGAGCAATCAACGGCTCTAATATATGCCAAGCATGGTAGAAAGTCTCCCTCTCTCTCCAGTGAATGATTTTATCCTCGTCTCCATGGATGAGAACGCCTGAGGAACTTCCTCTCTTCTATCTCTTCTGAAGGAAATAGCTGTTCCTTAGTATGCCGACGCAAAGGCAAGCCTATGAGAGACCTTTTACGCAATTAACAAAGCCTGCAATGTACTGATTAGTCCTTAACCTTAAGATGATTCAAAGTGATGATAAAAGACAATTACCATTATAACCTTCTAGCTTTTATACCTGGCCCACGCTCTTATGTACCTTTGCACCAGTACCTTCTTTCTTAGTTCGTTAGATTAAGAGCAATCAACGGCTCTAATATATGCCAAGCATGGTAGAAAGTCTCCCTCTCTCTCCAGTGAATGATTTTATCCTCGTCTCCATGGATGAGAACGCCTGAGGAACTTCCTCTCTTCTATCTCTTCTGAAGGAAATAGCTGTTCCTTAGTATGCCGACGCAAAGGCAAGCCTATGAGAGACCTTTTACGCAATTAACAAAGCCTGCAATGTACTGATTAGTCCTTAACCTTAAGATGATTCAAAGTGATGATAAAAGACAATTACCATTATAACCTTCTAGCTTTTATACCTGGCCCACGCTCTTATGTACCTTTGCACCAGTACCTTCTTTCTTAGTTCGTTAGATTAAGAGCAATCAACGGCTCTAGTATATGCCAAGCATGGTAGAAAGTCTCCCTCTCTCTCCAGTGAATGATTTTATCCTCGTCTCCATGGATGAGAACGCCTGAGGAACTTCCTCTCTTCTATCTCTTCTGAAGGAAATAGCTGTTCCTTAGTATGCCGACGCAAAGGCAAGCCTATGAGAGACCTTTTACGCAATTAACAAAGCCTGCAATGTACTGATTAGTCCTTAACCTTAAGATGATTCAAAGTGATGATAAAAGACAATTACCATTATAACCTTCTAGCTTTTATACCTGGCCCACGCTCTTATGTACCTTTGCACCAGTACCTTCTTTCTTAGTTCGTTAGATTAAGAGCAATCAACGGCTCTAGTATATGCCAAGCATGGTAGAAAGTCTCCCTCTCTCTCCA
The DNA here is from genome assembly GCA_009805545.1 of Oryza longistaminata. Taxonomy (NCBI): domain Eukaryota; kingdom Viridiplantae; phylum Streptophyta; class Magnoliopsida; order Poales; family Poaceae; genus Oryza; species Oryza longistaminata. The sequence goes on along the minus strand of CM020186.1, from coordinate 15,846,989 downwards.
GTGAATGATTTTATCCTCGTCTCCATGGATGAGAACGCCTGAGGAACTTCCTCTCTTCTATCTCTTCTGAAGGAAATAGCTGTTCCTTAGTATGTCGACGCAAAGGCAAGCCTATGATAAACAAGAGCATCTTGACATGGGTGATAAACTCCCCGCCGGTGCTGAGATGCTTGGCATGGAATCCAGCCCCACAATTTTGCGCGACGTAGCAAATCATCTCCACACATACCAACGAGATGAGTCTCCACCTGTCGTGTGCGTTCATCTTAAACAGCTCTGAGGACACACGGTGTGCTCGATCAAGTGCAGGGAATTCCTTAAGGTTCACATTTGGGTCGCCATCGCGGACTTTCTGGACGAACTCCCTCCGGCTAACAACCATTCCCAGAAACAGCTTCACATCGCGTCGTGCAACTTTGACCACATAATGCCCGTCACTTCCAAGCATCACATTGCACTTGACAATAAGGTAGATGATGTAATTTGACAGCTCTTCACTGGACCTTCTCAGCATGGAGATTCCACTGGCAACCTCTTCGTCGCCGGCCAGTAAGCATATCTCCGTAACGAAGTGCCACAGGATGGCACTTGACACAAAATCCAAATGTTGGATTGCACTAATCCGAAGTGCGTCTTGAGCTGCACTTCCTCCAGAGGAACGAGGCTGACCTGCAGCTTCATCTTCACTTGACAAATCGAATCCGTTACGAGCCCACTGGCCATGAAAATTGGCAAAGTCCAAATCCTGTGGGGTACCTGAGGTGGTGGCTATGTCAAGCAGTTGGTCAAGCAGCACATTCTTCACCTCGGGGGAGACGAGAACATGTGTGGTGTAATCCCTGTCAATGCCGATTGAGCGCGCCATCTTCTCCAGGGAGCCAGCTTGGTTCTCCCGGTTGCATGTATTGATCATGTTGTACTGAGCCAGCATCCCCGACCATTCCATTATGTTCTGTCGACCTAGGAGCCTGACAGTGAAGAGCAACAGTGTTCGGAGGGTTCTAAACCGATCCCTATGCTTTAGATACGAAATGGTCAAGTACGGCCAGTATGATGACTTGAACCACATGAAGATGGAGGACATCTCCAGCGCAACGGCGCCAGCGAGCAATATGTATGATATGGTAACATCAGTTCCATAATAGTTGTGGGTTGGCGTCCCCTCTTGGTCAACCTGAGCAACGACAAACAAGGATACAGCTATAGAGGTTAGGACAAACATGGCTGGCCGAAGCAGTAGCAGCACACAATGCAGCAGGACCATACCCGAGAAGCCTCCAAACTTGGTGTACAAGTAGTCATAGATCAGGGAAAGATGGACCTCAGCCAACTTGTATACCAGATCAGCTCGTTTCTCCGAAGATTTGATCCTTGCCACGAGGCCTTCGTTCCAATCGGTTTCAGGGCGCAAGGATTTCGCAGGGATCACGTCCATGAGGAAATCTAAGCTTAGCTGGAAGCCCCGGGTGGCCAGCTCCAAGACTAGCTCGAAATGTAGCTGAAGATTCTCCACAAAAATACAATTCAGCTTGTCGTAGTACCAGAACACTTCACGTTCGAATTCCCGCCTGGCGCCGGTAACATGGCCGGCGATGGATCTGCTTCCAGGTGCCCGTGAGCCTGCTCTCCTGAGATACCACGCCCTCTCGGCGTACTTGCCGATCCCGCAGACGAAGATAAGCAGCATGGGGGGCAGGAGACGCCGGTCTCCTCGCCACTGCTTGGCCACGACGTAGATGGCCAGCGTCGACTGCGTCAGCAGGTTCAGCACATGTCGCTTCCACAGCGCGCTGTCCTCCATGGAGAAAGCCGAGATAGTCTCCTGCCCGCCAAGATGGAGCAGCAGAAATGGCGCCCAGAAGATCGTCAGCTGGTGGCGTGGGTCACCCGTCTGGAGGGTGAGCCGGCCGAGAACGAAGACAGCAACGGAGTCTGCCGAGAGGTAGGCGAGCCACAGCAGCCCACGTAGCACGCGCGACCTGTGGCGCTTCCGGAAGCCCGTGGCGAAGAGGAGGAACGCCTGCAGCAAGAAGCTCACTATCACCAGGCATTGTATCTCCCACTCGTTCCACAGTTGTTGGACTCGCGCAATTGCCCTGTTATATATATACACACCGGAGAATTGAAAAGAGCCAAAGAGAATTAGCTAGTGATCGTTTCAGGAAAAGAAAGGGGTTTCAGTATATGATTTTGGGAAAAAAATGTTTTATTTTGTTATTCAGATAGGGAAATAGCTAAACATCAGTCAATTTATTTACTGATCTAGCTATCATATCAATCAAATGTTGGACCATTGGATCTGATTGAGAAATCTGCATATATGTCGTCAAAAAAAGTGGTTTGCTGGAATGCCATCAGTTTAATAGGATTCAATAAAATACCACTCTCAACCGAAGCATCTTCATTGCAATACCGTCCTGGACCATCTTACCGTTGGGCTGCTTCTTCCTCCTTCCAACGCCTCTTCGTCCTCCTTCCAGTGTCGTTGTAGCTCATCAGTGACCACGACGTTTGCCCACTGCAGCAGACGCAACATTTCTGTGGTGGCTACCAGCGAGGGATTGAGTTGGGATCCATCCACAACAGTAGCAACGAGGTGAGGGCCGACACCAGCAACATGATACGTATAGTATAGTAGCGGCGATCAAGCGAGGGACAGCGCCAGCAGCTGCAACGGCGGGATCTGCAGTGGCGATAGCAGGCATCACTCGTGGGATGCCTCCGCATCTGCCTCCTCTCCAACGACCCTTCCTTTGTCATCGCAACACCAGCACCTCTCACACAAGCCTGGCCACGTGCGGGCGCTTGCACAACCCAGTAAAGGCGCTGCTTCATTGGGGTGTTGATTAATTAGGGCTAAGTTTAAAACAGATGTAGTGGTCACCTCCAATTTTATTCACTTCATCCATTAAAAAAATAAAACTAAACTTATAAAATGCATTGCATTTAATGCACTAGTCCTGATACAGTACTTGTCACCAATCAACCCCTCTCATTTTCTCTTGTTTCTTTTAAGTTTGTTTGGAGGTTGTCTTTTGCATGAGGAGTGGCATCTCCTCTCACTTCTCTTCTCTCCTCCAAATCATCATTTAACCATACATGGCACTTTGTAGTTTGTGCTTATAACCTCATAGTACTTGCTCTTAGTGCAGGGTCGAAAGAAGGCAATCGCATGACCATACAGCTAATTTGCACCTAGTCGCGCGCGCCCCTCCCGCACGACCAACCACATGGCGCGCAGGAGAGGGGACATGTGCACGGTTGTTTTTCTTTTTTTCTATTTTTTTCGGTGTTTCTGTTAGTCTTTTTCGGTTTTTCTATTCGGTTTTTTATACGTACGTCTACAAACTTTGTATACGTGTATTTTTTTATACATATATATCTTTTGTAAACGTATTGACGGTCGTTAAGTACCAATTTCCACCGTCAACTAGCAAAATAAATAAAGGGAAATTTTGCATTTCTTACACGTATACCAATAATAAATAATTTAGTCGTATTAGGATTGGACAATTAACATGAATGCAGGAATTATACACTAAAGTGAAGGAGAAATGAAGCCGGCAAGCAAGAAAACATACTTCCAGCGAATCACGTGCGAGCATACGGATTGAGGAGTCCATAAGTCACCTCAAACCGACTTAGAGTGAGGCCAACCCCCCAGGAACCGCCTTAGGGGCCCACAAGACAGTCACTGAAGAAAGGTGGTTGCAAGGAGGTGGGGCCAGAGGTTCAGTCGAACCGTCATCAGTTCCACTCATCCTGGCCCTCCACGTGCTGGTCCTTCATTGGCCCCAAATGGCAGTTATGGGAGGTCGGTAGCCTACAACCGTCATTGGAGGCTATAAATAGAGCTCTCCACTTCACTTCACAACACACACTTTAAGGAGCAAATTCCCTCAACCACCTTGTGGTCTCTATAGTTTCTAGTAGAAATAAAGCATAGGAGCTTCAGTCCAATAATCTTCTCGGAGTTCTGGGTATGTCTATAGTACTCTCTTATTTGTGTACAACTATAGTTGAATTAATATAATCACCATCTTTATTTATTTATGCTCATGGTTTATATATTTCTTTATTGAATATATTTTATATGAGTGGTATATACATAGTATATCTGCTTCATCCTAGGCTAGTTGATCCTTGCTACGATAACGGTCCAATGACTTTTAGGTCCAACTTGTTCATCCGTAGGGTGAGACTCCTGTGTGAGTTAGTGATATTGTTTATTTGCATAGACATGGTGCTTAGGCTAGATAAATATCGTTAGATGCGGGTGTGCACCACAGAAATTGAGGTTGGCGGCATGTGGAGATAGCAATGTCCATCCGTTGTATATGTTTCTCCACGTTCGGGTATGACGTAAGAGTGCGTAAATACCATAACGAGGCTGACAGACTAGCTGGAAGTGGTCTCTCAGTAGTACATGGTTGCATGGAACTAAGTTCTATGTTGTAAGCATGTATATGCTAAGTGTATACTAGACATGATTAGTACAAAAGTACAGATGAATCATAGTTTCCTAGGGCTGTGAGCATAGCTCAACTGGTTAGGTTCCTTGTGGTGGAACCAGCCCACCCGGGTTCAAATCCTAGATTTGACACGGGTGCTCGCATTTACGGCTAATTATTCTTCCAGTGGTAGGCGACGTACCCGTCGACAGCGAGGCGCCTGTGGTGACTTCGTCAATCTCAAGAAATGCTGGCCCAGTCTTTCGGAGGTGCTCATAGGGGTAGGGTGTGCGTGTGTGCGTTCATCGGGGTGAGTGTGCGCACGTTGTGAGCGCCTGCGTTTGTACTGTGTTTCTCAAAAAAAAAAAGTTTCCTAGGGCTGTTTCATACTAGATATTCTTTTAGAGGTGAATCTGCTATGTGTCCACTATCTTATCCAATTTTATCTTAACCCCTGTTTAAACTATGGTGAATAAATTATAGGTTGACATTTATGGATTTAACCGCGGTTTCCTTGTCTTTATCTTGTTGACTGCAGGATCAAATCAATTGGCACCCAAAGGCAAGCTTTTGGACCTGCACTGGAGTTAAGCAGATCTCTCAGGCCTCGTGTTTTTACATCAACAATGCTATGTGGATATTATACCTGCGAGTTTCTTAGGGTCAACGGGAGATACTGTAAGAATTATGGAGATATGTTTGCAAGTGACTATAGAACAATCTCCTTCATGAATAGTTCAGTAAAAATTATTTCAGAGGCCATGGCAAATAGACTGCAAGGGAAAATGGTTCAGTTGATCCACCAAAATCAATATGGGTTTATCAAAACTAAGACAATTCAAGATTGTTTGGGCTGGGCTTTTGAATATCTGCATCAATGTAAGCCGTCTAAGAGAGGAATTGTAGTCTTAAAGCTAGATTTTGAAAAGGCTTTTGACATGATAGAGCACCCTGCAGTCCTTCAGATTATGACTTCAATGGGATTCCCTCCCAAATGGATTGAGTGGGTTCAGATCTTATTCAGTTCAGCTTCAACTTCTATTCTTCTTAATGGGGTACTAGGAAAGTTTTTCCCTTGCAAAAGGGGTGTTAGGCAGGGAGATCCTCTGTCTCCTCTGCTTTTTGCTATTGGTACAGATATTTTGCAAGCCATTGTTAACAAAGGTCATCAAAAAGGGGTGTTCAAGCTTCCTATTCCTGTCATTGGGGATCAAAATTTTCCAATTGTGCATATTAATAGTGTTCATAATTAATGGAATATTTGAATATTTGTTGGTAACCTCAAATGCCTCGGGTGTTGCAAGTCCTCCCTCTCCAGTGAATGATTTTATCCTCGTCTCCATGGATGAGAACGCCTGAGGAACTTCCTCTCTTCTATCTCTTCTGAAGGAAATAGCTGTTCCTTAGTATGTCGACGCAAAGGCAAGCCTATGAGAGACCTTTTACGGAATTAACAAAGCCTGCAATGTACTGATTAGTCCTTAACCTTAAGATGATTCAAAGTGATGATAAAAGACAATTACCATTATAACCTTCTAGCTTTTATACCTGGCCCATGCTCTTATGTACCTTTGCACCAGTACCTTCTTTCTTAGTTCGTTAGATTAAGAGCAATCAACGGCTCTAATATATGCCAAGCATGGTAGAAAGTCTCCCTCTCTCTCCAGTGAATGATTTTATCCTCGTCTCCATGGATGAGAACGCCTGAGGAACTTCCTCTCTTCTATCTCTTCTGAAGGAAATAGCTGTTCCTTAGTATGTCGACGCAAAGGCAAGCCTATGATAAACAAGAGCATCTTGACATGGGTGATAAACTCCCCGCCGGTGCTGAGATGCTTGGCATGGAATCCAGCCCCACAATTTTGCGCGACGTAGCAAATCATCTCCACACATACCAACGAGATGAGTCTCCACCTGTCGTGTGCGTTCATCTTAAACAGCTTTGAGGACACACGGTGTGCTCGATCAAGTGCAGGGAATTCCTTAAGGTTCACATTTGGGTCGCCATCGCGGACTTTCTGGACGAACTCCCTCCGGCTAACAACCATTCCCAGAAACAGCTTCACATCGCGTCGTGCAACTTTGACCACATAATGCCCGTCACTTCCAAGCATCAATTGTCACTTAAAGGTGCCCTTTTTTTTAATTTTCAGCTTGTGTAGGTGGCAAAACACTATATGTGTTAGTTTTAAATGAACCAGCACCTATAAGCCTAATGCTATGAGGGTTTTTTAGTAGTAAAATGTGTACGCAGAAACTAGATGGGCCGGACTGGTCGTGCGGATCTGCGTCCCCCATCGCATGAGATGGTGATGGCCGGATTGGGATTGCTGAGATCGACTATTTGCTCTGTATCAACATGTTTTTTCTGACCAGGATACTCTACTCTTTTTCTGCGTTGCTTGGCCTGTAGAATGGTAACTAACTAACAATACATAATATCCTGATCGATTGGCATTCTGGTTTATGTGGTAGAATTTTTTGTTTATACTATTATAGCCTACATGTAATCTATGTAATCCTACTAGAATACGCATGGATGAAAAATTGGTTTCTTGCTCCATGCTGCTGGTTGGACTGCTGAGAAATGGCGCACCTACGGCATCGCAGCTCAAGCCGCCCAGGAACGAAAGGATGCTGCACAGCAGCTTGAACGGGCACCCTCGCATCCGGCTCCAGCTGCCCGGGACGAAGGAGCGGATGCAGCGTAGCCGCTAAAGCCTAGGGGGAGTTGGGAACTCACACCGGGCCATAGATATCCCGTGCTAGCTGCCGCTTTTGCCACCCTATCCTGTTGCAGGTGTTGCTCGATTTGTATTCTGGTGAGGATTTGTATTCTGCTTGACGCATCAGGCATTTAAGCAGAGAACGCTACCACAACACCACATTTGCTGCCGAGAAGAATCCAAGGGAACGAAGGGAGTACGGAAGAACAGATACAAAGGAAGAACCTGATAAGACTATTGGGATAGCCGGATAGGATTGGCATTTCTACAAAGAAATGAATGATCCAGCACTATAGGTGAGCAGTGAGCTAAAGGGAAAGAGCTGAAATTAACGGCTCAAACGAAAAAAAGAGCTGAAATTGCTACCTGATGGCAATGGCATATCAGGTAGCAAAATTTCATCGAGTGGCAAATAAGGGAAAATTTTCATCGATGGTTTAGGGTAACTTTGAACGAACAAGCAATTTTCAAAGGAAAAAAAAGGAGAAAATGTACCACCGTTAAAAATTAACGGCTTTAACTGTTACCTATGTTGAGCGGGGAGAGAGTAGCCCAGACGATCCCTTAGCACCCTCCTCATGTTGCAATTGCTCAAACGAAGACACAACTCTGAGCGGCGCCGCCTGCTTTGCTAACCGAGATAAAAAAAACCCGAGGGTTTGTTGATATATAGATGTGATGGTCTGTAGTGGGTTGGATGCTCCATTGTTTGTTTGGGTCGTCAAGGCAGGTGGAACAAATGAAGACAATGACGATGATTACTATCATACTTCCTCCGTTTCATATTATAAGTTAACTCTTTTCATAGTTGAACTCTATAAAGTTTGACCAAGTATATAAAAAAATTTAGTAACATATAAAATAACAAATTAGTTTCATTAAATTTAACATTGAACATATTTTGATAATATGGTTAAGTTGTTTTATATTGAGAACACTACTATAGTATTTTTTATATAAATTGACTAGGAAAAAAAATCAAACTACTTGGAAACTAAGGGAGTAATATATTAGAGTTCCGCTATGGTGTTATCTATTGATAGTAGAAAAGAATCTAAACCGTTAATCTAATCTTATCCAAAGATTTAGATCTATTTATACTATCATATTATTTGACGCTAGTAGAAATATAGAAGAGTATTAATTGTCAAGAAAAAAATTAGGAGCGGAGGGATAAATCTTTACTTTAGTTGTTTTCCTTTTTTACATGTAATCTGAGCGAGCAAGCTCGACATATGAGGAGATGAGCACAGACCGATCGAGGGACAAAACATTAATTTCAATGTTACCTCTAATCACTTTGTTAGTAAAGTACTAATCCATCCTTAGAAATGAACTGCTCAGATCATTTGTATAGATAGTATGAGCACCGTAGTGTTTCTCGATTAATTTCGGTGATGCTGACATGAGTGACAAAGATACTACTCCCTTCATCCTAAAATATAGCAACCGTTTATTAGATGGGATACATCATAGTACAACATATGTAAACAAAGGTATGTCTAAATTTATTGTACTAAGATGTGTCACATCTAATATAGGTTGCTATATTTTAGGACGGAGGGAGTCTTAATGGGCCTTTAACGTGAATGATGCTGACATGAGTGCGACAAAGATGCTGACATGAGTGACAACGATACTAATTTAAGGCTAATGGTGATAGCAATATAAGGACTATTTAACGTGTAGGAATAGAACAAATTAAAGTGGGTCTTCCAATACGATGTCTTCTGGCTTTTGCCTACTTTTTCTAACAATCACTGTGAAATGCTCCCTCCATACTCGGAAAGGAACTCGCTTAGGACAGCGACACGGTCTCCAAAACAAAACTTTGACTTCTTTTTATTGAAAATTGATATATGTATATATACTTTTATGAAAGTATTTTTCAAGACAAATCTATTCATATAATTTTTATATTTTCAAACTCAACTACTTAAGAGTTATTCATGATTTATATTCTCAATGTTTGTCTTAAATATTGTCCTAAATAATTTCCTTTGTGAGTTTGGAGAGAGTACTGAGCCAGATCAATGAGAGGACCATTTGATGGTTCAGCTTGATGTGCCTGCCCCTGGACCAGGACATGGAATTGGATCCGGACATGGACGGGCTGCTTTACACTTCCTCATCCATGTCCACTGAGCCACTCGATGGCTGATCTGGCGGCAATGTTGAATGCTTCGGTACTAGAGTATTCTCCATTAAGATGTGGGCGGAGACCATAGACCAGCATATGTTCATTCGAGATAGGACTACAAATCTAAAGGCGGGATGCCATTTAGAGATGACTTCAGACAAATGGAATCAATTCTATTTATTTTATAGCATTAGTACACATAAAACCAAATAGATGACGCTTCATTTTTGCTGCTTTGACTCACTAGCTACTACTTAAAAGCTCATAGGAGCTGGCTCTAAAGGGCTTACCTCTTTCTTCACACAAAGTCACTTTGCCAGCTCACCTACAAACACTTCTTGTCTAGGAAACAGAAACTATTCTTTTAAGAGCAAGGTTAATTGTATAGCCAACTACTGGCTCCAAAACATTTATAGCCAATCTAATAGCCCATTCATACAATAGTTAACTGTAAAAATATACTACACCATTAATACACGGTCCCACCTCTCATACACACATAGCATATTGGAGTCCGTGTTGCAGCCGGCTACAAATCTGTAGCCCGCTTTCTTCTCTCTCTTCTCTTTTCTTCTCAATATATGGTTACAGCCGGCTTATAACCTGCTATTGTACCTGCTCTAAGACTAGCTACCTTATAGAGACCAAGTCAAGCCAAATAGATCCGAACGGATTGTGCTGTCATCTAGAGGAGAGGAAAATATGTGTTCATGAAAATCACTTTAAATTTATAATGGTTAAATTAAGGGCACAAAAAACTTCATATCAAAATGCCCGGAATTCCTGGTAGCTTTCACAACAGAGCAGAGAAAGCTGGCTGGAACATCCGAAGTTCTTCCCCATGAACTTTTGGGCAACTATGAGTTGCTCTTCCAAGCACCTCATAGCGAGTAAAGCAATTCCCTGGAAACCAAGAACATATATCAATATAGCAGGTAGCAAGCAATAGCACCACACAGGTATAATAAGCAAAATAGCAAGAGGGAACAAATGACAAGACAAGGGGACACAAGGAATTTTTTTTTCCGGAAGTTCAGATCACAAGGATCATACTCTCCATTACGGAGAGCTCTAGAGGGTTGTGTCTCAGTTAACCCCTTGTCTCACCAAGCAAGAGTCCACGAAGAAACCTTTAGCCACCGAGCCAATACCCCTAGATTTTCTTCGATTTCAAGTGATCATAAAGATTCCCAACTTGGACACTGAGTTTACACTATAGTTGAAGCTTGCTCTACCAAAGCAACCTCCTAGCAACGAGCTGTATCCACTCACCGGGTATTCCATTTCCTATCGGAGATGGAATAGCTCCCTCACTAACATCCCGCAACTCACCACAAGTTTGGAAGCTCACCGGCCGGGAGACACCTAACCGTCTCGGATGCTTAAATCAACGATTTGCTTACTATGAACTCAAGTGCTCAAAGGATGGATCGAGTGGATCTCTCATGGTCTCAACCATGCAACTCTCTATCTTTCAAATCAACCCTATACTCTTCTCAAATCTCACTCACAAAGAGCTGCCACAAAGGTAACCCCGAGTACAAACTTAGTCCATTATGGACACGACTCAAACTTTCCTAAAGATAAAATACAAATAAGTCCATATTGGCGGACTCTTGCCATATCTTTAACAAACCGACTTAAATATCCTAATTAATAGATACAAATGCCTTAATCGAGCTCTATCTCTAATTGGCAATGACAGTTATTCCAAACCAAGCCCAAACCGGGCCCAAGTCATATCGTATCCGCCACACGCCATATCGGCTAGTCTGTGTTCTGTTTCTAGACGATATGATGCCAGCCGATGCGCAGTCTAACTGTGAATCTAACTTGATCTTGCACCAAATCCGCTTTGATCTTGTTCCTTCCTCTTCGAGTAGATCTGATGAAAAATTTCATTGTTAACACATGCCCCCCAATTCCGTTGAATTATATAATGCAGTGGAATTTGCTCTTGTCAAACCCGAGAAATTCTATGGTTTTCTGTTTTCAACCGTTCAGCTTATAAGTAGAAGTCCACTATTTGCAACTCTTTTTCTGGCTAAGTCCTCCACTAGCACTCCTTTTGCGAAAAATCCACTTTGTCTCCGGCTACCTTTCTGCCGACTCGGCTCCCAGCGGCGAAACCCCTGCTTCAAGTGATCTTCACATTGACTTATAGTGATGGCGCACACATCAGAAATTCCCGAGGTGAGCTCATCAGTACCCTCTCTATCGGCATTACTTTATATTCCAAGATCCAATCTCTTGCACTTTTCTAGCTCATGCAATGTTTAACTTGCTCTTATTCTGTTTATCAACCATATCCGCATCTTAAGAACCAAATCTTGATCCCATCTTGTCAAGAACCAAGAAATTTCTTTCTTGGGGCGATGGGCAACCCTGACCCTGTAGAATTCATCAACGCCGAAACTAATAGGGTTCCCTTCAGACAAACCAACCCATATTTAGTCAAATGGAAATCAACTTTCAGGTCATGGCCATCTTCCCTGAAGGGATATAGAACTTGGTACAAAAGGATAGCAGCTTCCAAGCAACAACATTGGGAAGAAATGGGAATAGCTCAATGCTTATCTCTGTCTTTGGCCAATATTAAGAAAAATGAACCAATGTTATTGGCAGCTACATACTTTTGGTCAGACACCCTCAATTGCTTCCTGTTTAGGCAAGGCCCCATGACCCCAACATTGTGTTAGACTTAATCTTGTTGTTTATTGTGTGAGTTGTGATTAGTGCGTGCATGAGTTAGCTTGATCAAGAAAATCCATGGTCTGCATGTAAGTGCTTGCATGTAGGAAGCTATAGGTGGATATCGGCTGGGAGTAGTGGCCGAGTCAAGTAGCTGGAGTAGTGGCATGGATTGTGGATCAGTTAGCTGTGTTGCATGTGTGTTAGTGCATTTGCATCCAAGAGATATGGCCTGCATGCATAGAGACGTGATTAGTGGTTAATTAGTGGCTATGTCATGTGAGTGGTGGCCGGTTAGTGCGGCAAAAACGTGGCTAGTGTGCTGCTGCGCGTGTGTGCTATTTAAGCATGTAATCAGTGTGTGATTAAAGTGTGGAAAATAGAAAGTGAAGTGTGTGGTGGTTCACTGGTGTGCAGTGACAAGAAATTTCCTTGCGTCTCTTTGTTTCATTGCGTGCTGTTCATCTTCTTCCTCTGTCATTGCCTCCTCTGTGTGTGTGTTTCATCGAGTGAAAGAGAGAGAGAGAGAGAGAGCTGTGTGTGTGCAAGTGAGTCTTTGGGCTAACACATTGTTGGATATAAAGATGCTGACAGGTCTAGACATCACTACTTCCATCGATCCTTTCCACTTAGACATCAAATGTGATCATGTCCTCGAAATCAAAATTGCTGGAGGGTGGAGAAGATATATGGCAGAACACAGAGGAACAGGGCCTGTAACTGAGAGTGAGCATGTTGCATTTTTGGCTGTGGTTAGAAAGAGATGTCTTCTGTGGGTCAACTTGTGATCCAACAGCCAGCTATTCACACTTAAGTGGTGTCGGTTCTCTACATCAAGGCCCTCATCCCCTTCGTCCTCGACCTCGGCGCTACGAACTACTCCAAATGGCACAGCTTGTTCCTCATCATGCTAGGCAAATACGCTCTCTCCAACCATGACCTCTCCGATGCCTCGTTGGCTGACACACGTTATGGGCATGTATGGAATGCGTGGTGCTCACCTGACTCTACGGCACCTTTGCGGCTGATCTCCTGGATTGCATCATGCAACTTAATGTCACCACTCACCAAGTCCGGCTCTGTCTCGAGCTATAGTTCCTCAGCCATTGAGAGAAGCGCACCAAGAACCTGTCGGCAAAATTCCACACGTTCGTGCAAGGAGATCTCACCACAAACGACTACTGCAGACACCTGAACATGATGGCGGACATGCGCAGTGATCTCACTGATCCTGTCACTGACCGGCAACTCGTCCTCGCCAAGTTGCAAGGTTTGAAAGCAATGTATGAGAATCTTCAGACTACTCTCCCGCTGCAGCGCCCCTTCCTATTCACTGCACATGTCAGTGAAGCCCGTAGTCAGCTCATCCTCGCTGAGTTCAACAAGGGATCCAACTGCTCCACCAACTCCCCCACAGCATTGCTTGTTGCCACCAGCGGCGGAAACCGTGGCAGCACTGGCGGCATGAACCCAATACACGCCACGGGTTATGGCGCGGCTCTCAGGCAAACCAAAGTGGTGGCAACCAGGCATCCCAGGCTGCGAACAACCAAGTCGCTGGCCAGCCCCGTGTCGCCCAGGCTTGGCCCATGCCGCAACATAACTGGGATGGCACAATCCAGATATGGCCTGGTGACCCAGTGCATCATAATAACAGAGGCTATATATAATGCCACATTATCATATATTTAAAACATATATTTTATTTCATGATAAAACTAGCAAATCTCGTAGCAAGCTTGGACAGTTTGGGAAGGTTTTTTTTTGAGAGAAAAGAATAATCTACTTCAACCGATATGCCCTTAGGCACGGCCATACATAACATAGAAATCACACGTGGAAAGGGTAGGCAATTAGCTAGTGCAGCAGTTGCTTTAGCGAAACTGATTGTAAAAGAAGGTAAATCGGCCACTTGATTACCACCTAGGAAGATCCGTTTGGAATCCCAAAACTGCTTAGCAATAGTTATACAAGTTGGTAATGTGTTCGGGTGAAAAAAAAAAATTTGGATAGAGCCGGATCAAAGTGTTGACTAGGTAAACACCCCGTAATAAGAGGGATAGCTGTGAAATGTGTGGACCACCCGTATAGGCGCGGTGAAGGGAAAGCCAAGGCGAAGTAGTCTTCCTGCGAGTATAGACAAACCCGTCAAAAATATATTTTTATGTAAGTGGCTCACGGGAGCAACGAAAAATATATATATTAGCCTAGTCCAGTAATATATAGCGTGGTCGTCAGAACAATTGTTTTGAAATGATGATGTTTATTGCAAAACAAGCGCCTTCTTTCTTTATATACTTCACGGTGGACTGGATTTGGACCACTAGATTACTTCTGACGCAGTGGATATTTAAACAAACGTGCTAAGCGTTAGTTCATCCACGTTGTTTAGAAATCAGATTGACGTCGTTGTCAGAACCATCATTTTTCAAATGAATATTTTGCTTATTTCAAAACAGGAACTCTTTTCTTCGGAGTGTATCGGATTCGACTAGATTAGGTTTGGCAAAGTGGATATTTAAAACATGGGGCTAAGCCACATGCACACACACCATCAACTTTTTTTTTCCAAAGTGGGTTGTATTCGACTATTATTATACTCCCTCTGTCCCAGAATATAATTATTTTTAGCACATGATAAGTCAAACATTTTTAGCTTTGATCATTAATAAAAAAAAATCAATCATATAAAATTAATGTTACTAGATTTATCATTAAATAAACTATTATAGTATGCAACTCTTTTTATTTAAAACATCTTATTTTTATAGATATTGTTGGTCAAATTAGTATCTCGGAGACCGTGTCAGAGTCCAACAATACTTATATTTTAGGACGGATGAACTAGTTCTAGCAGAATGGATATTTGAATCAATGGGCTAAGTGTAGTAGTTTTTCTTTTCATTACAAGCCTGACACACATACCACTAGTACAGATTCTTCCATCTGTGACGGCCCCTAACATGACTGAAATTAGTGGGCCATCACAAGGAAATAATCTCAATCGGGCCGAAAAAGCGTCTGATTGAGATATGGTCGCACATACATGCTAGATCGGCATAAAACTAGAGCCCGTCACGGATGACACTTACCTGTGACAGGCCATAGTTTAGGCCTGATTGAGATGATGGTTCAATATCTCAATCGGGCCCTAAAAGCGCAGCAGTTGCGCATCAACCGAGTTCGCGGAAAATCCAACATCGGTCGACAGCGCCGTCGACCACATAACGGTAAAAGTTTCGTGCACAATGCATGAAAGGCTTAACGAATCCAAATGTTATATAATATTCTAAAAAAATTGATGAATCTATCGCAGGAACCAACGAGCTGCACCCTCACAGTTAGGGTGATGCCTACCTTCACGGTTCCAGCAGCCGAGGACTTGCGTACAAGCCGACCCCAGAGACAAGAGTGCATGGAGCGCAACTTAGGGCCGATTGTGCAAAAGTTCAACTTGACTTGGTGAAGCCCGAATATGAGCTGTTCCCACTGAAGTATCCACCGAACGACGAGGTCCTATCACTAGGAAATGCCAGTGGTACCTTCATCCAATGGCCCAAGGACCTCATTGAGATAAGGGATAGAGCGAGGCCAACCACTGCACCAAGCGGTCGTCCGCCAAAGAGACCCGACTCTGCTCCTTTAGCCCCTCCAACTCAAGATCGTCATGCACAATCTTACGATGTGCAGTCGCAGTATGACATGGATTTTGGGGAGGACAGTACGGAGGCCGACAGCAAGGCGATTCATGAACCCCCACCGATGAAGAAGAGTAGGAAGGCACACTCTTCCCCTCAGAGAATTACTCTCAATAAATTAAACCCGATGCAAAGGGGAGAGGAAGAGGAGGAAAGGTGAACGCCTCGCTTCTGGCTCCAAAGAAGCTAGATCTGGGCAAGGGGCATGAAGAGACTCAGGGGAAGGAGGTCAAGAAGAAATACGTCGCTCCACAGGAGTTCCAACTAGGCATGCCATTGGTTGGAGACGACGTGCTATCCACAATGGGCACCGCTTGCAAGGACCTTCACGTATACTACATGGAGAAATCTAACGCCAGGAGGCAGAATAGAGCTACCGATATCCTTGGAGAGCACGATGGAAAGCCATTCCTTGGTCCAACAAATTATATCGTGGTCGACTTTAAGGATCTATTCGACCTCTATAGGCTCCGAGCGGTGGACACAAGCCTCCTTAAGTGCTACTCCTTGTAAGTATTGTCGCCCATCTCAATTTGGTAATAACAATCCATTTAACTCGCTTACAAGATCGTTTATCTTGCGTGTAGGTTAAGTTGGCAGTGGTGTCAGAAGAATGCACCGAAAGTTGCCTTCCTTGATCCACAAGTGGTCACTGTCACAAATCTCGAAAATGACCGTCAAGGAATGGTCAACTACATCTACGACACCTTGTGGTCCCGCCGAGACAAGGAGTACATTATGTGCGCCTATAATCAATAGTAAGTGTTTTCCCTAAATATATACAACAGCATGACACATATAGCTTTAGTATTTAACTTTCACTATATTAATGCCGCAGTGCCCATTGGATCCTTCTGGTCATAACACCTAAGTGGAGTACATGCCACTACCTGAACTCCAGAATTGATAAGCAGGTATATGATTGGACCCCTATTCAACTAGCGATAGATGAAGCGTGGGGCCAATACGTGCAAAGAGGAGGCCTCAGGAAGACAGGACATGACACCCTCATCCACAAAAAAGACTTCCCGGTGAAGCAACAAATAGGTGACCAGTGCGAATTTCATGTGTGCCACAACATGCGCCTTCTATACAGAGAAAAGGTGAAGACTTTGGCTGAATTTGAGGTCGGTGGTCTTAATTGTGATATACTAACTACATCGAAGTACATATATATGTCGATCAACTAATCTCGAATTATGACAATGTAGGGCAATATTACCAAGTCTCTGCCTACCAACTTCGAGGAGGTTCGCGAGGAAATAGCCAGCTTCATCCTCCGCGAAATAATTAACCCCAAAGGAATGTTTAGGCTTAAATTAAAATGATGAACATTGTTGAACTTTTATATTTAGGCAATGATGAACGTTGATTAAGACCTTGATTATGTAACTGTGATGTTTATATTTATGTATATATTTCTTATGTTTATGTTAATACTTGCTAAATATATATTTCATCCAATTAACTCGGTTTTGCAGGTGAAATATGTTAAATATGTGAATCGATGTAAAATATGTGAATGGATGTGAAATATGAGATCAAAATGGATGTTCTGTGAATGTTGTTGTGTGAAACATATTGATGGTTGCGTATGTGAATGCATGTATATGAATGGGTGATGCTGGGGATATTGTATATGCATGTGTTTCTGTCATTTTTGCAGCGGGCATGGCTAGCAAAGGCCTGAAGCTAGCTAAAAAACAAAATTAATATTTTTCGTGGATTATACTCATCTGTGTCGGGTCATAACTTAGTACCCGATTGAGGTTAGTAGTCATCTGTAACGGACGCTATCTGTGGCCCGATTGAGATAGATCATCCGTGACGGGCTATAGTTTGACCGGTAGTCTGGATCAATGCTATCGGTGACGGGCTTTAATTAGGGCCCGATTGAGATAGGTTTATCCGTGATGGTCGTTTGTCCGATTGAGATAACTGTTCATATGTGTGACTTTTAGCCTGTGACGGACGTCGTGCCCGATTGAGAGGGGGTTTACCGCCAGATTGAGACAATGATGGTATCCGTTCTAGTGTACACACGCGCAACATCATACTTACAAGATCATGAATACGCTCCTATCACAAGGTTTTAAAGACCGAAACCAACACACGTCCTTGGACTTAAATTCTTATAAGCCTACTTACATACGTAATATTTGTGAGAAATATAATCTAAATCCTAATGGGAAGCAGTAAGGGGCTTTCGATCCAGGACCAGAGTGCAGCTCTAGAATATACTACTGCATCAAGTGGGAGCTTGCGAGGGGAACGGGAAAATAATTACGGAACATAACGTGCTGAAAAGGTAACCTTAAGAAGTAAATATATTGCATCTTATATATATTATGGAAATTAGCAATATGAAAAAATTTATTATGTTTGCACCTCAAACTTATAACTACCTACAGTAAATAAACAAATATTTCTCTTTCCTTTGCTTTGTCTATCTCCCCACTATCTGACGACCATCTCATGCTTTTATTTTGTAAGTGGGGTCATGATACATGATACTAACAAATACATTATTGCATCATACCATAACAAAAACTAGTTATTTTTTTCTTAGTTTCTAGTGGTTCCCAACTAATCTGCTGTACCTATAACAAAGCTATCCATTATCGCGTGATTAATTAATTAAGTATTAATTTTTTTTAAAAATGGATAAATATGATTTTTAAAACAACTTTCGTATAGAAAATTTTTTTAAAAAAACTCACCGTTTAACAGTTTGAAAAGCGTGAGCGTGAAAAAAGACAGAGATTAGTTGGGAAAATAGAGGAATGAACTCAGCCAGGTTGGCCTCATGCTCAGCTTGTTATTTTATTTTTGTTTTTTCTTTGGTTTTACCTTTTCGTATGGTATATTTTACGTACATCCAAATGATCTGATTATTTCAATAACTCTATATTTTTGTTACGAGGCCTCGTAAAATAACCCACATTAAAAACCATAACCATCAATCAATAACCACTGAACCTGACAGGACAGCTATAGTTCCACTGGAGAGGGGATATTGATATGAACCTTACAGGCCACCTAGGTGAGAAGAATATTACTCCCTCCGTTCTAACCTAGGATCATATGTGATATTTCATAGAATAATAAATCTGGATACTCTTTTATCTAAATTCGTTTTACTACGAAATGTCTCATCCGATTTTAGGTTGCTATATTATATGGGAAGTAATTAACAGCGGCCAATAGAAATAGTCTAGGCAAGACGCCACCAAGAAGAAGAGCAACAGAATATTTTCAATTTTTTTTCCTAAATTTTAAAAGCACATCCTCCATGACCACCACCACCGCAAGAACCTTACGGCTCATGCCCGAGCTCCCAAAACTAAAGGACTCCATCTTCTCCGTTGCATCCATCAAGCTCAAAACGACGTAGCTTCCTGGTTGGCAAAGTTGAGAGAAGTGGAGGAAGGTCAGCAGAGAGAAAGGCAGAAGTAAAGCAAAGCTGAAGAAACAAGAAGCAGAGGCATCACACAAGTAAGGTTCTAATCACTTCCCGTTATTTCCTACAATTTAGTAAGGCTAAGGATCTACTGTTAATCTCTGTCTCTTTAAGCTTGTATTAGATATATACCGTACTCGTAGATTTATGATTATCAGTATATTTGTGTAGGTGTGTTTTGCATGTGCATCTTCTGTTTAGTTCGAAAAAGAAAAATAGTAGATTCACAAATAGGAATCACAAAATCACAGTATCGTACTATCAATAATCACACATTTATCAACAGGGATGATTAAAACTGATTCTGGTGAGGAACAAATTAACATACAAGCAAAGTGGACTTCTGTTTGATTTGGCTATAGAGGTGGAAAGAATTGGGGTTGGATGAGATTCAGTATATGGTAGAGGATCCGATATGGTGTTAATGAAGCTAGAAGAAGAAGAAAGCAGTAGTCGATCGAGCGGTCGAATGTGGGGACGACAATTGGTCAGGGGAGAGATGTAAGGCGATGAGCTAGCTGATGATCGTGAGAGAGAGTGGTGAACCGGAAATTATAAGTCTAAATTTTTAAAGCCAAGCCGAATTATAGTCCAAATTTTATTTAGTTCCCACCTGTCATATTCGAGTTGCAGATTGTTTATCACACCTTTGGTGTAACCGTGAAGTTTTGTTGTATGACTCTAATTGCGTAGGCCCAAAGTTATATTATGTTCTTTATTGAAAAATACAAAATACAAAGTGGTTATTATTTTACACTTAGGTCAATTAGTAGCCAGTCTGAACGCATGCGCTTGCGCGTCAGTCACAAAAGCAAGGGCGTGCAAGTGCGCGTCCCGGCTTTTAAATGCGGTACGGTTGTATTTTATTTAGAGTGATTCCAGTTTACATAAACAAAGAACTTTAGTTCAACCAATTCATAATTTATGAAATATAGTAGACACAAGCTATGATCACATTGTAATTTGTTTCTTTGGTCCAAACACAACATTCTAATTCTCTCTGGTCATCGTATCGCATCATGATTATAACTAAATCAAAATTATATGCTTCTTCGTCTAAAATAATAGAACATATATATTATTAAACGAGATATATCCTTATAATATGAATGTGAAGATGGGTGCATATTCGGATTCGTAGTACTCCCTCCATCCTAAAATATAAGGGATTATATTTTGAGATGGATTTAGTACTAGAATATGTCTTGTCCGGAACTAAATTCTTATATTTTAGACCAAGGAAGTTTTTTTAAAAAAACTCACCGTTTAACAGTTTGAAAAGCGTGAGCGTGAAAAAAGACAGAGATTAGTTGGGAAAATAGAGGAATGAACTCAGCCAGGTTGGCCTCATGCTCAGCTTGTTATTTTATTTTTGTTTTTTCTTTGGTTTTACCTTTTCGTATGGTATATTTTACGTACATCCAAATGATCTGATTATTTCAATAACTCTATATTTTTGTTACGAGGCCTCGTAAAATAACCCACATTAAAAACCATAACCATCAATCAATAACCACTGAACCTGACAGGACAGCTATAGTTCCACTGGAGAGGGGATATTGATATGAACCTTACAGGCCACCTAGGTGAGAAGAATATTACTCCCTCCGTTTTAACCTAGGATCATATGTGATATTTCATAGAATAATAAATCTGGATACTCTTTTATCTAAATTCGTTTTACTACGAAATGTCTCATCCGATTTTAGGTTGCTATATTATATGGGAAGTAATTAACAGCGGCCAATAGAAATAGTCTAGGCAAGACGCCACCAAGAAGAAGAGCAACAGAATATTTTTAATTTTTTTTCCTAAATTTTAAAAGCACATCCTCCATGACCACCACCACCGCAAGAACCTTACGGCTCATGCCCGAGCTCCCAAAACTAAAGGACTCCATCTTCTCCGTTGCATCCATCAAGCTCAAAACGACGTAGCTTCCTGGTTGGCAAAGTTGAGAGAAGTGGAGGAGGAAGGTCAGCAGAGAGAAAGGCAGAAGTAAAGCAAAGCTGAAGAAATAAGAAGCAGAGGCATCACACAAGTAAGGTTCTAATCACTTCCCGTTATTTCCTACAATTTAGTAAGGCTAGGGATCTACTGTTAATCTCTGTCTCTTTAAGCGTGTATTAGATATATACCGTACTCGTAGATTTATGATTATCCGTATATTTGTGTAGGTGTGTTTTGCATGTGCATCTTCTGTTTAGTTCGAAAAAGAAAAATAGTAGATTCACAAATAGGAATCACAAAATCACAGTATCGTACTATCAATAATCACACATTTATCAACAGGGATGATTAAAACTGATTCTGGTGAGGAACAAATTAACATACAAGCAAAGTGGACTTCTGTTTGATTTGGCTATAGAGGTGGAAAGAATTGGGGTTGGATGAGATTCAGTATATGGTAGAGGATCCGATATGGTGTTAATGAAGCTAGAAGAAGAAGAAAGCAGTAGTCGATCGAGCGGTCGAATGTGGGGACGACAATTGGTCAGGGGAGAGATGTAAGGCGATGAGCTAGCTGATGATCGTGAGAGAGAGTGGTGAACCGGAAATTATAAGTCTAAATTTTTAAAGCCAAGCCGAATTATAGTCCAAATTTTATTTAGTTCCCACCTGTCATATTCGAGTTGCAGATTGTTTATCACACCTTTGGTGTAACCGTGAAGTTTTGTTGTATGACTCTAATTGCGTAGGCCCAAAGTTATATTATGTTCTTTATTGAAAAATACAAAATACAAAGTGGTTATTATTTTACACTTAGGTCAATTAGTAGCCAGTCTGAACGCATGCGCTTGCGCGTCAGTCACAAAAGCAAGGGCGTGCAAGTGCGCGTCCCGGCTTTTAAATGCGGTACGGTTGTATTTTATTTAGAGTGATTCCAGTTTACATAAACAAAGAACTTTAGTTCAACCAATTCATAATTTATGAAATATAGTAGACACAAGCTATGATCACATTGTAATTTGTTTCTTTGGTCCAAACACAACATTCTAATTCTCTCTGGTCATAGTATCGCCTCATGATTATAACTAAATCAAAATTATATGCTTCTTCGTCTAAAATAATAGAACATATATATTATTAAACGAGATATATCCTTATAATATGAATGTGAAGATGGGTGCGTATTCGGATTCGTAGTACTCCCTCCATCCTAAAATATAAGGGATTATATTTTGAGATGGATAGAGTACTAGAATATGTCTTGTCCGGAACTAAATTCTTATATTTTAGACCAAGGAAGTAATAAAGAGCACCCCGCGTGCGTGGTTCAAGCATTGGTCACGTACGTACTCATGTATGGGTTTAATTAGGTATGAGAACGGATCAGAAATAGACCAAACTAGCGTTATTATGTTTGTTCTCATATATTTTTTCAATCAGAATCGAAAATAATATTAAATACATATAAGGAGCGAATACGAAACAAAATAAATATGGTAACGAATATTTACCAAAATAAAAAAAAAGACCCTCTTAAATTGTGCTTCCGCAACCGTTTGTGACCACCGATTTTTATACTCGGACCCCTAAGAAATACACACGTGAAAATGACTTTCTACTTTCCGGTCCCTTAATTGAACACAAGAATTCTTCTTCCATATACATAGCATACTTACCGACTTACCTAACGAGGTCTTGTTGTCCAGATTGAGGATGTTATTGATTTTATCTCACCACTCCGAAACTTATACTGTTTGCTATGCACTTCAAATAATTTAAAATGAGGACATAAGCTATAAAGTAGTAAATCCCATCGAGCTCTGCAACTTTGATTTGATATAGAGTATGTCTCTTTCGGAAGTCATTGGAATCATCTATATAAGATTTTGTAGAAATAGAAATGTGATTTTGTAACGAATATTTAGAGCCCCTAAATGATCTTAGATGATAAAGTTATCAACAACAAAGTTGTAGATCTCGTCAAGCTCTACAATTTTGATATAGAGTTTATATTCATCCGACTTTATATACTTGTGTTTTCTAAAAATTCCTCTCTATCTCAAATATTTAGGAAAAACTCTAGATAGTTTCCAATCATTTCCAATATCCGCTGGATATTGATATCACCTTATTCACTTCCATTTAAACTCTCTGTATTTGTTTTTTTTATACTATCTGAAAATTATCTGCCCAACACTATCCATTTTCAAAAATACGTCCAGATATCAGAAACTATCCCAACCAAGCATAATTACCAAGACTTATTTAAGAAATTTGCAACAAGTATATATCATTCTCCAGCATGTATTCGGATTTGTTTTTCTTAAATAATATGTATAGTGGTTTAAATTCATTTTGTCTTCCATGCTGTCCATATAATTAGGTTTGGTTACTGTCTTTTACTTTACCGATCATTTTGTTGGTGGATACCGCATTACTGTGATGTATATATGCGTGATATTATTGGGCATGTATACCGGGTCTGGCTAATGGGCTACACACCTCTCCTCCCTTCCTCCTCCCCTTCTTCTCTTACTGCTACACTATAAATTTAAAAAATATATATAAAAACAAAGTTGGAAATTTTTTTATAGAAATACTATATATAAAAAATATTTGAATTCAAATTTAAATTTGAAACGGGTATGTAAACTTTTGACTTATAAACTTTTGGTCTATAAACTAATATTAGAATTTAAATTCAAAATTGAATCGGATATGTAAAGTTTTAACTTATAAACTTTGGGTCTATAAACTTTAGGTATATAAACTTTAGATGTATAGAAGTACTATACATAAAAAATATTTAAATTCGAATTCAAATTCAAATTTGAATCGGATATAATTCAAATTCAAATTTGAATCGGGTATGTAAACTTTTGACATAAACTTTGGGTCTATAAACTTTAGATGTATAAAAATACTATATATAAAAAATATTTGAATTCAAATTTAAATTTGAATATGTTTATAGCTGGCTTATAGCCTGCTACTGTACCTACTCTAAGGAGTTCCTAACGTAAATAATCCCGGGACCCCTCATCCGTTAGAGCAGGTACAATAGCAGACTATTAGCCAGTTGTAAACACATTTTAATAAGATAAAAGATAAGAGGGACACTACAAGATAATTGAGCTATTGCCACTAAATTATTACAACAAAAAATAATTCGTAGCAATATATTATACTATTGCAATGATAATTTTTCTGTGGCAAATAATTATTTTTTATTGCATCGATCTACAATCGTTGTTTTATTTAGTACTTTTGTTGCAATAGAAAATGAGATATCACCACAAAAAATCGTACTGTTGCAAAATAAACATGTTCTATCGCCATAATTTTAATTTTTGTGGCAATTTATATAGTACATGCTACTTTTCACTATTTTTTGTTGCCATGATCAACAAATTCGTTGCAACAAAAAAATTGCCGTCTCATAATTTAACTTAATTTTTTCATATGGACACGGATTGAGACAAATTTTATATGGAAATTATAGCTCTCGACGAGATCTACAATTTTGTAGGTGACAACTTTTTCATTTGAAATCTTTTAGATATTCAAATCTATAATTCAAATCTCAGTTAGCTAGGCTCAAATGGAACGATATACATTTTCCAACAGAATTGATGCGTAGGTGAGTTGGTAAAGGAGAGAACGCGTGAAGGATAGGTCTTGGGTTCGAATCCTAGCCAAGGCAAAAAATCAAAAAAATAAGTAGATAAATAGATAGGATGATAGATTAATATTTGAACTTTTAATTTGGTACATCCATTCCGTGGCAACATCTAAATTTATTACCACAAAATAAAAATCGTTGCAATAACCTATTACCACGGCTAGCAACGATTTTACAATTATGGCAACATGTATGTATTGCCACAATTTTAGTATTGATGCCACGATTTTTTTCGTGGCAATAAATGATTTTTCTAGTAGTTGGAAGAGCAGCAGGCTACAGATCTGTAGCCAGCTGCAGTATGGACTTCAAGACGTAATATGTGTTTGATAGGTGGGACCGTATATTAATAGTATACTCCCTCCGTTTCATAATGTAAGTGATTTTAGTATTTTCCACATTAATATTGATGTTAATGAATCTAGACATATATATCTATCTAGATTCATTAACATCAATATGAATGTGGAAAATGCTAGAATGACTTACATTGTGAAACGGAGGAAGTAGTAAGTAACTATTGTATGAATTAGCTATTAGATTAGCTATAGATGAATTGGAGTTAGTAGTGGGCTATATATTAAACTTGCTCTTAGCAGTTTAGCTAGCACAGGTGGTTAGGTTCAAATTGCCATCTGCAGCATGTGTGAAGATAGCTGAGGGTCTCGCACCAGCTTACGTTACTAATTAATGCCTCTCGCCTCTTTCACATATGCCAGTGCTGGTACCTTTGACACATATGCCACTGGTACCACCCATAGTGTGTCATCTCACTTATCCAAGTTGTAATTATTTTCAAGACGATATATACAAGTAAGGTAACATCTGAACAGCCATATGCTCTGTTTTAGCATCACAATTGACAAGCCGAAAATAATCAAAATGTTTAGTAGTTTCAGTCTTTTAGAGCTTCACCCATGTCCATGTATGTATTTTGAGAAATTTTACGGTACTTGACAAAATATTTACCTCGAGATACCTGATATCCGAAAATATTAAGTTTTGGGGGTAATTTTATCATTTTTGAAAAAAATACTAGGAGATATTACATTTTCTAATCCAAAAATTTGATACTTTCAGGCAGTAAGTATCTCAAGGTACCAAAGTGCAAAATTTTAGATACCTTCAAGTATTTTCTCAAGGAACGTAAAATTTCTCTTAAGTTTTACACTAAAAAATATAGTACCTCCCGATACTTTAAGGAATATACTATATTGTATTGTATTGCCTACATGAATAATTTTCAATTTCTAAACTACAACCATTAATCGACTAGTGTTCTAAAAATCAGTAGTAAGTAGTAGTTCATACTCCATTGTAATCAACAAAGACATTCAGGTTAACAAGTACAGTGTAATTACAGCTATCAATTTGGCAGCGGAAATCATTTGTTTGGTGAAGTTAGCTTCTAGGATACCCGGATTACTAATTTCAGGCTGGTATACTATTGTGGTGTTTCCTTTAGGTGAACAAATGGACCATGTCACTGAACGACCGGGTGTCATCAGCAACAAACCTGCTGGAAGAGCTGAGGGCAATGAAAGCAGAACGGAGCAAACAGTTCACTGCCATCCGATCAGAAATCGACAAGATATCAACAGAAATCTCAGGGAGGAGCTACGGCTATGACAATTCCCCAAGAGCCAGTGAGTTCGATGAACATGATCTGACCATCAGGAGGCTCAACGAGTACAGAGCACGCCTGTCGAGTCTTCAGAAAGAGAAGGTACTGTAGCTCATCCTATTTTTTACAACAACACACGCCTCTGAAACTTCAGAATTTCAGTACTCTTTTCTTTTTATTTGGTTGTAACTGATCTGAGGTATTTAGATGCAAAGAAACCATAACCAATGTCCTGTTCAAAAAGGCCATCAGGTTGATTTTCAGGAGTAGGACAGGTACTAATTGAAATAATGCGTTTTAATCATGTTTCATCCATATATGAGTATGACAGACCTGCCAACAACTAGTTAGTAGGAAATCAGTTTAGGCCTTGTTCTGTATTTTCATGCTGTTGTGTTGGTTCACTTGTCCATTCAAATCTAGCCATTATTGCAGTGATTTGAAAAGCTAGCGAACATTCCGGGAGGATCTTATGATTCTGGAGCATGGACTGCCACGATTAAACCCAAATATCCACGAGCCATTCTCAAACTTAGCTGACATTAATTAATTAATTAATCATTAATATGTATGAAGTATACTGATCACTGTCAGCATCAATCATCTTCAACATCCCCTTTCAAAATTAAAAGGAAAATCATCTGCGACATCTGCATTCGATAGTGACAATCTGACGGCATGATTCTGTCTGTGGCTGTGGCTGCAGTCTGACCGGCTTCACAGGGTTCTTGAGCACGTCACCGAGGTGCACTCCCTGTGCGACGTGCTCGGCGAGGACTTCATCGCCATCGTCAACGAGGTCCACCCGGGGCTGCACGAGACGGCGGATCCCGGCAAGCCCACCAGCATCAGCGACAGCACGCTGGCCAGCCTCTCCCAGGTCGTCGCGATGCTCACGTCGGAGAAGACCAAGCGAGCAGCCATGGTAGCTACTCCAGCTAGTAGCATCAGCCACTCTCATCCATGCTTTCTTGCTGCGATTTGGTTGATTTGCCAGACGGCCTGACACTGATCGGCACTTGTTCGTCGCAGCTGCGAGAGGCCGTGGTGCCACTGGTCGAGCTCTGGGACCTGATGGACTCGCCGGAGGAGGAGCGGCGGAGCTTCAGGAAGGCGACGGCCGTTCTGAGGCCGGCGAGGGAGGAGGCTCTGTCCTCCGGCGTGCTGTCCATCGCAACCATCAAGAAGGTACATTGCCATTGCTTGATTGATGCAGTATTTGCAGATTTGCATCTGCAGCGTCAGTACTGATCAGCTCACTGTCTCGCTTGCATTGCTCAGACGGAGGAGGAGGTCGAGAGGTTGACGAGGCTCAAGGCTGGCCGGATGAAGGAGCTCGTGCTCAAGAGGAGGCTGGAGCTGGAGAGCATCTGCAGGAGCATGCACGTCGAGCCTGACACCAGCACTGTGCCGGAGAAGTCCATCGCGTTGATTGATTCTGGTAAGAGGTTCAGACTTCAGAGTTCAGACCAGCTAGCTCTTTGTTCACTTACTGATGAGATGCATGTCAGATGGGAGATGATTTTTAACTATGTTTCTGTTGTTAATGTCATCTTGTTAGGCCTTGTGAACCCTTCTGAGCTCATGGCCAGCATCGACGAGCAGATCGCGAAGGCGAAGGAGGAGCAGCAGTCCAGGAAAGAAATCATGGACAAGATCAACAAGTGGCTGCTGGCGTGTGAGGAAGAGAAATGGCTCGAGGAGTACAATTTGGTAAGGCCAATTGCTACAAATGTGAATTGAATGCATTGACCAATATCTTCTTCGACCTGAAGATAGCTGAAAACAAGTGATCTATGGTCTCAGGACGAGAACAGATTCAATACTGGAAGAATAGCGCGTCTGAACCTGAAACGCGCCGAAAAGGCAAGGCTTATCATCAACAAGATTCCAGGTACATTTAAAAAAAACATCTCAATTAACCCCTTTCTTGAATCAGATATTTAACTGAGAAGATGTTTGGGGGTTGAAATAGTCCATTGATGATTATTAATCCACAGCAATGATCGACAACCTGATGAGTCGAACACTAGTCTGGGAGACCGAAAGAAACAAGCCTTTTCTGTATGACGGGGTAAGCTTTTCTCTCCACCCCTGTACACAAACATCAGGATTGCCATATCATAGGCATAGGCACATAGCAGCTGATGAAATTGTTTCATTTCTTGTCATGTGAAGGCTCGCTTGGTCGCCGTGTTGGAAGAGCACAAGCAAGCCAGGCTGAGGCAGGAAGAAGAGAGGAGGCGCCTCCGGGTAATTACAATCTTACTGGGCCTTTTTTTCAATGGGCCAAATTCAGGCCCATACCCCAGTATAGGCTGAGAATTTGGACTATGAGCTCCTTTCGATCTTTTATGAGCATTTAACAGTTTCGCGTGAATTTTTACCAAACAATTCTGCGTTTTATACGAACTCACTCCATGAAAAGAAGCAGATGGGAATAAAACCGAAAAAGACGACGGAAAAAAAGGAAAACGGCGAAAAAAAAACGCATGGACGAAAAAAAATTGTCGGAAACCTTATGTATTTTTTAATTAGGTATATAGATATAGATATAGACATAGATATAGATATAGATAGATATAGATTTACCTATTATAAAACTGAAGATGATTCGGTACTCATAGGTCGTTTCGTCCGTCCTGGTCATGCTGGTTCTGTCCGACTGAATTCCTATTGATCATTCCTTTTTTTTCAACATCAGCGTTGGGTCCGCATCGGCGGCGAGTAAACTAGAGCCCATATAGCTTCCGGTATTTTTTTTATCCTTTTTTCGCTGTTTCTTTATCACACTTTCGGGTTTTTTTTCTTTCGTTTTTCTCGCATCTCACCCTTTTTTTATCTCGTCCGATCCATCTCACGTGCATCCCGCCACCGCCGAGACATACCCTAGTGCTGATTTTTGAAAGAAACGGAAAGAGGTGATCGAGTGGATTTGAGGGGAGGATTGGCTCAGGCATACAGTCACATAACTGCCACCGCCGAGACAAACCTTGGCGCTGCCATTCGATTTTGGGAAAAACGGAAAGAGCAGATCGAGTGGATTAATAGCCCTCAACCAATTTTGGGAGATCAACAAAGATTTGGATAAATTTGAGAGGACAATTTTGGGAGATCAAGAAAGATTTGGCTGGATTTGAGGGGAGGATTGGCTCATATGACCATCTTCCGAGGTTAAAGACGACTGTCGATGCGTGAGCGGGGTTTGTGGCCTCACTTGTGGGCTAAGCTCGAGAGGAGAGACAGAGAGAGAGAGGGGGTAGTGGACTGGCTGGGGCTAAAAAGAAAGAAAAGAATGGGCTTTCAGCCCAAAACCAAGAATGAATTTTTGTTAACTTTTTCAATTATGATTATACAGCGGTTCTAATGGTTCAATTTATTGGCAAGCTTCCAATAGTTGTTGTATCCCTGAAAAACGGTTTCTCCGTTGCTACGCACGGGCATTTTTCTAGTATCTATACTAATATATAAAGCGCAAGTTGTTTCTTCCCTACATCCACCCAAGAAAGTGTACCCATAAGTTTCCTAGCCGTTGGATCCTCTAATCTAACGATGTACATTGCCGATTGGATTAACACTGTGATTAGTGTCGGATTAACACCAACTAGTGCTTCGCCAATCCTTCTCTTCGCTAAAAAAAAAACGGTCGCCCGTGTCTCCACCCAGACCGCCCGCCCCTCCACATCCCCACCGCCGTCCGCCCTCCCACCCCGCCCGCACATCCCAGCCACCCGCCCTCCATCCTCGTTTCTTAATTTCTCTACTTATCTTGTTTTCTTCCACATTTACATATCCAAAGTGGAATTCTTGGGTTGGACAATACCACACTTTGCTACCGTCTGCCTTTGCAGGGCAGGAGAGAGGAGGGTCAGCATTCTAATGGACGAGGAGGATGCAGACCACTGCCGACATGGCGAAGGGGCTCGACTTCCTCCTTTGCGCTTAGATGCTGGTCATCTACCAACTTCAAAACATCTAACATCCTCCTCGACTCAGTGAGAGCCAGCCTGTCACTTTGCTCAACTGCAGTACAATTTTCAGTCATTGACCAACATACTCTTAGTACTGTCACCTATTGTTGACGCGAAAAACACACACTGATCAGCACATCAGGAACTATCTTCTTGATCACATCTTGTAGTGTACTCATCAAAACCCCAGACTGGTTCCAGTAAAAAAAAAAAACCCAGACTGATCAAACAAGGCGTGATGAAATGTTTCATCAACTTTATCTTGAGATGTTTCAACCATCGGCTTAGGAGATTGCCCCTTCTTGGCATTGACTTCCTCTTCAGACATGTTGGGTATAAAACACGTGTCCCACTGGGCGTGCCAAAAATGCGTTGATGCAAAAAACACACACTGGCTTGGGAGACCTGCTTAGCTCCAGTGCAGGTCCAAAGGTTGATGAGATGTGGGCGTGCCAGTTAGTTTGACCCTGCAACTGACAAGATATACAAATAACAGATCAATAAGCCGATCGGCTGACAAGCCGATGGAGTAGTTCCAGCTGATGCCGATACAAGCCGATAGCGAGAGGGTTTCGAGGTATCGGCTATGTGTTTGATGTGGAGTCTGACACTTGATGTAAATAACAACATAAAGGCAATCGGTTGATGATAATGCAAGAAAGCAACAATATAATCCAGTAGAAACCAATCGGCTAACAATGACATGATAGAATAAGCACTAATCCGAAGGTTAAAGCATACATCTGCTGGAGATCCGATGTCATAAAATCCACAAGATTAGATAAACAATAAAGTCTTTGTTGTCATCGTCTAAATCCAATCTATATGCAATCCTTGTAAGCCGATGCAACGTACAGATACCTCATCGGCTGAAACCCCGATGAAACCCTTGTTGGGAATCATGTACCATTCTTGCCTATAGCAATTCAGTATTTTGACTGCTGATGAAATCATTCTTGACTGAACATGTGATCAGTAGCATTTGTTGAAACGTGAGAATAAAACTTCAGTCAACTGCGTATTGTTTGCACAACTTTAATTATAATTTTTCCTATCATTTACATGAGTTTGGGTGTACTTATTTGTTTGTGCAAATTTAATGCATTTTTAACATTATCTGTCTGAATAATGATACCGTCAGAAAAATTAGAACTTATACTCCATTTGATATATTATGCTAACATGCATGGGTTCCACATGCACACACAACTATGTAATTAATGAAAATAATAAAAAACTAACAATTTCTACCCTTACCACGCCGCAGATCGTGAGGAACACCGTGCCGTGGGTCATCACGGTGGCCGCCTCCACGATCGACAGGGCCTTCCCCACGGTGATATCGCTCGGGAACAACGAGAAATTTGTGGTAATTAAGCAACCGCGCTTGCTATTTCGTCAGCAACTTGTGAATGTTTTACTGCACAGCTACACTATGTACTCCTATAGCTTTATGTGGGTTCTTTAACCTTCGTATATATATTTGCTTGCAGGGGCAATCTCTTTACTACAACGCAACAGCAAGCAGCAACAAATTTCAAATGCTTGTTGATGGATCAAGGTAACAAAACCAATAGTGATCATGTTCAAGTTTGTTAAAATCATGCATGATCCTGAATCGGAATCGAATACATAAACATCGTAAATTCTACCTGTATAAAATCATAGAATCAGACCACTTAATTAGGATGGTAAAGTGCGTAAAATGGTATGGCAGAATCGAGATTTAATTTAACAACCTTGATCATGCTAGCTAGTGCCATTAGTCATCACATTTGATAGATCGATCACTCTGCTTTCTTTAGATCCTGATTATGAATGGATTGCGTGTGCAGCTGCGACGCGGAGACGTTGGCGTCGATCAACATCACCAGAAAGGTCGTGCTGTGCTCGCCGCCGTCGATGACGCCACCTCGGCTGTTGTTGGGCGACGTCATCGGCCGTGTCATCAAGGCAGGCGCGAATGGCCTCATCTTCGTGCAGTACTCCGTCAGCAACGCCCTTGATTTTCTGAATGCCTGCAGCCGCACCAGCGTGCCATGTGTACTGGTGGACTACGAGATCACACGCAGGATCGAGTCATACATGACCAGCACAAGGTGAGCTCGAACTCTTCGATCGACGTGATACCATCCCATTAACATCTACTACTCTCCAATACGCAAAACCAGCTTGAGTACTGCCTTGAGTACTGTACATGAATGATCTTTTGATGTTTCTTCTCTCATTTTTCAGCACGCCCATGGTGAAGGTGTCGCCGGCCATGACGGTGGTCGGAAGTGGGGTGCTCTCACCAAGGATCGCTGCATTCTCGTCAAGAGGACCGAGCTCCTTGTTTCCCGGAATACTGAAGGTGACATGTTGATCTTTGATGTGCATCAAAACAAGTGATACACATCTGCAAACAATGAGAATATCTTATACTATTAATTACTGTGTTACTGTGTAGTTGTGACGATAGCGTCAGGTTTTGAACGTGTCGAAACTAACCTGTTTGTCGGTTCAACAGCCTGATATTGCTGCGCCGGGAGTCAGTATCCTCGCAGCTGTGGGTGATTCGTACGAGCTCAAGTCTGGGACGTCCATGGCGTGCCCGCATGTATCAGCAGTGGTGGCGTTGCTCAAGATGGTTCACCCGGACTGGTCGCCTGCCATGATCAAGTCCGCCATCGTCACTACTGGTACTTAGATTAATCTGTTTCCAATAATTCGTTGCTTTTAGCTTAGTTAGGACTAACCAGTATACATCTCTCTTGATTGCAGCTTCGGTGACAGATCGTTTTGGCATGCCAATCCAAGCTGAGGCAGTGCCAAGGAAAGTGGCTGACCCCTTCGACTTCGGTGGTGGCCACATCGAACCGGATAAAGCCATTGACCCTGGCCTAGTATATATGATATTGATCCAAGCCACTACACTAAGTTCTTCAACTGCACCTTTCTTGAAGCTGAGGATGACTGCGAGTCCTACATGGAGCAGATCTATCAGCTCAACCTCCCGTCAATTGCAGTGCCAAAACTAAAGGACTCTGTCACGGTTTGGCGGACTGTCACCAATGTTGGAGAAGCAGAAGCAACTTACCACGCAGTGCTTGAGGCACCGGTTGGTATGACTATGTCAGTGGAACCTTCGGTGATCACATTCACTAGGGGTGGTAGTAGAAGTTTAACATTTAAGGTGACATTCACAACAACACAGAGAGTACAAGGTGGCTATACGTTTGGGAGTTTGACATGGCTAGATGGTAACACACACTCTGTGAGAATTCCGATTGCAGTTCGCACCATAATCCAGGACTTTGTTGCTGATACTTCATAAACTTTTAGCTAGAGATAGTAAATATCTTCATGCAAAGTTGGGTTGTACATTTTTTTACAGAAGTCAATGTGATCCATGTCAATCTGGTGCAATACTAGAATTGTAAGACTGAAGTTCAAATTGGTATTGCATTTCTTTGTCCATGGTTATATAAGTATGGTGTCTTGTTTGAACAGGTAGTCCTGAATCATGGATGAAATTTTCTAAAGCTTTTGTAGACACACACATAATTCGAAAGCTTTTCGAACTGGTATCGCCTCTTGTTAGCCGCTCCTGCCACTACAAGAATCTATTTAATCTATGACGAAAAGAATTCGTCATGGATCACTGAAAATTCGTCACAGGAATTTGTATGTGACGATTATACTTATCGTCATCTATTGTGCGTCACAGATTAAATATGCCGATGTTTTCTCCGAAATCGTCACGGATCAGCACAATCTATGATGTTTTTTAACCGTCATAAAACGCTTCCTGGTGGCCGGCTAGGCGGTGGCGGTGAAGCTCTGGCGAATAGCGCGGTGGTAGAAGCGCCGATGGTGGTTGCGGCAAGTGCCCGTTGGTGGTCTGCCAGCGCGATGGTGGTGAGGGCGCTGGTGGTGCTGAGGGAGCTGATAGTGGAGGTGGCACTCCGGTATGTGCGGTCGTGGTTGCTGAGGTGGCTAGAACGTACAGGAGGCGTCGGTCATGCTTGGTGGGCGGTGGTGGTGTTGGAAGGTGACAGAGGCTAGTCCTCCACCCCTTACTCTGCCACTAGCGGCCAGCATGGCATTGGTGGTCGATGGTTGTGATTTGGCCACGACTGTTTGTGACGACGGCAACGAAGGTTTTCGATGGCGGCGTCCTAGGGACAGCGGCGATTTGGCGAGCTCCGACGCCCCGTTCTGTGCTCGCTTGAGCTAATGGTGCGATGGTCGTCGACTTGCTTGATGCAGATAAGGATGATGGCAACGGAGGCTCTTGGCGGCAGCGTCCTAGAGACAGCAACTGCCACGTGGCGTCAGTGTCAAGGTCTGCTTGCGGATATGTGTGAATAGTAATGGAGCATCTCCGGCAAGCTGATGGCAGTAAAGGCAAGGTGCATGTCATGCTAGATGGCTCAATGGTTCTCTAGGAGCTGCGTGAGTTCAATGGTGTGCGGAAGACGGTGGTAGCGCGGCAAGGCGGTTTCATGGTGCAATATGGGCGTTCGAAATGTGGCATCGATGTAAGGGGTTTTGGACGGCAACAGAGGAGAGCAGGTATAGCAATTGGCAGCATATGGTGGTTGAGTTATGTAGAGACAGAGATGGTGCGGCGACGGGTAGCATGGACTAGTTCCGTTTCTCCTCTTCCCCACACTCGCGCTTGGTTGGATAGATTAAGTCCTTGAAGAAGGTTGAAGCTAAGTCTTCTAGCTTTTATTTTTTGTGTTTGTGTGTGTTTTTCTGTGTGAGATTCAGAGTAAGAACTCATGTAATATTTTGGCTGTGTATATCCTTTGTAGATATAAAGGCCGGATTAATGAAAAATCCACTATCTAAAAAATAATCTAGCTGTGGTTGTCCTTTTTTAACAGATGAGCAATTTTATAGTTCTTAATCTATTGTAAATTTGGTACCTCTTGGTACCTAAGTACTAGGAGGTACTAAATTTTACAATAAAATTTTGGTACCTCATGGTACCTCCTCAAGGACCGTAAAATTGCTCTTGAACAGATAGTCATGAATCATGGATGAAATTTTCTAAACCTTTTATAGACTGTCGGTGTATGTATCGGCAATAATAAATGGGGACTACGTACGAGATCTAAAAGCAAAGGATGCATGGCGACAAATGTTTAGACATGTTCAGACCCTCTCCATGAGAGATAATACTCTACATTTTTTGGTCGATTGTACCTACCTGGTGTATTGATCTGTTGATCTGATCTTGTGGTGGAACCAGTCCAACTAGATTCAAGTCTTAGACTAGACACGGGTGCTCGTATTTACGGCAAATTATTATTTCAGTGATAGGCGATGCACCCATTGACAACGAGGCACCCATAGTGACTTTGTTAATATCAAGATATGCCGACCCAATCTTCCAAGGTGCTCATAGGGGTGTACCCGTCAACAACGAGATACCCATGGTGACTTCGCTAATTTCAAGATATACCGATCCAGTCTTCCGGAGATGCTCGTAGGGATCGGGTGTGGTGTATGTGTTCATAAGGGTGAGTGTGCGCGTATTGTGATCAATTGGATTTGTATTGTTTTTCATAAAAGAAACCACAAATGCAACAAACTCCATCCCCCGCAAAAAAGAAAACCACATTGTCGAGTCCAAATTATAATGAGCTTGTATCGAAAATGAATGGATTTTTAAAATTTCTTCTGCATGTTTTTTTTCCCAAAAACTTCTAACTTGTGCACGGTTAGTTTGCATGGAGATTTGTGCCGTGTGGGGTGAGGGAAAAAAATAGGGAATGTCCATATGTCATTTGATAGAAAACATCTCTTAAAATTGTGCGAATTTTGGACTATCCGATTGCATTAAGATTCGTGCTAGGCAAACTAACCCTAAAATCCCCTTCCTTTCTCCTCCTCCTCCTCCTCCCGACATCCCCTCACACCGTTGCCCCATCACGAGCACCTGATCCATGCCGACGAGGCCACTTGTCATCTTTGACGGGCTCTAGTTTAGGCCCGATAAAGGTTAGTAGTCATCTGTGACGGGCTTTAGTTGTAGCCCGATAGAGATAGTTCATCTGTGACGGGCTATAGTTTGACTGGTCGGCTGGGTCAAAGCTATCTTTGACGGGCTTTACTTAGGGCCCGATTGAGATAGATTCATTTATGACGGCCGTTTGCCCGATTGAGATAACTCTTCACATCAGTGACTTCTAGCCTGTGACGGACGCTGTGCCCGATTGAGATGGGGCTTACCGCCCGATTGAGATGAGGGTATCCGTTCTAGTGCCATCTCTAGCAAAAACCCAATTTTCGCTAGCAGACACTTAAGAGGTCCGTCTAAAATAATAGAGTTGTTTTTTATCGCGGACCTTCGAAATGCCCGTCAGCGAAAATCGGTTTTCTCTAGTGGCTCGTGACCCAGAATCCTCCAATATATTTTTATAAGTGATTGTTTCTTTAGTTAGTCAGAAAAATTAAAGGGTAAAGCCATAAAAAAACTTTTTAAGTAGTGTGATAGTTGGAGAGTATCACCACTGTTTGTCTACTCTCGATCGATTCTAAAACGGTTTGGTTATAAATGGTTATAGATAACCATCAGTTTAATGGCCCGATTAAGTGGGCAAACCATTCCATTTTTTTAAGTCTGAACCATATTTCCTTTTCTAAGGGTTCTTAAGCCGACAAAAGGAAATACTTCCTCCGTCTCTAATTATAGGGCGCTCCTATTTTAAAAAAAATCAAACTTGGTAATTTTTAACTAATAATTATACTAACTATATCTATACTACGTATTACGCATATTATATTACTAGATTCATATTTTAAAGTACTTTCATGTGATTCTAATTTCATATTTGTTGGGATCACAGAATGAAATAAAATACTGGTCAAAGTATGATATTGAAGACTGACAGGGTTATGGATACCACATACCTAATAGTAGTTGACTAAATCTCAGCAGGATCCACCACATACCATGTCTTATACGGAAATAACCTTCGGATATAGGAGGAGTTCCGGATAAGGAAAGACAACCAGAGTTCTACATGGAAACGACAAGGACTACTCGGATTGTATCCATATTGGTTTCCCTAGTTCTACTTGGACAAGGGGATACCTATGGGTATAAATACAAGACCCCTAAGAGGAGAGGGGACACAATCAATATAGACGGAACAATTGATCAATACAGAAGATCAACATACAATCCAACATACGCTAAGGCAAGACGCCAGATATGGACTTCGGAGATAGACATGGCTAGTCCCCTAGGTACCTATGGCTACCGTTAGGAGAGATATAGTGATGTCTCTGATCTCGCCGGATGCGGATTCGAGGAGGAAGGCTATCCTGTTGTCGACTACGAGTAAGCACTTCAGACCGCCATGTCGACAACAGTTAGATAGGCTACCCCAAATATTGTACTGGTGTGATTATGATGAATAAGAACAACGACCGGCTTCGGCCAACAGGATGTAGGGCTATTACCTGACAATTCAAGGGCCCAAACCTGTATAAAAATCCTCGTCTCCATTTCGTTTACTATAATCTTGCATATATCCTGGTACCAACAATCCCCATACTATACAAATACCAGAATCGCAACATCAAACGTCGACAAAGACCATGTTAAAAAATATAGGCCTTACAATTTTAATTTTAACGGTTCCACAACAGGAAAAAAGTGCGTTAAAATCTGAACGTGGTGTACATATTTATCTATCAGCGACCGACAGGAGATGAACTATATTTCTGTTGCTATGTCATCGGAATAATTTGATATTTCTGTGCTTATTTTTGCGTGCCTCATTTCCGACATCCACCAGCATTAATTTTTTTTCTTATTTTTTTCTTACCATTTATTTCTGGCATTTTTTTTCTGTCAAAAACGATCTTCTGTGATCAGATATAACATAGCACATTATATAGGTTCATTTGTTTGTTTAACAAGACAGATAGGTATACAGAAATAATAGTAATTTATAAATATACTTCACCAGTACACACAAGTAATATGTACTTCCTCCGTTTCACAATGTAAGTCATTCTAGTATTTTTCGTATTTATATCGATGTTAATGAATTTAGATGCTAGAATGACTTACATTCTACAACGGAGGCACACATATAAGGAGAAATTAAACACACACAGTCGAGGGGCATCCATGCATGGATCCCTTCTTATTCCAAGCATATTAATTATCTTGTACTTATAGGTATGTAGCACGGCAACATATCTTATGCACACAGGCCCTCACGTGTACACACGTGCACACCAACTAAAAAATGTCACCAAAATATCTAGAAAAAATCATACACATACTTTCAATTGTATTACACCTAGGGTTAAAATCTTAACGTCAAATTCATTATATTTTAGCCGTAACAAAAAAAAAAAATCTGACAGTTTTAAGGTTGCAATTTTGTCAGAATTTTATCTTTTTTGTTATTCTCTATGTAGAATGAATTTGAAGATGCGACTTTGCACGTAGATGTAATACTATTGTAGAATGAATTTGAAGATGCGACTTTGCACGTAGATGTAATACTATTGAAAGTACATGTATGAATTTTCCTAGAATTTTTTGTGATAATTTTTAGTTGGTGTACACGGTGTGTACACGCGAGGGCCTGTGTGCATAGGATAAGCTCCCATGTAGCACATCCAAACAGCACGCGAGCGATCACTGGTTCAAGAGCGAATGTAGAACCCAATAGCAGAAATAAATTTGTCCCCGCGCGCGTAGAAGCCGACAATGCGGCCTTTCTCCAGAGGGACGTTGAAATCTCTGTCGTTGTCACCACGAGTTCCCCATGGCCCGTATGTTCTACCTTCGCTGGTGACGAAGGTGATCGAACTCACGGTGTACGGCAGGTTTTGCAGTGGGAATGGCCCCACCGACCCGTAGACTTCCGTCACGTGCTCGTTGGCGTTGAGTACGAACTGCATAGACCGTCCAAAAAGCACGGTTATATGTATCTATACAACTAGATGACGCCCTACGCTTTGCTGCAGGATATATGCTAGATAATGGAGAAATGATGAATGATTTGATTGAAATATTATGAAAATTATTTGAGAATAATGATTTAGCATGTGTATGTTTAGTTTTATAATAAAATAAATTGCAGATATAATTACTATGTGTTTGCATGTTGAGTTTTGTGTGCTTAATTCGTTGATGTGTCATGTTTACATGTAGGTTTTAGTAGTACTAATAAATACTATGCTTGCATGTTGAGTTTTAGGTGTGTAGTGGGCATTAGCTTTATAGAAAGAAGAGATGACAGGCAAATCGTAGACACCGTAAATTAAATGTGTATACCTTATGGACGTTCCTGTAAACTTGTGTGATTTATATCATTATGTCATCTATGCCTCTAAACTTTAAAAATATGTATTTATGGGTCTTAACTTGCTTTGGGTGTCAAACATATCTAAACGTGTACGCTGACGTGACATACCATGATTTTGCTTATATCTGTGACCCACATATCAGGCACATGTCAGACGCACAGATCGGATTAAGGTCCGTTTGTATCTACGTAACACCGAAGATAAGTTTTACCGATCCTAAAATGTATTTTCAGAGTTCAGGTGATACATTCGTAGAAGTTTAGAGACCTTGTGTGTACTTCATTCAAATCCAATCAGCTGATATTAACTTGTCGTTAGACTAAGAGTGTGTTTGAGAGGAGGGGAAAAAAAGAAGATCGAGAATATACGCAAAACGAGATGAGTTATTAGTGCATGATTAATTAAGTATTAATTAGTTTAAGCTTGAAAGATGAATAAATACTATTTTTAAAGCAACATATATTCCTATATAATCTTTTTTATTAAAAATATATCGTTTAGCGGTTCGAGAAACATGCATAGGAAAATGGATTAATATAATTCATTTTAGTTCATACTCTCTCCTTTTTTTTTTTTCCTATATGACGTTGTTCAATATTACAAAAAAATAGTAATGGAGGGACTACATTCTAGTTGATCACCGAATACGTATATACGTACCGCTTGGTGATCGTCTCCGAGGTCGCCGCCCCAAGACACAGTCTGCCGGCCTTTCGCGTCCTTGTAGATGAAGGTGAGTCGGTCGATTGTGTCCTTGCTCTTAATCTGGATGGAGATAAGGTCCCTCGGAGCCTCAACGATGTCACGGCTAGTTCCATCGCCACCCCACATCCCGATCTTAATCCCATCCTTCAGATAAAGCACGAGGCATATGAACACTCAGTCAAGATAAAATGTTAATTAAACCATACCCACAAATCAATATATATTTTATTAAAAAAATATGGTACCATCCGGTGCACTACGAATAATCGTATATATCTAAATTAAACTCTTTGTCATCCTTCTCTAAAGCTTGGTCATTAAACTAATTTATATCATTGGATATTTAAATATAGTAGTTAGAAATGCTTTAACGAGAAAAAAGAAATGCTTTAACAATTTTAGAATGTTACTATAGTAATTATTCTTATGCACATCTTAGAGTACCTTTTACGAGTGCTAAATTATAGAAAAACAACAAACGCCAAAGTCACGAGCCTATGACAGCAGCATTTATTTTAGTTCATGCCGACCGTTGTAGAGGCACTAAAACAAAGTCGAGTTATTCTTCCATCATTACAAAAATACCTCATAAAAATACTTTTGTAGAGTGTACTTAAAGTTTACCCTCTTTAGAGGTATTTTGATAATTCATCACTGTTCACCATGAAGCTAATCACTGTTCACCAATTTTTTT
This sequence comes from Oryza longistaminata, assembly GCA_009805545.1. Lineage (NCBI taxonomy): Eukaryota > Viridiplantae > Streptophyta > Magnoliopsida > Poales > Poaceae > Oryza > Oryza longistaminata. The sequence continues at coordinate 15,805,867 of CM020186.1, read as the reverse complement.
TACCGCTTTACACGTACGAGACATACTAGGCATAGATCTCATGACATTAAGTACTTGGCATAGATTATGGAAATGTTACATACATTTAACTGAAAAGGATAGTTGAAGTAGAAGAGTGGATGTTAAGAACGTACTCCCTTCGTTCCAAAATATTATCAAAATATTAGTGATTTTGGATGGATGTGACACATTCTATTACTATAAATCTGGACAGACTCCCTATCCAGATTCGTATTACTAGAATGTGTCACATCCATCCAAAATCTGTAATATTTTGGGTCGGAGGGAGTACCATTTTGTAGCTAGGGAAACACAAAGTAAAGTAGTATGCTGTTGATCGATTGTGTGTCAAGTGTCTTGGTAAAGGTGCCCTTGAGGAGCAATTCAGCACGTCTATATATATAGGGCGCTCTATAAGCTCAATCAAATGCTCTCACAAAATAAAACTGAATTGGATTAAATTTGTCATTTCGAATATTGAGAGCTGGGCTTAGCTGGCTAGGTTTTGGTGGCGTGCCGATCTAATTTATCCCATGTCAGGAACCCTTTCTTTTTTGTGGTTTGACGATGCAGGAATTAGTTCAAAGCTAGAGGCCCAAGCCAACTATGGACGAGAGAAACTATATACCAACAATTCATTAGTTTTCTTGGAGTCTACTCCTTCTGGAACATTCTATCGTTCGTATACAATAATGCTTCCTCAATCCGAAATGTTACGTCGGTACTCCCTCCGTCCCAAAATATAAAGGATTTTGAACGAATGGAACACTTCATATATATAGGACTATTTTCCAGAATTATAGTCATATGAAGTGTCTGATCTATTCAAAATCTTTTATATTTTGGGATTGGGGAGTAGTACATAAGAAAGTTAAGTTAAGTATACTTAAAACTTAATGTCTTTGCGAAGTCAACTTAATATGCTACTTCATGAAAATAATGCGGTGAATATTTTTAGATTGTGTTGGATATAATATGAACAGAGAAAAATATATGTAATTGCCATGTATCTCTACATTCATAGTTTCATACTCCCTCATTTGGTTTAAATAAATGACGTCTTCGATAAGATCTTAATCATATAAAACTTTTGAAAACTTTAACAAAGTTCTATAACACATAGTTTGGATGAGATTAATATGTGTGCTGTTGTCTTGGAAACACTACCACAAAACCCTGATAAGTGCTGGCTCCAAAATCCCTAAAAATGCCAGATTTGATCATAGCATTGATGAGGGGGATCATCAGTGTCGGATGTGAGCCAGAACCAATGACCCTCCAGGAGAAAAAAAATCATCGATCTAGGCTCGATGAATCGAGTCGATGATTGGAATCCCGAAAAAATGATTCAAATTTCAAAAAATAAAATCACATAATCAACAGTTCGCCCACCCGCTGCCCTGTACACAATCGCCGGTGACACGATCAGAGGGTGAGGGGGGAGGGGGCAGCTGAGGACGAGACCTGCAGCCTGGTACTGCAACGTTACAGTAACTAGAACGATGCGGCTCTACATGCGGAGGGGCAGTGGGTGGCCAGGTCTGGTGGCCCCCGATTTTTTCTTCGCCCACATTGCTACTCCAATTTTTTATCGGCTAAATTTAAAAACTAGCACCTATGGTTTATTTATTTGTGTCTATTTTTAAAAATTGATACTTATTCTATTATTGTTGGTTTATTAAAAACCAGCAGACATAAGGTGTTATAAGTTTTGGTTTAAAATTTGAGTCCCATTTAGAAGCTTGGGCGGATGAGAAATGCCTTATATGCGCTGGTTTTACGGAACCGACACATATATGGCATCACCAGTTAAGGATTTTGCATTATGCAGTAGTGAAAATGAAAGTTTGTACTTTTGTATTCTCATAGGCTTATAGTTCCACCTTGAAAACCACAATACAACTCTATATTTTTTACTGGAGGGAGTATTAGAGATCCTAGCACACCACTACTCCTTTTTACAAGTAGTATAGATTGCTTTATTTTCCATTTATTTAACCCACCAAATCTGGGCTCACTCAACGGCCATTCAATCAATATAGGGAAAACTAAAGCTTCGTTCGAAAAAAAGTAACTAAAACAAAATCACAAACTCTAGAAAAAAGAGTGGAATCATAATAAAGCTCATACGTAAGGATAAGGACAATGTAAATATCCCACTTAGAAACCATAAACATGTGTGCCGACAAAACTCTCAGGGCATCCATAATGTGCCATGAAAATGAGCCATAAGACAGGTTGCACAAGTGGCCAACTTGCACAAGTAACGCATTGTTGATGCAGACGGGTACAACCTAGGACAACATATAGCTAGTAATATCACTGTACGACGGCATATCCACGGAGGAATCACCCTAGCTTTTTGCTACTGATCCCCTCCCTGATTGCTGTGAAGATTCTTGCATATAGGTCGACTGTGACACCAACAGAGATAGCCAATCCATCGCACTCAACGTCGGATTCGTGTCCCCTTTCCTAATTGTATTATTGATTGATTTCCTTAATTAAGCCATTCATATAGTTAGGCCCCTTTGACTCCTAGCAAAAATATAGGTAATTTAGAGGATTGTAATTATATATTGTGACAAAATATCAGGTGAAAACAATTAGATAAGTTAGAACTTATGAAAATCAGGCTTGAAAGTTTTTTTAAGTTTATGCAAAAGAACAAATCTGAAGTTCATTCGGTTTCACGCAAATTATTGTAAGGGGGCATTACTAGCCTATTTTTTTTTTCTTCCAAAGAAGTTGAGTTCTAACTTGAGATTTGGTGGTGATATAGTTTATGCCTATAATTGTTCTTTGTTAAATTTCAAAAATATTTAGTTCCGGTTTTCATGGATATTTACATATGATCGTCAATTTAATCGTTGGTAGTAGGAAGGTACATACAGGAGAAATCTATACGAAGGTATATGAAACAAAGAATTAAACTCCATCCTTTCTTTTAAAATTTCTATAGAATGGACAATAGTTCTATTTAGATTTTACAGGAAAGTCAACAAGAACTCTAACCTTCTAAAGAAAATTATTTGAGTCTATCTCACTGATCCAGTTCATGCATTTTTTATGTGACCGACTCAAACGACTATTCCTATTTTATTTTCACGTGTTCTTTAATACTCTGTTTTGCACCGGCATTTTAGTAAAAATCATTTTCTTACTATTCATCGATTTTTTTTCCAATCATTTGTTTTAATGAACCCTTAATTTGAATCCTCTGCTTAATTTTGACTCTGAAAGGTTAATATCGGTCATCTGCTTAATAATGTGTTCTTGGCATTATAGTGTCATATAATGCACCAGTTCTGAACTATGACGATTAAAACGGTGAATTCCACCATGCCTGCTGCGATAAACAGAAGGACGACAAAGAGACGAAAAACTTTTAGTTTTCCACGCACATGCACATGTATCTCGAACTACTAAATTTGTGTGTTTTTAAAAAATAATGTCTATAAAAAGTTGCTTTAAAAAAATCATATTAACTTACTTTTAAGTTCCAAATAATTAACGCTGAATTAGTAATGTGCTAACTACTCACCTCGTTTTGCTTATCATTATCGAAAGCAAATCGATCATCTTTCACACGTTAAACTTTGAGAGCGAAGTAGCGCGCAGGTCCATGGAGTGATCATATAGATGATCGTCCACCATATAAAGATCATGTTATGAAATTGATGCGATTGGCAGCAAAAGGTTGGGCACGCCTCCTTGCCCTCTCCACGACGCTCCATTTCAACCGACAAGGCCTTAACCAATTCCATGTATTTATTGTACCGATGATAATTGATAATCTAATCCTCTCGCTCATTCTCTCTCTCTCGCTCTCGCTTTAATATCAACACATCATCAGCACTGCTCACGAAAGAGAAGAGGAAAAAGAAGGAAATCAATTGCGAGGGTACAATGCCTACCTTCGTTATGATCTTGGATGCCGTTCGATCCCGCCCTCCCTCGTCGGCACCGCGCTCGCCGTCTCCACCACCTTGTTCGCCGATCGGTCAGGCTGTGTCGGGGCTACCGTGCCGGAGCGAGGATTCGGATAGGTGGCCACCACCACCAACCCCGCCATTTGTGTGGTACGTCCCCAACGTTGGACTGGCCACCGCTCCGCTGGCTCCCACTCTACTGGTCCCCCCTCGCCGGAAGTTGTGGCACCCCGCCGTGTCCAAGTCCAAGGCGTACAATAATGTACCATCCATGGATGGACGGCGCTGGTGTTGCCAGGGAGTGTCCCTTGCTTGCACTCAGTGCAGATGGTGTCTCCACCGGCTCCTGGAGGCGCCACAACGCCGTCCCCAACATCGCAACCACCTCCGTTGGATCTCATGGAGACAAGGAGAGGTTGCTCGCCCACTCTCATGCTGCCAAGTTTTGGCGGGGTCGGAACCCTAGCCATGCGCACGAGGGAGCTGCTGTTCTTCATGTCGCCATCATGGCAGAGTCGTCGCCGCACGAAACCCTGGCCTCATTGCCACCTTCCGTGTCGTTCCCCACGGTTCACGAACGTCGTGCGCACCCAGTTGGCCTCCGACTCCGATGAGGAGTGGGAGTCATTGGCGTAGATCTATCCTGCCAACTGCCGACGGAAGAAGGAAGGAGGAACGACGGCGGCAGCGGTGGTGGAAAGGCGGTGGATGTGACGGTGGCGGCGACTGTGCAATAGCCGCAGGGTGGTTAGGGTTTACCTAACCGTAACCCCTCTCTTCCCCACCCTTTCGGCTTATCCAGGCTGGCGGTGCCACTAAGCCGAACTGCACGCATCCATAGCCCAGGCCCAGGACGCCACCAACCTATTTTGGCCCGACGCCACACTCCCCCTCCTCGTCAGGCCACATCCCCCCCCCCACAACGGGCCCATCTTATCGGGTAAACGCGCTCTTGGGTCTGGCGCAGGTATGGAGGATGTCCTCAGAGATCCTACGTTCTCGCTATCCTTTTAGTTTGAATATGAGATGATCCCTGAGATGAATTGAGCTATTGTGGCGTCAAACAAGCACGGCATCAGGGTGTCTTTCTGACAGCCTGAAACGCAGGGAAAAGCTGGAGCCCTTCAAACTACTCAAAAGGGATAGTTGCGCAGATCGACTCCTAAGGGCATAGCATTGAACAGCATGGATCTCACTGAGTAAACACTGAAAGGCTATACTCTTTGTGATGTAACGGACTGACAGCTGGATGGCCACTCAGTTTTGTCCAAAAGAGACGCTGAACAAGGGGGTAAACGGAACAAACGCTTAAGACATGACGTAAGCAGATATCGACTGTTGAAATTAGGTTCTTCTTGCGATGTGAGATCGCGCGAGTTGATAAATGGAAAAGGTCAGGATACTGGAATGGTGTGCTCATATCATCCAGTTCATCTTAAGCTGCGCGGAAAGGTATTCTTGTAGCAAATGTTTAACTTCAGTAAGTCTTTGTAGGGATCGGCATCTGAGAGAATTTAAAACTTCATACACCCCTGGTTGCCAGCAAAAGTTTCGATGTGGGAGAATACGGTGTATGATCAGAGTAGCCGTATTTTAAGGTCTGGATCCTTTCTGGGAACAGTGGGAGCAGTCTAGCAACAGGGTGCGAAAGATTGAGAGAGAGAGTGAGATTAGTAAATACATGAAAGTTTTCATCAGAAATTACTGTTGAACATGTAACACTGTGATTACATCCGTGCAATACTCATAAGTTCGATCTGGTGTTGTACAGACCGGTGAACCGAGAGTACTGTGTGGAGCTGTGACAGGGCTGGACGCTAGGGGTGCGTTGGCTGGCTTATAGGCCTGGACTATAGTAAGGGGTGAGCGGATGGACGGGCTGCCACGCGCACGGGCACCGATTCGGTCCAGCGTTCGGCGAGACCGGGAACGTGCGCCGCGTTGGGAGGGCCTGGCCTCGTGAGCACCCCGGCCCGAAAACCCGATTCGGAAAGTCGAGCGTTCGGGAGGTCTGCGGGCGACGGGCCGAAAGGTGTGCGAGCTGGTGAAGGGCTGGACCGCTAAGGGTGCGTTGGGGCTGGCTAGGCCCTGGACTATAGTAGGGTTGAGCGATGGACGGGCTGCCACGCGCACAGGCACCCGGTTTCGGTCCACGTTCGGCGACGAAACCGCAACCCGTGGGCGCTTGAGTGGGAAAGGGCTGGACTCGTGAGCCACCCACGGCCGAGAAACCCATTCGGGGTGACGTTCGGTCCGCCGGGCGACCGAGTGGGGAAACTGTGGGTGCGGAGGGCTTGTGAAGGGCTGGACGTAGGTACGAAGCGTTGGCGCGCTGGTTGGCCGCCTGCGACCTGTAAGTGGGGTCGACGGATGGACGGTGCTTGCCCGGCAACGCAGAATTTCGGAGACCGGGCTTTTCGGTCCCCGCTTCTCCGGACGCGACCGGGAACCGTGGCGCCAGATGTTGGGGAAGGGCTGGCCTCGTGCAGACCACCACCCACCGGCGAAAAAAAACTGTCCCGATTCGGACGTACTGAGTTCGGACGTAGACGCTGCGGGCAGAACTCCGGACCACGAAAAAACTGTGTGCGGCTGTGAGGCTGGAGACTAGCGAGCACCGTAGGCTGCGTTGGGCCCGTGCGCTGGCTATGGCCTGGCACTATAGCTCGGGGTGAGCGGATGGACCGGGCTGCCACGCGCCGGCACCGGTTCGGTCCACGTTCGGTCGACCGACGCGGCTTGAACGTTTTGCGCGGAGTTGGAAGCGGCTTTGGCTCGTTGGCGCCAGCCCACCCGGCGCGAAACCCGATTCGGTCGAACGTTCGGCATCTGCGGGCGACGGTCCGAAAACTGTGTGCGAGCTGTGAAGCGGCTGGACCGCTAGGGGTGCGTTGGGCTGGTATGGCCCCTGGTGACTATAAGTAGGGTGGACACGGAGGAACGGGCTGCCACCGCAGGACCCGGTTCGGCCCTCCGCAAACTCAGGGGAGTTCTCGGGTGTGGGACGTCGCGGGCAATGGGATCCCTGGTGCATGCCTCGTGACGACACCTCCGAAGGTATTTGGCCCCGGCGTGGTTGGCGCCCCGCCAAACCCGTGAGGCGCGAGTTGGGGAACGGCGACTGTGGCTATCGGGGCGCCACACACGGTCGTCGGCCACACCGAAATACAACAAATATTTCGTCTAGGAGAAAACAACTAATACATCCACATTTTCTGGTGATAATAGAAGATCTAATTCTGCAACTATATCGATATTTATGGTTGTCGTTACTGCTCTGTATCTTCTGCTAAACAGAGTGGTTACTTATCACCTGTGATATGGTTGCTGGTTTCTTACCACTTTTCATTGTTAACATGTTTAACTTGTATCGGTTGTTTATTGCCACATTATAACTTTGGTGGTTGATTTCTGCAGTCAGCACGTTGGGTTTTTGTTGGATAAATGTGCAGGTCTACTGGTAATTTTGGTGATGATAAACAGAACTTGTTGGACATTTATGAGATGACTTTCTTTCCTTTTTGAGGGCTGGATCATCAGGATTGTTGTTTTCATAGCAGACCCTGCGCTTGAACTTCTGATACCATTCTTGAGTTGTAGATGATAGTAGCAATTAGAGCTCTATGAGCAAACATTTGTTAAGTACCTGTTAACTGAGTTATTATATGAAATGAGTCAATGACACATAATTATGAACATAGCATGTTTTTTTTCAGAATAAAGGAGAAAAAGGCAATTTTTTGGATTAATCAAGGAAAAGGGGAAAAAAGGACAGTACTATCATAGTCCATCAATTTATTTGTATTTCGGCACTTGTTTCATCTTATTTTCTTTGGCATTTAGCACCATTCATCTTAGGGATCAATTGCCATATCATGCCTCCGAGGCTTTGAAGCCAATTGGCTGTTTTACCCTATTTTTTTTTTATTTTAGGGTTTGGCAGTTTTGCCCCACTTTTTAAATCTGAACCCACCGTCCTACCCTCACTTGTGACAGCCGTTTGGTGGGTCATGTTTTGTGTTAAAAATTACGCACAGTGGTAAGAGTTTGTGTGAGAATATTAGAGAGATATATATAGTATCTTTGAACACCTAGTAAGAATGGATAACGGCTCTTCCAGCGGGAAACCTAGGCCGGCCGACGGGGGCGGGCGGGGCGCGCACGGAGGGGGTCGGGCAAGGCGGAGATAGAGAAGATGAGACGGCGCGGCGAAGCGGCGGCGGCGGGCACACGCGGAGGGTGGGGGCGCGAGGGCGGAGCGTGCGGCTGCCCCTGGGCGCGCGAGGGGCGAACGGCGGCGGCGGCGGCTGCCGCGAGCGCGCGTGAGGCTGGCGGCCGAGGGCGAGAGGCGGAGGCGGCGCACGCGAGGCTGGCGGCCCGAGGGGCGCCCGGGGGCGGCGGTGC
>CM020186.1:15753500-15797092 GCA_009805545.1 Oryza longistaminata | reverse complement strand
CTGCACCCACATGGGCCGATCGCTAATACGGTGGTGACCGAATTATTGGATTTTGGCCCACCACCACATATGTTACTGTACAGTACATGTATTTGTTAAAATACCATGCTTTACTAAAATTACTGATTGTAATAATATGCCTTTTGCATATTTTTTAAGACGCGCTACTACGTTAATCCGAGCTCAGAGTTCGGACTAGCAAGTCTCCTATTTATAAAATAAATTTTCAAAATGAATCAAAAGTAAAAAGTCCTGTTGATATCCCTGCTACAGTCACTGTGTCAGAACCAACATTCTGTGACCATTTGGACTGCGTTACAGGAGAACGATATAGCAACGTACGCAATGGTTGCGGTTCGTTGTAACATACAGACAATCGTTAACAATAGGATTATATATTTGTTAACATGAAAATTGGTAAGCCCGAAGTTATCATCGGCCCAGAATCATTATTGGCTTCAGAGTCCTGTAATCGGTCGATGGGAATTATCAAGTCACCATAGTCTAATTCTCGTTATATCGGTTAAGGAAATTAATCTATAAAGGAAGTTTATCCAGAAGAGACCGAGCTCAAGGAGGATACACATGACAATTTATCTATAATTAGGAATAGTTTGTTAGTTTTCTTTTTTTCTTTAGGAAGTATGGTTCAGTATCCAATAAGGATTTTATGTTTTCCTTTTATTTTTAGGAAAGTTTCTTTCTTGTCCAGCAAGACTAGTATAAATACAACTTCGGCACATCGCCACCGTTTTACTTTTCTACCTTTCAACAAGTTATGCTCCAACAGGAGTAAGACTTGTTATGATTGTTTGCATTCGTGGGGCTAGGGCTTCGACGCTCTGATCTTGTCAATGTAAACACCTATCTATCATATATCTTAGTTAACTAGCTTGGTAGTTCGATTTATTTGTATCTCTGAGATTCGCTTTAGGGTTTATACCGGTATCGGCAAATCGCTTTACCAAGATTAGATTAGCTAAGGTATCTACCACCCTGAAAATCAGTCAAAAGCTTGATTATCGAGATATTACGTTTCTTTTCATACTTGGTGTTGCATCAGTTAAGTTTGATTTACTAAGTCGTGCTTAGAACCATAATCTCTAGCTGCTTCTTAATTGCCAATAAAGTTCATCGGGGTTTCAGCCGATGAGTTATCTGGATGTTGCATCGCTTACAGGGTTGTTATAAGTTGGTTTTAGCCGATTGCAACAAAGGTTTTACTGTTCATCTAATCTTGTGGATTTTATGACATCGGACCTCCAGCCGATGTATGCTTTAAACTATCGGATAAATGCTTATCTATCATATCATAATTAGCCGATTGGTTTTACTGATTATATTGTTATATTATTATCACCGATTGTCTTTATATTATTTATCTACTCAAGTATGAGACTTTGCATTAGAATATAGCCGATTGCCTCAAAACCCAATCGGCATCAGCTAGTATCGGCATCAGCTGGAATTACTCCATCGGCTTGTTAGCTGATCGCTCATTGGATCGCGGGCGTGCGCGAGGCGGCGACGGCCGGCGGCGGCGGCTCTTCTACGCTGAGCCAGCCGCTCCCAATGCATTTTGGGCAAATTTTGTAGATGTTGTCGAAATGCTGTCGATATGTTATTCAAATTTTGTAATTGGCTAGTATTTGTGATTTTGTTTTGTTAAAGTACAAAAACATCACAAGAGATGCTTATATTTGAATTATTTATAACAATCATACAAGCTAAAATCACCTAATAGGGGCAAAATCACACAGCTGAAAAAAAATTGGGGCAAAAATGCAATAACCACCAAGGGTATAAATGTCCTTCTCTCTCCAACTAATACCGTTAAAACCAGCTGTTAGAAGTGGGGGTATAGGGCTGATTCAGATTAAAAAGTGAGGGTAAAACTGCAAACCCTAAAAAGTGGGGGTAAAACAGCAATTGGCTTCGAAAGTGGGGGCATGGATGCAATTGCCCCTTTCTTTTACCCCTCCCTATCGGATCCCCTTTCATTTTTTTTCTTCATAATATTTTCCTCCATATGTTCGGCTTCTATTTTTCCGTAATATATTTAGGCTGTGTTCTCCAAAAGAAACCCGTCCCCTCCACACGCAAAACGAAACTATAAATTAACACGTGATTAATTAAGTATCAACTAAAAAATTTAAAAAATATATATTGATATAAGTGAGTTCATGGGTCGACTCAGTACGGCGAGCTAGACCATGACACAAAAATCCAAGGGTTACTATTTATCTCTACTACTTAAAAAATAAGAGGTGCTTCCATCGTCCGTCAAAAAAACCGGACGAAAAAACCGAGAAAAAAACCGGGCGAAAAAAAGTCCGATCCAAAGCGAAAAAAACCGAGAGAAAAAAAAATGTCCGATAAAAAAAAGCCTGTCCGATCCAAAAAATACGAACCGGGCCAAATAAAACCAAGCGAAAAAACCCGGCTAAAAAACGTCCGATCCAAAAAAACGGAGAAAAAAATGTCTGATCCGGAGAAAAAAAAAAGGCAAAAAAACAAACCAGTCCGATCCGGGAAATATGGGGCAAAAAAAAGGAAAAAAACGAAACGAATCAGTAAAAAAAGGCGAATTTTTTTAAAAAAACTGTCCGATTTCAAAGAAAAAGAAAAAGGAATTATATGTGACACGGTAAAAAAAGTCGACCGGGTGAAAAAACCGAGCGAAAAAAAGTCCGATAAAAAAGCAGGATGAAAAAAAATCAGTCCGATAAAAAAAAGGCAAAAAAAGGAAACAAAATCGAAACGAATCCGACTCCGTCGATGCGGTAAAAAAGGGCGAAAAAAATAAAAAAATGTCCGATTCCAAAGAAAAAGGAATTATATGTGACGCGGTAAAAAAAATCGAATCCTATTATATCCAGAAAGGTCCGACACTATAATAAAGTGGTGAAAAAACCGTTCTAAAAAATGCACAAGAAAAAAAAATAAAATGGGCAGAAAAAAGCGCGGCGGAAAAAATTCTAATTTCTTTTCGTCATTTTAGTAGTCCGTTTATATCTCTTCTTTATGTCTAATCTAATCTAATCTAACTATTTAAAAAGAGAAGTTTCTACCGTATATTAAAAAAGAAAAAATGCGCGAGAAAATAAAAATGGTTTAAAAACGCGTGAGGGAAAAAATGTAAAAAAAAAAAGCAAAAGAAAACGCGCTAGAAAAAAAAGTTCCGTAGTCCGTAAAAAAACACGCGAGAAAAAAATATTTCCATCGTCTGTAAAAAAGCAAAAAAAAAAAGAAGAGGAAAACACTGTTAGAAAAAAACGCTAAATTGATGGACACTTGGTCGGATAGGTTCCATCGACTTTTTTCCATCTCCTACACGACTTTTGTTTCGTCATCTATTCTCCTATATTGGAGACCCTGCACATCTTTGTAGGCAATTATCATAATATTTTTGTGAAGTATAGCTATTATTCTTGATAACATATTATATGGAAATAATCTTAGAAAATAAACATATTCTAATTGTTATTTAGAGAAGAGTGCACAGTGACTCTATTTTGTGTAGACTTGACCATACGAGGCACTGTAGGATTTGATTGGTTGCAAAAATGAGACTAAAAGAATATTTTAGATTATATGCATGTTGTTATATGAATAATCTAATTATTTTAGGTAAAGCAAACAGCGTAAGGTTGCCATCATCGAGATTGGGCTATTACATTTAAGATGTTCCAATTTTCTAATTTTCTGATTGTCATCGACATGGTTATGCATGAAAAACGTATATTATCATTATGTTGCAACGCACGGGCATGTTTGCTAGTTTGACCTATAAATAGATTCGTGGGTCGATCCACTTGCGTCTCTGCGACTCTACACCCCTGAGGCGCTTGCCGGGGAAGGACAAGTCTGCATCTCCGGATGGCAATTGGGCCTTCTCCTGCTAATGGGCCGGACACGCATCGCTACAGAACTCGGCCCAAATTGAATTCAACGGGCCTGTTGCTCCCGGGCTGGGCCGGCCTCTTCATCCGCATCGATCCACGTGACGTCACGCCACGTCATCCACCATTCCTCCATTCCTCCCAACCATCTCCACCTTCCCCCGCAGTCGCCGCCGATCTCCCTCTCCGCTGTCGGAGACGACGCGGCCACCAAACCCTAGCCGCCCATGGCGAGCTCACGCGCGGATCCCCGCACGCTGGCCGCCCCGTCAGGATCTCGTACAGCACCACGCCGAAGCTCCACACGTCGCTCTTGGTCGTCAGGTGCCCCGTCTCGATGTAGTCCGGCGCCGCGTACCCGTGCGTCCCCACCACCTGATCGCCGCCGGCGAGATCGCCATCATCATCATCATCACTCGGTCTCATGGATCGGATGGGATGAATTGATTGTTCGCAATGGATTTTGCACTTACCGCGGTGGAGACGTGTGTCTTTCCTTCAGTTGGCCCCTCTCTTGCTAGCCCAAAGTCTGAAAGTTTTGGCTTGAAATCGGCATCAAGAAGAACATTGGCTGCCTTAAAATCTCTGTATATCACCTGCCAGGCTAAAAAACTACGGATCAGAATTCAATTCAAATATTTGGCACAGATTTCAGATTGATCATATCGTTCTAGTAGCAATACTACAGGTGCTAAACTAATGGTTCAGTTACGAGTTTCAGAGTTCAGAATTCAGATATTGGGACAGATACCAGATTTATCATATCATTCTTGAACAATAAAGAATTCAGATAGGAGAATGCTTACTACTAGCTGCTACATGTGCTATACTAATGGTCCAGCTCAGAGTTTCAGAGTTCAAAATTCAGATATTGGGACAGATACCAGATTGATCATATCATTCTTGAACATTAAAGAATTCAGATAGGACAAGGCTTACTACTAGCTGCCGCAGGTGCTTTACTAATGGTTCAGTTCAGAGTTTCAGAATTCAGACAATATTTTGAGGCATCTATATTTTGAGTTTTATGGATTCAGAGAGGAGGACAATGCTTTGGAGGGCACCTGAACTTCTTGCAGGCCTTCATGGAGGTAGTCTAAGCCCCGAGCGGCGCCGATCATGATCTGCAGCCTCAATCTCCATGAGAGGGGAGGATGAGCTCGGTTGAACAGATGGTCATCCAGGCTCTTGTTGGGCATGAACTCGTAGACCAGCAGCCTGTGCTTGCTTGTTTCTGAATCCACAGCACAGTAACCAACAAGCCTAACTAGATTTGGGTGCTCAAGAACACCTAGGAATTGGACCTCAGCCAGCCATTGCTTGTGCCCCTGAAATCAGAAAAAAAAAAACATAACTTTCAATCTGTTGATATTAAAAAAAATGCAATCTTTGATTTAACAATTGAAAATTGCATGGATTTTGTCCTATGCACTGGCAATCTGGCATCAAGTTTTGGCGTGATTAAGCTTGGTACGTTGTTTATAACGTGATTCTGAATTCTGGAATTTAGTAGGTTGACTTGGGATGCTGTCCGGACCATTGTTCACGTGGTTTGGTGTGTGATCTGTGGTTGAAGTTGACATGTGTGGGTGTCTTTGTCCTACTGGATGTGTTTATCTATTTGTTGGAATTGTCACGAGGCTCATAATTTCATATGATTTCGCTGCAAAAGACAATATTCTGAGTTTGATTTTAGGTCTCGATCCAAATCCAAATCAGGATCACTTGTAGGTAACTATTGCTGGTTGAAGAACATTTTCAGCAGTAAATCTGTAGTGTTAGAAGTAAATATATTTAAGTGCATGCCATCTTTCTGAATCTTCTGTGAAGATTGTACGCTACGAGTCTTGAATGTAGGCTGTGTTTAGATCCAAAGTTTGGATCCAAACTTCAGTCCTTTTCCATCGCATCAACCTGTCATACACACACAACCTTTCAATCACATCATCTCCAATTTCAACTAAAATCCAAACTTTGGATCCATCTAAACACAGCCGTAGTCTAGAGAAAGTAAAAGTGAAGGGTTTTTTTTTTGAAACTCTGAAAAACATGCAGTCATGTGGTCAGTACCCAAGCTGAAAAGACAAAATATTCAAGTTCTTCTTTTGCCATAGTATTGCCGGTAATTCAATCGTCCTGATGAACAAATTCGGTACGTTTTGACAAATCTAGCCAAAATCAAATGCACCATGGCGAATATTAGAGAGGAGCAAATGCAAATCAGAGGGAGGAGAGATGGAGTACAGCGAACTAACTGTACTGACCTGCAGGCTGCGCTGGTTGAGGCGCTTGACGGCGAGGACGACCCTCGGTTTTCTCTGCGATAATAAAAACACACCACTTACGAAAACAGTCGTGGCATTCCACTATTTTGTAGACTCTCACTCTACGTTGCGCACACCACGCACCCGCTTACCGCGGTTACCACGATTCGCTGCCTTCCGGTTAAACACACCCAGCGTTCTAGGCTCGAAGCACTGTCTGGGCCGTATCAAGGCTAGCATCTATGTTATTACATGCTTCCCAACGCCACTCATTCCATGCATTCCAGCAAACATATTTTTCAGGATGCATATGAGTGAGGAGAAGAGGGATAACAATGCATCTTGAAAAGAAATGAGTAAAAGCACTAATACGAGGAGTAGAAGTAGCAAAAAAAAGATAGTCGTTGATTTAATTTGTACATAACTATATAAAAGGGGTTAGGTGTCGGTTGGGAATATATCATAGATGTCTAAATTTCCTAATCAGCACCCAGCAGGCGGTACCTTTGAGGTCTCAGGAATGAAAAAAAAATCAGCTCGATGCATCGGCTCGAATCGAGTAGATGCATCGGGCAGCACCCCTTCACTCCGACCAGATAACATAGAACATTTAATTCATATAATGAGCATTTGATCCAAGAAAACAAAGAGAACAAGAGCATCCAAGAACACAAGCACGGACGTACGCTAAGAAAATCCAAGTCTAAGAACACTAAGAATATAAAGAACGAGCTGACATCGGGGAAGGCACCGCCCCTGCCGCCGCCGGGTGGGAGGGTGCCGCAGCTGGGTGGGGAGGGCCATCGCCGTTGATGGGTGGGGAGAGGCACACGACAGAGAGAGGTGCGAGACCAGGGAGAGAGACCGAATCCTCCTCCCCTTATCCGTTTGAGAGGATAAGGACAAATGGTCGAGTCAGCTCGGTTTTTACGGGTGGTGGTTTTTATAAAGCAAAAACTATAATAGATTTTAGGTGTCAATACTTTAATTAACAGGTGTTTAGAGAGAAAATTAAACTTTAGTCTCCCCGCCCAGGGAAGAAAAAAATAACATGCGCGAGCGTGCCTATGTACTAAGTACACAAATAAAATAGAGAAAGAAAAATGCATTTTGTCACTATTCTCGAGGAACTACAAAATACAGAATTCTTAGTTAATTAGATGTGCTCCACGGTCATAGGCGAGGTGATCTGACTTTAAGCGATTGTGTTCTCCTGGTTCTTCAGATATCGGAAAACGCCCGGTTAATTACTCTCACAAGTTAAACTCATGAGAAACTTCCAATTAAGTTGTGCTGGTCATCATCATCGATATTTGCTTCACTTTCTCCGGTACAACATGTAGATATAATGAAGTAGTTCTATTGCATTTGAAAGTCAATGTGTAACAAGACATTCCACCTGGCCTTGATGGATTAGAATCGCAACACATCAATGTTTCATACTCCCTCCGTTTCATAATATAAGTCATTCTAGCATTTTCCACCTTATGAATGTGAGAAATGCTAGAATGACTTACATTATGAAACGAAGGGAGTAGCATTTTCTGTTTATATAACAGACAATGCAAGTCGATCACCCAACATAAGGAATAATATATGTGGGATGTTTTAGAAAAAAAATACTAACCATGCCTATATATATCATCCAAAAGAACAGAGCTGTGGAAATTAAAATTATAAACGTAGTACAATTTATTCAAAACTTGCGAAAAAGTTAGATGATCCAACTTCCAATTCATTTTGATTTGATGGGTCCAATGTGGTCGATCTCCATTCCTAAATACTCCCTCAGTTTCAGGTTATAAGACGTTTTGACTTTGGTCAAAATCAAACCGTTTTAAGTTTGACTAAGTTTATAAACAAATATAGTAATATTTATAATACTAAATTAGTTTCATCAAATCAATAATTGAATATATTTTCATAATAAAATTGTCTTAGGTTGAAAATGTTAATACTTTTTTCTATAAACTTAGTCAAATTTAAAACAGTTTGACTTTAACCAAAGTTAAAACGTCTTATAACCTAAAACAGAGGGAGTAAATGATATCGCAACTCTGCACAAATTGAACAGGCACACGTTTACATAGTACGGCTTACACCACCACCACAATTATACTTTGGTGGGTGGGCCTAAACCGCATAATACACCGCTACGGTAGGCTTTGGACTGGCTGGTTGTTACACTCACAACCAACCCGCATGGATCAAAATAATGTCCTAACTCGATGTGCTACGTCATTCTTCTTCTGAACGATGTTGTAGGGACCGACAAATTTTAACAGAGAAATCATTCCAGCAGAAGAACACCATTTTGCCGGTGTCACTCACTATGCTGGATGCTCTCACCATTGACGGGCCCATGTCATCACCTTTGACGGGTTTGACCCTCGTCAGAGATTAGTGGTCACTGATGACTGCACCTTACCTCTGACGGTCACATAGAAATAGCCCATCACAGGTGAGTCTTTCCAGCCCGTCAGAGGTGTATGTCACCTCTGACAGGTCTAATTTATCACTCGTCACAGGTGTGAAAAAATCATCAAAAAAATGCAAAAGCCCCTCAGCCCCAGCTCACAATATGAAGCAAAACATGCAAGATTCATCTCAAGATGCAAGACAACAACTTTGCATTTCATTGGCAGATCTGATAACATCAGAGAAACAATATACATCACAACTTGAGTAACAATATACATCACACCAGTAATGACCAGCATCTTAACAAACTAGACATCCATACAAACAACACAGAATATGGCCCAATCTAAAGTTTGGCAATGAACATTTGCAAGATAAGAAAAATCAAGCACATTCGGGTGGTGTTGGAGGAGTTGGGGAAGAAGCCATGGTCACCGGGGGTTAGGGGATGAAGGCGGCAGTCATCAGATCCGCGTTCTCCAAACTTGTGGAGGCTGGATCCGGCAGCCGACGGCTTACGGTTGGGGAAGAAGCTGTGGCGGCTGGATCCGGTGGTTATTGGTCGGGAGGCGGGGAAGGCGGCAGCAGCGGCCGGATCCATGTCCCGGAGGAGGAGCATGATGCGGCTGGCGGTCCGGTGAGACACTGTGGTGGTCGGATCTGCGAACCCTGACCTCATGGAGGAGAGATCCGCCGCCCAGCAGTCAGGGGATGTAGGCGGCGGTGCTTGGCTGTCGGCGGCAACATAGGGAAGAAGGAGATGGCACCCGGCGGCCGGATCCATCCTCCACAAGGTCGGGGGACGTGGATCCGGTTGGGATGGTGACGACGATGGCCGGTTCTCAGGATGGAGGCGACGATGGTGCTTGCGCGTGGAGTCAGAGGCCGTCGCCGGATCCGGCTACCCCCGACCTCAGGGAGGTCGGATCTGGCGGCGGCGGTGGCAGCGGCGGCGGCAGCGGTCGGTGCTCGCTTGTGGAGTCTGAGGCTGCCGCTGGATCCGGTGCTTGCTCGTGGAAGTCAGAGGCCGCCTCCTGATCAGGCTTCCCCCGACCTCAGGGAGGTCGGATCTGGCGGCGGCGGTGGCAGCGGCGGCGGCAGCGGTCGGTGCTCGCTTGTGGAGTCTGAGGCTGCCGCTGGATCCGGTGCTTGCTCGTGGAAGTCAGAGGCCGCCTCCTGATCAGGCTTCCCCCGACCTCAGGGAGGTCGGATCTGGCGGCGGCGGTGGCAGCGGCGGCGGCAGCGGTCGGTGCTCGCTTGTGGAGTCTGAGGCTGCCGCTGGATCCGGTGCTTGCTCGTGGAAGTCAGAGGCCGCCTCCTGATCAGGCTTCCCCCGACCTCAGGGAGGTCGGATCTGGCGGCGGCGGTGGCAGCGGCGGCGGCAGCGGTCGGTGCTCGCTTGTGGAGTCTGAGGCTGCCGCTGGATCCGGTGCTTGCTCGTGGAAGTCAGAGGCCGCCTCCTGATCAGGCTTCCCCCGACCTCAGGGAGGTCGGATCTGGTGGCGACGGTGGCGGCGGCGGTCGGTGCTCATGCGTGGAGTCGGAGGCCGCCGCCGGATACGATGCTCGCGCGTGGAGTCAGAGCGGATGGATAAGGAAGAAATAAAAACGAGAGAGAGGGATGGATAAGGAAGAAAGAAAATGAGAGATGAGTGGTTTGGATTGTCGGTGGGTGATAGATAAGGATAGGGTTGGGTGGTTTCACCTGTGACGGGAAAAAAAAAGACCCGTTAGAGATGGAGGCATATCACCTTTGACGGGCTGGATTTGCATGGCCCGTCACAGGTATCTAGTCACTTGTGACGGGCCAGAAGTGGAAGCCGACAAAGGTGTTTCTCTAACGGATTCCATTCTAGACCCGTCACAGGTGACTAGATACCTGTGACGGGCCGTAGCCGGATGGCTCACCGATGACGGCATCCCGTAGGACCCGTCAAAGGTGACCCTCATCACTGACCAGCACTTATGTCCGTCACAGGTATGCCGTCAAAGGTGTGAGGATCTGGTGTAGTGACTCGTCGTACTAGTGTGCTAAATAACAGACATCACGGTTCAGTTCCTGATGCCGCTCACTCCAAATGCTGTATAGTCTATGCATGCATGTGCCACACATTTCTATCTCTAATTAATGGTGAGGACTATTCGTTAATTAGGGCCTAACTTGTTTTTAAAATGAATGCGTAAAATATTGCTTCAAGAAAAAGGGAAACCGATCGATTCTTCATTTCCCCTGGCATATGTACTGATCCTCTTGTATGCAAAAAACTCACAATATATATATGGAGTAGTATGTGTAAAATCAAAGTGTGTTTGATTCTTATTATGTGATGAACAATTGGCATCTGAGATTATTGGTTTTGATATTTGGAGATTATTGGTAAAGTGGTTTTGGAGATGATTGGATTTGCAGGTGGTGAATAGGTGCTGCTGATAGGTGGTCAGACCGAGTAGGTGCTACCGGTCAGACCGGAGGTATACGCGTGATCAGACCGGCTTGTCCGCGGTCTGACCGGCCGATTCTATGTCGGTTTCGGTTTCGGGTTGTTTCAATGGATATCCGTGGGTGTTTCGTGTTTATGGCTTTTAGATGATACTATGTGTATATAATACTGTTTTTTGCTAACAATGAGTCAAGTTGGAGATAGCTTGGTCTCGAAATATGGTTTCTTTGTTTGATTCATGTGTAGGTGTCTTGATGCCTCGGGAGAGTATTGCTGTGTATCGGGAGTCAACTTGGAGATAAGGTGATGTCCGGACGGTCAGATATCATGCAAGATACTTAGACTAAGATCAATACACGTGGTTGGTGAAGATTCCATATGACATACGATGGAGATATTGTGTGCGTATGGAATGCGGAGTCGAAATTGGAAGGAGTCTAAATTTGGTACGATTGGAGTTTGTAAAGTTGTTTTCTTGTACGGGAAGATTTCCTAGGTGGATTAGGACTTCTTGTACGAATTTGGTTCATGGCTTTAGGCTGTCTACCTCATGTATAAATAGAGAGGGAGGGTGTGGCCTCTCGGTATCGCTTCTGAGAGCATTGTGTTGAGAGTTGAGTTAGGGTTTCGAGTTTAGTCGATATTTTCGTGAGGAGAGTTGTTGTTACACTTTGTGAACACAGAGAGAAGTAATAAAGTTCTCATCTATTTTGAGAGTTCTTCGATTTGTGTTTGCTCTGGTTCGGCAGTCTAACCGGTAAGACACCGGCAGTCAGACCGATGGCAACACGGCGGGTACATAGCGTTCAGACCTGCGGGTACACGGCGGTCAGACTGGCGTCGGTGGCAGGAAGCAGAGATGACTTTGGGGTGGTTAGACCGGGTGATCTACACCGGTCTGACCGACGGCATTGGAGCAGTCAGACCGGCGAATTAACCTCGGTCAAACCGATCCACATCAATTCGAGGGTAACTTTTAATTCCGCTAAATTTTTTGGTTTTTGGGTACTCCAACCATTCACCCCCGCTCTGGTTGGCTTAATTCTTGCTATTCGATCCTACAATATGTAGATAACAGGACGGCACCATAGCTCTGCTACAACAACAAAGAAGGTATACACTACAAGGAAATCGGCCTAGCACCACGACGCGAAAACGTTGCAATATGGGTGTTTTCGTTGCAATATGGAGATATCGCAATGAAAAAATTTCGTTGGCAGGCGTTGCAAGTACCTCCGATGCGATAGGGTATCACAACGAGTGTATCACGCGTTGCCATAAAATCGCCCTGTTGCAACGAGATTAAGCGTGGCAATATGCTGAAGATGCAACGATAATTGGCGTTGCGCTAGGGATAATTGTCGTTGCTATAGTTGTTATTGCAACCAGGTTTGATAGTTGCCAACAAGCATTATCACAACGTTTCAGTTTCGTTGCGATCCTCTATATTGCAACGATATTTGTAGGTGGCAATAACACGTACGGTGTTGTAATATGCTTAGAGGATATCACAACGACGTAGGACTCGTTGCTATAAGCTTACAGAATATCGCAACAAAGTATGAGTCATTGCTATACGCTTAAAGGTTATCACAACAAAGTTAGTCGTCGCTATACGCTTAAAGGATATCACAACGAAGTATGAGTCGTTGCTATACGTTTAAAGATTATCACAACGAAGTTAGTCATCACTATACGCTTAAAGGATATCGCAACGAAGTATGAGGCGTCGCTATAAACTTATGGGTTATCGCAACAACATATAACTCGTCGCTACAGGCTTAAACCTTATCACAACGAAGTATAAGTCGTCACTACATGCTTAAAGGATATCGCAATGAAGTATGTGTCGTCGCTATACGTTTAAAGGTTATTACAACAATGTAGCAGTCATCGCTATAGACATAAAGAACTCGTCGCTATACGCTTAATGGAAACAAAATATGTAACGTTGTAACACAGAATTATGTGGTTCCTGTAACAAAAATATTCCACAACCGAAATTGGTGCAACGCATGTATATTAAAAGTATTTAAGGAATCAAACCATCATTCACTCTTACAGCCAATTGTTTCTATTGATCCAGCAATATCCTCATGAATTTTGGCAAAATAAATTCTAGGATTAAAGAAAATAGCACAAGATGGCATGGTATGATATAATGGGATGTTGGGACACAATCACCTACTAGATCTTATCTAATGACCATGAATCATTTTCTTCCTGGCCTCCCGGTGGAGTAATGCCATACCCACCATCACCCCCATAGCTGCCCAAATAACCACTAGCACCAGGCATCCCAGTGCTATAGAAGCCTTTGGGTTTAGTGAACCTAGATTTATGACCTGCAAGAAAAGATTTGGTGTCAGTTGGAGGACACAGGATTAAAGCGTCAAATACTATGCTTTTAGTCTTCCAAAGCACAGTTAGCAACTTATGGTGTTCAGAAATTTTACTTTGATTAAAGTGCACAAGAAAATATGATAAAATCAGTTCTAATAGCTAAATTTATCATTTATATGGGATGTCACTTGGTTTCAAATAATAATAAGTAAAATAAAACAAGAAAGTAGTCAGGGAAATATATGAACAAATTCTTACCTCCTGATTACTATAGTCTTTGCCAAAAGGACTACTTGCCAATTTTATCCTGAAAAACTGGAGATTCTCAGTTGTATTACGTCCTAAATACTTTTGAAAGAGAAGAAAAGAGTTGTTTTCTATATAATTCCAGAAAAGAGGTTGCAGGTAAAAAAAATATATCCATATCCAAAATAAAAGGAAAATGAATAAAGAAATTAGGACAGTTTAATCACCAACTATTTAAACAATAACAAGATACAAATTTTCATTAAAACTTGAATTCAACGTACTTATCAACCAACATAAGCAAGGTAGGGGTGGCAAGTACTTCTGCTTTTGAACAAAACATCCACAAAGAGCCGTTCTTCCAAAAAAAGAAACACACGCAAGAGCAACAAAGGTTCAGTATAATATAAATGGAGAAAGCAAGGGCTATTTATTTATCTAACATAAAGCAGTATTTGCTTTGTACAGTAATTGTTACAGGAAAAGCTCTACATTATATGCAGGTTTACTATATTCCCATCACTATGAAAGATCACAAACCTTACTAATGACGTTATGCACAGGAAAACGCAAATCATATAAATTATTTAGATCTCCCATTTAAGCTACCTGAATATTCAGAACATTTATTTTTAGCTGAGGTCTGCAGGTTAGTAACCTATCACGAGTTGGAGTTTGCAAAATTGAAGATGCAAGGGAAAAAACAAAGCATACTGTGGTATAAAATAAATTAGATGAACATCTATAATCAGTGATCAGTTATATTAAAAATACTACTCCATAGTTATTAGCAAATGCATGTCCAGCATGGAAAAAACATGACAAAGTGGTTTGACAAACTGAAATTTGCAATCAAATAACATAGAAAGTTCAGCAAAACATATTGATCCCTGATCTAATCTGAATTCTGAAGCTCCTTTCACATGGAGCAAATCAATGATCAAATGTGCTCTATATAAATACTACTCACAGTGCATGTCCCCTACTATATCATCACACAACACTTGACACTCGCTGAAGACCTGCATGCATATATCAATATTCATGTTTCTTGATTCTAAAATTGAAAACATCACTGATTTGACTCTCTTGCTAGAAACATCAAATAGTTTGGTAGAAGTGAGTTTAGCATGAGCAGGGAAAACTCATATCAAAATAATGACCGAAACAAAATTTCTGTAATTTTAGGCTAATAGCATGAACTCAAATGCTGGCTTTTAGTTCAGATGATCACCACTCAAGTGGTAATTCGGTACCTAATGTTCCACTGGAAACTGGACAGAAACTACATGATTACAAGAAATGCTAAACTGCAATTGCTAGGATGAAAACTGAAATCAAGCAGAACCAATCAGTTGTAAGGAACTGTCAGCAGAACTTGAGAAACTGAAGATTCTCAAGTTTATCTTAGGTTTATACTGAAACTTCTTTTCTGAAAATATAAATTAATCAGAGGGATTCCAAATTGATCTAAAAAAAGAAACTGTATCCACAAGGAGATACAGTCAAAAAGTAAGCTACCTATGCCCATGTACACAGTCAAAAACTCACAATGTAACTGCATATATAACCAGGAACGGAAAATTAGTAAAGAAAAACATGAATTTTATACAAATGCATGTGCACTTAAAAAAATATAGAACTTTCAGATTTTGGTCATACAAACAAAGTAAAATCTGAGCTGTGCATATTCTTGGAAGGTTAGGGTATGTGTATATGAATCTAATTTCATTTAAAAATATTGAAAATCAACCCAGATTTAATAGAGGAACCATCCTAAATTATTAATCATTTGAATTGTAGAATAGCATGTGAAACCAGTAGGTTATGAATCTGGGTTAAGTTTGTATATGTATCTAGTTCTTTACTACAAAACTCAGAAAAGAAACCATAGGATGAATTTTAAGTACATCTAAGTATGCATAGTGATAAATAGTCATAGTTCTACTAAATTTTAATAACTTAACAGAACATATAAGTTTTTTTCTACCAAATCATTTACTGTAAAAATAGTTAGTTAATCAATAGTTTAGTTTTTTCCAGCATCAACAACTCTATAGTTTAGTCACAATATACAGTCAGTAGCAGTAAATCATCTGTATTCAAGGTCAGGTTTCATGGGGTTATAATTCCATTCTCTATAGTTCATATCTTGGCATGATTTTCAAAGTATAGAACCATGTAAATTACTGCATCATTCAATATGATTTATTTTAGAATATGATCCTGCTGATGTGCCAAATTCAGTTATTTCATCATGCAAGCATATACAAGGACTTAATTATGTTAGTATGATTTATATTAGCTTTTCTAGTTCCAGTACTGCACTTGCATCAGCATTCATTCATTCATTATTCATCCAACCCTAGCAAGCCAATTTATGTAGAACCCTAGAAACAGTAATTACAATCCTGACTATAACATCATCAAGTTGGTCGCTAGGATTAGTTCACAATCATCACAATTCAGAGCATGTTATTGCTAGTTATTGGACGATTACCAAAACAGAGAGCATATCCATGGTTTGCAGAATAGAAGCAAAAATGAAGTGAAAATCATTGTGTATATGCAATCTTAATCTTCCCGATCATTTGCCCATTTATATCTATCAACCTGTCGAATTTCTTGTTCACTCATCCGATGTTTGATATATAAACTGCAACTTGACACCTAATCACTCAACTCAGTCAATAAAGTTTGATATATTTAAGATTGGCTAGTAACATGCATAACCCTGCAGTATAATCCTAGTGAAATATCATTGTTATTCGCTGAAATAGAAAAGGAACAAAAGGCTTCCAGAAGTTGGGAAGAACAGGAGTTTGCAAAGAAAAGAAATTTATCTCGTCGGTTGTGCTACCGGCATCGACTCAGTGCGGAAAGAGGCGTGGGCAAAGTGGCACAGTTTCGCATTGCAGCATTTTAAACGCATATCGCTCTCCAAAACAATGTTCTGAAGACATCACAATACACTGGCATCTTCACCAAGGGTTTGTCGAGTGCTATTTTTCAGAATTTCGTTCCAGTCTTCATGTTCGGCCGACTGACGTTAAGATCCCCGTTGGGGGGGTGTTAGTATTTCATGTATGGCATGTACCGCATATCTCTCTATTTCTTACCATTATCCTGGTATTCATCCTGATTCTGTTTATGTAAGTCGGATGCTTGGATAATGGAAGGATGAGGCTATTTGTACTCCATGTTACTGAGATCAATCCGTTGCGTTGAGTTATCTCGCTCTCAGAGACAAGCATAAATCGGTTGCCATCATTGCTTCTGGCATCTGCTCGCCTCACTTGCCTTGGTGTATCTCGCCATCCTCCTCCATATGTGTAGCCGTGTTGGAAACACCAGCTCGTGCCGTCACAGCATTAGAACCGGAGAAAACCAGCACGAAGAAAGCACCGTGGCTCTTGTGCCACTCCGACATATTACCACGGCCACCAGCAATACCACGCCCAGAAATTCACTAATAAAATCTGAACTAATTTGTGTATTCAATCATCATCCAAAAATCAACCGAGTTTTACGGATCAACAAATCATATACAGATCTAATGTAATAATAACATTAAATACATTCAAAAAAGAGGATCTTAGTCGTTAGAAAATACTTACAAAACATACTCTTAGTCCTTACAAGGAAGAAAAAAACATTGGAAAAATGATCTAGCTAGGCTTTAGCTTCACTCCCATGGACAACTCAATTGGGGTATAAATCAAAGGTCTTCTCCTTCATAATCATTCTTGATTATTGCAAGGTGATTATATAAAATGATCTATAAGGCACACAATAAATATGCAAATGCACGGGATAACAAAGCATTGCATAATAAGGCTGATTTGCAAAAGCATCATTTTAAAAGACATTATGAATGGTAAGACAATATAGTAATTGAATAACAATATTAACCAACGCTGAGCAAAACACCAATGTTGTACTCGGCTCAAACCATCCCTGAACAACTAAACCTAGTTGTACATATACCTATCTCCATTCAAGAGCCAACAAGTTACTATCAATTAATAAATTATTATCATTAATGCCGATTGTACAGATATCTATCTCCATTCCAGGAGCTAACAAGTTATTATCAATTAATAAATTATTATCTTTAATGAGTAATATGGGACTAATCTTGAAAAACATTATTAGACTTGTCCATAGTTATAGGCACGGCTATTCGAATAATTTTATTCTGAACGGAGGTATACAAATTTACCCACAAGGCAAGTATTTATCTCACAACCCATGACTTTGATACTCAACATGAAGGACGTGACAAGACCCTTCACACTATACACCCAACAAAGTGAACACGCACTAAGCAAATCTGTTTCCATTAGGGGTGGCCAATTATCTTAGACAAGGAAACTACTTA
Source organism: Oryza longistaminata (assembly GCA_009805545.1). Classification (NCBI taxonomy): domain Eukaryota; kingdom Viridiplantae; phylum Streptophyta; class Magnoliopsida; order Poales; family Poaceae; genus Oryza; species Oryza longistaminata. The sequence continues at coordinate 15,779,094 of CM020186.1, read as the reverse complement.
GCGCCTAAAATATAATATGGATTTCTATTCTGCCACTATGATCTTATAATTCTGCGATCTGAAACAACACATCATGGCACCTTCTATTGGGACATGTCATACTACAGATTTAGCCCATTACCCATGGTATCTTATGGTTAGTACGATGAATGATTGACAACAGTACCTTGCGAACCGGTCCTTGATTGTCCCGAGCACAATCAACACAACCATGTACTCTACTCACATCCAATCATTATTCAAACCCTGGTATGCAAGGATGTGACATGTGATGCAACCACCATGGATGGCACGATGGAAGAACCGCCGTGCACGAGTACGCTCCGCTGGAACACCATGGCCACCACCTCGGTCTCTCCACCTGGCTCCCGGAAAGGGGACGGGGAATGGAGGAAAACGAATGAGAGAATGGGGAATTAGGGTTCACCGGTCTAAAATGACATTCTTCTCGGACGGAAAGTGAGTTGCAAATTTTACACTAAACCGTATAGCAGGTTATAATTATATCAGCTCTGCTTTTGCTTGTCAAAGTGATGCTCCAAGTTATCCCCCTTGTACCAAAAAAATAAAAATAAAAATCAGTGCAGAGCCTTTACGGCCATAACTGTGAATGGCACCGTTGCAATGGCAATGCAGAAATGTGTGCAGAAGGAAGCGAAATTGGCCGTCGTCCCCATCTTGGCGTGCGTCAGGAGCCTCCAAGCGAAGCCTGAAACAATGGCGGATGCCGCAAAGATGAGGAACCAATCGGTGGAGCTGCAGAGTGAGCCAGTCCTGACAGCTGGTATCGACACGGCCAGAAACCCGGTGAACGTGACCTTGGTCAGCTCCATCGACGCCGGCTTTTCATCCTCTCCACCACCGACACCGCCACCGCCACCGCCACCGGCGCCGACAACGACATCGTATGCACGCACCAGCAAGATGAGGAAGAGCGGTAACACCAACAGGAGCGCCCGCAGCTCCACGATCGCGTGCATGACGGACCACATGACCGCCGAGACAGCGAGAGCCATGACGATGTCAAATATCACGGTAAGGTTGGACACGATGACGACATGGACGCCTACGTCGTTGCCATGGGCTTCTTCATCTGGGAGAGGCGGGATCGTCTCGACGAGCATGAGCGACACGCCAAACACGCAAGCGACGAAGCTCACTCCCAGAGGCGCGGCGAGACGATGCTGCCCTCCTCCCTGTCCGCCATTGCTCTGTCCCTCCAGCGCCAGCCCTTCCAGCCCCAAGAACAGCAGCGCCGTGACTCCGGCCAAGAACTCCAGCGAGTTGTCCAGCTTACCATCCAGCTCGCCATCGTCAACCGGGTCAACCCGTGCACGGCAGTAGACGACGGTACGGACCAGGATGCAGAGCACGAGCACGCCTCCAATGGCGGGGAAGACGTTGGCCCAGCGCTCGGAGAGGATGAGGCGTATGACCCAGCACGCGAGGACGATGAGGCACGCACAGGAGAACGGGGCCAGGCAGTTGGTCGCCGTTGTAGGGAGCCTCCACGCGCCATTGGCGACGAACCTCTTGGAGAAGCAGAGTGCCAGGAAGGGGAATGTGCCGGATATCAGCGTGATGGCTGCCATGACAAGCATGGCGATCGGGATGGCCGGCCCGTGCTCCTGGCTCTTCAGGTCAACCTTCTTGAGCGCGATGGCGAGAAGCACCGGGCACACCATGATCACCACCGCCTCCGCGAAAGAGCGGGAGCGTTTCATCAGAGCATCCTGGGACAGAAAAAGTTTCTGTGAGAGTGGAAAAAAAGAAACAAACTGCAACCATCAAGCCAGGGGATTCTGAAGAAATTAAGATAGGGTTACTATGATCAGGCCTGACCCTAGAAGTCAGTAGAAGTGTTCTCAAATAGTGTACCATTGGTTCCTGAACTTAGTAGATTCTAAATTGTGTGGCCTATGTCATTCACTTTCTAAAAGTTGTGGTGACCAAGTAAAGCTGGAGGGGATCATCCTGTGAATCTTCATATAACCACTTCTGTCATCATCTAAATAACGTTAAGAGTTCAGTATCTGCATTACGCTATTTTAGTACTACTACTAGTACCTCACCACCTGTACCCAACTAAAATCTGTTCGGCAGAAAGTTTTAAGATATGCAAAGGACGCAGGAGTGCAATCGAAAACAGAGAGAAATAACGATGCAACAGATGACTGGGGATTGAAACTGCTTACCATCTCAAATCCTCGGCGATTAATCGAACACTACTAACACGTACGGAACCGAGTCGCAATACGCTATCAGAAGAATGCCCAATATGACTGGAGGAATCGCTACAAAAGCATGGAAATGTTTTGCCTGAACACCTCAAGAAAACCACTCTCCACTACAGAAAAAGAACGATCAGAAAAACAAACAAGGGGTGGATTTCAAGATTACTCGTGCTTGAACTTTCATAGTTTTGAGCTGTTTCCACGAAATTGCAGAGACAATTTCATCGCAGCACTGGAAACATATTGAAACTGAATGGGCAAGCAACTCACGCGCAAGACACAATGAAACCAACAAGCAGCGAAGACTTTGATTTGGTAAAGTCAATGGCAGTGCTATGGAAAAAAAACTTATGTGGGTTGAGCGTAGAGGCTGAGTTTCGATCTTCTAACAGAAAAAAATGAAAAAAAAAATACTCGAGTCTCGAAAGCAACAAATTAAACTACGTGCTCAGACTAGCAGTGGAGCCAATTTGCAAAAGAACTATACTAATTCTTTAGATTATGGGTAATTTTATAATTCTTGATAAGGCACAGATAGGTAACATATTTTTTATTCTAAAACTTGATAGATTGTTTAGTATAAAATTCACATATCTCGAGTTACTTTTTTAAAAATTGTAAAATTTCTCTTAGGTTATAAAAAAGATAGAATGATTGATGCCTTCTTACACCCAATCACATCGATGCTAGTACGACAGAAACGACAAACATAACAATGACCGATGGAGGACTAAAAATACAACAACAAAGCCGGCCCAACCTTGTGCTTATCCTTTTTCCTATCTTTTGTTTGTCTACATCAAGATTACAGTACATGCCAATATGCCATATATAAACAAATTTGGATTAGAAACTTGGAATTACTTTTTTGTAGATAATGGACCTGCAATTGCTTAGGGCCACAGTTTGTGTTTTCACGGTCCAGACATTGACAGGGAAGAATCCGTTGGACGTGTTCCCAACTTTCCGTGGTCCCCAGAAACCACAAAAATAAAGGGGCGTTTTACAATACCTTCCACTTATGTCTGTAGTAGTGTAGTAGGATCATGTCCGACCGTTGATTTTCCGGGACATTTTAGTCTTTCTCTTAATTTTAGTGGAAGGGTATTACGGTAACTTCGCGTTCCAATCTCCCTGTTCACGTCCCGCAATCCTCTCATCCAGCCGTCATCTGCGCTGCGCGTCGCGTATCCTCCATCTCCACCTTCCCCTCATCCCCTGCGACCCGGTGCCGCCGGCGCGCCGCCCCTCCACCGTGAGAATCAAACTCTCGCCGCCGGCCATGTCGTTGCCCTCCCCGTCGGCCGCCTCTCCGCGTTCCCCGGTCTCATTGCTGCTCTCCCCTCGCTGCCCTCCCCCGGCCCTCGTCGCCGCCGCCCCCCTCCTCCCCTCCCGGCGGCCGCCTGTCTACCCTCCCCCGGCCCCCCCCTCCCCCCCTCCCGGCGGCCGCCTGTCTACCCTCCCCCGGTCACATCGCTGCCCTCCTCGCTGGCCAGCTCTCTGCCCTCCCCTGGCCGGCTCTCCTCCCTCCCCTGCAGCCGGCTTTCTTCCCTCCTCCTCGCTAACCGCTTGCCTGCATTGGTTCTGTATTTGGAGTCGACACCTACGCATTTGATTCAGGTAATGAAGCATTTTGCTTTGGATTTTTCTTTCGGAAGACCTCTTCTTGAGCAAGATTATCTATTTTCATAATCAATTTATTATGTTACTAGGTTAAAGTTCTGCTGTGTGCAATTGTTTAGAGAAAGTAAGGAATGTTCTTAATGGTGTGATCTGTGATAGATTTAATTTGATGCTATATACGTCGTTAGATTGGTACTGTAAGCTGCTAGCGTGTAAATTGATCTTATAATTGATCTGAAGTTGCTGTCAATCTGAATTCTAGCAATGTCCTGAAATATGAAATTTCCTTCTGAAAACTGAAGTTCTGAAATTGTAATGTTTTGAATAGTCGAACATGTTTTTTTACAAATCTGAACTTGTACTAGTGGTTGTTCTGAAATTTCAAACCTTAGGTAATAGGTATGAAATCTGAAAATTTATTGGTGCTTGTTCTGAAATATAAAATCTGAAGTTGCAATGTTGTTTGTTCAGAAATCTCAAAACGTTATAGTACTAGGTCTGAAGCTGATAATATGACAACTTTTGCAGTGAGTTCTTGAATAAACTAGCTGATAATTGACCAGAGACTATTTGGCTACATGTTTAATAACTTTAAACTTGGTTAGTTTCAAGAAATTGTAGCAGTGAATGTAGCACGTTCTGAAAATTTTTACCTCGGTGCTGTATTTTGCTTCTGACGGAGGGAGTATAAAATTTCACTGTATTAGATTCGTGGCAACTAATCAAGTACTGAACTACCGTGTACATGTAATGGATACATATCCAAGTTTCTAAAACTGCTAGTAAAATGTAATCGGTTCTGTTGTGCTTTCATACATTTTCCGATTGCAAGTTACTATTGGCATGTGTGAATGCATAAAAGAAAGAACTTGCTGTTGTTTGCTGTTCATGTGGAAATGGATGGAAGTGTAAAAATACACAAAGGCTCTTCTGTTCATTGCAGGTGCTCATTTGATATGCTACCCCGGTGCATTTAACATGACTACAGGGCCATTGCACTGGGAATTACTGCAAAGGGCAAGGTATTACATTTTCTAAATCATTTGCACCTAAAAATATTACGATCATTCAACGAATAAATATGAGCTTCAGGGACAAATAAGAGACAATGAATTGGACTGGTAATGAATTTCTAAAATAAACTCAAATGTACAGTTGACAACTTAAGCTTGGTTAGTTTCAAGAAATTGTAGCAGTGAATGTAGTATGCACATTGTGTACAGTAGCATATACTTCTCTATATGATAAAGTTGATCTTGTACTTTTCCATGTGTTATGGTGAATTGGTGGTGATGTTGTGAGGTGATCCATGCATATATTATGGTGATGGCAGAAGATTCTACAATAATCAAATTTGATTTTCCTGCAACTTGTAAATTCGCAGAGAGATAGGGCGAGGAGGTTGAAAGAAACATTATGGCGGTCAAAGAAACACCTGATGAGGCACAGAAGCTTGAAGAGTTCTTATGCGTACGGAGAGAAATGCTGAAACGTGTTTAACTGGTGAATATGTCGTCTGTTGCTTTGCCGTGTAAAAACCGTTTTATCCTGGCACTTGTCTGCACTTGTCTGCAGGGTGCCTGTTCTACTAAGACGATGAGGCACCTGTTTGATAGCTCTCTTTTCATATTGTTCATACTGTAAAAAATGGGTGCAACTGTTTATGGAGAAAAAAGTGGGGGATGGGAATCATACTTTGTTCTGGGAGGATGTGTGGTATGGGCAAACTCCTCTTAGAGTGCAATACCCAGGCCTGTATGGGGTCAGTTTGCAGTGCGGGAAGACTGTTAGGCAGGTCTGGGACAGGGGGAAATGGGATCTAAGTTTTAGAAGACATTTGTGTGGGGGGAGTTTGTTGGAGCTGCAGGATCTTCAGAATAAGTTGAGGGCTGTTGACATCACTTCAGATTGTGATAGGATCATTTGGCCTGCTGGGAGGAAGGGGGAGTACAATGCTAGGTCCATGTATAGATTGTTAAGTTTTGGAGGGGTTATTGATGCAGAAATGCAGGATGTGTGGCAAAGTAAAGTACCTCTTAAGATTAAAAACTTTGTCTTTTAGCTTTGAGAGGGAAAATTCCTTGTTCTGTGGAATTGGTCAAAAAGAAGTGGGAGCCTGGGAGGGGGGAGGGGGTGATGGATTCTGTAAACTCTGTGGGAAAAGGGAAACAAGCCATGTGTTGTTTAATTGCTCTATTGCTAATGTTGTGTGGTGTGTAATAAAAGAGTCTGTGGGCTTGGATTTGGTTCCTGGGAATTTGGGGGATGCTTCGCGCTTGGCTAAAAAGAAATTGGGAAGGGTCTTGGGCGTGTTTGTAGTTGCGGCGTGTATTTGGACGATTTGGCTCACTAGAAATGACTGGGTTTTTTAAAACATTTTGATCAAATCTCCTTTGCAGGTGGTGTAAAAGGTCGTTGCTCTGATGCAAAGATGGAAAGAGTTGCTAAATGAGGGCGATCGAGGGCAAGTCGATAAGGGGAAGGAAGTGATCCTGGAGAATTTGGCGCGACTTCGGCAACTGTGTGATCCTCCTGAATCTGATTTTGTTTTTGTTTTGTTTTGTTTTGTTTTGTTTTGTTTTTGGGGGTTCCGGTTTCTGAGGCCTAGCTATCTATATTGTTAGTGGTATTTTATTCGCTTGATATGTAGCTGGAGTCCCCTGCCATCTAGTTTCCTCGTTTTTCCTTTTGTTTCTTGATGACTGAGCTCTTTAGACTCAGAAGACTGTGGTCTCCTTTTGGCTTGGTTTTCAAGCTGGGTAATGAATAACCTGATCTCAAAAAAAAAAAATATTGTTCTTCGACAAATATAAGTGATGCCTATTACTAGTACTTTTTTTGGCATTCAAGGGTATAATTTTGAAGCATGCTATAGCATCAGGATTACGGGTTACTTTCTTTACTTAACTCATGCACTTTTTTTTCCAGTTTTATTAACCAGCTTCGAGGAAAAAGCATTTTGCAACAGAGAATTACCATGCACAAGCTGCTCTTGATCATTGCAATTTTGCAACCTCCATGTTTGGCGTAAGCAGAGCAGAGCGACATATAAAAATCAGGCCTATTATATTCTCTATTTTACGCGTGAAAAAAAAATAACTCGGGTTACTATTATTTAAATAAATCAAACTTGGGTGTACTATATCACAGAATATATTATAGCATAACGGTTTTTTTTAAAAAAAAGGATTAAGTCCGGGTGTCCGGATCGGATCGAATATAAAAAACCTCGTGTTTTTTTTGGACGAGCGTGCACAGAGTAAAGGACAAATATTATTTTAGGATGCAATTGGTTAAACCCGGAATCCGTCCGATCTACTCGGACTAGGTCGAATATAAAAAATCATGTTTTTTCTATCGAGCGCGCATATATTATAGCATATCAGTTTTTTTTTGACAAAAAAGATTAAGTTCGGGTGTGTTCGGACCATGTCGAATATAAAAAAACCTCGTGATTTTTCAGTCGAGCGTGCATAGAATAAATGACAAATATTATTTTAGAACACAAATGGTTAAGCCCGGAATCCCTCCGGTCTACCCAGACCGGATCGAATATAAAAAAATCATGGTTTTTCTGTCAAGTGTACATACATTATAGCAGAATGGTTTTTTTTGGATAAAAAAGATTAAGTCTGAGTGTGTCCAGACCCGGGCAAATATAGAAAACATCATGGTTTTTGGTCGAGCGCACATAGAATAAAGGACAAATATTATTTTAGGACGCAATTGCTTAAGCCCGGAATCCGTCCGGTCTACCCGGACCAGGTCGAATATAAAAAATCGTGGTTTTTCTGTCGAGCGTGCATATATTATAGCAAAAAGTTTTTTTAGTGTCCGAACGTAATTTGTTGGAACTTTTTAAAAAAACATGGTGCATAGAATAAAGCGGAACGGATTATTTTGGATAACTAGTTATTATTAAACCCTGATCGGGTCGATTTTAAAAAATAAAGCGGAACGGATTATTTTCGGGAACTAGTTATTATCGAGCCCCGACCGGGTCGATTTTAAAAAACAAAGCGGAACGGATTATTTTCGGGAACTAGTTATTATCAAGCCCGACCGGGTCGATTTTTAAAAATAAAACGGAACGGATTATTTTGAACAAATAACTATTAAGTCTGGACCGGGTCAACTTTTAAAAAATATGGATTTTCGATCGACTGCGCATAGAATAAAGCGGAACGGATTATTTTCGACAAATAACTATTAAGCCTGGGACCGTCCGAGCCGGGTCGATTTTTTTAAAAAACATGGTTTTCCGGTCAACCGCGCATAGAATAAAGGTCAAATACTATTTTAGGATATAATGTCGAATATTAAAAACCTCACGATTTTTTAGTGTCCGAACGTAATTTAACAGTGAATCTCTGAAAATATCCACGTATATTCTCAGCAAGTACAGGCCATAAAGAAATTTAGAGGCCATCTACGAACGAGTGGGCCTGCATCGAGAGGCCCATCAGCCGAAGCGCAATTACAGAATACACCCACATAAAAACTGAATTTACAAGAATGCCACATGATTTTTTTTCCACAATTACCCTTCTACTACACTACTACACCTTTATATTAGGTGTAGTAGCAACGAATTTCCACCCTTAGATCTCATCTCTTTAATGGTCCATATTCATTCAGAGGTACACAAAAAAATCCAAATAAAAGACTTAGTCAAAGTTTTAAATATAAATCTTATTTTAAAAAATACTCCATCCGTTCTAAAATATAAGGCATAACCACCCTTCACTCAAAGACCAAGAAACAATTATTATCATCTTCTAATTTGGTTTTTATAATTTTTAGAAGTCCCATCAAACGCTGCCATTATACTCCTCTACGGCTCATCCACTGTCTCTTCTGTTTATTGTCATTGGGATTTTAAAAGTCGAATGTAATTATCGATAGGGTTCATTTTTTACTTTCTAGCAGTCCCACCAAACCATCAGTGACTTTGCCACTGTACTCCTCTACGGCTCACCCACTGTCTCCCTTCTTTATTGTTATTGAGATTTTAAAATCAAACATGATTATTCTTTTACCTTTTAGAAGTCCTGAACCTTTAAAAATTGGTCCTCGTAGTTTTTAAAGTTTATTGTCTCGTTGGGTTTTATTTTTTATAATTTTTAGAAGTCTTGTCAAACACTGCCACTATACTACTCTACGACTCGTCTGCCGCTTACTCTTTGTTGTCATTGGAATTGTAAAATTTGAACATAACTATCGTTGGAATTCATTTTTTACTTTCTAGAAGTCCCACCAAACCGTCAGCGGCTTTGCCACTGTACTCCTCTACGGCTCACGCACTGCCTCCGTTCTTTATTGTCATTGAGATTTAAAAATCAAACATGATTATCATTGGGTTTTTTTTACTTTTTGGAAGTTCCGAACCTTTAAAAATTGTACTTGTAGCTTCATTTTTTATAATTTTTAGAACTCCCATCAAACGATGCCACTATACCCCTCTACAGCCCGTCCGCCGCCTACTCTTTATTGTCATTGTGATTCTAAAAATCGAACATAACTATAGTTGGAATTCATTTTTTATTTTCTAGAACTCCCGTCAACCGTCGGCGGCTCTGCAACTATACTTCTGTACATCCCGCCCGCAGCTTCTCCTTTTTATTGTCATTGAGATTTTAAAAATCGAATATGATTATCAATGGTTTTTTTTTACTTTCTAAAAGTCCCGGCAAACGCCTTACTCGTTTGCTTCACGGCCTGCCTGACGTCCTTCCCTTTAATCGCCATTAGGATTCTATCTGGTGTTTTATTAACAATTTTTATATGTCGTATCAACTGCCACCACTCAACTCCTTTATAGGCTTGTTACTTAATTTATCTCGTCATATGTTTTAGATGGTCTTTTCTTCCAATAATCTTTATTTTTATCACAAATTTTAGTTATTTATAAAGAAATCTTATTTTTCTTTTTCTAATTTCAGATTTTTTTTAAAAAAATTTTAGTCAATACCGTATTGTGTTATTTTAATATTTTTATTTTTTATTTCCAATTTCAGTTGTTTCAAAATTGTATTCCTACTTGAACTCTCGTTTATTTTTTCTAATTTTGGATATTATTTTATTTTTTATTCTGAATTTTAATTAATCTCGTATTGGATTCTTATGTCGATTCTTCTTTCAATATTGCTAATTTTTAATTCCGAATTTCAGCTAATTTTAAATTGTATTCCGAGTTGAACTCTTCTTTTTTTTTGCTAATTTCGGATTTTATTTTTATTTTTATTCCCAATTTTAATTCATCTCGTATTGGGTTTTATATGGACTTTTCTTTTAATATTCCTTATTTTTAATTCCGAATTTCAGCTATTTTAAATTGTATTCCTACTTGGACTATCCTTTTCTTTTCTATTTTTGGATTTTATTTTATTTTTATTTCGAATTTTGATTAATCTCGTATTTGATTCTTATATGGAAACTTCTTTCAATATTACTTATTTATAATTCCGAATTTCAGCTATTTTTACATTGTATTTCTACTTGAACTCTCCTTTTCTTTTCTAATTTTGTATTTTATTTTATTTTTATTTCGAATTTTGATTAATCTCGTATCGGGTTCTTATATGGAAACTTCTTTCAATATAGCTTATTTTTAATTCCGGATCTCAGCTATTTTTAGATTGTATTTCTACTTGGACTCTCCTTTTGTTTTTTTCGTTTTCTCCGATTAATGTGGGAATTTAAAGCCCCCACAACGAACGTAGTGCCTTCTTTCAAAGCTGTTTTAATAATATAATAGATAGATAGATAGATGCATGCATCCAATATAATTAGAGATTTTGAGGGTGGGGGATTTAAAAAGGTAATAGTTTAATGGAGAAGAGGTCCTTGTTAATTATATACATACATGCATGCATTATATTACGGAACATCTTAAAAAAAGTAGTTATGCCTTGTATTATGGAACGGATGGAGTAAGTAGATATCAATATCGAGCATTTATACTGGATCTCGACATAGACATACATTTGTATATCTAAACTAATAGTTAAAACATCAATTGATGATAATGTCTGGTTGGTGTTTCTAAGAGTAATTATTACCATGACCCAACTTGCCATAGTTGTGGCATGCTAAATAAAGTTTGCTACTCCCTCCGTTTCACAATGTAAGTCATTTATAGCATTTCTCATATTCATATTAATATTAATAAATCTAGATATATATATTATCAATATGAATATGGGAAATGTTAGAAATGACTTACATTGTGAAACGGAGAAAGTACCAATTTATTGGCCACGTATTAATGTTTAGCTAACAAATGAGGAGTCTATTACAAGTGGGCCCAATAATCTATAAGGTGTGGGTCATAAATCAAACAAACAATCAAACTTTACCCTAATAAAGCGTGGCACGCCTAATATTCGGCGTGGGAAAGAGTGGCAATAAACTAAACAATTCTTAATTATATCGTTGAGTGAAAAAAAAGTTATTTATTTATATATTGCCCATGGAAGAATCTGACAAATGTTGGGAAACTGACAGAAGTAATTAAAGGAAAGATCAACAATCAGGTTAATCCCATCGAATTTCAAAACAACGGGTACTGGACAAGCAAATTACATACACTTTTTATAATCATTTACGAGAAGAAATTGAGACGTAAATCAACAAAAGAAAAAATAGCATCACCGTAGAGACAAGCCAACAACGAACGTGTATATATACCACGAAGAAGGCAAGACGACTACGGAGGAAGCCGAGCAGCTGAAGGCGATATCGGTTGTGCCATACTGGGTGCTATGCGCCTATGTGCGATGGTCACTTCCGCACCGAGAGTCTCGCCGTCTCCCAGTTCCTGCTCTTCCTCACCACAACTCTGGGCGCGCTCATGCTCATGCTGAAGAGGCTGCCCGCCGGAGGCGTGGCTCCCGGCGTCGCGGCGGCGTCGGAGCTGCTGCGCAAGGCCTCGCTCGTGGTGCTCCTGGTGACCGTGCACGCGATGGCCGCAGAGTTGCTCGGCGAGGACGTCGTGCTGCTCTGCGTGCCGGAGCTTGTCCCCGCACTCCTCTGGTTCAGCCTTAACATCGACCGTGGCAGCCATGTTATCACCGTGGACGAGATCAAATCGCACAGAAATGGACTCGTCTTGCTCGGCGCAGTAGCAGCGGCCGGCTTCGCGTACCTGGCCTTCTCCATGGATAGGTCTGGTGTCTCCAGGTGTATGATGATGACTTCGGTGTCTTGCGGTGTCTCGGGGCTTCTAGTGTACTCCGTTGTGTTCATGATGCATCAGTGGCCAGCACGGGGCACGGCCACGGGCATCAGTAGTACCGTCTCTTATTTGGAGAAGGCCATCAAGCTGCTCAAGTTTTGGGCAAACCTTCTACTATTTGCAGCGGCTGCGTTACTGGTACCAACATCGGTGGCGGCTGTGCGCTTAGGCCTGCATGAACATGCGGTTCATGCACTGCTTAAATTTCTGAAAGAGTACTACGTCTAATGTGCCATTTATCGTGAGTTTCGTAGATTAACTTGGAAATTATATGTGATTAGTTAATTTAGCTTTAGTGTAAACTTTTCCTTGAATACACAGTGCTTATTAACGATGTAAATAAGGTACTGCACAGTTGGACATTTGAACCAGAACTTGTATTGCTTCAAAATTTGTAACTAGGAATCCGGTGCCCAATCGGTATAGCAATAGGAGTATATATAGGACAGTCAAACGTTGTAGCTGATCGTCAGTTAAACACTTAAGATTGTTTGGTTACTAGCCACAGTTTATCATCATGTGCCAATAAACATTGTCACACTAACGTAAGAAGAACATATCCTCTGCATACAAGCTTTCTCGTATACACACCATGCATACCACTTGGTGCGTTATCCACAGGACGGCCAGTCATTCTTTGACAGATTGTAAGGTGGTGCAACATGCGAAGGCCGAACTCGAAGCTTGCAAGAAACGGGGCATTCAGCTTGTTTTGCCGACCAGGATCCCCTGGTGCCCGATTCACAAGACAAAAGGATGTGAGCTTCCATGTTGCAAAGTTTTCCTTCGCACCATCAAACCTTCGCGCCCTCAGATCCAACAACGATGAGTTTCAAACTCAGGATGTTGTAGAGGAACATGGCCTGGAGGGAACTCCTGATCGCTTAGTAGGATTCATCGAAGTAGATCCACACGAGCCTTCGGTGTTACACAGCTTGGAGGACCAAGAGTCCTCGGCTTCTCACACTCCATGCAAGGTGAGCGTAATCGACGGAGAAGGTACCAGTGGTGCAGCTGCTCGGGCAACAACGGATCCTACTCACACCCCCGCCCAGCATATAAACACTGTCAACTCGATATTGAGAGAAAGCCCTTTTGAATCAGCCTTGCACCCTAACGGTGATCAATGGGTTCAACGACTACGGTCCACAGTGGCAAATCTCAATAGTGCTTTTGCGGCGGTAATTGATCCACCGGCTCAGAACCCACCTCCACTTTCAACTCGAGAAGAAGAGGTACATGATCACGCCAACATAGAGGTCAATGGGGAACCCAGTCACTACTACAAAAAAGGAATTCTGTGCCGGTTGGGAGACCGGTGCCGGTTTTCCCAACCGGCACAAGAGAGGCGGCACTGATTTGAAATCAAAAAGGTGTCGGTTCCTTAGAACCGGCACCTTTTAGGTTCGAAGAATCAAAAACAAAGCCGGCTTTATGCGATCGAGCCGACGCATCGAGCCGAGCAGTCCCTCCTTCCACATGCAAGAACAGAACGAACACAATCACACAATCAAAAAATTTGGCAACATCCATGCATCACACAAATCAAATATTCATCAACAAGTTTACATCACTGAATCATTGAATGAAACAATCATTGAATCATCGAATCAAACAATCAAAACTTTACTGGAATCATTTAATCAAACGCTCACTGTCGTTGTGGGGAGCCCACCGATCAAATACATCACAAATTCTCAAAAAAATTACATCACAACTTCTAAAAAAAAACATTACAAATACATCACATATTCACATCACAGATCAAACATCACTAATTCTCAAAAACAAATTCATCACAAATCCTAAAAAAAATCTTCCTCCGGTCTGGTTGTAGTCGCTCCACCGCCGCCGCCTCCCCTCCCGCCGGATCTGGCGGAGGGGAGGGCGCGGTCGCTGCGTCCGCCTGCCCGGCAGCGCGCGGGAGAGAAGGAGGGAGAGAGAGAGAAGAGAGCGAGGCGAGAGCGAAGGGAGGGAGAGAGAGAGAGAAGAGAGCGATACGAGAGAGGATACGATGAGAGGCTGAGAGCAAGAAGACCTTATCCGATGCCAGGAGGTGGTGGTGGGGCCCGATGGTCGGCTCAGCCAGCTCGGCTCGATCTGTAAAGGTGTCGGTTATTTTAAGAAAAACAGCCACCTTTAATCTATTATAGGTGTCGGTTTTTAAAAAAATTGTACCTTTGTCTTAAAAGCGACACCTATGTGCGGGGCCCACCAACGGCTAGTGTGGGAGGGAGAAGATTAAAGGTGCCGGTTTTGGGTCTAGAACTGGCACCTTTCTCTGACACAGGTTTCAGGTGTCGATTTTATTTAAAAACCGGCACCTATTTGGACATAAAGGTGCCAGTTTTAAATATTTGGCGCGTGGGGGCGGTTGCAAGGCATTATAGGTGCCGGTTTTAGATGTTCCGGCACCTATAGTGGTGACACCTATTTGCTATTTTGTAGTAGTGAGTGATCATCTGAGCCGAGATCTAGGTCGTAACCCCCGCAATGCCTCACCACGTGAACTTCGCCAGCAGACCCCACCGCCTCAAGGCAATCACGATCTACGCGACCACCCGAATGGGCGCCAGCTGGAACAGCGAGGATAGGACGATGCCAGGCATCATCAGCGATGTTCTCCACCTTGACGCGATAACAATGCTAACCTACGGGGGCCGTCCCAGCGAGAACCGACACCGACAGGATTGCAGAGCCACCATGATGGTGACCACCATGGATGATGAGCTCAAGGCAACAACGGCCGAGGTCAACGACAAGACGATGATGATCGACAACATCGAGATTCGTGTTCCCCTAATGCCCGTCGAGATCGACAGCGAGGACGCCGATCCAGCGGTCACACACCTAACCCAAGCGACCCTTCGTCATCATCATCGTCATCCTTATCGTCACCTGGCCCACCCCGACAACTACATGGTCATTGACCACAGCTCGTACTAGGAGGCGGATGCAGAGCGTTCGTGCCGACGTTACGAGAAGTACGGTGGCCCGAGAAATTTCGACCAGGAGCGATAGAGAAGTGTCACGCCCAGAAATTCACTAACCCGAATTTCAAGTAGAGTGTGTATTAAAATCTCTGTCCAGGACCAGCCAGAGTACACAAACGACAAATTGATACATAGTTCCACGTCTTACAAAAATATGAATAAATCTTACATATGCAGCGGAAAAAAAATAAGCGAATAATCTAAATTAAGATCTACACGATAGAGTAGCATCTTCCATAACCA
The DNA here is from genome assembly GCA_009805545.1 of Oryza longistaminata. Classification (NCBI taxonomy): domain Eukaryota; kingdom Viridiplantae; phylum Streptophyta; class Magnoliopsida; order Poales; family Poaceae; genus Oryza; species Oryza longistaminata. Next base: position 15,763,765 of record CM020186.1, on the reverse strand, counting down.
CAGGCATCCTCGACGTCCGAAACAAGCCTAATCCTCAGAGAAATCTCCATCCGAATTATACTCTGCTTCTGAGGATTGGGAAAAATAAAGCAAGACTGAGTACTACCCACTGTACTCAACAAGTCATACCAATGGAAGGCATGATGCAGAATAATAACAAAGGAGAGCTATAGGATATTTACATAAAGCAAGCATTTTAAAATCACAAGTTGAATATAGTAAAACTATAGATATAAATTAATCAATATTAAATATCACCGCCCAACGGTTAACCACGTTGAAACAGGCCCAACCAAACCACCTGAACTAAACCAGTTCAACATTTCCAATTATTAAGATGAGACTAATTATGGTGAATATAGTTGACAGCCCATAACCGCGGGCACGGTTATTCGAATAGTTTTACTCTGATCAGAGGTGTACAACTTTACCCACAAGACACAGCCCCACAACACGTTACCATGCACCTCAATACCACCACGATACCTCGGACAGGGACTGTGACAGAACCCTTTGCATAACCCTCCCTATCCAATCGTACCCACCTCAGGTTTCACCCCCACTCCTCAACAGGTAGCGGGTAGTCCCCTCTCGTGCCAAGGTGAATCCGGAAGCAGCAGAGACCGCAACATGATCCGTCCTACTCCATCACGCCCACCCTTGCCTTGGTACGTTGGCTAGGTTAAGCTACACTCGAAGTTCAGCCTGGAGCCCATACTGGCTTGTGATAAGTACGGGTAATTCTTCCAGGGTTTCCTGAGAATCGGTCCTTAATTGTCATGGGTGCAACTAGCAAAACCATGCACCCACAACCCACCATTTAAGCATATTTTAGTTTAATTAAATTAATACCATGGTGGTACATTATCATTAAATTAAGGACTAAATTAAGGTGGAACCCATAGTGTGCTAATTGATCTAAGTATGGCTAAGCATCACATAAACCAATCATCTAATCAATTTTTATCGCAAGCTATCAATGGCATAAGGTAACAATAGGCTGAGTACAATAGGCAGCCATCCCCCATGACATTATAAAAACAATGCAGTTTAATAGAAAGTAGGTTCAATATGATCAATGCTGCATGTATGACTTGCCTTGCTCCTGAGCTGATGGGACTTCGGCGACCACTTCATAGTAAACGAAGCATTGGAACTGCCGAATTCAATACGGCAAACAAAGCACACAACCAAAAATGCTATAAGTCTACTGAAACAACAAATGAAACCATTTTTAGTGGATTCTAGACATTTTTATGAATTTATTAAGACTTGAATGGATTAAAACGGAACACGGATGCTTTAGATATGAATTTTAGAATATGCACTGTGTAACTACTATTAACCGGAAACCTTATTCCATTATTAAACGTTAGCACCTGAGGGCAGACAAGATCAACAGAATAGAACTCCGGTAGACGAGCCCCACGGGTTAGCGACTAAACGAATTGACCTACCATGTCATGGCACCACACAAACGATGCACCGAACCGGTGAACGAAACCGACGGCTCGGGTCAGCCACGGAACCAACCGAATGACTCTAGGGATTTACTGCCTCGGCTTGTCCGAACTGGGATGACACATCGACACACTACCTGGCACGCGGCGGCGCGGCATGGCAGGCGCGGCAGCGGCGGCAACACGGCGGCTGGGGCAAGCGCCGGCAATGGCGGCACCACGACGGCGACGCACCAGACGGAGAGATGAAACAAAAGGGTACCTCACCGGGAAACAACGGCGGCAGTGGAGGGGCGATGACGGCCTCGATCTGGCGGCAACACACGGACGGCAATGACAACCATTAGGGCACAACCCAGATAGATTAGATTAGATGGGGTAACTCGACGGTGAACCATACCGGTGAGGGACATGTGGAAGGAGAGGGCTCACTGGATACGGCGATCCGGCAGCGGGGAGGCGAGGGCGCGGCACAGCGGCGGCAAACAGCGGTGTGGCGTGGGAAAGGGGGGAGGGGCGGATAGGGTTAGGGCGGCTTGGAAATAGAACAAAAATAAGAGGGGGTGCGGTACTTATATAGGTGGTGGTGGGATTTGGTGGGGCCGGACGCGGCGCGGCAAAGGAGGAGGGGGAGGGGCGCGCGTCTGGGGTGGCGGCAGAGGGAGGGGAGGGGAATAGGAAGCAGTGCCGTTTTAGGAAAGAAAAAGAAAACGGGCGATGGAATCGGTATAAGACAGGGACTCGACCCGCGAACACAGTACGAGGCTGAAAACGACGATGGGTTAGACGATGCTGTAGACCGCGGGTGGAAAGCGAACCAAAAAGGTCCACGGCCAAAGGAGGGAGAGGAAGTAATTTAGTAGATTGAACCATGACGATTTTTATTTGGTTAACAGGGTTACTTCCTCTACTATGAATATTCATCTGAAAATATTGTTAGTGGATTAGAGCATGAAGAATTCGAAAAAAAAAATTCTCATGGCCATTCCGATTATTAGTCACATTATAAATTAAGATTTACTCCAGGCTAAACATAACATTTTCTTCGAGTGATTTAATAATAAATTAAAACTAAGGGAAAGGGGAAAACTCCGGGTGTGACAACCTACCCCTTAAACAGAATCTCGTCCCCGAGATTCGCAAGATCTGGCAAAGAGATGTGGATGGGCGGCTTTCAACTCGTCTTCTCTTTCCCATGTTGCTTATTCCTCCGAATGGTGACTCCACTGAACTCTAGAGAATCTGATCACCTTGTTTGTGGTCCTTCTCTCAATAAAACGAGAGTTATGTTATCTGTTTATCAACATATCCGATCGCCCCAAGTTCTCCTGTCAGATTTTCGCTAAATGCTCCTCAAAGTATGGGGCAACTTCTGCCATACGTTGGAGCACAGCAAAATGGGCCAGCACATAGGAGCCTTGATTAGGCATAATTCTTTTCCTGCCTGTTGTGCCAACAACTAACAATCGATAGGATCGGTTTCGGACATGTAATCGACGCAGAAATCAATAACCTCCTAGCTCGTGTAACCTTCAATGATGCCCCCTCCGGTTTTGCTCTATTTTGAACATATGACTTTAGAACTCCCATGTACCTCTCGAACAAGTACATTTCTCTTAGAAAAGCTGGGCCACATAATTTTGTTTGCTTCACAAGATGAACTTGTAGATGAATCATGATATCAAAGAAAGACAGTGAAAAATACATCTCCAAGTGATAGAGGGTATTTGACAATATCGGCCTGCAACCCATCAAGATCTTCGGGATCTATAACCTTCTGACCGATTGCATTGAAGAAGGCAGACATTCGCATTATCTGTGGTGGACTTTGGTTGGAAGAATACCTCTTATAGCAACTGGTAAGAGCTGTGTGATTAGCACGTGGCAATCGTAAGACTTTATTCCAACCACTTTTGGATCATACAATATGAAACATACTTACTTGTCGTTGTTGAATAGCCCGATGGAACTTTAATCTTTCAAGCAAGATGACATTGCGATCTTCTCATCCTTCGACAAGGTGTGGCAAGCTGGAGGCAAGTACACTTTTTTTGACTCTGCATCAGTTACAAGCATGAGTTCGCTCCAAATATTCATCTCCTGTAGATCTAGGCACGCGTTCAACCTGTCCTTTGTCTTTCCAGGAATATTCAGCAGTAGGCCGACCAAACTCTCACACACTTTCTCTTCAACGTGTATGGGACCAATGCAATGACGAACCTCAATATCTTTCCAGTAAGGTAGTCACCAAAATATAGATTTTTTTCTTCCACATATCCTTGTCCTTTGCTTTACTACGTTTCCTTTTCTTTCCAAACTCATTAGTTATGTCCTTCACCATATCGTGGACATCACCTCCGGACAAATCCTTGGGAGTAGGTTGAAGTTCTCTCTTACTATTGAAAAATTTTCTTCTTTCTTCTAAATGCGTGATGTAGCGAGAGCTACCTCCTATGACCCATGTAAACCATGTTTCGTGATTTCTTCAGCCACCTACTGCATGTATTTTCCATACAGTCGAAGCAAGCCTTCTTTCATTTTACAGTTTGTCCAGAATTTAAGATTACCATGTGCGAGGTAGTCATTAATGGTGCAGAACAATAGAACTCGTAGCTTGAAGTTCTCCTGACCATACGCATCTCAAGTTCCCACACTTTTTTCGAGAGTGTTCCTGGATCATCCATAACAAGCTCCAAGAATACATCAATATCATTGCCGGGTTGATTCGGTCCTTGAATTAACAAGCACAACATAATGTATTTCCTTCAGAAGCACAACCATGGTGGTAGGTTATAGTTTGAAATAAGAACTGGCCATGTGTTGTGAGAACTGCTCATGTCTCCGAAAGGATTCACGCCATCCGTACACAAATATATCCTCATGATTCTGGGGTCAGCTGCAAATTCTGGGTGTTGTCGATCGATATTCCTCCATTGAATCGAATCTGCAGGGTGTCTTAGCATATCGCCGTTCCTTCTCTCTGTGGCATGCCAACGTACTATTATGCTTCCTTGAGGTTGGCAAAGATTCTCTTCAAACGATCAATGATAGGTAGATACCACACAACTTTCGCTAGACCACCCCGCTTTGACTTCTTTCCTTCCCCAGCACTTTTCTTTCGCTTGTATCGCGAAGCCTTGAAGACAGGACAAGCATCTAAGTCCGCGTATTGCTTGTGGTACAATATGTAGTCATTTGGACAAGCGTGGATTCAATGTAGTCATTTTAACAAGTTCGTTGCATGAACTTGTTAACAAATCCAGAAGAATTGTTGGGTTTAGTCTCGCATCGGTAATTGATGGTGGGGGAGCACGACTTAAAAGGTGGGGGCGGTCCTCACCCATCAGACCAGTCTTTTGGGTTGTGTAGGCCCAGGATCTAAAGTTGTGACTCCGGTTGGATCTGTGGTGGAATAGGCCCAATGAGACCTGGGTGGCCCACAGTTGGTGGGCCGGACTGCGCACTCTAACAAGTGGTATCAGAGCCCAAGATTTGGAACTCGGAACAATTTCCATGGGTTACATGGTGGGGAGGCTAGGTAACAAGTCTTCGGGTTCACTTGGGTTGATGTGACGGGGGAGATTGTTAGTCCTGAGGCCTAGGTAACAAGTCTTCGGGGTCACATGGGTTGATGTAACGGGAGAGATTATTGGGCCCGATGTGTGACCGGGGGAGATTGTTGGGTTTAGTCCCACATCGGTAATTGATGGTGGAGGCATGACTTAAAAGGTTTGGGCGGTCCTCACCCATCAGACTAGTCTTTTGGGTTGTGTAGGCCCAGGACCTAAAGTTGTGGCTCCGGTTGGGCCTGTGGTGGAATAGGCCCAATGAGACCTGGGTGGCCCACAGTTGATGGGCCGGACTACGCACTCTAACAAGTGGTATCAGAGCCCAAGATTTGGAACTCGGAACAATTTCCATGGGTTACATGGTGGGGAGGCTAGGTAACAAGTCTTCGGATTCACTTGGGTTGATGTGATGGGGGAGATTGTTAGTCCCGAGGCCTAGGTAACAAGTCTTCGGGGTCACATGGGTTGATGTAACGGGGGAGATTATTGGGCCCGATGTGTGACGGGGGAGATTGTTGGGTTTAGTCCCACATCGGTAATTGATGGTGGAGGCATGACTTAAAAGGTTGGGGCAGTCCTCACCCATCAGACTAGTCTTTTGGGTTGTGTAGGCCCAGGACCTAAAGTTGTGGCTCCGGTTGGGCTTGTGGTAGAATAGGCTCAATGAGACCTGGGTGGCCCACGGTTGGTGGGCCGGGCTGCGCACTCTAGCAGATTCTACGGACCTCTAACCCCAAGGGACACAAAACCTGCTTTGCTTCATATGTCGTCTCGAGCAATGTGTTCTCCTCAAGAAGCATGGCTTTTAGTATTCCCAAAAGATCTGTGAAACTCTTGTCGGTCCACCCACTACTTGTCTTCAGTTTCATTAGATCCATGGTAGTTGAAAATTTGGTGTGTTTTGTCATACATCCGGTGTATAGAGGTGTCTCCGAGTCACTGACCAATCTAGTGAACTTCATGGAATCTCTCTTATTGTAAGTTGGGTCCTCAACGTCACGTAACATGTCTTGCAGCAGATCGTGATCCACATCAACCATTTCACCGCCTAATGTAGAAGGTACAAACATGCCATGCTCATCTTCATCTTTTTGATTTTGTGCACTGCTTCTGTCCATGCTTCATCCAACATATGTAGCCATCCATGAATCCTCGACGTATCAGAAGAGCGTGTACGTCCACTCTGCTATCAAACATCTTCTCATTTCTGCAATCTGCACATGGACAACACATGTAATTGTTGTTTCTTCTTTTCCTGTCCTCCTCCACGGCATTTATAAAATTTGAAATGCCAGTTATGTACTCTTTGCTATGTTGTCGCAGAGTTCCATACATTCAACTTCGATTCATTGCTGCTATTAGATAATAATTTTGTAAGATAAATGTTATGGGAATTGTTTGATATTTTTCAATTAATTTTTTGAATTTTTTTATTTTCTTTGAAAAAAGACAAAAATTAGCCCCCCAACACCTCCCACCCAAATAGTGAACAGAGGGATAACCATTCCTTAGGCAGCTGGAGTATCTATAGTGTGCACTAGATATCGGTAACGGCCAACGAACGGATATTGGTGATGGCTTTTTAGTTATCTCAATCGGGTCTAAGATTGCGCCCGTCACCGATGACAACCATCGGTGACGGGCTCTAATTATTAGGGCCCGACAAAGATTACAAAGATAATCTTTGTCGGGCCTAAACATAAGCCCGTGATCGACAGGTCTCATCGGTGACGGGTTTGAAATATATGCATATGGATAATTTCTGTACAAGTATATCTTTATTAGTGTTTATTTTAGTCCGTCAGTCAGAGATGACGATGATGTGATGCTCCGCAAGCCCCCGGAAAACAGTTACAGATAAGAAGTTCTGTGCTAGTATCATGTCAATGCCATCGAAATATCTGACTTCCCTTGCGAACTGTATAGATTTAGGATGACTTCCCCTCCTAAGGTGATTCGTTGCCATAGTACTACTCCGCCCCAATTTATTTATTTTAATGTCCCCACTGAATTTTTCCGGCCGCTGCCCACGGGAATTTCCTTATGTATCTGTCTAGGGACCCGATTGAGTATACTTTTTGTGTGCTCTGCTCACATGGCTGGCTGTCGATCAGTTAGTAGACCGGCTGATACGTGAACAGCAAAAATACACTAAGCATTTCTATCTGTCAACGGCACGCATTTGAAGATTCTCAATAGGAGAAAAATGAACAAGAACACAGCATGCATTTGCTCTCATTAATTCATTGGAATTGCAGATTTTTGCCAACTCTCGTATACTAGTGTTAACGACCAAATTTGGTAAGCAATGAACCAGGTTCGGTATTGGAATTGAAGTGGATTCGGCAAAGGATTGCGATCGAAGAACAGAGTGCGCATCGATTGCGAAGGCATCGGCTAAGATGGATCGGACAGGGACAGCCGATACAGCCAATAGAGATGATGCAGCCGATTTCGATAGGGATGGTTCTGAGATTGTTTCTAGGATCGATTCGTGTGCTTCACGGGGATTGCCACGATGGAGATAAAGCTCTGAACAAGGCAATTGTATCTATTAATTAGGATGTTTTATGTAATTTTCTTAGAGATATGTTTGGGTAAAAATCTGCCGTAAAGACTTGTGGTATTTTAGAGTTTGTTAGAGATAAGAGTCGTGTCCCGCGAGGGCATGTCATGTATCTCGGGTATAAATATAAGCCGGACCTAATGTAATCAATAACAAGAGTTCAACAACACTTTCGGCACATCGCCACCCTTTTACTTTCGTTCTATTTCGACGAGTTCTTACTTTTGGGTTGAGCTGCATCGATTACGATCTTCAACTAGAGGTAAACTTGTCATGGCAGTTTGCGTTCTTGGGATTAGTGCTTCCATCTTTATGATACTCTAATCTCGTTTATGTAATTCGTCGAGTTATCATATATATGTTATAATCTCTGTTAATTGCGCTGTATAGTTCATCATCGGTTGATTCTTGTCGTTAGAGGGTAACCGATAGAGTTATATTCCGTTATTAATCTAGATTGCATCACGTATCTACCATCTCTTAGAGATTTTTATCACCTTGCCTAGATCTTGTACTTATCTTTATGCTTAATGCTGCATCGGTTGAGTTCGATCTATTGAGTAATATCCATAATTATAATATCTGGCTTGTTTGATGACTGTTGAGAGAGATAGTATCGGGGTTTCAGCCGATCTTACCTGATTTAGCTATCTTATACCTTATATGCTTGACTGTTATGCTAAATCTGCCCTTTATATTAAGATCTTGTTGAGTTAGAATATATTAGGCTTTGTGTTTGATATATTTTACTTGTTTCAATATCTTAGTGTAAAATGGTATCGGGGTATTAGCCGATACACGCCAGATCTATCTGATCAGCTATGTTATAAACATCAATATAATTGTTACTTTAATATATATTTCGACTTAAGTGATTTACACTGTCTCGGCATGACGATCGATCTATCCCAATCACTTAGTTTAAATATATATCGAAGGAAGGATTATATGATGTTAATATCTACAGCCGATCGAGTAGATTTGGTTTTATCTAACTTATTCATAACTGCCGATCGATTCCAATATGACATCGGCTCGGAGATAAATAATATGTCATCGGCAATTAGCCGATCGGCTATCATTTATGGATTTAACTACGTTTTCCTTGTCTTTACTTCTTGTTGATTGCAGAATCAAATTAACTGGCACGCTCACGAACTTAAAAGCAAGATTTTAGACCTGCACAGGAGTTAAGCAAATCTCCCAGTCCAGTGTGTGTTTTTCGCATCAACAACTAGTAACTCTCAATCAATGCACTCTGAAATTTTGGAAAAATATTTCAGATATTGATAATTAATTTGTTCTATTATATTCACATTCAAATCTATTTGTTTAATTTCCAAAGAAAACTAATCCCTCCGTTTCATAATATAAGACTTTCTAGCATTGCCCACATTTATATAAATATTTACCTAGATTCATTAACATTTATATGAATGTGAGTAATGCTAGAAAGTCTTACATATAAGTGTGTCTAAATTTAAAAACATTTATATAAATATGGGTAATGCTAGAAAGTCTTACGTTACAAAAACAAATGAAGTAGTGTATGCCGTACGTTTCATGCGCTATGCAATTGCGTTGGTAGCTTGGCTAATAATTCTAACATGTATGCTTCCACGTTACCATCGTAGCATGAGCAGACTTGTATATTTTCCCATTCCAAGTCTAAAAGAACACGGTACGACAACCAATATACGTGTTGTATACTACCTTGATGTTCCGTACGTAGGTTAAACAATTAGAACTTAGACGAAGACACTAGAACACGTACGATATGAACACCGTACACGCACAAGTAGTATATATTCCCTCCGTTTTTTTAATAGATGTCACCATTGATTTTTTCTCACATGTTTGACCATTCGTCTTATAAATTATAATTACGTAAATTTTTTTAATAAAACGAATGGTCAAATATGTGAGAAAAAGTTAACGGTATCATCTATTGAAAAACGGAAGAAGTATAACTTGATGAGAGAGTCTTAATTGTGTACTAACTAATCTAGTACACGTGTTTTTTTAAATGTCTTTTCGGCAGAGATGTGCCTACTAACACAAGTAACATATTATTATTCTCTCATAAAAAGTTACATAGTGTATTCACTGTTGTCCTGATGATGATACTATAGTATTGTGCCCCGACGAAAGAAAAAGGTTTGACTGAATATAATTTTCATGTGTGTACGTGGTTTCCATGCACACATGCAAATATATAAATATGTGAGTGTGATCCGATCTATTCCTTTGTCATTTTAATTTTGATAACTACCTGTTTGAAAACTTCGGCCTGATTATTTTTGCAACCCGTGGTCGTCGCCCGTTGCAACTTATGTACTGTATCAATTATTGCTATATGCAGCAACCTGCAGCAGCACCGAAGCTCCTTATTATGTAACAAGGGCGCGCTCTCTCTTTTCAGCCGCATTCTAATGAAGCGGGACTTGCAAACTGTCTTTCAAAGAGACGATCTGTCCTTGTATTATCTCTAGGGATTACAAATTCATTCACCCCCAATATCGCTATTTTGCCCTTCAGATGGTAAGCTTGCACTCTCTCAACCTCTTCTTCCCCAGTTGCATGCATGCATGATCATATACATGTATGTGCTCGACTTATTGTAATTGTCAAGAACTAGCTAGAACAGTTTTGAACATTTCATGCGGTAGC
>CM020186.1:15736781-15748511 GCA_009805545.1 Oryza longistaminata | reverse complement strand
ACCGCCTCCCGCCACTGGGCGGCCCCTCACCGGATCTGGCAGAGGGGAGGGCGTGGCCACCGCTGCCGCCTCCGCCGGCCAGCCGCCGGCTGTGGGCAGCGAGAGAAGGGAGGCAGAGAGTCTAGAGATGAGGGGGAGAGAGACATGAGATGGCTCTGGAAGTCTGTGGATGGATTCAACCTTATCTCCTCGTGATGCCTTATCTCGTCGTTCGTGGTAGGACCCACTGGCTCGGCTCAATTTGGAGGTGCCGTTTTTAAAAAAAAAATAACTGGGACTTATAATATATTATAGGAACCGGTTTTTAATAGTAAAGGTTTTGTTTTTTTTTTAAATCCAGCAACTATAGAATAGGTTGGCGGTTCTTATTTAGAGCCGGCACATATAATTGTTTAAAGGTGTTGTTTTTTTTGCGATTTTAACCTTGGAAGTGAGAAAAGGCCTATAGGTGCCGATTTTAGCATTTCCGGCACCTATAGTGCCGACACCTATTTGATGTTTTGTAGTAGTGTACACAACACAACCATGACTATGCCTTGCCACTTGCCAGAAGAAATTATAGTATTGAATACAATAACCAAACCTACTAGAAAGGAGTAAATGGTAGGATTATTAAAAAACCAAAATCTTTTGGGTGAATAGTTAATATGGTCCTTGAAGTTTCGCTCCGAGCTCAGTTTAGTCCTTGAGGTTTTAAATCGTCCAAACAAGTCCTCCAAATTAATCATTTGGGTTAATATAGTCCTTGGCCCCACAAAAAGTGCCAAGCGAGCAAGCCAAGTCATCCTCGCATGCAGCGGTATGAATGAAATGACCATTCTACCCTTATATACCATATAGAAAAGAAAGAAAAAATAAAGATAAATGTTTCACATGTGTATGATTGTTTTAGAATTGTCACTTACGATTGCTGCAGCCAAGCACTGATCATGCACTCAAGAAGGTAAATGCTATCCTATACCGAAGCAAACTTCTAAAATTCGTAACTCCCAAATAAAACGAGATAAAATATAAATTCTTTCACATAAATTCATCTTAGACCAGTACCTATCCACTATGCACAAATCATGCATTTTAGAGCATTTTGGATTTTTCGCATATTTCGATATGTAAGTGCATAACGTGTACTTTGTGTAGATGATTGCTTAAATGGTGCAGAAGTGATTTAGGTGCTAACTTTTTCCAATTACAAGGCAAGTCCCACCTCCCTCTCTCTTTGATCACTTTGAACCTATGTTTTGGAGGTTATTGAAAATGTTTGCAAATCTTGCACGTCGATTGTACACTAATAAATTAAAATTTTGTTAAACTTGTTAGATAAACTCCTATTATTTGCATTATCACCTTAACCCCACATATATCCATATCCCTCATTCCTAACCTTAGGTATCATATCCTGTTACTATTTGAAATTTGAGTTACATTGTCACTGGTTTACTATATTGCTTAGCCAAGCTTAAAATGGTTTTACTTGTCACTTGGGCTCATATTACATGAAAAAGGATTTTATTAAGAGTCTAGACAAAGATGAATAAATGAAGTATTTGATAAATAAAATGGTGGAAAACATGGATTTTAGGTTTGGGCCTCAAGTGGTGCACATATGGTGATTAGTTGTGTACCGATAGGGGGAGAGTGCGCCCAAACCGATCTAAGGACTTCACTCAATGTCAGTTCACTTCGTATACAGTACAACCACATGTGCTAGTATGGGATAGTCCAAGCTTAGTAAATTATTTATGGTTTAGCCTTACATTCTGGTAGGCCAGTGTGTATGAGTTCAAATAATTCAGAGATGCTTCCCATTTACCCCGATGTGGTAGTTTAGGTGACTAAGCGTGTCTAATACAATGGTATTGTGCCACGTGGTGGGTTCCCGTCGTGTTCGCCACCACGGCGTTAAGTTTAAGGCATGGGCCCGCCACTTAATGGTTCTAGGTCATATAACGTGTATGGCTTAGGATGGAGTAACACGTATCGTGCTGGTGTAAGGCTAAATCATGAATTTTGGAAAAGATTTGTTGCAGGTAATAAATCGGGTACTTATGTATCACATGCCATGCTCTTGCATGATTATTATTTCGCATCATGTGGGTAAAGTGTACAAACTCTGCAGAGTAAAAAACTAATCGATTAGCCATGTTCACGGTCAAGAGCGGCGTATGGATATGTATTGAGTATAGACTTGTGTTTATTCTTCTAAATTCTGAAATTTACCTTCAAATTATGATGAGATTTGAGAATGATCTCCTTGCTGCCATGGATGGCAATGAGGTGCATATTTAGACATGATTAATGCCTACTTTAATGCCCATATGCTAAGTACTAGCTTGCTGAAGTTTATTTGAAAGCAAATCGGATCTGAAAGTGTTTTATGCAAACAAAAATTGCTTTATGCTAAAAAAGAACCATATTATACTTCATCGGTGACGGGCCTTAGTTAATGCCCGATAGAGATTAAGTCATCTCAATCGGGCATTAGTATATAGCCCGTCACTGATGAGTCATCTGTGACGGGTCTAGTAGTTATCTCAATCGGGCCTCAAGTTGGTGCACGTCACGGATGATGGTCATTCGTGACGGGCCCCAACTTGAGGCCCGTTTGAGATATAAAATGTTATCTCAAACGGGCCTCAAGTTGATGCCCGTCACGGATGATGGTCATCTGTGACGGATCGCAACTTCAGGCCCGTTTGAGATATGGAATGTTATCTCAAACGGGCCTAAACTATGGCCCGTCGCTGATAGGTGTCATCCGTGACGGGCTTAAGTTTTATGCTCATCTAATATGTCTGTGCGACCATATCTCAATCGGGCACTTTTTATTTCTAGGCATGTTAGAGGCCGTCACAGATAGAAGGATATGTACTAGTGATAGGCTGTACAAAAGGCCAAAAGAGTAGTGTAATCAAGATATATGAAATTTGATTGTTCATCGTAACAATCTCATTTTTCTTTATAATCTGAGTTATTGTAACTGTCCTCTTTATAATCTGAGTTATAATAATCTGATGGCACAACTGATCAGTCACAAGTTTCCCAAGTGCAGGAAGAGCACTGTCTTCAAGCACAAAGCACATCTGCATATCATAGATGCATAGAAAGTTGTCACTCAAGGAAATTCAGGCCAGAGTTAGCTTAGAAAAACTTTTCTTTAAGAGGATCCCCTTAAACCAAAAAAAAAAAAAAACTCTGTTTCCAGCATGTACTTTATTGTAAGATTTTTTTTCCCATCTTTAAAGAGATACCATACCAGGTACCCAGAGATACCAATTAGATCTGACAGTTGATTAGACAGGGGCACGATTGGGCTAAGAATTCCCCCGTCCCGTATCCCTTCAGCGTAACTGCGTAAGAGTGGGTGGGCCTCCATCTCCGCGCTACAATTCCCCACTTTGCTGAACGGCGCCGCCGCCGGTCAGAGCGCCCCGCCGCAGTCCCCCTTGGCCCCTTCACGAACTCATCCCGCCACCGCCGCTGCCACGACTGCACTCTGACGAACTCGTGGACACCCTTCATCATCGTGATTCGTGAACCCCCTTACTTCAGAATTTCGGATCCCTTCCCTGCAGCGAAATAGACTGCCTGCATCTGTCGTGACATGTGAATCGTGATGTCGTCCATAGCACAAGACAGTGAGAAGGAACTTTGCATGCGTACAGCACACACATGATTTGTCTCCTCGATCTGAGACTATAATGTCTTGAATTTGTTCTTGTTGTGCCGCTAGAAGCTTGTTTTGTTGAATGTGGAATGCATTTTTGGCCATTGTTGACTTCGAACTCTATGAGAATCAGCATCATCCTTTTATTGTCTGTGGGAATCGGAGTTGATGCTTGCAGACGGCGGCGGCGCCGTCGAACTTCCGTCGGTGGTTGTGGATTTGATCCGAGCATGTTGAGTTATCTAGGTTTTTACTCAATGTGCGTCTTAGCTTGGACGAACCGATAGAAGGCGGAGGGCTGGAGGTAGGAGAAGAATGTTTATGCGAAAGTGCAATTTTACCCTCCCACCCACAACACGAAATTGGTACCTCCTCTTTACGGCGGTGCGGTACCACCCGGTACAGAGAAATTCCAACCGTGAGATCGCGGGAGATGGACGGCGTTGATTTTGTACCGCTTCCTTTCAAGGATGGTAAAAACTCTCATATCATAATGCGTGCATGCTTATCATTATAAAAACACACAGGCATATCCTACCTGTATGAGCTCCTCCAAAAGTAGAACTAGAGTAAGAGTTTACGCAACTTTGCTACATTACACTTGAAACGTGTTTTTATGTAGGGCACTTTAAAACGTGGAATTAGTGTTTATCTAGGATATCATAAGTGATTAAATAGCATAATTGTATTCTTGTCCTAATTTAAAGTTCAATTATGATTTTATCTAAAATCAGGTTTGTGATTCCTTCATTTTCTTAAAACGAAGCCCAAATTTACCCCTATTCCGTTAAGTCAAGTTAACTCGCAATTTTGATAATTTGGCTCTTTCACTAAACCTATTCTACAACTAGACCCTCACAGAAACTATAACTAGAAACATATCTTTATCTCAACGCCATGGATATTGGCGCTAAGGCCCAATATCTCAGCGATAGGTCCATTGACACTAGCACTTATTGCAGCCAGTTTAAAATGATCGATGCTAGACCCAACTAAATAGTCAAGTGAGTGTAGTGTAGTGGTAAGTTACAATTGTGTTTCCTCGAAGAACACTAGAGAGCGTGCACGTGCAAGTCACATTGACAATATGCATATAGGCAATTGAGTTAAAGTTTCAATTGTAGATTATGCACAAAGGTCGTGTAAAACATTACAAGGAGCATCAATTTGTGTTGCAAGTCCCTTTTGTATCTACCTAATATTCTAAGGGTTCATTTGCCTCTTCAATGGCATTTTCAATGTCATTGATGGACCTATGGGAAAAATCATTATTAGGAAAAAAAAAATTGAACATATATGTTTTTAATCAGATTTGCAAGAAAATACTGGTTTGGGATAAAAGTGAAAAAAATATACCATCTGGTTATCGTGAACAAACAGTAGCGGTCTCGCAGGATGGTGGCGCGAACACGTAGAGCGTTCTCATTGGGTGCTACGGTGAGATCACACGCCCTGCCGGTGCAAGCGGTCTCGCAGGGCGGGGCATGAGTGCACCAATTATCTCGCTTCTCGATGCTGCGATACCGATTAAAATTAAAAATAGTTAATCGTTCAATGATGGTTAGCTGCTATTGGTACAACCGTTGCTCACATCCAACCGGGAGACAGCAATATCAAGCCGCACAAGTTCTGGAATCAAATTCAGCCACCTGCAGCAGCATTGACTTCAAACAGCCCCCAAATTTGCATACGAGCTCCATTTTGGGCCCATGAGTACTTGATGGAAAGCTCTCGAAGTCCTCTTTCCAATGGATCCAGTCTCATCTCCAAATTCTGAGTCAGCCGTTGGCAAATAGAGCAACAAGATGTTGCGCCACCTGTCATGGGCTTTTGGGCTTGTAACTTTGTTTGGGACGTCGGTCTAAGTAGGGCCCATGTAGGGTGCGCTCCAACCTGGTAGAGTACAACCCTGGGGTCTCCTTGGTCATCCTCCCACCTCTTTAAATAGCTTAGGCACCCCTTCAGGGTTTCTCGGGTTTTGTTTAGATTAAAGTATAGCCATTGCAACTTTACCTTGTAGTTACGCGTGTTACATAGACCACCTAAGTACTTGTCTCCAGAACCGCAATTCATCATGTGTATTCTTTGCAATACGGATTGCTTTCATCTTGTTCTTGCTTGTGTCCTTCGTTTTTGAAAGTGCATCTAGGCCCCTAATGATTTTGGTGATTAATTACAATGCGATTAGAGAGGACTAGCATTTTTATTTAAGCAAATGTGAAGGTTGTTATGTTCTTAATGAGTTAGCGTAATGCATATCCCGCCAAATACGTCGACGTGATGTGATGCGGCAAATGAGCAAATGGTATATTGTATTTTTTACCGTGCATTGTGTCGTAGGAAAGCCGCACTATCAAGAGGGATGATGCATTGACATATGAGGAGTGCTCAAAGTGCTCAAAATCATTTTTTAAAAGTGTTTCTCCTTAGTTTGAAGTGTTCTAGAATTTTTTGGAGTTTTCCGAAAGTCATTTTCAGACTTTCCGAAAATACACAGAACCAGTTTTCCATTCTGAAAATTTTTGGATATGTTCGAAAGAGATTTTCGGACTTTCCGAAAATGACTGCGAAGGCAAACATGGTTCTGTATATTTTCGGACTTGTCCGAAACTGATTTTCGGAGTTTCTAAAAAACATCAGTAGAGTCAAATTCGCTTCTGGAAATTTTCGGACTTGTCCGAAATAGATTTTCGGATTTTTCTGAAATCATCCAGAATGGTGTTTTGGTTCTGGAAATTTTCGGACTTATCCGAAAAGTTTTCGAAAGTTCCGAAAAATCTTCAAGTTGACTTTGCTTTTGTGCTGAGCTGGAATTTTTGGACATATCCGAAAGAGCTTTTCGGAATATCCGAAAATCGCATTATTTGTGCATAACCGAGCAGATTTTGGGCTGTGGCTATAAATAGTCCCCCTCCCCTCACTTGTGAGGGCTGCTGGTCACATTGGACATTCTATGCCCTTGGCTTGCTCTGGTTGAGATTCACTTTTGAGCCTTGCTTTCTATTTTCCCCTCTCACCCTTGTTCGATTCGGATTTTGTGTGTGTGTGTGAGTTGTGGATTCGAGTTTGTGTGAGTGCTTGTTGTTGACTTCGTGAAGATTTGTGAGCACTTGCATCATCTCTGGGAATTCGTTGCATCATTTGTTACTCTTGGAGGTTGAGGACTCCTAGGCGGCTAGGTGTCACTTCTGAGCCATCGATCAACTTGTGGTTGGCCGGGAGAAGTTTGTGAAGGTCGGATTTCACCTCCAAAAGGGAAGAGATACCCTTAGTGGAAGGAGGAGTGCTTAGTGCAACCTCTTGAGGAAAGGGTTAGCTAAGACCCGGCTCTTAGTGAGCTCCTCAACGGAGAGTAGAATCCCCTTAAGGATTCGAACTTCGGGAACAACTTCGTGAGCTTCATCTTTAGTGACTTCACTTCCTCCCTCTCCTCTAGCTTTGCTTGTTTGAGCCGCTATAGATCTAGCTGCTGTATGTGCTAGCATATTCTTGTTGTAGGCAACTAGATCTAGGATTTACTTTGATTTGTGCTGAATCCGAAAATTTTGGGATATATCCGAAAATTTCGGAAATATCCGAAAATTACTGCTTCTGCATTTAATTGAGTTTTTGAATTAACCTATTCACTCCCCTTCTGGGCCTAATTGACACATTTAGTTTTGCTTATAGGAATAAGGTTGATCTGCACCAGCAAGATCAACAAAGACATGGAGAGGTGTATCAATCGATAAGGCGCAACACAACAACATCTTGTACGGTTGTGTGATATCCTGGTCCAATTAGGATTTGGCCTATGTGGCCCATGAGAGCTGTGTGCATATTTAGTACCACCTTGCTAATTTAGCAAGGTTGAAACCAACTTATAAGGCCTCTTCTCTCCAACCATGTCACTCCTGACTTAACCTTTTTACATGAAGCGAGGATGAAAGTGTAAGTAGGCCCGCCCATCGGATGGGTTGGCTATGTGGTTCTGGAGGGAGGGCTGTTATAGGTTGTAGTCGGATCGTCAACGTTTGTCTCAAATCATAGTTATCATCAACTCACCGAAAGATTAGGGAAACCCAAATTTGGCACCTATTGTCACGCCCAGAAATTCACTAGTAATTTCCGAACTTATTTGTGCATAAAACCCTCGTCCAGGAATCAGCCGAGGTATACAAACTGACAATTTAATATACAAATCCATCATAATAATATCGTTACATACTTACAAAACAAAAGAAAAACACCAGCGGGGGAAAATTGTCAAAGTTTGGAAAGTGACGGGTTTTCTTAATAGGGCCGGTTAGACCGCTGGTGTATTTACACCCAAATTTGGCACCTATGGACGAAATAGGGGAATATTACCGAAGTTTGGAAAGTGACGGGTTTCCTTCACAAAATTGGCACCTATGGGCAAAATAAGGGAAAATTGTCAAAGTTTGGAAAGTGACGGGTTTTCTTAATAGGGCCGGTTAGACCGCGGGTGTATTTACACCCAAATTTGGCACCTATGGACGAAATAGGGGAAAATTGTCAAAGTTTGGAAAGTGACGGGTTTCCTTCACAGGGCTGGTCAGACCGCATGTATGTGGGCAAGACCAACCCCTATTTAAGGGACAAGGCCGGTTCAATTATAATCCCCCCGAACACACAATCTACTTTAATTTTAGCCATATTTTCTACTTTACCCTAGTTTTAATCCATCTTTGTCGATTTGCATTGTAAATCGTCCACCGCCGCTGTGAGAGTGCGACACCTGTTTGTAGGTTTGTCTTGAAAACCTTCCGTTCTGCTCACAAGACGAGTAGTTATCCTCATATCGATCTAAATCGGCCTAAAGGCTAATTTTGATCTCTAAATCGGCTCCGCTAGCCGGTTTAGCCGTTTTGGCTAGATCAAGGTGGTTGGCGACTCCATATCACCGCAAGGCATTTAGGTGCTGCAATCGTGCTTGTCGACTTGTCAAAAAAGTTGCTAACACGATTTTTGGCGACTCCGCTGGGGAAGAAATCTATTTGGCTTTAGAATAGCCGAATTTGCAATTTATCCATTGTTTTGTCGAGACGAGAAATCAATCTACTATTTTATTTTGTTTTTACCGGCTACCATCGTGTCATCCTCGTCGAACACATTTGTTTCGGCGGCAATACAGCAATACACACAGCCACAGGCACAGGAAACAAGCAACAGCCGACCGATCTGATCGATCGTGCTAGTCCTTGCTGTGCACAGATAGAAAGTTTGAAACTCAATCCAATTCAATCTACTGTGCATACGTATTCCAATTTTTTTTTTTTAAAAAAAAAGGTCAAGGCTACCAGAGCCGATCTACCCAGATTAGGCAAAACTGAATTGGTTTGTTACCGAGAAAAAAAAATCAGAGCCGATTCACATCGGCTGTAAAAAGTTCCAAATTTTTCTAGAGCTACACAAAATTCCTTCTGTTGCTGCGCACGGTCAGAAAACCTGAAAATCAATTCTAGCCTATCTAGTACTGTGCATATATTATTTGATCGGTTGACCCGCGAGGAAATCAATTTTGGTCAAATTTGTTACACATCAAAGTATACAAAGGAAATTAAGACAGTATATTAATCTATTCGGTCAAAATATTTCGGTTATAAGCTATATGGCCGAAATTAATCGAGAAATTTCTTCATCAACCATGACGAGCGGGAACGAGATTGAAAAGGTCACATGGGAGGATCTTGATGAGGAGCAACATCAAGTCATGGAGGAGCGGATCAAGGTGATTACACAAGAGGTGTTGATGAAATCATGCATCAGGACCCATCAAGGTGTGGTTCTCAAGCCTGATCCTCTCAAACTTAAGGTAATCTCCAATTCGCCCGATCCATCTCTTGCCATTCGAAAACATATTGATCGTTATGTAGATGCATCTGGTAGCGCTTATATTTAAAAAAATTATGATATGTTAGAAGATGCTTGTAAAACTTTATTTAATGAGTCTATTAAGAAAATTGGCTCTAAAATAGCCAGTTATCAACAATCTAATGCTACTTTTAGTTTTGCATCTATACAACATACCCATAGTATTATGGATGGATGACGGGCATTTACAGAGCGGTTATATAAAAAGCTTAGCCGACGGTCAAACCACGCATGACGCCAATCAAACCGCGCCCACCATAGCCGGTCAGACCGTGCCCTATCTCGGCCAGATTGTGCCTCCAGTGGTCGGTCTGACCGCATCATTGACTACCGGTCAGACCGGGTGCTTGGCTGGTCAGACCGGGCTATCCATAGCTAATCAGACCGACGCCTTGGAACCTCTTCCAGAATTTTGTCCCACAAATAATTGCACTGATTTTAATTGTTATTTGCCTCATGTTAGTACTGTTAGTCATGTTATTCCACATACACATGTTATTCACACTGATAATGCAATAACATGTATAGCCGAATCAAGCGACGGTTCGGATTGTGCTAATAATTTATGCAACAAGGCCATAACAAGTATAGCCGGACCAAATGTTGGTTCGGATTGTTTTACTAACTTGGATAATAATGCAACAATCAATATAGCCGAACCAAGCAACGGTTCGGATTGTGTTACTAGTTTAAATAATGATGGAATAGCCTAACCAAGTGATGGTTCGGATTGTGTTGCTAGCTTAGACAATAGCACCATTGAAAATATAACCGAACTAAATGACGGTTCGGATTGTATTACAAATGAAAATGAGCTATCTTTGTCACCTAAGACCGAATCACAGATCGGTCATGTAAGTGTTGAAAATGAGAGAGTGCGACACCTCTTTGTAGGTTTGTCCTGGAAACCTTCCGTTTTGCCCACGAGACGGGTAATTATCCTCATATCGATCTAAATCGGCCTAGAGGCTGATTTTGATCTATAAATCGGCTCCGCTAGCCGGTTTAGCTGTTTTTCTCCAAAACCCATCTTAATTTGGCCCTTTGCCTAGATCGAGGTGGTTGGCGACTCTAGAATCACCGCAAGGCGTTTAGGTGCTGCGATCGTGCTTGTCGACTTATCACCAAAAGTTGCCAACAGATCGGATGCCCGTACACAAGCTTTCTCGTACAAATTATTGATGGATGGGTGATAGACGATGCATCTGACCGGAGACAAAATATCAAAGTATAGCATGAATAAATTAATTAAATACTATAAAACTAAAAAGTATCACTTAGAAAAAGTTAGTAATGTTATATGAGTAATGCTGGTGTAGAAAGTTTTTAAATCAACTTACTTTTATAAGCAAGGCACAAATTACCTATGGATAATCTATCATCTGCAATCTGCAATCTGAAAAAAAACATGACCTAGCATTGGAGAAGGCACTATAGTAGTGTGTGTGCTGTGGGGTTTATTTGTAGGTAGAAAGGTCCAAGGCACTAAAGTAGTGGGTGGGGTATTTGTTAGGTAGAAAGCGAGACATCGGAATTTCTAACCATAATTGATTCCAACGTTAGTTATAGCTTCCTGGTGTTTGTAATTGTTCTCCTTCAGCTAATATTTGGTGTTTGTGAGTCGGGAACTAATCCTCTACGCAAGAAAAAGAACAACGGATTAGCGCATAATTAATTAAATATTAGCTAAACAAACTTAAAAAATACTCTCTCCGTCTCAAAGTACAGCAACCTTGTACTAGATGGGACACATCCTAATACAATGAATCTGGATAGGGGTATGTCCAGATTCGTTGTACTAGGATATGTCACATCCAGTACAATATTGCTATATTTTAGGACGGGGGAGTAATTAATATGATTTTTTGAAACAATTTTTCTATAGATTATATATATATATATTATTTAGCAGTTTGTAAAGCGTGAGCCCAATAAAACGAAAAAGATGAAGTTAGAAACATTGACAATAGAACACTTCATAGTCTATTGTCTTTTCATCCGAGAGCAAAAGCTGCCATATCGGAACATCAAGCCCAAGGGCCTCATCTGTTGCAAAAGATTTATTATAAGTCGTTATGGCACAAATTAAATTTCCTCTTGTAGCATATAATAAAAAAAGAAAAATCTATCTATTATATTATATTATTAAAGGAATAGAAAAAGGAGCCTCCATGTTCGCTCTCATGATCTAG
>CM020186.1:15666755-15724960 GCA_009805545.1 Oryza longistaminata | reverse complement strand
AGAACTAACACGTATATAAAATACAATATGAATGATTTACACATTAGGAAGTTCTTAAAGTTATTGCAAATTTAAAATTATTTGTCATTTTAATATATTTGAATAATATAATGAGAAAACATATATGTTATTATATGAGAGAAAATATAATGATGCTAGC
This sequence comes from Oryza longistaminata, assembly GCA_009805545.1. NCBI lineage: Eukaryota > Viridiplantae > Streptophyta > Magnoliopsida > Poales > Poaceae > Oryza > Oryza longistaminata. Next base: position 15,724,800 of record CM020186.1, on the reverse strand, counting down.
CGCGCAATTCTGCGCGGGGCCACCATGCTAGTTATAATAAAAATATGGTTTCAAAGTTGGTTTGGGAGACCGTGCCCCTTATTCAAAATGACAAGTATTATCAACTCGGAGAAGAGTAACTATTTAGATATAAGGAGCATGAACACCCATATTATTTAAATTGTAAATGGAAGTAGATTAGTTCGATGCGGCTTTTTTTTTTTTTTTGATGCAAACAAGTGTTACTCTCTCGTTCTCTCACGATCGATTGTCTCTTCTTCCTCAGTTTCCAATGCCAGTAAAACGTCGTCGAATCCGGAAATAGACGGTTGCCACAGCCGGTCGGTGGCATTCTTTGATCTGTCTCGCTTCTCACTGTTTGGTGCCTCCTTACGCCGCCGGACAATGGCGGCGAATAATGCCAAGCTACAGTGAGGATGGCGCGGAAACATTCTACCGAAGGATGCAAGATTCTTCGCGGGAACCCATTGAGGATGAGCTGGAGCTAGAGGCCGCCGGGCCCCGGCGATTCCACTACGGCGAGCTCGCGCGGGGCCACGGCGCAACTTCTCGCACGACAGGAGCTTGAGGAGCGGCGCTTCGGGTCGGTGTACCGCGGGTTCTTGAACGGGCGGCGACGTGCCGTGAAGAGGGTGGCGAGACATCTCGTCAGGGATGGAAGGAATGGAGTTCGTCGCCGATGTGAGGATCATTCAGCCGGCTTCCGCCACCGCAACCTCGTTTCCGCTCGTCGGCTGTGCCACGACGGCGGCGGGACGAGCTGCTCCTCGTCTACGAGCCTCATGCCCAATGGCCAGCCTCGACGCAACCACATTCACAGTTTGGAGAACGTGGCTCTCCATGGCCCGCGTCAGTTACGAGTTCGTGCTCGGCGTCGGCGCCGCGCTGATGTACCTGCACACGAGCGGAAGCAGCGCGTAAGTGCACCGCGACATCAAGCCGAGCACGTCATGCTCGACGCGTCGTTTCACCGCCAGGCCGGCGACGTCGGGCCTGCGCGAGCGCTCATCGACGACGGCCGGCGCCGCTCCACGACAGGCATCGCCGGCACGATGGGGGTACAATCGACGCGGTAGTGCTTCCTCCTCGCCCGGGAGGGCCCAGCGTCGAGTCCGACGTGACAGCCTTCGGCGTCGATCCTAAACCTCGAGGGTCGCCTGCGGCCGGCGGCCGGCGGAATGTTCATGAACGGCGGCAAGAACACGATCACCTGAGCAGTGGGGTGGTATACATCGCTACTGGCGCGTGCTGGTGAGGCGGTCTGAAGCGGCATCCTTTCTCGACGCGCCGAATACGCTCGTAGGCGCAGTCTCTGAACGGGCGACGTTCGACGTCGCGGAGATGGAGCGCCGTGCTGGGTCGTCGGGCCTCTGGTGCGCGCACCCCGACCGCGGCTCGGCCGTCCATCAGGCAGGCCGTCAGGCGTGCTGCGTTTCGAGGCGCCACTGCCAGCCTACCGGAGAAGATGCCGGTGGCGACGTACGGCCCGCGGGGTCCACAAGCGTCGGCGGCCAGCAGCAAAGACCAGACACCTCTGCAGGCGCTACGGTTTCCATGGCCTCCGGATCAGCTTACTGTCTAGCTTAGCTTGTTCAGATTGTGACAGGCAACACATGGATGCTTGCAGTTTCAGACATTCAGCAGAGTTGGTGTGTGTTTTGCGATTTTTCATTAAGGTGAAGAAATTGAAAAGAAGTTCAGATTTTACGGAGCGAAAAAACAGAGCATGAACAAAAGTAATGAAGAGCGAGACGCTGAGATTAAGGGATGGCTGTGAGTGCTCGCCGAGCGGCGACGAGGGTTTCGCGGAGGCGGCGAGGTCTTTCACTGCCTCCGCCCCGAGATCGCCGGAGGAGTTCCATCGCGCACCCCAGCGGAGACTCACTTTTTGGGGAGGTGCTGGCAGCATGCGTGAAGTCCACGGGATGAGGTGTGCTTTCGCCGATCAGCAAGCCATGGAGTGATTTCGTCGATCTCCAGTGGCTTCCGATCGTGAGTGATCAAGGATTGATTCGAACGATGTGAATCAGGGCTGCTTCGACTCGTCCATGGCGGGAGATTTGAAGGGGAGTTCTTGGACCAGGCCAGGAGTGAACAGCCCAAGCACTGTAGTTCGCAGGACCCAGCCCACTCGGGGGTTTGGATCGAGCCTGGATGAGTTTGATCAATCATTCGTGGTCATCACAACTGCGTGGCTGGGTTGGGTGCGGAAGGTAGTTCCACGATCTCGGAGTCAACGCTGGGTTTCCAGTCGGCGAGAGGAGATTCGGCGATTGGTGATCAAGCTCGTCGAATCGTCAAAGCCCAACCTAGATTTGTTGATTCGCATCTTTGCTGAATGTGGTGAGACGAGCGGATATGGAGAAAGGATGGCGCAGGAAAAAAATTCCTAAGATTTTCGGGGGGGAACCAAAAAAAAAAAGGGAACAGGAGGAGATGGATTGAGAGATGGAAGCTCGTCGCCAGATGCGGAGGAGGAGGATCTCCGTGCTCAGCTCTCCAGGGAGCAGGAGAGACGGAGGAGGATCAAGCGCGTAAATGAGGAGGAGGAGCGTCCTTCGTGAAGATCCCCAGCGTCGTGCAGCGGGAGAGCTGCGGCGGGATGCTGATCCAGCGACTTTGAAGAAGGGGAAATGGGTTGCCGATGCTCGAGGTGAGAACCCCTAAGAGATCTTCTTCGGTTTGGTATGATCGTCTTGCGTGATACTGTCTTCGAGAGGAAAGAAGAAAAGAGGATGAACTTGCCAAAAAAATGCTACAAGTGCGGCGAGGTGGTCATCAACAAGCAGTCTACACAAATCCTCCGCTATGCATGCCTGAAGAGTCAGCCATATTTCGCACCAATTGCCCCAAGATCTGCTTAAGGAGGAGGGTCTCAAATTATGTGGTCATGCATGCCAGGGCAAGTCTTCCATTGTTGCACTTACCAATTTCTGAAGATGAGTGTAAGACAGCCGGGGTGGCATTGCTGACCCTGGAGAGGGATTCTGTTCAGAATCTAAGATTGCGGTGGTAATTAAGACACCTGTTCGAGCAACATCAGGCATTGGATTGAAGGTGAAGAAAGTGGACCAGAAGAAGTTTTGGTTGGAGTTCCCCTCAAAGGACTTCTCGCAAAGAACTGACACGATAAAGGCGTTTTGATTTCCTTAACATCCAATGTCAGAAGCTAATGTTCGAGAGGACATGAAAGAACTATAGAATGCTTTTGCTGAGCTACATGGGTTTGCGGTCAGGCTTCTGGTGTTCCATTCCATTGCAAGAACTGAGAGAACCATGTGAAATTAGCCATTCTTATGGGGATCCAATTGAGGTGGACCACCATAAGTTCTGGATTAGAGAAAGTGGTCAGATCAAAGTGCTATGTGCGGAGCCAGGCAAGATTTTTGGAACTACTGAAGTGTTCCTCAATGAATGGGTTCAAAATCTCCTGGAATCTTGAAGGAATACAACAGACCACACATTTACCAGGGGACCAAAAATGGGAGTGATGATTACAAGGAAAGGAAGAGGTGACGATGATTCTCAAGATAAACCCATCTGATATGAGGGGCTGAGTCTAAAGAAATAGTAAGAAAAACCAACAGATACAAACCTGCAAAAAACAAGAAACAGGACTCAGAACCTAGGTGCAAGAGGAAGATTGGACTCAGATAAAGAGGGAGAGAAGTTGATAATTCCTGACTACATTACCTGATCAGTCAGATGAAGTGAACAGGTAGGGAATCTGTGATGCTTTAACTGTTAGAGAGAGGAGTCGGGTCGTGCTCAATCAACAGAGAAGATGGTGTCTCAGCTTTTGGTTGTTATGACCCCTTCACAGGTGGTTCAGACATGCTCATTTATGCTGATAACGAGCGCAGTAATGGATTCTAGGGAAGAATGATCTATTTCTCATGTAGCTAAAGAGGAGATGATATCTTGTCACACAGCAAGTGGGAAGAACGCTAACATCGAGTTCTGCTTCCCAGCCAGGAAGACATGTCGCTCTGCAAGATCTGATGGAAGCAGATAGTCAGACAACTGGATTTCCATGAACTGGAGACAGGGTATTTCAAGAGAGGTAGCTCAGCATGGCTTTACTCAGTCTAACCAAGAAGAAAAAAGAAGAAGGAGCAAGGGCCAGCAATTGCAACTAGACAGAGCTCTTAGAATCATCAAGATGGTGTTCCTGTTGCCTATGAAGGCCCAAGAAGAATCAGGCAAAGAATGACATCTCAGATATAAACCAAATTCTCCATCTTAATTCTGTTGGATAAATCTACTCTTGTTCTATTTGCTAATGTTGGGATAGACTTAGGCAAAAAACTGATGAGGAGATTTGATGTGAATATTAGTCCATTCAAGCCAAAGAGGTGGCTCAGTTGTTGTTTTATGTATGGCCAAAGAGAGATTGAAAAAGTGATTACTTTAGAAAGACTGCCAGAGGAAGTAGAAATTGATGGATGTGTCTGCCACCTCCTGCAGCCAGGAACAAAGAGTTGTGTGCTGCAGGGGTGATAATACCAACACGCATTTCATCATGGAAGTATTATTCTGGAATGTAAGAGGTTGGGTAACCCTGGCAGAAGGAGATTACTAAAAGAGGGTGGTGCTGAAAAACAAACTTGACATAATCTGTTGTGCAGGAAACTATTAGATTAGTTTTACAATGAGAGAGTTAGAGAGTTTGTGTGTGGTAAGGATTTTCAAATGGCTGTAACAAAACCCCAGGAGGGCATTCAGGGGGCTTCTTTTGGGTTAACATGTTTGTTTGATGTTTTGGAGATGGATATAGGGAGTTCTATCCAGTATGTTTTTAAGAACAAAGGAAAGAGCGGAGATGCTGGCTGGATTATTAATGTGTATGGGACCAGTACTGGATGAAAAAGAAGGAGACCTTCTTGCAAGAAGCTTTTGATAAGGTTAAGTCCAACAGTCTGAACTGATGATTGGAGGGGATTTTTAATTAGTAAGAGGGTTGAGGAAAAATCAACTGGTCAGATTAACAGAAGATGGTCTGAGTTCAACTCATTCATAGCTGAAGCCAGAATTAAGAGAAGCTACATAGATTGGTAATAAGTTTACAGGACTAACCAAACAGGTTCAAACCGGTTAGAAGATGGTTCTAGACAGAGTTTTGGTCTTAGCCAGGATGCGAAACTTCTTTATCCTCTTACTGTTGTGCGAGCCTTTTAACTAGAGGTAGGATCAGATCACTGCCCTATGACCATACAAATTTTCTCTTGTCAGGTTAAATCAGATGGAGACAGGTTCTTGCCAACTTTACTAGAGCATTACCCCAAGAGAGAAGACTCTGCAAATCTTTCTGCATGACTTGGAATTTCTTCTCCCAGAAAACTACGGCTCTATTGTACTCCAATCACTGGCTCCACTGCTGGTTCTTCTATATGTTATACCATGCCCTGTCTGTCCTAGCACCACAGACAGACACAAACAAGCAAAGGTCCCATCCACCACCACCATCCATGGATGCCTCTGCTGCATCCATGCTCTGGACTCTGATCATCATCCTCGCCGCCGCAGCCGCTGCCTCCTCTGTCCATCCACCACAGCAGCAGAGCTATGGCGTCGGCTGCATCGCGGCGGAGCGGGCGGCGTTGCTCTCCTGCAAAGGAGGCGTCATGGCCGACCCGCTGAGGCTCCTCGACTCATGGCAGGGTGCAGGAGACTGCTGCCGGTGGAACGGCGTCGGGTGCAGCAACAGGACCGGCCATGTCGTCAGGCTCGACCTCCGCAACACTCTCTACTGGGATGACCAGCACCAAGTTAGATCGGACAACCCTCACGCCATGCGTGGACAGGTAAGCACCTCCCTGCTTGCCCTGAGGCATCTGAAGTACCTTGATCTCAGCGGTAACAACCTTGGAGGATCGGGTATAGCCATGCCATCATTCTTGGGGTCTCTCGAGAGCCTAGTCTATCTCAACCTCTCCTGCATCGATTTCTTTGGAGAGGTGCCTCCTCAGCTTGGCAATCTCTCCCGGCTGTCCTACCTCGACGTTGGCAGCATATATTATTCTGGACAGGTTTTCTCATCGGATCTCTCCTGGCTGGGACGCCTCTCTTCACTGAGGTATCTTGACATGAGCGGTGTCAATCTCAGCACGGTTTCTGACTGGGCTCATGTGGTCAATATGCTTCCAAATTTGAGAGTTCTCAATCTTGAACTGTGTCAACTCACGAGATCAAACCCACCACTTCTGCATTCCAACCTTACAGTTCTTGAGAAGCTCCATCTTTCTTACAACCATTTCTATGGACCACTTGCACCTAACTGGTTCTGGGATATAAACACCCTTAAAACCCTCGAACTTGAGTATTGTTTCTTATATGGTCCTCTTCCTGATAGCTTGGGAAACATGACTGCACTTCAAGTTCTTGACATGCAAGATAATGATAATATCACAGGAATGTTTCCACCAACTCTGAAGAATCTATGCAATTTGCAAGAAGTTGTGTTCACTGGGACTAGCCTCGGTGGGGACATAACAAAACAGATGGAGAGGCTGCCAAAGTGTGCATGGGACAAACTACAGGCGATAAATCTGGATGCAACCAACATGACAGGCAATCTTCCAGTTTGGTTGGGAAACATGACCAACTTGACGGACTTTAGTGTCTCAGGGAACCAGCTTAGTGGCCCTGTGCCTTTAGGGCTTGGAGCTCTTACTAAGCTGACTGTATTGTATCTGGGCCAAAATAACTTGACTGGTATCATATCAGAAGGCCATCTTGCCAATCTTCGCAATATGGTTATATTGGACTTGAGCTACACTTATTTAAAGGTTGTTGTGGGTTCCACATGGACTCCTCCATTCAAGTTAATCAGAGCACAACTGGCTTCATGTCAACTGGGTCCTGGATTTCCTGCCTTGTTTAAACACCAAAAGGGCATTAACTACATTGATGTTTCAAATGCAGGCATAGCCGATGCAATCCCAAGTTGGTTTTGGGATGAAATTTCCTATGCAGCATTGGTCGATATGTCTCACAATCAAATTGATGGAGAATTACCAGCCAAACTTGAAGAGAGGACATGGCAAGAATTGCACCTCAATTCAAACCAGCTAAAGGGCTCAATTCCGCAATTACTCAGAAATATTACCAAGCTAGACATCTCTAGAAACTCCTTATCTGCACCATTGCCTTCAGATTTTCAAGCTCCGGAATTGGCAGCACTTGTCTTGTTCTCCAACTACATTCCAGGCAGTGTTCCACTGTCCATATGTGATTTGCAGAGTTTGGCCATTCTCGATTTATCAAATAACCTCCTAGTAGGAGAGCTTCCTCAATGTAGGGTGGCAAGCTTGGGTATCAGTACTCTTCTTTTAGAAAATAATAGTCTTTCCGGTGAATTCCCTTCATTTCTGAGAAGTTGCACGAAAATCACCTTCCTTGATCTGGCGAGGAATAATTTCCATGGAAGCTTACCAAAGTGGATAGGTGATTTGTCATCTTTGGTGATTTTTCGACTAAGGTCAAACATGTTCTCTGGTCAAATTCCAAGTGAAATCACAGAGCTTGAAGATCTACAATACCTGGATCTAGCAAAAAACAATATTTCAGGAATAATTCCACAATCTCTTGCAACCTTGAAAGGGATGTCTTCAGAGAATCAAGATCCTCGACAAACAGGATTGAATGGCCCTTTTGTACAGACATCTGAACGATTCGGAGAAGTCATGGAATTTGAATGGTATGATGATAGCTTGTTCGTGGCAATAAAAGGGAGGGAACTTCCGTATAGCAGCCAGATGAAGTATATGGTGAGCATTGATCTATCCAGCAATAACTTGGTTGGAAACGTACCTGAAGAAGTTGGCTCACTAATTGGTTTAATAAACTTGAATCTATCTTTCAATCAACTGACTGGAAATATCCCATATCAAATTGGCGTTTTACAATTGTTGGAGTCTCTAGATCTCTCACACAATCAACTTTCCGGTGAAATTCCACAGACCCTGTCAAATTTAACTTCTCTGGGAGAGTTCAACTTGTCCTACAACAATCTTTCTGGGAGAATACCTTCAGGACCTCAGTTAAACACTCTCCACACTGATGATCCAGCTTCAATGTATATTGGAAATACTGGCTTGTGTGGGCACCCTCTTCCGAACAATTGTTCAGAGAATGAGACACCTCATGGTCATCCTATCAGAGAAGGCAACAATGATTGGTCAACAGAGATGTCTTTCACTCTAGGAATAATCGTGGGGTTTCTGCTTGGCTTGTGGTTAGTATTTTGTGCTTTGTTATTCAAGAAGACATGGAGGATTGCTTATTTCCGTCTCTTTGATAATCTGTATGATAGAGCGTATGTGTTCGTCGTTGTTAGTTGGGCACTCTGGTTCAGACAGGCTAGTGCCTCGTCAAGTACCTAAAGGCACCAGAGAAGAATAAGCTTGTAGCACCCAAATAAAGGAATACTTGTTTGTTAAATTTCTTCTGCTAATTAAGGTTTGGCATGCCACATTTTTTTTCTACAAAATCGATGGCCATAAAATAGTTAGACAAAATTAAATGTGGCAAGATGCTATGTGTACGACATGTGATCTACTATTAGACTTATATGAGTTTGTGCTATGACTACCCTCATATAGTGTAGAAACAAAGAAAATTGAGAGGCTGTTTGTAATGGGTTTCTGGTCCCATCATCACCATCCCATGGCGTGGCCGCCTTCTTTAGTAGGCAACTATGGGAAGTTTGCTGCCGCTCCAAGATGATCTCACCAATATTTAATTGCTACCTAGTCTATTTAATCTTTAATTGCCTCTGGAACTTTGTTATATGCAATTCTCATATCAGGGGGACCAAAATTTTGGTACTCTGTGCCTATACGACTCTATTGGTGGAATTTTGTTTAGCTATATGAATCTTACTTGACAATGATCTTAACATTGTTTCTTTATTTGTGACCAATGTTAATCTACAATTTACTCACACTGCTTAAAACGATTGTGGCCAATATTTTTGCCTCTGAAAATCGAAACAGTTTGGACTGCATGGTCTAATGGGAATTTTTTTTGTAGCATTTCTCATGTTGGCTACTGTGTCAGCAGCTATGTAGCTGTTGGTTAGGCACTATTAAGGGGGCCTCCTTTTGTGTTCTGTGATTCTGTCTGTGACATGCTTGCTCATTACATAACATGGACTGATCAGCAAACTTTGCTTTATGCCTCCATCTATGTGGAAAATTTGCTAATAATGGTGAGTGCATCTTTTTTTTTTTCTGTATGATATGACTGTTTGGAAACAAAACTGGGTGTGCTTATAATATCTGCTATACTTACCTTTATTTTAATGGTTTAGTTGCTATTCTGTCCTATGTATGAAATGAAATAGGTAAGTAGTTATCATCTTATCATGTGATAATGCGGAGAATCAAATCGAATTTCACAATGCTTAATATTCATCCAACATTCAATCCTGTAGCTTAGTTTGATATTCTGTAACATTCAATGCTCAGGATTTTTTTTTTTGGTAAGTCTGTAAGATCATTTGTCTTTAAGAGAATGTGAGACTACCTCGTTGCACATATATATATATATATTGGGATGAAGGTAGTATCATGGCTTAGTTTTTTTCTTCAACTCAAAACTTCAACTTCCTCGTTTTTTGTTAGCATGTTTTTCAAACTGTTAAATGATTCTCTTTTTTTTTTTTGCAAAATGTTTCTATAAAGCATTGTTTAAAAAAATCAAATATATTCACTTTTCAAATTTATAATAACTAGCATGGTGGCCCGTGCAGATTGCGCGGCTAGCATCATTATATTTTTTCTCATATAATAGCATATATGTTTCCTCATTATATTATTAAAATATATTACAATGACAACATAATTTTAAATTTTATAATAACTTTTCAAAACTACTAATGTGTAATGACTACTCTACTGTTCGACCGGATGACGGCGAGCGGCGAGGCGAGGCCCAACGAGGTGACCTTCATGGCGGCCCTGGCGGCGTGCAGCCACTCCGGCATGGTGGACCGTGGGCTGCAGCTGTTCCACGCCATGGAGAGCGACCACGGCGTCGAGCCGACGCCGGACATCCACGCCTGCGTCGTGGACATCCTGGGGCGCGCCGGCAGGCTGGACGAGGCGTACGCCATGGTGACCTCGATGGAGGCCGGCGAGCAGCAGGTGTCGGCCTGGAGCACGATGCTGGGCGCGTGCCGGCTCCACGGCAACGTCCACCTCGGCGAGATCGCCGGCGAGCGGCTGCTGGAGCTGGAGCCGGAGGAGGCGAGCCACTACGTGCTCCTCTGCAACATCTACTCGGCGGCCGGGCAGTGGACTCGGGCGGCGGAGGTGAGGAGCAGGATGCGGCGGCGAGGCGTGGCGAAGGAGCCCGGGTGCAGCTGGATCGAAGTCGACGGCGCGATCCACCGGTTCATGGCCGGCGAGTCGGCGCACCCGGCGAGCGAGGAGGTGCACGCGCACATGGAGGCGCTCTGGGGGGAGATGGTGGCGCGCGGGTACGCGCCCGACACGTCGTGCGTGCTCCACGACATGGACGACGGCGACAAGGCGGCCGTGCTCCGGTGCCACAGCGAGAAGCTCGCCATCGCGTTCGGGCTGCTCAGGGCGGCGCCGGGCGCCACCATTAGGGTGGCCAAGAACCTGAGGGTGTGCAACGACTGCCATGAGGCGGCCAAGTTCTTGTCAAAGATGGTCGGGAGGGAGATCGTGCTCAGGGATGTCAGGAGGTTTCACCATTTCCGCAACGGCCAATGCTCCTGTGGGGATTACTGGTAGTGAAGTACTAGTCTCTCAAATTAATGATGAATTATATATACACATGGTTAAGAACAAAAAAAAAAAAAGATATACTCCTTCACATAACATGTTCTTGTAACTCGGTTAATTTACAGCAAATGTTCAGTTCATTTGTTGCCACTGGAGAGACGGGGGAAGAGAAGAGAGGGGAGGATGGATGAAGATGGAGACGTGGGGATTGGAGGCAAATGTACTTTAGATGCATCTAGCATTTTTAACACAAAACAATCATATTGTTAAATGATGTCCTATGTTAGATTTAATGAAATATTACTAATAAAGTTTGACTGGAAAAAAAATCAAAACTACTTGTTGTAATATAAAAACGAATGTTATAATATGTTTCGGTAGCAACATACAAGTTAAACAGGTTGTAACAAAATAAGTAGCAAATTAAATTCTAGCTAGTGAACAAGTAAATTTTGGTTTTTTTTTTAATTATTGCCTGTAGAAGTTGAAGTCTTACGTCACATTCACATATTAATCTAATCTTATTATTCTTTTCAAATTTTGTTTAATAACCATTTACTCCCTCCATCCCAAAAAGGAGTCAACCTAGGAGGAGAACCCAATTTGTAACTGGTGATAGTATAATAATTTCTTGCATCCTCCATGGCCCTAGTTGGATCCGGTTTCCAGTGGCAGTCACTGCCACCAACCAGCCGCTGATCCTGCGTCCACGAGTACGCTGCCGGAGCCAGTGAGCCACCACCACACCGATCCCGCGCAGCTGCACATAGGCGAGGCGCGACCGACTTACCTGCTGTCCGCACAAGAGGTCGCGGAGGACGGCAGAGCGCGCGCACGCCAGGTGTTCGACGCAATTACATCGAGAAGAAAACTCTCTGGTAGGTAGGTAGGTAGAATTCTCATCTCGGCTTCGGCTGTGTGATAAGCAAATGGTGAATTTTTGGTTTGCTGTGAGTGACGTCTGTTCTTTCTGGGTCTTGACCAGATGTCAGTCTGCAATGCAGGTCATCAAAGCAGGAGCATATGAGCACCACTGAGGTCAGGTAGCAGATACCGAGGTAACTTTGGTCCATCGTTATCATCTCAGCAGCCACGGCCCACAGGTTCCTTGTATATTTGTCCTAGGCTGACACACTCCAGCCCTTTTGTTTTCCAACAATTTGCACTCCCAACTCCCAACTGGCAACTGCTGTTGACATTTACTCCGTAAGTTTTTTAGATCAAAAGGCTACCGCCCAGCTTTACTTGAAAAAGCATAAGATGTCTGGATACAGGTTTAAGGCTGGGGATTCCAGCTTAGTACAAGACAAGCGTTTAGCCAAGTCTGGCAACATAAGCTGCTGGCCCAGCAGAGACAAGCCAGAGAGAAAGCCAAAACTACCATCAGATTACTGCACATTTATATTCGGCAAATCAGCTGCTTCTTCCTGCTTCTTGGATACTGGCATGCAGTGAGGCCCTTAAAGCTTCCAGCTCTCCCCTCAATTTCATTGGGACCAGATTTTTCCACTGTAAGAAAAAAGATAAAGCTTTATACGGCACATGCATAATGTCAGAAATGTTGACATTTAAGTTTTACTATACAATATTGACTTATCCGAAGAAAGTCCTAGTTCTATCAGGTATGAAGATAGCCAAGTTCACACAATCCAACACATAAAGCATAATAACAAAATTGTTGGTTTTGCAAACGAGCGAGACTGCCTACAAGAGCTGCTGATGACAAACGAGAGATCATGCTCAATAATTTCCATATGGGGCATGGGAGGTTCAGGTAAAACTACTCTTGTCAAAACTGTTTTTGAAAGAAAAGCTATCAAGAGCCGTTTTGATTGCCTGATCTGGGTAACTGCGTCACAAACATATGACATTACTGAAATAATGAGAAAGATTATACAATGTGCATTGAAGGAAACTTGCCCAGCTGACCTAGAAAGCATGTGTAGTGAAGGTGTAGCCCTGAAGCTCCAGGGGACTTTGCAGGGAAGGACATACATGATGATCTTGGATGATGTGTGGGATACAAATGTTTGGTTCAACTTGGAACCTTTTCTAGATGTGAACAGCAGAGGAAGCAAGGTTGTAATTACTACTCGCATAAACGATGTTGCTTCTTTGGCAGATGACAAGAACCGCCTTCAACTACGAGGACTAAACGAGGCAGAGTCTTGGGACCTCTTTTGCATGTGGGCATTCAGACATACTGAAGATCAAACATGTCCTCTCAGATTGGAGAGAGTAGCAAGACAGATTGTTGGCAGGTGTGAAGGTCTGCCATTAGCTATAACAGCTGTAGGCAATTTGCTATCCTTCAAAAGACTGGATTCATTTGAGTGGGATAAATTCTATAATCAACTAAACTGGGAATTGCACAATCGATTGGATAACCAAGGACTTAACTTGGTGACCCGACTCCTAGGTTTAAGCTACAGGCATCTACCAGGCCACTTGAAGAACTGTTTCCTTTTGTCCAGTATCTTCCCAGAGGACTATATCATACACGGGAAGCGGCTAAGTAGACTGTTAATAGCAGAAGGTTTAGTTGAACCAAGGAAAAATATGACACTGGAGGAGATTGCAACAGAGTACATTGAAAAGCTAGTAGACCGCTGCCTGCTCCAAGTTGTCAGGAGGGATAAGCTTGGAAGAATATGGCTACTCCAGATGCATGACATTGTGAGGGAGCTGGCAATTTCAATATCTGAAAAGGAAGGATTCTGCATGATTTATACTAGTAAAGAAGCACATACATCAGTGGTTGGGTGCGAGCCTCGCCGTTTATCAGTTCATGAGAATTATGACAGAGTCCAGCAAAGTATAAATGCTCAACGCGTTCGTTCTTTCTACCCATATCAATTGGATAGTGATTATTCCGTGATTTCAAATGTGCAATGGGTGTCAACGACTGCTAGATACTTGAAGGTTCTAGAATTAAGCAATATTCCAATCACAACACTGCCGAGAGACATTGGGAGCTTGTTCAATTTACATTATTTAGGATTGAGACGAACCAAGGTCAAGCAACTTCCTGAATCAATTCACAGGCTCCAAAATCTCCGAACTTTGGACATCTACCTTACTGAAATAGGAAAACTGCCCAGCGGCGTAACCAGGCTAAGGTTGCTACGCCATCTGATTGCAGGCAAGGCTGAAGCTACTTATTTTGGCCTTGCCGATGTCTACTCAGGTGTGCAAATGCCTAATGGAACATGGCAATCGCTGGACATAAATGTATTCACAGGCATTTCTGCAAGCAGCAAGTTGGTGGAACAATTGGCTAAGTTAACACAGCTGAGATCGCTGAAGCTGTCAGACGTTAAAAGTACTCACTATGCCAAGCTATTTGCATCCATCAGCAAGATGCGTCTTCTACAGAGCCTGCTTATTGAGACTGCCAATAGGGATGAGTGTGTGAGCTTGGAAGCCCTGAACCCTGCACCTCATCACCTTGAACTACTCTTTATGAAAGGCAAACTCCATGAGAGCGTCATAGGCTGCCACCTGTTTGAGGTAAATAGGCTAAGCCTCCGAGAGCTGAATCTTCAGAATAGCAGGCTCAGCATTGATCCGCTTCCATCACTCTCCAATTTTTGTAACCTGACCCTTCTTGGTCTGTTCAACACTTACAGTGGAGAAAGCTTGCTCTTTCAGGCAGGGTGGTTTCCTAAGCTCCAAACACTCACTTTGGCTGAGCTGCAAAATGTCAATTCAATAGTGATACAGGAGTATAGCATGCCAAATCTCTACAACCTAGCTCTCATCTGCTTGAAAAATCTGGAGTATATGCCCCAAGGCATGGAATTCCTAAAATCTGTTGAAGAGTTTAATCTAGTGGGCATGCACCACAAGTTCATGGAAGATGTACAAGCTGGTTCCTCATATGAGAAAGTCAAACACATACCGGTAGTTGACTACTTTGACCAAAGCAAAGGGAGGTGGGATCGACTTTCACGAGTTTATGGCAAAGGTAACTCATGATCTGCTCATCACCTCATCTTCCATAAGCTGCATAATGCATTCTTTTGACCTTCAGTGATCAATTCCCTATCCTTGCAGACCAAGACAACAAGCATCAGCAGTAAGCAAATAAAAGATGGAAATATACCCGATCTCCAAGTTATATATATACACTAGAAAATCAACGTGCCTTTTGGCACGCTCATGTTATAGCTCTGCAGATGATTTCTGTGGGCTATTAAGAAATAGAAATTTTGCAAATACTATAGAATATGTTCAATTTTCTTAAATTTTGAAAATCCTTAATTATATTTTGTTGGTTTTATTGAGCGTTTATTTGTTGTGTATAATTATAATTGAATTGTCCATTAAATGATAAAAATGTGGTGATATTTTTATAGTTGTTCTAAGTTTTGTTTGGAAACTTATGCTTGATGGGTGTAATTCATATGTCCAAGCCGGAATAAAATTTGTAATTGATAGGTACTACAAGCTAACCAACTTGCATCTGGGCTCCGTTCATATATGCTTGATATTTGCTCCTTTGTTCAAATTATTTTGAGCCTCCAGGATCCTTCTAGATTAATCCCTAATTCAGAGGCCAACACCTCTTCTGTAGGTAGAACAGGAGACCTACAACGCAGCAACATTCAAGCCTTTTTCTCACTCAACAATGTATTTTTCTTTCACATAATATGTGATTTGTTTGGAAAGTAAGGGGTTGCCACGTGGCCCAATCAAAACTAGCAGACACTGCCAACATGAGAATATTATTATATTATAGAATTTTTTGTATCTCCACCCATTGTAACTGTATTCACTCTTTTGCCATCCAAAAACATACCGGTATTCACTCTTATATTTTGCCAATCTTCGTTAGTATTTCTTAAAGTAACCCCTGTCACTTTACCTGTAACGGACATGACCGTTTTGTCATACCACGGTAACCAAACTGGCGTGGCGAAAGAACGTTGCCACGCCACTCAGGGAGCTAAAGTTAACCGTCAACCACCACCAGCACCCTTGCCTCCGACCACCTTAGCTTTCATTGGGCTAGCTACCCCCTTATCAAGAGCCTCCACCTCATCGGCTCATCCCATTCTCTTCCTCACCTCCCCCTCTCTTCTCTTTCGTGATCCCTCTTCCTCCTCTCTCTCTCTCTCTCTCTCTCACACACACACAACAATGTCCTTGTATATGTCCAAAAAAAACAAAACTTAAAATATAACTTAAGGATCATCTCTGAAATGTTCTTACATTTTTTTTGAAAAGCAATTATAGATATGGATATAATGTTCTCATAAAAAATTGCCCAAGGAAATTATGCTATTACATAGTAATTGAGAAAATGTTGGAAATTTTTGAAATCCTTTTCAAACAACCTTGGAATTTGCCCCTTCATTTCTGTGAAACTTCTACTTGAACTATCAATGCCTTCTTTTCTTCTCTTGTTTTCTGGATTTTTTATTATTTTTTGGGTAAAGAAAAATTTTCTAAAATTGGAAGTTCGCATGAGGTCGGATATGGTTTTGGGGAGCAAACTAGTGCTTATTGAATGACAATGGCAAAAGATTGCACTAAAAAAAGGAAGGAAAAAAGATGGTACAAGATAGAAGGGCAAAATATATGCGGCAGAAGAGAGAATACAGATTCAGTTAGTGGCAATGAGACCTTCAGATGATCCTTGCAATGTTTGAATACAGATTCAGTGTGTCAAAGTCTCAAAGATGGTTGGGTGAGGGATCGTGCTCCTGTTGGGATTACTGGTAGTATATTACTTGTCTTCTCTGCGAAATTAATAATAGCATATAATACACCATACATGAGAACAAAATTGTAGGCCATTTGCTGGTACAAATTGTAGGCCATTTGCTGGTACGGTTAAGTGGAAGCTGTGCCAATTTCTAGATGAAATCATGAAGTTCAATTATTAGAATCTTTGCAGAAATTATCATACCATTTTGTCCACTGACGAAATTATTGTGATACGGCAAGCTCTTAGCCGCGCATTTTAGAAACAAATTTGTCCTTGTGGCGAACAAATTGTGCACGCCTGGCAAAATGCTTGGCAAACCGTGTTTGTTATCCAAACAAATTGGCCACAAATAACAAAAGATTAAATTTGACAGACTAACAACAGGAGGCTAGAAATATAAAGTGCGGTAGTCATAGAAAACGTTGTGGCACAGGTACATCGCACAGAGTTTTTGCCTTGATGCACAACACATTATATCTAAATTATACTAGTACGGAGTTCCAGGTCAACAAAAGGTAAAAGCTTTTCAGTTCGACTACGAACCACCCATGAGTACCCATATCTAAATTATATATATATATATATAGTACGGAGCAGACAAGTTCTTGCTATCACTGCTAAAGATAGAGAGGCAGATGCAAGCCCTTCAGCATCCAGCCAACCACCCTTGAGAAAACTCTATCAATCATAAGCTCTTCTGTTGGCAAATGGGGATCTTGATCGCCGGACAGGAGATCGGCTGCAATTATAGAAAAATAATACAAACAAATGAAGAATTAATATTTTGCAGTTGTAGTTATAATTGATCAATATTTATTGTAAATAGTGCCAGGGCCCAGGCCGAAGTGTGCTCCAAGAGCACCCAAATGTGATTGTGTGATTAACAAATACTAGTAATTTCAGGACTTAATTCATAATAACAAGGTGCCGTCCATGTCTATAACATAAAATGTGAAGTGGGGTGGTTAATCTGACTAGCTTAGGTAACATAAATGTTGTGGTGTCCTCAAGAAAAGATATGCTTAGAGAACTGCTGCTCCTAGCATAACATAACATCCCCAAGCATAAATAGTGCAATCCAAGGAATACTACCTAAATGAATGTATGAAGGACATACCTTCGATAGCGATCATTAACAGGACTCCTGTCATACGAACCGTACACAGGACTCCTTTGACGACCGTAGTCAGGACTTGGGCGTGACCGGTACACTGGGCTAACTGATCGACGATATGGACTATCATCTCGCCTACCATAGCCACCTCTTGCACCATCATACCTGTCACCTCGTTCTGTATCATCCCTGAAGGCATACTCAACAGAAATCACCCTGTCCAACAACTTGCTGCAGACAGAAGGAAAAATACAGAAGGCATATTGGTTACATGCTACAATAATTTCAAAAATATCAAAATCATTAGTGTGTACAGAATTGCATAGATTTCAGAAGCAACATAACTGGGTAGCTGTGTGCCTCTACTGTTGTGTTTTAAGCAAGACTAGAAGAGTGATTGAATAGTAATGTTCCTAACTGAATCGAACAATTAAAGCGATATCTGCTAATTTTCCATGCACGTCAGAAACAAAATAATCAATGAAGTGCCTATGTGGAAATTTCATTTATCCTATATAAGCTTGAGAAAGTTCCTTATTTGCCATGCAAAGTTATCCAATTTCGTTATTTGTCTGCGACAATTGATTGTCCCCTTGCGGCAACCATATGAAATTGTGACCCTTACATGCCACTGCCTTCAATACCATTAACATTTCTCTGTTTTTGGCATGTCCTAGGAATTACCAAAAGATATTCCTTCCGTTCACAAATACTTGTCAGTTTTGACTTTGACTACTCATGATTTTGATAGCAATACCTTTCAAATTATATTAACTATTGTATCAAATTGGTGTTGTTAGATTTGTGATCAGAAGTACTTTACTAATATTGTACATTTAGAACTATTCACTTTTGTATTACTTAATTAAAAAATTAATGGTCAAAATCATATTCATAAAAGTCAAAACTGACGAGTATCTGCAAACAGAAGAAGTACCCTTTAATTAACTTCACTATCTCCCATATTACCCAATCTACAGCCAAGCCAGTAGCTGCTCCTATGCTATTTCCTCCTTCCCTCCCATCAGCTCAAGCAGAAACCTTCCTCCCACCCTCCACGGCGGTCTTCGCCAGGAATCCTCCCCGGCATTATGAGCAACCATAGCATGAGTCCGGCAGCACTAGCTCCCAAATGTAAAAGCTGCTACTCAGGATCCCCATGGCTGCATGGAATTTGAGGGCAAGCACCATCACCATGTCCATGGCAACCACCGAGCAGCCCCCACCATGGAACGTTTCTACTACTGCAAGTTGTAATCTGTACCAACAAACTGCAAACAGCAGTACATGTTGGGCCACCGATCTACCACATATGGTATTTCGAAGAGGAACTAGATATATAGCACCACTATGGTTCAAGGGTTCATGTTTTGTTGGCCGGACCACCAGACAGATTTGGCAACAGCGGCATGGTTGCAGTTGAGGGAAACTCTAGGAAGATGAGGAAGATCCACGTGCAACAGATTTGGCTCATTCATTTTTCTATATTCAGTAGGATCCACATGCCATGCTTTTTTTTTGTTATATCCAAATTCTGAATGGGTTGCGAAGAAAGGTAAGACTTTGCATATGCACCCATTAACAACACTCTAACAGAAAATTACCATGAGTGGCAAATAAGGGAGCAAAATTGAGAAAAGGTAGCATATAAAGGAAGAGACAACTCTCAGTGGCAAACAAAATTCACGTAACTTTACATGGCAAATAAGGAAATCTGGTAACTTCGCATAAGGAATCTCAACAAGGTTAAGAAGAGGTGAATCAGATTCATACGTAGAATGAGTAGCTTCAAGTGCTTTTGTGGCCTCTTCCTGTGTTTCAAACTGCACAAAAGCAAAGTTCCTCCTGATCCGAACATTCGAAAGCTTTCCAAATGGTTCGAAATGCCTTTCGATATCAGTGACTCTGGTGTTGATGGGGTCAAAGTTAATGACAAATAGTGTCTTCGTGGGTTTAGTATTCACAGGTGGTTTGCTATAGCCATCACGCCTGGAACCACGATCACCCTGTAATAAAGGCCATAATAAAGAAGACAAATTTCAATTACAACGAATGCAATACTTTGACATTAAAGACCAACTAAATTAAACAACAAAATTCTCAACATGTAAGTAAAACATGTTTCAATTTTTTCAGGGTTATAGGTGGTGACAAGAACAGCAAGAGAAATTACCCGTGACCACTCCACCGAAAGCCTGCGCCTCCCAGGGCCAAAAGGATAGCCATCAAGGGCCCGTATGGCCTCATCACCATCACGCTCATCCTCAAAGTAGACAAAAGCAAATCCTAAAGAAAAGGTAAACACAATTAAGAACAGAGAAAAAATAAATAATGTCTTTGCGCCAATAGGTGCAAGCATTTCCAGTTTTCCTTTATGATAAACAACTCAACACACAATCCCCGTTCAATCAGACCTAATAAGAACAGAAGAGTACTGCACCTGCAAAATATCTGATGGTATGAAGAGCACTAGAGTGGTTATTGGTAGATTCCATTGATGGATCAGAGCTAAGCATGATGTTGTAATAACTTATATCCAAAGTAAGACGATACGACTCAGGAGATACTGAGAGTGCTTCACCAATAACAGAACAATCTCACAGGCATTGCTTATTGAGACAGCACGCACAGAACATTGTGATGTTGATGCCGGGAGGATGGCATGGTGATACTGCTAGTCATGGCATGGTATGGCGTGATGGAACTGACGGCATGGCATGGATCACATGATGGTGCCAGTCCCCGCTAAACATGCTCGGGCAGTGGTAACAACAGTAAACAGCGCGCGTCATGTAACGGATGGTCAAGTGAAGGGGATGGCCGGATGAGTGCATGGAGGGTGTTTCAGGAGTTGAGTTTTGCCTCTGTAGTTCCTGCGCCAGAGTAAACATTTAAAACATCTTGCTTCCTGTTGTACATATATTGCAACTGCGGCTACATGGGCATGGACCATCATACATATGCACAATTTATGTGTTCCACGCCGTTGGATGTTACGGATGTACCGACGACAAGCGCATCTTAAACATCCTAATTGCTTCCACAAAATATATTTAACATAAAGCACATACACATGCTTGGGTTCTTCTTGGTAAATTAATAGAGATTATTATTGTGAAAACATATCATAAACATGAGAGTGGTAACCAAGAAAAGTTCAAAGTTGGAAAAGAACCTCTTATCTTCTCTAGGATAGAACAAAAAAAAAGAAAACTTATCAGACACCATGGACTCGCAATCTCGCAGGAGATTAACAAATTGGTGCCGTATAAGAGCACCAAACCGGATCTAATAATTCAAGGAAAAAAGAAAAGACAGGTGGAGAGGAGGGCAAAGGCAGACCTGACTTCATGTCGATGCGGTCGATCCTGCCGTAGCGGTAGAAGAGGCGGTCGAGCTCGGAGTGGCGGGTGTCGTAGTCGAGGTTCCCCACGAACAAGGCGGCGAGGACGGTGTCGACGGCGAGCTAGGAGAGGGTCCCAATAGGGCGTGGAGGGCGTCGACGGCGTGCGGCGAGAAAGTGGAGGGCGTCGGCTGCCGTGGTGGGGTGGGCGCCGACGGAGAGGACGAGGGTGTGGTTGGAGGCGACGAGGCGGGTGGCGCCGTCGGCTAGCAGGAGGCGGCGGAGGAGCGCTGGGGCCTGTGGAAGGGGGCGACTTGGCGACGGTGGAAGGGGATGAGGAGGGGGAGGCGATAACGGAGGGGCGACGAATTCTTGGCAATGGCGTCCTTGGAACGGGAGAGGTCGGCGAGCGCGTCCTTGGTGGCCGCCGCATCCTCGGAGGGGCGACGAGTCCCCGGCGACGGCGTCCTTGGAGCGGGAGAGGTCGGCGAGCGGTGCCCGGATGTCGACCATGGCGATGACGACAGTGGTGGCCGCCTCGTCATGCACCGCGGCGGCACCCCGTAGCCTGCCGACGTGGGGGAAGGAAGGGGAACGGAGACGGCGTGAGAGAATATGATGGAAAATGTGACGGAGTGGCATGGATCCAATTTTCCAAAATTTCAGTGGTATCTAACCGATATCGCGAATATGTGTGGCATTTTTTTGATTTGCCACATTTCGAGTGGCATGGATCCAATTAACCCAATAATAAAACCCACTAGAAACCACAGTCTCCTTACAAATTATAGAATCCACAAGTGATATTAGACAGTAATATATAAAGCTCCAAGACAGAGCGTGGCTTGAAAAAGATGGAAATAAGTAGGAGAATAATATCTTTTTTCTTGGTGTTTGTTATTTTAATGTGTCACAAACATTACGGTTGTCTAATGACGCCTTTCTTACAAATTGAATTATATCTACCTAGATTCATTAACATCAATATGAATGTGGGAAATGCTAGAATGACTTTCATTGTGAAACGGAGGGAGTAGGTCTTATTGAATTCTCATTTGCTCAACCAAAAAGAAGAAAAGAATCTTGTAGTCACCATCTACATATCATTATCCATGAGAGAAGGAAAAAGTGCACAACCCTTGAAGGTTTGGAGCATTGGATATTGTTGAGCCATCGATCTTGTGGATAAGAGATTCTGAAGCTAAGGGTGCTATCCATCTAGCAATCGAGCTTCTTCAGCAAAACTACAAAAGAACACTATGTCGAGCAACGTGGATTCAAAGACATCCAACAAAGCCTCCTATCCTCTTGCATCTTAAGCCATTGAAACAACAGCAGCTCAATCCCAACATATTTACTCTTCTTACCTTCTCCATTGCATATATAATAGACACAGCTAGTTTTGTTGTACCATTGAATCAATCATCAATTTTGCAGCAATAGCTAGACAATCAGCGAGACAAAGTCACAAAACCATGGCTTCTGCAGATGCTATCCTGTCTTCGCAGGTGGCCGGCGAATGCCTGAAGATCAACAAGGTCAGTCAGTCACTTCTTCTCACTCAAATCAACAAAGATTCTTCACGAATATATATACATATATTCTTGATCTTGCACATGCTGCTGCTGTTGCTGTTCTTGCTCGATTAGGACCATTTTACATCTGTTGATTTCTTGTGATTTTGCAGCTGGCAGCAGCAAGCCCAGTGAAAGTAGTGCAGGTGCAGAAGCAGAGCAAAGATATCAAGAACATCAGCGCTGCACCTGCAGCTGCCGCTGCCGTCAAGGTGGTTGTGAGCAAGCAAGTGATGAGGCCACGCTTTGCCGTGGAGCTGGATGGGCTCAACTGCTTCGAGACACTTGTCCCTCGCTGATGATATCATGAAGCGCACACACGAGCTGCTAGCTGTGTTCCATCTGATTTGTTGATTTTCTGGTCATTATTTTTGCGGGGTTATATTATATTTGTTCAAATTTTCTATGAGTTGGATCCTTTCGCACGCGCGATTATGTATTTTCTTTCTTTGAAGTGATATGTGTAATTTGCTCTTACGAGTGATTCCGACTTTGAAGTATTATTTGTTATATAAAGATATACGTGCTATTGATATCTCAGAGGTTATAATAAGGTTGGGAAACGATTTTTCTATGTTGTACCTTCGTACTATATCATGAGCTTTAAATTTTATGTTTTAGTAGAATTCTTCTTATATCTTAAAATAAAACTATTTTAGCTATTCAAGGACAGAAGGTGATTTTTCCAAGAAAACAGTTGATTGGTGCTATGTGCAGTGCTACAACTATAATCATAACAAAAGCATTGAATTATAAACATTGGTTTGAGGGGTGGTTTTTTCATGTTGCAGGGGCGCCATACTACATTATGAGCTCAAAATTTCATCTTGTATGAAGATATTGTTTTTATATGTAGAATTTTTTTAGCTATTCAAGGAAAGAAGAAGTTGCTTTCACGACTTCTTCCAAGAAAAAGTTGTTTGTGTACTAGGTGGTGTAGTGCTACAACCATAAGCATAACAAAATAATGGAATTATCAACCTACCAATGTGAGTGGTTTTCTTCCTCATAGATGCATTAATTCTTTGGAAAACACATACAACATTAATCAAGTAGTAGTATTATAAAACAAGCTCAATTTGCACTATCTATTCACTATCTACCCACATTGTAAGTATTAATGTAAACAGAGATAGTATAAATTGGGCTATTATTTTACTCAAGTAGATATACATATCAACATAAATACTGCTTAACACGTTAAATCAATTTGAGAAAATCATATTGTCTTCGAGCATACTCTAGCTATTCACATGATAGAACTACATCTAAATTTATCAAATACACATTAATTTTATAACTGACATAACAATACAATAAAACTGTCATTTTATTTAAGACCTTAATTGACTGCATCAAATGAGCAATCATGTATGCCTTGAGAATTTCTTTTTTAAAGACAAAGCAGGAGCTATACCAACATTCATTGAAGAGATCAAAAATTTTTGCTAATTAGAGGGAAGTCTACCTTAGACTTCAAACTCCTTATGTTTGCAATATAGCTACCAATTAAGAAAAACCCACATGACTGAAAACACTACATATGTTACATATGTTAGTCTTGGCTTTTACACATTGGCCTACCCACGGAAGGACGATGGATAGACTAAGTCCATACGAGGCTCCTAGCATATATGCAAAACTAATGAAACAAGATTAGATGCCTTGAAATTATCTTAGCGCATTATTAATTGTTAACTTTTGCATGATGTTACTCACTACTCTAATAGACATGAACAAATATTTAATAGTTCTATATTAAAAAAATAAAAATAAATAAATAAAATAAATAAATAAATATATATATATATATATATATATATATATATATATATGTTAGCTTTTCCATAATGTTTCTCACTACTCTAATTGATGTGGACAAACATTTAATTGTTCTTTGTATCAAAAGAAAACAAGAATAAAATAAAAAGATATGTCCTTATATTATATTATGATTATATTATATTATATTATATATATTATATTATATGCTAACACGAAATCTTTTGTTTGCTGCTTGAAAATTAACGTTTGAACTTTCAACTCAATAGCTTAAAAATATTTTACCTAAAAGACTACAATATATAACTTAAGGTTTTTAAAACTTCCACATGAGAGCTCCTAGATAATTTTTTTTTGCATGAACAGCAGAGCCAGCCCCTGAGCTGGTCAGGTGGCTACTAGGACTCTATTGTTGTAATGCTTCACTGTGGATTATCAAGAAACCCATAAAAAGTTGTCGTCAACTTATAATATTCTTTTATCACCCAGGTTGAACAATACCAGTGGCTTCGTCATTGATTATTTTCTCCGTAAAATTGTAATGTCCGCTGAAAAGACAATGTTAAAATCATTAAAGTAGTAAACAATGAATATTTGTAATACGGTCACTACTCACTATTGGTTTTCTAACATATTTTCCCCATAAATTTTAACAGTACCTTAAAGAAACTACTATATCAAATGCGAAAAATGTAGTTTTTTTTTCTACAAGTATAACGGTAACGGTATAATAAGAATGGATTATATGTGTATGTGAGCTTTCAATGGAAATATAGTGAGATCAGTGATGTGCTTTTGGTTTTCATCTCTCAGAACATGTGGTAAGGAGCATATTCATATTCATGAGGTGTAAATGTTATGTTACGTGTGCAGTAGTGTGTGCGCATGTACATTGTCTGTTGTGTAATCAGAAAAAAAAACTTTACTCTTATATATTTGCGAAAGATATAATTTTCTCGTCGACGAATAATGTCAGTCAATTGCCATGTTAATAGTTTCGGAAATTTCTATGCGGCTTTGGAAGAAGAACAAGAAGACGCATAATCAACAACAGGGTTTACATTGATAGTTGCTGGGTTGGGTGAGAAAATATGTAGTGTAAACCATATATGTAGTGAAAATCTGAAAATTACCGTTGGATAAAAATAGACGTACAATAAGTAATGCTCCCATTAGATGGCCTAATCAACCAAAGAAAAAAAATCAAATTTTAAATTTTCAAACTTGATTTTGAGATATTTTCAACATAGTTTCTTTTTAACACTGGCTTTTAAGTCACAAGAACACGTATAAAAGTTTTACCTACAATTTCATTTTTATTTTCTAATAAATCGTTTTGGTTTATTAAGGAAAAAGTCAATCGATGGGACCGTAAACTTTTTTTTTCATGTGATGAAGTTGATAAATCTCACATCTAATAAATACTCCTCCAGTTTCATTTTAATTGACGTTTTGGACAATAACACGGTCTACTAGATATATCTTTGACCTTATTTTTCTATTATAATATATATAATAAAATGCATATTTACTTTGTACTTTAAAAGACAAATCTATATATATTCTAGTTTCTTTAAACTAAATAATTTTAAAGTTATTGATGGTCAAAGTTATAAAAGTTTGGCATTAACCTTGTCTAAAACGTCCAATGTTAGTTTCCACCGTATATTTTCCCGGTTTGGGTTAGGCCATCCATCCATCATCCTCCATCCCTGGGCGCTTGCTGGGCCTCGGCGGATCCCCCGAAGCAGCCGCCGCAACAACGAGAGAAAGCAACAAATCAATCAATTCCCCCATCTTCCTCGTTCTCTCCGCCTCCTCCCCCTCTCCATTTATACTCCTTTCTCCTCCTCTTCCCATCGCCGCATTGCTCGCCACCCGACGACGACGACGACGACGACGGCGACGGCGGAGGAGTAGAGACAGAGAGATGGCCGCCGCGTCCTCCTTCACCGCCGCCGCCAAGTTCTTGGCGCCGGTGGCCGCGGATCCGCGGGAGATTACAAGGCGCCGCTCCCGCCCGGCCTCCGCCTCCCTCAGGCCCGGGAGGAAGCCCGCGCCCCGCCTCCGCACCGCGCTCGCCGTCTCCTCCGACGTGCTCCCCGGGAACAAGGCGCCCCCGCCGCCGCCGCCCACTCCGTACGAACCAAATCCCACATCTCTTCTTACTCCTCCTCCTCTCCCTCTCTGAAATGATAAAAAAAAAAAAAACAATATATAACAATATATTTCCGATCATGCGGGGCGCCGCCGCAGTTTAGCTACTTGAGATGTGGTAAAATTTCCGATCCTGGGTGTTCCGGTTTGTAGATTCGTCGTCATTCCTGAGGTGGTTTAATTCTAGAACATAGTTTTATGCTAGGCTACTTTCCTGAATCTCATGTTGAGCAGCTACTTCTCAGTACTATAAATGGCACTTTCTTTTAGTTAGATCGAAAGTTTTCCGGAAAGCTGCCCTCTTGGCGACTTCAGATTTCTTTAGTGCAAATAAGAGGTCACCTGTTAGCAAGTACAATTCGTTGTTTGCCACGAATTTGGCGATGTAATTTACTACTAACCCTGATGGAATCTGGAAATGCAAAGTTCTGCGGGCAGGGTCCGTCCTTGCAATTTCAGAACTGGAGAATGTTGCCTCACTTCTTGAAATGCAGCTTGCAATTTTGTTGCCACTGTGGTGCTTGGATAGGGAAAACTCATCTTGTCTGCTGTTAAAAGTGTTACTAGTAGCCTTCTTGATTCATATCGTTTCATTTTCCTCAGGCTGTCACACGGGAAGAGGCTTTGGAGCTGTACGAGGACATGGTTCTTGGCCGTATTTTCGAGGATATGTGCGCGCAAATGTACTACCGTGGCAAGATGTTTGGTTTTGTCCATTTATACAATGGGCAAGAAGCTGTCTCCACTGGCTTCATCAAGCTGCTCAACCAAGCTGACTGTGTTGTTAGCACATACCGTGACCATGTCCATGCCCTATCCAAGGGTGTCCCGGCACGTTCTGTCATGGCTGAGCTTTTCGGTAAGGCCACTGGCTGCTGTCGTGGACAAGGTGGTTCTATGCACATGTTCTCTGAACCCCACAACCTCCTTGGAGGTTTTGCCTTCATCGGAGAGGGCATCCCTGTTGCCACTGGTGCTGCCTTTGCTGCTAAGTACCGCCATGAGGTGCTTAAGCAGTCTAGCCCTGATGGACTTGATGTAACACTGGCGTTCTTTGGTGACGGTACCTGTAACAATGGCCAATTCTTTGAGTGCCTGAACATGGCTCAGCTTTGGAAGCTTCCTATTGTGTTTGTTGTGGAGAACAATCTATGGGCAATTGGGATGTCACATCTTAGGGCTACTTCAGACCCAGAGATCTATAAGAAGGGTCCAGCGTTTGGAATGCCTGGGGTGCATGTTGATGGGATGGATGTCCTGAAGGTCAGGGAGGTGGCTAAGGAGGCCATTGAGAGGGCAAGGAGAGGTGAAGGGCCAACTCTTGTGGAGTGTGAGACTTACCGGTTCAGAGGACACTCTCTTGCTGATCCAGATGAGCTCAGGAAGCCTGGTAAGGATCACCTTCCTTGTTCTTTTTTTTAGTTCAATGGTGTCTACTAGGCTAACTAAACAGTGAAATGGAAAACTATAAGAAAAATATTCAGGCAATTAGGTTTCTACTATTTTTAATACCGTTTTGTTTCATGTCTGAGTTAAAGTACAATACACTTCACAAACTTTGTACTAATTCACCACATAATTTCCCTCAGGCAAGGTCCTCTGATCTTGTTTAGTGACGTCGTAATTTTATAACTATCTAGAATTTTTTATCTGCTTATATCACCGAAGGAGTACTTATATCCTTATGTCAATGAAGGAGAGTTAATAAGATTTCACCATCTACATGCAAAAATTTTGCTTCCAAATTTAGTATATCTTGTTTCATCAGATCAGTATACATAGGATCTTCTTTGCTGATGAATAAATAATAGGGTTATTTGATACTTAATGAAAAATTGTTAAAATTAGTTATTGCTATAGAATAGTCTGGTGGAATGTTTGTATTTTTATGCCAATTGAACTATTGAACAAAAAGAAATTCTCGAAGGCTGTGCTTTTGTTCTTATCGTCATCCCAGTCATCTTATCTGACATGTCAACATCCTGACAGTGATTGCTAGATTGTTTGGTAGTTACTTCATAGGGCATCTGGCACCACTTTCTTCAACTATCATTTTGATGATAAAAAACATCAGTTTTTGTGAGAAACAAGGAGTTGTTGATTAATAGGATCTCATGAGACATGATTGTTTAAATGCACAATACTTGGTGCTTGCAATACAATCATTAAGTAGGGTTGATATGTGAGTTGTGTCCTACATTTGTTAGTTTTTTTGTCTACTTTGATCTTGAGTCAATAAGCCCCTGTTTATTTCTATCAAATTCTGTTTGATTTTTGTAACCTCACCGATCTTCTTCATGATTCTTTTTTGTTTGGCTGTGTATATTTGGCATATTTAGTGTTATACTTTGATTCATAGCCATTGTAACTCATGCTGTTTTTTTATTGGTCTATATCCGAAACTATACTCATTATTCATTTTATGGTTTGTAGCATCACACAGTTATTGAATCCTTAAGTCAGCTGTACACTTTCTTTCCTCCTAATTTGCTGACTAAATCGTCTGATGATATTGTGCACAGATGAGAAATCTCATTACGCCACAAGGGACCCCATTACAGCCTTGAAGAAGTACATCATCGAACAGAACCTTGCAACTGAATCCGAGCTGAAGAGCATCGAGAAAAAGATCGATGATGTTGTTGAAGAGGCCGTGGAGTTCGCTGACGCAAGCCCGCTCCCTCCCCGGAGCCAGCTTCTGGAAAACGTGTTCTCAGATCCCAAGGGCTTTGGAATTGGCCCCGACGGGAAGTACCGGTGTGAGGATCCCTTGTTCACGCAAGGCACGGCCCAAGTCTGAGAGGCTCAACGAGCACACTTATCAGTTATTATGTCATGCTTTTTCTTGTATCTCTCTAGCTCTACCCTATCCTAGTTTTTGTCGAACCCATCGTCGTGTTAAGCGTAATGTAAGCACAACCTACTTCTTCATTTGTTTCATTCTTAGACCTCCCATATCAATATGCTCAACTGCTGCCCCAGTTTTTGCTCAGTGTGCTCGATTTGCTCTTCAGTAGTTCTATTGGTTTCAGAACAGCTGGGCCTGTAATCACTCACTCCTATGTCTGGACATGGAAGGATACTTCTGGTTTAGAGTTTCAGCTGAGTTACAGTGATTAGTTTC
The DNA here is from genome assembly GCA_009805545.1 of Oryza longistaminata. Classification (NCBI taxonomy): domain Eukaryota; kingdom Viridiplantae; phylum Streptophyta; class Magnoliopsida; order Poales; family Poaceae; genus Oryza; species Oryza longistaminata. The sequence continues at coordinate 15,695,239 of CM020186.1, read as the reverse complement.
CTGCCTGTTATACTATATTTATATACATCATGGTGGAATGAGAGACAATATCTACTGTCCTTGTTTTACTTTTGGCTAAACCATGGACTTATGATTGTCCTAGTCAAAAAAGGTATGGAATTTAGTATTTGCAGAAATTCTAGTCTCATCTCATAAGAAAGGACAGGTAATGGTTAGCGAAACTTACCAATAGAAAAAGTTCAAAAACAAAGGTTTAAAATTTTGAGCAGTAGAGTGAACTTTTAATTTGAATTCATATCCATCTCTGTACCATAACCAGTATACCTAGTACCTAATTTGAACCTCGGCCTCTACACCGGTTATTGGCTGGTAGTTTGAACCCTGCTGTCAGATTACAAAGCCAGTCTTGTGTGCCAAAGTGATCCTCTTTGAATACCAAGTCATGGTTTACATTAATTCTGGCTAGAGTTCATATTTACATTAGTTCTAACGATTTTCTTTCATTCTTATGTAAAAGAAACCCAAGTCTAAGACTTGGCTAGGTCTCAGGCCTCTTGCATTCTGCCCGTAAAATCGACCCTGAGACCATGTCAGTTCGGCTAGATGCCGCGCTCGAATAGGGCTGTGACTTACCATCTCCAATTTTAGAGACAAAATGAGGCTGGATCATACTGAATTTGGAGATGTTTTCTAATTGGACTCTATACGCATAGTGGTATGGCATGAACATGTACGTATAAACTAATAGTATCATTTGGTTTTATAATAATAAATATGTATATCAATCGATATACAGTTAAACTAACTAGGCACTATAAAAAGGCCCAGCATTAATGAAATATCTGGCCATTATAAACATACCATATTATTGCAATAGTATATAATATTAAGGATTTACGTTAAATAAAGAGGACTGCTACAAAACGCTATACCGTCTCAACGAGATAACTTATATGTGCTGACGTCAGGACTGTATCATAACTTCGTAAGTACCAGATCCGCTATGATATTAGATAGGTACCGAATCTGATACCATCTTACCAAATACGATACCCATAGATACCGAACTCTAGTATCTAGGTATCATACTGATGTCATCATGGTAACATAGGTATTAGATTTAGTACCAGGGGTACAAGGCATGTTACCCCATAGGTACCTGATCCTGATATATAGGTACCATGGTGATGTAAGCTATTTCGTTGGAACGGTATACCGTTTTGTGGTATTTCTATTAAATAAAATACTGAAATTATAAATACCAAAGAAATCTTTAGTTTTTACCACAGTGAATATCTAGTTTGAGTTTTTTTTAAAAAAACTATAGTTTTAGTTTTTATAAAATTTAATAGTTTTTAAATTTGACATTAACACATACAAAGTTGCACCCATCTTTATGTTCTATTAGGTTTTTTTTGGAAATTTTACAATCAAGGACACCCCGGATCAATGAAAGAAACATGAGGAAACTCTACTTGAATTCGGACTTTGTGCTGAATGTCTAACCGTTCAGACACCTGAGTCTGATCGGCCATACAATGGCGGTTAGATCAGTCTTCGTGGGAAAGCTTCGATTTTTTTAAATTTGGTTTGAACTTGCTATACGTGTAAATTATTGCCAAATTTGAGTGTCAACAATATTATTGTGATAGTAGATAATATTAAGGATTTATGTTAAGTAAAATATAGAAATTATAAATACCAAAGACTCTTTAGTTTTACTACCATGAATCTCTAGCTTTAGTTTTGATAAAATTAAATCATTTTTAAATTTGATATTAACAAATACAAAGTTGCACCCATCTTGAAATCCTAATTTATTAATTTATATTATTGTTTAAACACGGTATAGACACATGTGCCTATACACATATGCACACTCACCACTATGAATGTCCATACGGATACCGTACCCATATGAGTACCTTCGAAGACTAGCCTAGCATATCTTGAGATTGACGAAGTCACCACAGATGCTTCGTTGTCGACGGATACATCGTCTAACACTAATACTGAAATAATTTATAAGCTAATTCTAAAATAGAATGAAAACAAATATACAAGTGCATGACACATAGATTTACGGTTAAATACCATTTCTAAAATAAAAACTTTGACAAATGAGTTAGGACTAGAGGTACCTTGGTCTTTGTTTGCTATACGCTATGCAAGGAGACACTAGCATATTGTAGTGATCAGTCAAAAACTATCCGATGCATTTTTCAACCTAACACAGCTATGCACCGAGACTCCTCGCGTGCATATGGAAAGAGAGAGGAGACATCAACAATATTGCATCTATAACATACTAATTTTGTTAGGCCTCTTTGCAACCCAAATTTGACTTAGTTCCCAATTTCCCATCCATGCCGTGATACATCGCAGCGAGCTATTCTGGTCAGTTTTCAGCAAAGGTTGGTCTGCAATTTTGGGGGAATTCCAGCTGTGCGTCCAATGGACGATGCAACTTCCCAGTGACCATTAAACTAGGTCATGCTGAAAGCAATCCTCTTTTGATACCTTCTCAGAAGCTACACAACAAAGACATGCGTACCAGCTTAGTTCTCTGTGTTTCCCAAGTTAGATGTTTATAGGGTTTACAATTCCGATCGGTTTTAGCAAAAAACCGATCGGTTCTTATGAAACCGCTAGGGTCCGGTTTGCTAAAATCAAGCCCGTTTATTATTATTTTTTTTTTTTGGAGTTGATTGAAAGTGATCGGTTTTTTTCTTTTGCGGAAATCAAGCCGGTTTATCTTGTTTTTTATGGAGTTGATCGAAAGTCGGTTTTGTTTGCGGTCGGTTTTCAGTAAACCAACATGACCGGGTCTCAGCTCGAAATCTGTAATGTGAACCTGGCTGTTACTGTCAATCTTCTCTCTGAAGTTAGCTGTTAGTGTCAATCTTCAGCTGTGCTGAATTAATCAATGACCCCTGAATTAAAGTTTGCTTGCCGTATTAAAAGTGCAGGCCTTACTTAGACCACTACTGTTGCCTAACATCCAATTTTTAGGTAGTAATGACATGTCCTTTTTCACTTGGAGAAAGCACATTGGCTAGTGGAGAATTGATGCCTTCTGAAAAAGCAGTTCAATTTTGTGAGAAGCAAGAATGACTAGGTGTTAATAGAAAAGATAAAGAGAGGACAAGAAAAGCAAATGGAATGAAAGAAGGTAAAAAATAAAGAAAAGAAGAGGGCATGACACGCTAAGCATAAGCAGTCACATGAATCCTGCGTATACAATACTCATTTGCTAGTAATAAAAGTATAAATGGGTGATTTTGTCTCAGGAAATTAAAGTAATAAAAGTATAAAAAAGGGTCAATTTTCATGTTGATAGAATCAACAAGTTCAGCTGAGATAATTTGACAAATCCAATGGAGATGGACCAATCCAATTGAAAGCAGATTTCTTTGAAAAATATTCAACAAGAATTTCACCATGCATGTCACCACCACCCATAGGAGAAAACAATAAATGTTTGCGACGACGAGAGCGAGAATTCTTGTAACTAACAATAGCACTATATTTTATAGCACCTCAAATTTGAGCGTTATACATTGTACACCATACAACCGGTTTTTTGGTCTCAAAATCCCAGCTTAGCTAGTTCTAATCCTCAGAAACTGCAGTAACAGCAGTATGTCCCTAGTCTGCTAAACGAACACTCCTTTTTGTCTCGAACTAGATCTTTTCATGAACTGATCTAACATGGACAAACCAACCCAGAATATGCAACAATGGCACTATCTGAACTGCAAAAAAGGCTTGATCTGCATCATCTGCTGTATTGGACTATTGGTACGATGACAGCTTTGCGGGCGACCTTTTGTACCTTCTGTTGAAAAATGATAAGCGAAGAATTGTTCATTAGGACTTAACTTCATCTCCTTCCTGGTCCTGCAAACCTCCTCGCCGTACCAAATATGAGAGCCTTTGTTAACAGTCCATGGTCAAACGTGCATGCCAGGGCAACTGCGCCACCTACAAGGATGACTTTGGGTATATTGCCTGTCCAGTGCTTTGGTTTCTCAGCTTCAGCGTTGTTGGTTGAACTGGCCTCGGTCTTGTCCTCTGCAGTGATGAGCTCATCAGGATCAACCTTCGTGTTGACATGTGCCATGGCAGCGCATTTTGAAAGGGGCTCGCCAGCAGTCCTTGCGATTTGGTATGCCCTCAAGCCAGGCTCAATCCTTTTGACGCAGCCCCACATCCCCTGCCGAACACCGAGCTTTGCAATTTCCCTTGGAATCCCCATTTCCTCATGATGGAACAGGAGCACCTCACATGCGGTCATTGAGCCATCACCGTTTCTTGCTTCGACTGATAAAAAGAACCAAGTGTTAGATTCATTGGCCTCACAAAATGTGTCATCCCGCAAAATGGAGCGATGGAACTGCAAAATTACCTGGACGGATGCACCAACTAGAGTAGTACACGTCCACACGACGAGGTTTGTTGCACCTTGGAACAGAGGGGCGAGGCACACCCTGAAAAATTATGACAAAAGTTCAATAACCTAATTCGCGCATATACGGTTAAATATTTAAACATACAACTGCTATATGTAGCTATAGATGACCAAGATGCAGCAAGTATACTTAGCACTACCAGAGGTAAAAAGGGCAAATGTAACTTCTCTTAGACTCATTCTGGAATCCACAAAAGAACAAAAAGCATGCCATTATCATGAGCAACTCTACAGGCATGGCCTTGTCGGCAAACATAGGAATTTGAAAAGGACCTCATAACAGCTAATAATGCCTTTACTCACACGACAAGCATCTCAGCCATTGTGTGGAATGACCTGAGAATATAGTATTACCTAGACTGCAAGGTTGAAAACACATGATAAGTTTGGTTATCCGGACCTAAATAGTTGGTGGTTCAGAGAATTCATGCCTACTGCGTGCTGTAAACAAACAAAAACGGAGTTTTTTTTTTTCCCTTGTGCAATAGGATGATAATGCAGTATGCAACAAAATTTCCAGCTAAACAGTTGCTTGAAAGGAACTATGAGAATTGTAAAAGCAATTACAGGAACTTATGTAGGAGCATTAAATAACTTGCTAATAGAAAAAAAAAGCAGATTGTTTCGTTCTATACCTTTGTTACACAGTAATACGTCTTTCCAGATGCCCATATCCTGCGACCGATAATGTACTCCTTGTCACTGCAGAAGAACGGGAACTGCACGGCCAAGGCATATAGTATAAGCAAAAGATATAGTTTGCTGGTGCTCTGTACAAAGAATACCAGAGATATCATACGAAAAGCTCACCTTCCTGACCCACCGGAGAACCATCGTTCCAGTCTTTGTGCACTCCTCCAACGTCTCGTGCTGAAGAAGCATGTCGTCCCAAGTGTTCTTAATCCGGAACTCATCATCCCAGAAGAAATCCCTGACAACTTCTGGCGATGCATCCTCAAAGATAGTGCTAGTGCGGTATTGAGGCGGGCCACCCTAGAACAAAACAAACCACATAAACTCTTTAATTCTAACGAATTAGGACTTAATGACCAGATATTTTCAAGTATGAACTTTATAATTTTATCATCTACCGTATTTCTTAGTAATTCAATACTAACACGGCAACAACAAACTTGAGAGAGAGTTCGGCCGGTGCTCCCCAACAAACACACAATCCCCTAAACCCGAATTTCTCGATTGTAGAATCAACAAATGTTCCTCCACGTATGTACTAGTAAGTACCCATCGAATTGAGTTCACGCCGCTGCGGCGAGATATCGATTGAATTGAATGTTCACACCGGATTAAGTAGTACCTCAGGATCTCTCCTCCATGCTTGGTAGCGCATCGTGGGCAGCGTCTTGTCCATCATGTGAATCCACGACGGCCCGCCGTCCTTCTCCTCGACAAGGCGGCGGAGGTGCATCAAATCTCCGGTGTCGACGGCCAATCCCTCATCCTCCACTGGCGTGGCGGCGGCAACCGCAGTTCTGCACCCACCCACCACAGTATCAGTAAACAAAGCAGACGTCCACTCGAATTCACCCAATCGAGGCTAATTTGATTTCTGAAACACCACAAACCCTCACCTAGGAACGACGGCTACTAGCTCGTTGTTGCGGCAGGAGTCGTCGGCGGTGGCACGCGGCGGCGGAAGGGCGGGGGTCTCCGGCGGCGCCTCCCCGACGACGGCGAGGGCCCAGCGCGGGCGCCACGCCCAGCCGATGATTAGGCCGACGAGGGCGGCGAGCCAGAGCGGCGCGGCGAGGGAGGCGAGCTCGAGGGCGACGCCGCCGAGGGTCGGCTGGCGGAAGACGCCCATGAGCAGATCGAGCAACGCCGACATCTCGCTTCTATTTTTTTTCTTTTGTGAACTAATCAAACACACGCCCTCAGGATTGGAGGAGGATTAGAGGGGGAAGGAATTAATCAAAGGAGGAAGAAAAGATCCGATTTATCCTCGTCGTCGTCCGCCCAAATCCTGAATCCTGAATACAACTAGTACAAGAGCAGCAGCAGCAATCTGAAAATCCTCCTTCTGGTGATGCAATCTGAGAAGAATTTGTCTCTATGGAATCCAAGACGCGGAAGAGTAGAGGTTTTTGGGCCTAGATGATGATGAAATCGAATCCCAGTGTGTGTCTATTGGCACCAAAATCTCTATCTGGCGCTCATGGCGTCTGTTTTTGCTCGCTCGCGGAAAAGAGGGGGCCTCTCGCTGGGAGCTCACTGGACCACTATAAGCAAACGCAACACCAAGCGATCGAGAGGAGGGGAAAAAATCAGGGAAGAATCCAAAACGGCGGAGGAGGCGAGTAGTGTGCGGTGGAGAAGCGTCTGCGTGGGGGATAAGGAGGCTCCCCTCTCCTCCCACTCCCAGCCACCGATCGATTCCGATGGATTTGATTTGATGGAGAAGAAGAAGACAATGGAGAATTGGAGATGGAGCCTGGTGGAGGAAATCACCGAGGTGGGTGGGCGGTGATAAATACCGGGACCAAGCCGTGTGTTGGGTTGGGTCTGGCTCGTGTTTGTTGTGGTTGTGACCGTGTGGGGTTAAGACGTAAGACGTGTGTGTGCGCGCTGACCGGGCGACCGTCCACAAGGAAGGAAGGATACTGGACGAAGGTGTGTGTTTGTTGGTAATGGGTCACCACCATTGATCATCCATCACACTACGATGGAGTATGTACGACGGCCACCGTCCGTCCATGGAATTGACCCGCACGCACACGCACACGCACACCCGCGTGCCGGCGTGGAACACGTATACTATTATAGGGCCTTATTTATACTTGGGTTGAACGAGTCCTAGCTACTAGTATCAGTCTGTGCATGCACAGCACGGCTGTTAAAACTTGGGAACTTCCTTCTTGCAGAGTTGTTGCATGACCGATGATGTATAATCAACTAGCGACATTGGTGCCATAGGATTATGTTTTATTTGTCTACTCTTTATCTTGGGTTAGCAGTCATTAGTTTGTTTCTTGTTGATGGTTGGTTCCGTCTTTTAAGGCTGTGTTCAGGATCCCGGCACACAAAACAATATTTGCATTAACACGTAATTAATTAAATATTAGCTTTTTTTCCCCTAAAATGGATCATTATGATTTTTTAAGCAACTTTCGTATATAAACTTTTTTTAAAAAAACACACCGTTTAGTAGTTTGAAAAGCATGCGCGCGAAAAACAAGGGTGAGGAGTTGGGAACTCCCAGCAAAGAACGTAGCCTAAGTTTCTTTCAACTTCACTTATTTTAGTGTGAGATTGTAATAATTGGCTATAACTCTTTGAGCAAAGGCCGGGATGCTCTATTCCATTATCTAAAAAGAGGATTACGTTTGATTTCATACTTACATAATACTCCCTCAAAGCTTGATTCATATTATAACTTTTTATTTGACTCTTTTTTTAAATTAAACTTATTTAACTCTGAACAAGAGTGACTCCATAAAAATCGTGATAGACGAATCCTAGGCTACCTAATACTCCCTCCGAACTGATAATACTTGTCTTTTTAGACAAGGATGATATCAAACTTCAGAATCTTTAATTGTGAATCATTTTAAAAATATTTATCTTTCAAAGATGGTGACTACATGCATATATTGGTCTTTAAAAGTACTTTAATAAAATCATATATTTGTTAACACTCTTATTAATGGTCAAAGTTGTTTTTTAGAGACCATGCCCTTGTCTAAAATGATAGTAAGTATTATCAACCCAAAGGGATCGTATATCGGAGTATATTTAGAGCAAGTTTAATAGTATAGCCAACTAATAGCTCTAATTTATCTATAGCCAATCTAATAGCTCATTTATACAATAGGTACATACTACACTATTAATACTTGGTCCCACTAGTCATACACACATTGTGTCTTGGAGTCCGTGCTACAGCTGACTACAAATCTGTAGCCTGCTGCTCTTCTCTCTCCTCATTTATCTTCTTAAAATATGTTTGCAGCTGTCTTATAGCCTGCTATTGTACCTGCTCTTACAAAGAAAGAGATGCTATACATACGATTTTTCATGTACGACACTCGTACGATGTAAACGTTTCCCAATGCAAGCCTGTGGCGTTTTTCAGTCATTTCCCGGCGATGCACCACACCATGTTCACCATCCGTTAATAATCGTATATGAATTGCACGTACAAGTCATATGCATACTATTTTCGATTTACAAAACACCCTAAAAAATTACTACCATGTAGGAATGTTAACGGCGTAAGTTTATAGTATGAACTAGAGATTACGGCGTAAGTACTGAAATTTGCACTAAGTTTTGAAAGTTACAATGTATTTTGTAAATTTAGTGTAAATGTATATTATTTATTGTCTAAAGAATGATTTTTTTTCTTTGAAAAATGTGGTGCCATAAATGGCAATATAGCTAGAGTAACAGATCAAGTCTATCTCATTATTTCATATTATAATTAATTGTCTCTTACAATATTGGCGAGGCAAACCATTTCAAAGGTATTTTTTATTTGCAGATTATAAAACATAGTATTTTAGGATAAGACTTTTGTATTTTATAATTTCAATAAAACTTTTATATTCTTACAATCCAAAAGTCAATACCAAGAAATCAAAAACAAAGTAAAAACTATATTAATTCAAAATTCATCTCTAAAATACATAACCGAAGCTGCCACTAAAGTTTTCTCCTTTTTATACACCACGCGTGTTTGGTTCTTGATTTCACTATCCCACCACCATTATTTAATGGAATCTTTACAACTCCAACTTTGTTTAAAAAAAGCCTACCGTCCACCCCAGCTGACGAAGACGAGATGAAGAAGAAGAGAAGAAGCACGTTTTGTTTCTTTTATTTGTGAAATTTGCGCGTGTGTTGAAATTGTGTGTTTCCTAAAAGGGGGCGAGTACAAGTCCAAATCACTCACACGCATATAATTTATTTAATATTTTAAAAAGTACTCCTACTTTGTGATCATCGGTACCAACATGGCGTGGAATTTTGCTGACCGCAGATACGTATACAGACTGGGCTGGGTTTAGATCTAAATTTTGGATCCAAATTTCAATACTTTTTCATCACATCAACCTGTCATACACACAACTTTTCAGTCATATCATCTTCAATTTTAACCAAAATCTAAACTTTGGATCCAACTAAACACATCCTAGCTAGCTTTAGCTTTTTCGTCCGTCCATTCGTCCAGCAGATGTGCTTAATTAATTAAGTTTAGCTGCCTGCAGCGTGTGAAAGTGAAATTTAGCAAAGCAATTAACTGTGGCCTCAGTATGGGTGGCAGACTGGCAGTGAACGAGTACTACAGGTCTCTACACGAGCGTTCTTGTATGCATCCGTACGTTTTGTTAACATTAATAGAGTACCACAATTAATAATCAATTTTGATGTATTATTTTTTATATAGTGGAAATTTTATATCTTCTACATATATGTGAGACCTTAATTAATTTGTTGGCTCTGGGTTTTATTTTTAAGAAACATAGTATAAACGCAGACGCTCATAACGTGCGCACACTCATCCGTATGAACACATACGCACACCCTATCTCTATGAGCACATCCGGAAAACTGGACCGGCATATATTTAGCACGCTATGGTATTTTTTTAGCTCTGAATGGCTTCTTGAAAAACATTTTCATCTTCAGCACTGCTTAGATAAACTTTTTCTAATTTATTTGTTAGCTTGACAATGTATAATATTTAACTAAAAAAATAAATGGACGGGGTAATCGGATAATCCGGCCCAATTCATCTGTTTCGAACGAGATGCACTGGCAATAATTCGTTTGTAAATAAAAAGTTAACGAGACAAAAAGATGATATTTTGTATCCTCTATGGTACTCCGCCCTATCAGAAGCATGTTTTATATCGTCCATATGTTACTTTTTTTTCTTTAGAACTTGCATATTTTACTGTTGTGTGCAGATTTCATTCTCTTTATTAGTAGCGTGTCATCTCAAGCTGGTTCTCAGCTTTATTACACTTTTACAGTGTACTATGTAAGGCTTCATTCCTTCTTGGAAAAAGTGCACCCAAGGTCCCTCAACTTGTCATCGAATTACAAAATCGTCCCCCAACCATAAAACCGGATATCTGGCGTCCCCCAACTAACCAAAACTGGTCATAATAGGTCCCTCGGCGGTTTTAACCCCGGTTTTGTCCTATGTGGCGGCTGACTCAGCGTGGGACTCACGTGGGCCCCACATGTCAGGTTGCCACATCAGCACATACTCTATTTCCCCCTCTTCTCTCTCTGTCTCTGTGTTCTCTCCTTCCTTCCTCCCCCTCGCTCTCTGCTCTCGCACGAGTGGCAACGCGCACGGCCGGCGACGGTGGCTCCCGAGTGGCGGCGCGCGGGCTCGCGCGCCTCCCCGTCCCCCTAGTGCGGTCGGCGATGGCGGCGTGCGGCTGCGTCCATCATGTGGAGATCGACTCGACGACGCCGCCATCAAGTGCGCTGCCGTCGGCGTCGGCGATGGCGGCGCGCGTGGCTGCGGCCAACGGGGGGAGGCGGAGGAGGTATAGCGGCACGCCCTCGCCCTCATCGTCGATGTCGACACCGATGAAGAGGTCCGCCGCCGCTCACCAGTTCGCATGCCTCGTCATCGTCGACGCTCGCCACTCCGGTCCGGCCGTGGCCCAGCGGACAAGCGACGAGAAGCCGGGGGCGCGGCGCCCCCGCCGCGGACGAGCGACAAGAAGCCGGCGGACGTGGCGCCCCCACCCGAAGCCGCCGACGACGATGAGGCCGAGCGGCGTGGAGTCGTCGGGGCCGCGCTCCCCATCCCAGCGCGCCGCCTACTGCTGCTGCGGCCGCTGCCTCTCCGCCACCGCGAACCCCGCCGACGCTGCCTTGCCCTGCCGCTGCCCTCCCTTCCCCGCCGCTCATTCCCCGTCGCCGCGCGGACCCTCTTCGCCGCTCCTTCTCCTCTCCGCCTCTCCTTCCCCGTCGGCCGCGTCGTCCTCTTCCCTGCTGCATCGTGACGCCGCCGCCGCCACCGCATCTGCCCTCCTCTCCGCCGCTCCTCCCTCACCAGCCGCCAGCCGCCTCACCCCGACGATGACGCACGGTCACGGCAATGGCGCCGGCGGCACGTGGGGGAGGAGGGAAGGCAGACGACCACCGGTCCTCCCCGTGTGACGGCAGCCATCGGCGGCGCTCGCCTTCCCGTCCCGGTCTCTCGCACCGTCCTCGATTTGCTCCCCTCCCCTTCCCCCGCCGACCGCTCGTTCCCATCCCCACCCCCGCCACTGCCGCCGCCCACCTCGCCGTCTCCACGCCCGACTTCGACGCCGCGGTGGGGGCACTCTTCGCGCGCCTCGGCGGCCGCGCGCGCCGGCGTCGAGGAGGGTGGGGCCGCCGCACTCGCCTCCGACGAGGCCGATGCCGTGCTGTCACCGCCGTGTCGCCCGCCGCCATTCCTCTGCCTCGTGGGCCTCGTGGGTGGCGGCCGGCGGAGGAGCCCGCGCGTCGTTCCTCCCCCCGTGGCCGCTCCTCCCCCCACGTCGCCCGTCGCGGCTGCCTGCCGCCCTCCTCGCGCCGGCTGAGTTAGAGAAGGGAGAGAGAGAGATGAGGAAGGGAGAGAGAGGAGGGGGAAGAGAGAGAGAAGGCTGATGTGGCAGCCTGACATGTGGGGCCCACGTGGGTCCCACGTGAGTCAGCCGCCACATAGGATAAAACCGGGGTTAAAACCGTCGAGGGACCTATTATGACCGGTTTGGTTAGTTGGGGGACGCCGGATATCCGGTTTTGTGGTTGAGGGACGATTTTGTAATTCGATGACAAGTTGAGGGACCTGGGTGGCACTTTTTCCTTCTTTCTATGGATGGGCAGTTTGTAGGGCTTTTCTAGCTTTCGGCCCATAACCGGCCGAAACTATAGACCCAAACTGTTATTCACACTGGGCCAAGAAAGTTTGCTTTAGTGGGCCACTTGTATTAAAATTCCTTTGGTTGGGCTCAATGTACTCGGAAAAATAGAAAGGGTGATATATGGCTCACTAGTTGCTACCTTTTAATGATGATGACAATAATAATATAAGTCTAAACTAAGTGTGTAATCGACTATTATTGTGCGTTTCAGTATCTACAATGGGAGCAGAGTTGCCACCAGAAAAAAAATATCATATTTTTACACTTAGTTCTATCATATTTAGACTCCATTCGGTACTATTTGCTGAAAATTTTCCTCGTTTTACCGTAGAGTTTTCCAAAATGCTAATCAATGTGTTCAACTTATACAAAATGAGTCTAGCCTTTATATTTTTCTGGTTGTATTCAAGATAGAAATGCTTAATTAAGTTAAGCAAGGAGTATTATTTAAATTAGTTCAAATGGGGCCCATATGTGTGGATGGGCCAAAACTGAAGCCCATTCCAAACAAGGTCCAAGAGCATGAATAATAGTTTAGACTGTATTTCTATATAATTTCTTAATTTTCTAATTTAAGTAGTAGATTTATTATATAGTAGTTTGTCTATCTAGTTGATTTATTTATTTGACCAATGATTTGATTCTACATGCATTAATCCTACAAAGTTATGAAATTTTTATGGTGGGAATTGCTTGTTTCCTCCCCCTCCCCCAAAAGTAGTAACAATTTGAACCTTTATGTTCATAAGAGTGTTTTAGATATTTTTGAAAAAGAATGCCCAACTCGCTATTATAGAACGATTGATAAATTAAGTCATTGGTATATTACAGAAAAAGATAATATTGATAACAAATCGTTGAACTCGAACAAACTCAGTGGTATAAAATATATTATCTCACAAGTATAACCAAAACCGCCCTGTCACCTCTTCAACGCTTAGTCAAAAGACTCAAAACAAGAGAGAAACAATTAATCGAATGAGCCATCTTATAATACGAATTCCATGCAAAAAATCCAAAGAAGCATGGTGCCACGTGCATCACCGGCTTCGCGGAAGTGTGCTAGACAGAATGCTCTTGCGCATGCGCGTGCAGCAGTCCAGAAACGCTCTTGCGTGTGTGCACCAATCCTCTGTAGCCGTACGATTAGAAATCAATGATGCTGGTGCAACGGACCAATGTGTAAAATTTTATATTAAAGGAGTTTTAAGGAAAAAAAATGTCAGATCCAGAAAGTTTGTTGCCCCTCCTCAAATGAATCAAGATCTGCCGTCCTCATATGCGTGGGAAAAAAAAAAATCCTAACAAAGTAAATAAAAAAATGAACAACATACATCTCCAATACATCGACTTCCCAAGTATTTGTTCCCTTAGAAACTAAAAAAATTTCCATTGCTCCATCCTTTCTTATCAAATATTATTATTCTCAGCGGCAGTTTTACAGGATTGTGATTTGGTCCACATGGTACTATAAAACAAAAATGAGATAAATCAAGCAATTACTAATAGAAAAAAAAAGAAAAAGAAAAACTTATTTGTGCCTGCACCAAAAACAGAGGGAAGAGGTTAAGCATAGGAAGTCTAGAACTTTCTCATCTGAACTAGAATGAAATAGAAGTCTGCTCTCTTATTCTTCATTGGTTGTTGTTAATACCCAACTAGCTCAGTGATATGATTATGCACTAAATATATCTTTATGTATTTTCCATCTTACTCCTTTACAGGGTCACTAATAGAAAAATAAAATAATGAGAAAAAGTTAGCATTAGAAAAAAGGAAATATTTGTGTTTTGTTTTCAAAATACACATACTTCACTACAATATTATTAAGAATACTGATTACATTGAAAGCTAAAACACAGTAGAGGTTCTTTGAAGCTCCTGTAGCAAATTCAAAAAAAATTCAAACTTATTTCACTAAAATATATGTTATGTGCCATTGACTAATGGTCATTATAGATAAACACATGATGCGTCATATAGTAAGTGCGTCAACAGCGCGCTGATTTTCAGTGATATCTGTTTATAACATAAGTTACTAGTAGTAGATTTGTTGCATCAATAATACATAGAAATTATACCCTTTTTTTTAAAAAAAAATGTACAGATGGAGAGCAAACCAAGGAGCCATTTCTAAAAAAAAAAACAGCCAAAAAAAGATTTAAGCACCATATATAATAGGCCTCCACACTCTGCTACATTTACTAGTCACAAATCCCAACATATTTTTTTTAAATTACATGGCAGACACAGACGCACATACACCACTCGCAGACGCAAAACCACACCTAACCCCATGAATGCGTCACCAACACATTACTCTAATAGATGGAAACAACGGCACATCCTAACACATACTCCTAAGAGATGGAAAATCAACGGCACATCCCCAGGATCTCACTAAATCCTGTTGAAAGCCCACCTACATATGTGTAATATTCATGGCACTAGGATTTAAATCCTGGTAGGATAGAGTCATGCACCCACACCGTAAAAATTTTGGCATTAAAGAAAACATCAGGTGATTTTTATTTCCCTCAAATTGTAAACATTACAATTAGGGTAGCTTAATTGAACCAACGGAAAATATTTATTGGTGAAGAAAGGGGCTACTCATCGGAAGAAAAAACCAAATCACAATGACCCCATACAAAAGAAATAAATTGCAAAATCAATATATAAATCACTTTTTATATAATTTTGATGATGATGGTGTGCTCTATTTGCCTTTGGCATTATTAGGTATTGGTATTATATTGGTACTGCAGATAATTGAAACCCAACCCGAAGAGATTTGTCCGATACCAAAAATTGTTACTAGAATAAATTTAATGAAAAACAAAATCCAAATGGCCAACTACAAACGAAATTAATACAAATCAATATAGAAATCGAAATAGAATGCATAGTCTTGGCAATTTACACAGAGCGCGTTGTGTGCTCTATGAGCTGATTCCCATGCTTATGGATGTTTCTCAATTCTATCTGCCCTAAACAATTTGACAAAACACATGGATTTATAATTAATCTACTAGGGTTTAAATATTTTAATTTTCTCAGTACACAAAACGGGCTAAGGCGTGCTAGATGGCAACGCCCATTTTCTAGTAATAGTTTACTATATTGCAGCTGCAGCGCCTAGTAGCTTGCTCACGAGCCTCTGTTCTTGGTTTGCACCTCTGACTCGACTGACGACACGACGCCTCTTTCGAACCGCACTGTTGCTCGTCTCGCTGCGGCGGCGGCGGCGCGACGTTTGAAGCCAGGGCTGCGACACGCGGGCGAGCGGCGCGCCCTGCTCCGGTCTATCAAGCCGCTCTTCGTCGCGGCTCGTGTTCGGCTACGGCGATGCCTGGAACGAGAGCACCGACTGCTGCGGCTGGAAGGCGTGGTCTGCGGCGGCGGCGGCGGCGCCACCGCGTGTGTCGCTGTCTCTGGTCCAGGCCGGCATCGCCGGCGCCGTCGACGGCGCGCGTTCGCGGCGTTCACGGCGCCTGCAGGAGCTGGACCTGTCGCTGGAATCGAATCTCTGCCTTCTCTCTTTCCATCTGCAGGAGGTATGTACGCATGCATCCATCTTCGTCAGAATCGAACAAGCATAACTTATTTTGAAGTTCCAAAAGGACAATTTGATTTAGAATTGCAAAGTTTTTCAGATTTGATTTTATCTTCTGCGAGGGATGATGGAATTGGAATTGATTTTATTTTAATCTCAACAGCATGATTGTGTTGCATGCCTATATGGATTCTGCGGGCTTAATCTTATTTTAATCATATTAATTACAGTTTTTTATTCAGCGAAACACTAAACTGTACATTATGAAAATAATAGTTACTATTAAAATATTTAAAAGATATATAGGACAGTATGTGAATATTTTGTCTCGTGCATATATAAAACAACGAATTCTAATTTTAATGGTTTTAAATATAATTATTATTATCGTCAAACTTCATGTGAGATTTTATGGATACGAATACAATGATATAATCGGATTATTAAATAAGTGATTGTGATGATCATTAGAGGCCGAGAGAAAGAAAAGGAGAGAAGAGCTGTTGAGCCAGTGGCTTGGGCTGCTTTGGTTCGCCGAGCTTTGCTAGCGTTAAGTGCTTGCTGGCAGCAAGCAGCAGCCTTTGGACATTGTGGCCCACGTTAGGGTTGTATGATACCATTCTTTAACTAAACTTGCCATTGTGTAGGTAGCAAAAAAATTATGAAATTTGATCAAAATTTAGTTAAATTAGTTCATGAAAGTTGGTAAACGTAGAAATTTTTGAAAGAACCCTTTCACCCTGGTTGGTCCGTTGTCACAACCCATGGGGAATGCCCTTCGAATTGAAAAGAACACACATGTTGCTCTTCATATTTAATTGATTCCAATTCGATCTAATCATACAAATTTACAGAAACACTGGAAAGCCTTCACCAAGAGAGCAGCTAAGCATGTATATCCGTATCTATTGTCACTCAAAACAGTTCAGCAGTATATTTTAGTGTGTACGGCTAGAACTTATCTTAAAAGTTAGTAGAACTTTTAATTTTGTAGCTCAATGATTTTGCATTTTAGTTTGGATTAATTTGAACCAAGTAAAACTGTCGAAGGATCAGATATTCAAAGGCAAATAAGTTAAGAAGGGTTAAAAAGACTTACTAGTTCGGTGATGGCTTAGGGCCTCCAAGGCCTCCAAGGCCATTGGTGCGGCGTACATGGTCTGTGTTGGTCTCAGCCTCGCCGTGATCGGGCGCCACAATATACTGTATGGCCATTGTTTCCGGCTACTTTGTTTGCCACCACCAAACTGACCAACATAAATGCCCAAGACAACTAACAGCAAGAGCTGCCAGACCAAGTAGGTCATTTGGTCTTCCGTTTGCCTAGGAAAACAACGGGATCTATTTAAAGCCATAAATGAATAATACATCTTATATTTTCTCTGAAATATTTGGGTTATGCCGGTGCATACCCGGCCACCACCCCTGGTCCGCCCCCTGATGGTCCCATCTCGCGCAGCAGCATTAGCAGTAGCGTGGCCGAATTTAAAATTTTCTATGTAAAGTGAGGACATAAACGTAAACGGTTATATCAGAGGTGTGGTTCAACCAATTGGTTTGGATATATAATTATTTTTGGTGGATGCACTAAATTACAAGAAAAAAAATTGATACCCACATGTTATTAATCTTTTACTTATCGTTGTATGTCTACGTGCTCCCACATAGTATTGGACCAATGTCTGTTTTTTTCCTCGAGTTGGGTACACAAGGAAAAGCATTTTCCTTGTTAAAAAAGAGCTAATTGCAGGTTGGGCAATGTATTTTTCTAGCAAAGATTCAATTTGATCATCTTTTGTCCAATATTTTTGCTTAAAACCATATATATCTTTGGATAGGGGTGGGCATTTAGTCAGACCGAACAATTTGGTCTCGGCCTTCAGTCTTTAGTGAAATTTCGGTCATCAGATTCTTGAGACAGATTAATCCTGAACAAAATCGAAGATCGAGTACTTTGGTCAGTCTGGTTCAGCCTTGGTCACAACTGAACTAAGCGCTTTGTGTTCACAGCCAAAATAAAAATCACTGGTGAAGAAACAATTACACCATCGAACTGACTGCAAAATATGTAATTACAGACAAAAAGATCACAGAAAACAATTACACATATACATGCTATATTGCTGTATAGGGCTATTGGGCTGCACAGTGAAATTCGACCATTTTCAGTTAACCGAGCCATATAACCAGACTAAATTTGGTTAGTACACTTTGATGACTGTCATCCCAGGTTCGGTTCCTCCCTTCTACAAAATATTTGGGGGATGTCTCTCCCTCCAAATATTGTTTTTTTATATCTTTGGCTAGGCTATCTCGCACTTTTTGCTACTGTCTCTCCAATCTCTTCTCCACCTCCAATTCCTGACCTCCACCATGGCCATCGTCAGCTCAACCCTTGAGCTCAAGCTCATGATCTAGCTCTGTCCACCTAGAGCTCCTAGATGACAATAGAGAGCTGAAGCTCGGTAGCAGGCCTCTCTAATGCACTCAGATCCTAGCAACTGGCAGGGTTGGCAACGGGGTGGATCAGGGCTGGGTTGGACAAGATTAGCCTTAGCCTTGACTTTCTCCCCCAACCTCTGGCCTAAAGGAGAAAACAGTGCCAAATAAAGCCCTGCCCCTGGTCTTGCTAGGGACCTAACCTCCCATCAAGGCCTCATTAGTTGCTGGCAGGCAACAAAGACACATAAAGGTGGTGTGGAGGTGAGGTTGGTGGGCATGTGGTGGCTGGTGGTGGGAGGCATGTAGTCAAGGGAGCCGAGGGAGGCGGCGGAGCAGCAGCTGCACGTTTCGTGCGATGAAAATGAGGGTGGCGTCACTCGGGACTGGGAGAGGGAGTCGTTGTGCATTGACATACACATCGATCCTTGAGCTAGTAAGGTATGTGGGGATTAGTTTAGATCCATTTTATACTCCAAGTATTTGGGCCAGCCTGATATTGTGGGTTTTTCTCTTGTAACTTGAGGAGATATCCTCCTCCATTGAGATTAGTTTCTTGGCCCTAGGCCCTCATGATGTCGGGGCGCCATGCTGATGGATTCGCAGGTGCAGATTTTGCTCTCGTCCCTTAGATGCGGGTCTCTACACCCATTAGGGAAACTGTCACCCATAGCAGCCAGATTTGAGAAAGACCAACTCAGCCCTTGGTTGTGCTTATCTGAGAGTCCACCCTCTGCTAAGCTTGATCTATGCTTGCATCACCCAAAACTAGAAGATTGAACTTGTGCACCCTACCCCAATGATAGAGCTCCATTTCCTACAACCGTGCCATGCTGCCCAAGCTCGAGGTCCATCTTGGCCTATGTCCTCATGGCCCGTGGATTTTACCTCTACATCTGAGTGCCGATTTGAGTAGTGGGAACTTAAGGATATAGTATATCGATTCATGTCTAACTCTACATTTTTTTTTAAAAAAAGAAAGAGTTTTGCTTGCCAGTATGTTTTAACAATATGCACAATAAAATAGAATAACTCAGATTGTTATGTACCAATTTAGGTGAGCGTGCATTTCAGAAGCTTAGCAAGCTCTCGCTTTCGCACAACAGTCTAACAGATGAAGGCGTTGCTGCTCTGGTTATCAACCTAACTACACTTTCAGAGCTGTACCTTGGCGGAAACCAGTTACTTACAACAAGTTGGATGTCCAATTTGACGTCTCTTAGGGTGGTTGATTTATCCCAGAACTTCTTACACGGATACAACGGTATATCTCCGCTCTTTTTGTTAGTATCCAGGGCAATTTATCCAATATTTGTGTTTTAGTTTTGCCGAACGATGACATCGACCTATATCTTTTCACAATGATTTACGCAGGTATATGTAACCTCCATCAACTAGAGTACCTACACCTTGGTGTCAACATGCTACATGGAACCATAAATTCATGCTTGGGAAAACTACAACAATTGAAGTACCTGAACATGGAAAGAAACTTTCTCATGGGGGAGATTGCACCGAACTTACTTATCAACTTGACCAAACTGGAGACTATACACCTGGGGGTGAACAATCTTACCGGCACATTCATGCTCTCCTGGCTAGCAAACAGCTCAAACCTCGTTGATGTTGTCCTCTCACACAACTACAATCTGAAAATCGAAACCGAGCTTGTGAGATGGACACCGTTGTTCCAGCTGGTATACTTGAATTTAAGCAACTGTGTTATCAATAGGCGAAGCAATGGAGTTGTGCCGACTTTTCTGTCAACCCAGCTTAGCCTATCCGGGATCGATCTCTCGCATTGTTCGCTCCAAGGCAGGATTCCACCCTGGCTGTTCTACAATCTATCTGATTTTGTCTTGCTCAATGGCAATAGAATGGACGTCATTGATATGGATGGGCTTGGTGGTAACATGACCTCACCGGTGCAGGTGCTTGATTTGTCAGAGAACAAAATATCGATGTCGATCCCGACCAACTTTGGAAGCATTTTTCAGTTTTTGGACTACTGTGACATGTCCTCCAACAGGTTGTACGGTGGGATTCCATCATTGGCAGAGGCAACATCATTGGAGGTGCTTGACTTGTCATCTAACAACCTCAATGAGGAAATATTGCCAACATTAATAGGGAATTTGTCAATTCTAACATCTCTTCTACTCTCCAATAATGACCTGACAGGGCCTATGCCACCTTTCCATTGGAATTTGGGTAGTTTGAAGCACCTCAGCCTTGAGAACAACCGATTCTCGGGACGGCTATCTCCATTGCTGTCGAACAGCAGTAATCTCAAGACACTCAATGTGAGAAACAACCATCTATCAGGAATCATCCCGGATGGCCTCCTGAGCTTCCAACAGCTTGGTGTGATCCTCCTTGGAGGGAATGACTTTCATGGTCCAATACCATTGGACCTTTGCTTCAACAACTATCTCCACTTTGTTGATCTCTCCAACAATCAATTCTCTGGGGAGATACCAAATTGCTTCTACAATGATTTCTGGACAGATTTGCCAATGTACTTCAACGATGACCCATTCTCAGGCAATATCACAGAGCGCATGTCTGTCGACTTCACGACGAAAGGCGAGAACCTTACCTACATGGGAGAGCCTCTAGTGCTCATGACAGGCATTGATCTGTCCATGAATCAATTGTCAGGCGCCATCCCTCCGCCATTAGGTTTCCTGAGGCAGCTCAAGTCTCTAAACTTATCACATAACCAACTTGTTGGCCCGATACCAGAGACATTCATGTATATGCAGGATATGGAGAGCCTTGACCTCTCATACAACCACCTCAATGGCAGCCTGCCTATGCAGCTGGCAAATCTCTCCTTCCTGTGCTCGTTCAATGTCGCCTACAACAACCTCTCTGGTGAGATACCCTTCCAACAACAGCTTGGGACATTCGATGAATCGGCATTCGAGGGGAATGACAATCTCACCACTTTAGCTGTTAACAGTACGGTGAATTATATATGGTCATGGTAATAATCAAGCAATGGCGTGGTGGATTTTTGGTGTTTGTGGTTAATTAGCTGGGCATGGCGAGCGCGCTGGAGACGCTGTGCGGGCAGGCGTTCGGCGCCAAGAAGTACCACATGCTGGGCGTGTACCTGCAGCGGTCGTGGCTGGTGCTCCTCATGTTCGCCGTCGCGCTGACGCCGACGTACGTGCTCATGGAGGACCTGCTGCTGCTGATCGGGCAGCCGGCCGACCTCGCCAGCCTCGCCGGCAAGATGAGCGTCTGGCTGCTGCCGCAGCACTTCGCCATGGCGATGCTGCTCGCGCTCACGCGGTTCCTGCAGTCCCAGCTCAAGAACTGGGTCACCGCGGTCACCGCCGGCGTCGCGCTCGCGCTCCACCTCGTGATCACCTACCTGCTCGTCAACACCCTCCACCTGGGCCTCCTCGGCGCCGTCGCCGCCGCCAACGTGGCGTGGTGGATCGTCGTGCTGGGGCAGTTGGTCTACGTCGTCGGCGGCTGGTGCCCGCTGTCGTGGAAGGGATTCTCCATGGAAGCGTTCGCCGACTTCTGGGAGTTCATCAAGCTCTCCTCGGCCTCCGGGGTGATGCTTTGGTGAGCAAGCACACATTCTCACACAACTCGAGCACAACAAAATATATATGAACTCATCATCTCGGTAGCATTTTAATTTGCTCATGTATATATATACAGCTTGGAGAACTGGTACTACAGAGTGTTGGTGTTGCTTACAGGGTACCTGAATAACGCTGAAATCGCTGTGGATGCACTCTCCATATGGTAACTAGCACTAGCAGATGATTGAACATTTTTCTCCTTCAAATCCAAACTAGTCTTCCTCACAAATTGCATTGCATTGTACTGGTTCTTGACTTCGTAGCTTGACGATCAACGGATGGGAGATGATGATTCCTTTTGGCTTCTTGGCTGCAACTGGGTACGTGCATTCCTACACTGGTTTGATCAGTCCATGGCCTGAACTTGATCAGCGCACCATGAGCCAATGACATGAGCTTGAAATGGCGCAGCGTGCGGGTGGCAAACGAGCTCGGCGCCGGCAGCGGCAAGGGCGCGCGGTTCGCCATCGTGGTGTCCGTCACCACCTCCGTGGCGATCGGCCTCGTCTTCTGGTGCCTCATCATTGCCTACAACGACAAGATCGCTCTCCTCTTCTCGTCGAGCAAGGTGGTGCTCGACGCCGTCAGCGACCTGTCCGTGCTGCTCGCCTTCACCGTCCTCCTCAACAGCGTGCAGCCCGTCCTCTCAGGCAAGCCCAAAGCCTCGTTGCCACAAGTTTCGCATTGCATTCATGGATGGAAGTTTGGCGAGCCATGGGTGATTGATTCTAAGCTAGCTCCCTGATGCATTGGCATTGCAGGTGTGGCCATTGGCTCAGGGTGGCAAGCACTCGTAGCCTACGTCAACGTCGGTAGCTACTACTTGGTCGGAGTTCCCATCGGTGCCATATTGGGCTGGCCATTGCATTTCGGAGTTGGGGTAATGATCCGAACACACCCCAGTACATTTTTATTAGTATGTTTTGGGGGAGAAGCAGTAATTTTGTTCGAATGCATGGCAATGTTTGGATTGGTTCTGACTTTTCATACCCAAATTGCAGGGAATTTGGTCCGGGTTGATTGGTGGCACAGCTGTTCAGACACTGATATTAGCCTATCTCACTATCAGATGTGATTGGGATGAAGAGGTGAACTCCTTTATTTCCTTCAAATTTATCTTGTCACAAAAATGGACCAGCACATTTGTTTGAACATATATGGTGTGTTTGCATGCAGGCAAAGAAAGCAAGTACAAGGATGGAAGTATGGGCCAGCTCAAAATGAAGCAACCAAGTACCAACAGTGTGTTGGTGAGGTTTCTTGGACACACAAAGGGGGCACTTCAGTGGGCAGCAGAAGAACCGCAACTTCTGCTCAGTACAAAGAGGCAAACCATCAGAATAGATCAAGAAGACGAGAACATTTTGGAAGGCATAGCTGGTGTTTCACATATAGACATATTCACGTTACCTTAGGCTGCAGACAGCCAGTTTCTGAAGACGCTCGTTTGCCAAGAGAACATTGGAGAGGAGTGCAGAGGCTTGCGTAGGGTGATAGTATGTGTGAGTTGGGATTATATTTATTAGCCTTGTAACCTGAAATTTGCACTCGGTTGCAAGTTGCGACATGTAAGCACTGAGTATACTATTTAATGGATATTGCAACTGCAAGCCTGTGTGTTGTTCGCGGATTGTAAGACGTCCGGACGCTACAAAATGGGCCAGACGGTAGCCCATTACCATCGTGTATGATATATATGCACCGAAACGAATCCACTCCTACTGTCCTACCTCACAAACCAGAGCCTGTCCAACACCAGCGATCAGAACAATATTCTTTCATCAGCTCTTTCAGAGTTTCAGTTCGTTATATTATTATAGCGAACGCTGGTCAATTGACAATTTGTTGTTTAGCCACACATTGGCTCCTTGCTGTTGCTGTTCTCGGACGGACCTGCATTCTCTTTTACTTTCAACCACAACAGAGTACTCTGCCTACGAACTCATGAACATTCTACACATCAGCCTGTACTGTTACGACTGTACACAGGACTTCCGCCTGCCGCCATTGATAGCGGTAACACCGTATCAATGCAAGAAGTAGTTAATGGAGAGAATATCAGCCCATGTTAACTGCAAGTAAGTATATATTCCAAGTAAAACAGGTAAAACCTGTGATACAAAGCAGTCACATAACTGAAAAAACGCACGATAGTTTATGCTACTACAACAGTAAACCAGGACAGAACACATCCAACACGATGACGACGAGGTCATGGGGGTTTCGACGATAGCAATACTGGCAGTACAAATTCGAGGTGCCGCACAACGGCGCACCACATTCACTTCAGCAGGGTTTTAACGATGGATTTGACATTGAGCTTCTTGAGGTCAGTGTAAGACTGACCACAGCCAACGAACATGACTGGAGCTCCAGATATATAAACCATGGAAAGTGCAGCTCCGACCTATATATATATTTTTGAGTTGTCATAAAAATAAAAATACTGTAAAAGAAGGCATTTGCAGTAAATCAAAATTTTGTGACAGTTCAGACCTTGTCATCGATGGTGTCAAACTTGGTGAGCAGGATGCCATCTATCAATCTGGTAGTAGGGACAGCGGAAAGGTCTGCTAATTTCTGTTCAACAAACAAAACCGTTCAGTGCACTCCAGTGAAAGCACATGTTGACCAAGTTTGTAGGGAAATGTAGTATCTCTTATAATACCAAATTAGTTTCATTAAATGTAACATTAAATATATTTTGACAAGTCTATATTTTTTTTTATAAACTTGGTCAAACTTCAAAAATTAAACTAAGAAAAAGTTCAAAGCGTCTTATAATATGAAACGGAGGGAGTAGCATTCACCAGTCCTTGAAAGACTACCAGTACCTGGTTAAATTTAGTGAGTTGATCAACAGCATCATTACCAACCAATGCTTCCCCAACAAATAAAACTAGATCTGGGCTATTGAGATTGATGAGCTTGGAGAGTGCTCTCATGAGTGGCTCATTATCCTGGCAGAGAAGATATGTTAGATATGTGTTGACCAGAAAAGATGCATTCGAAGGACATAAATAGAACGACATAAGACTAGACTCTGGTTAAGCCACTCAACCAACCTGCATACGTCCAGCAGTGTCGACAAGAACAACATCTGACTTATTGCGAGTAGCTTCCTGAATAGCTTCCTTTGCGACAACCGCTGGATCTTTTTCATATCCCTTCTCAAATATAGGTATCTGCAAAAATTCTAGAATGTGAATATCCAGGAAGGTATGGCACATGTATATAACTCAACAAAATTTAGCAGTGAGCATTCATAAGTGAATGCCGAGTAGTTCCACTGGGACTATTTTCCTTTTTTATCGCATAACACCAGGAGGCACCACAAGACCATTATATCAATACAGTTCGACGCATTTTTGCGAAGAAAAAAAAATATTCATACGCCATCCCAGACTAAAGAAAAAGTGAAACCAAACTAAAACCAACTGATGGAGACTAGATATTCCCCCCCTAAAACTACAATGGTCAGAGTAATGGGATGGATATTCAAGTGTTTAGACAGCTACCTGAAGCCTGCGAGCATGAGTACGCAGCTGCTCAACAGCACCAGATCTAAAGGTGTCACATGCTGCCAGGCTTACACTGAGGTTATGCTGAAGAAGCCAATAAGCAACCTGCAATATTGATACATGGGATGAGCAAAATTCCATGCAAGTATGGCACTATTCTTTTCATCAATGGTGTATAAAAGTTAACTCTACCTTTGCAAGATTGGTAGATTTGCCAACTCCATTCACTCCAACAAAAACAATAACATACGGCTTCCCACGCTCTTTGGCAGCATGTACATCCCTTAATATGTCAATAGATCGCCTTGGGGTTAAGATGCGAAGAAGAGCCTCCTCCATAGCTGTCTGCAATAGTTACCCAAAAAAAAAAGGAGTATTAGGATTTAGGAAGCTAAAGAGAATATGTACCCTAAGAAAAAAATTGCAGAAATTTGGACTAGGGTGTGCTACAAACCTGAACAGTAGAGGATATCCTTGTGAAGGATCCCAGCTTTTTGCCCTCAAGGCTAGCTGCCACTGATTCACAAAGTTTCTCTGCAATTTCTTCAGCCTGCATTAAGATGAAAAGTTTTATTTACCTTGGATAAATAAATAACAAAGAAAGCAAAAAACCAGTCCAGTAAGCTTATCAACTATCATGCAAGTGTTCTAGACAAAATTCATACCACATTCTTAGTCATCAGCCTATCTTTAAGCGCTTTGAGTGCAGGTTGGATGTCAGACTTCTCAAGCACATTGTTACCTGCAATGCTGAGCACAGGGAAAATAGAAACAATGCCATTTAAGTTCACAGGTTAACAGATTATAAGAGGGAGCTGAAAATCTGGCAACCACAAATACTTGAATGCAGGATCAAGGGAAATGGAAAACAGCAATTTCATCTGTGTGTGTATGTTGATCTAGGAGAGGGTAAACAATGAGAGACAGAACAGGCTACAGGCTGCAAAAGTCATCTAACACCAATACATAGCACAAATCTGCCATTCTACTCAACGCATAACTTATTTAAGAAGATAACTGAAGTAGCACACCAAATTAGGGAGCATTCTAGAAAGCAGAAAAGCATATCCTGGTTGCTCTCTGCGGTTGAAACAATGAGCTGGCTAAGAATAAAAAACATGCTGAAGCTTAAACCACCCAAGTGTATATAGCGCATTTGAAATTGTTAAGCAAACAAAACTGACTACACATTATGCCATGTCAAAAGATGCGAAACATGCGTATTACCTCTTGAACATCGAGGAGAACCATCCTTTCTTCTTTTGGGAAGCTCCAGCATTTTCCTCTCCATCTTCCTCTTCTTCATCACTATCACTGCTCACGACATCATCCTTATCCATCATGCTTTCCCCCTGCTTGACAACCACCTGGTCTATCACCTCATCCCCTCTCTCATCAGCTGGGTCTGTGAAATCCAGCTTCTTCTTGTCATCAGGTGCGTCATCCCAAACCCTATTTTTCTTGAAATTCTTCTTTGAGTTAGCTTTAGAGGTGTTCTTGGCCACATTACTAGCAACCTCATTCTTCTTGTTACCCTTGTTTCTCATCTTCTGTAACTTATTTACATCAAAGGCCCCATCGTTGGGGTCTCCGTTCTCCTTTCCTTTAACAACAACACTGCGGGCATGAGAATTGTCCTTGAGACCATTCTCTTGCATCTTGGAATTACCATTTGGCAAAGTGTGCTCCTTCCCGGAGTCACCATCAGAGTCGTCCTTCCCCGAGTCACCTTTCTTCCTAGAACCACCAGAGCCCTGAGTGTCGCCACGATTGGTCTTAGTGGTAACCTTGGTGGGGCGGGATCCAGTGAGCTGTTTATTCTTCTTCATCTCCTCACTGCGTGCCTCAGCCTCGAGGTGGAGCTGGCGAAAAACCTCATTGAAGGCGTCATCATAGGAGGTGCGCTTGGGATCATAAATCTGTGAGAACTCCTTACGGACGGCGGCGAGGAGGTCGTCGACGTAAAGGAGGTGGAGCATGCGCTGGTAAACGGCGACGAACACGAGGCCGAGGTCATTGTTAAAGGTCCACTTAAGCGCATAGGTGTCCTGAGAGAAGCTGGCGTCGGCAGAGCGCTCCTCGAGGAGGCAGGAGCGGATGAGGGCGTCGATGGGCGAGCCCTTGAGGGCGGCGCCGCCGAGCGCCCTGCATGACGACCAGAGGATGAGACCGCCGCGCGTGAAGATGAGCAGCTCCTCCAACATCTCGACGGACGAACCTGTGATAGATCAAACAACAAAATCGTTGTGTTTAGATTCGATCCAGCTAAACAGATCGAGACGATAAATTGTGATGCAGAGACAGCGCGCGAGTCGGATGGATCCGAGGCAGGGATTGGCAACGATTTGCCGTTTCGGGAGAGAAGTCGAGTTCGATTTGAACATAAAGTTTGGCTAGAACACGGGGACGATCCAAGCGAGCGCAAGTCTGCTGGGTGGGACACTGGAACACGGCGGTTGCGGATCGAGGCCGACCCCACCAATACCACGGGGGGCGCTGATACGCGACTAGTCGCGCGCGCGGCGCGGCGCGCGATCAGCTGTCCCCCCTCGCCCCTCTCAGTCTATACTCTATACTACTACTATGTATACTACTCTATGTATATACGTGTATATACATACCATATATACATACGTATAAATTTTGTATATGTGTATATAAAGTTTATACGTGTGTGTGTATATATATATATACATATATATACATATATATATATGTATATATGTGTGTATATACATATATGTATATATGTATAGTAAATTTGTTTGGTGCTCCATGGTGCCCGGACACCATGATTGAAATTGGGTATATACCCAATTCAAATGAGTATGAATTTTTTTTAAATGTTTAGGTATTAACATTATCTATTTTACTAACTAGTTCAAAACAAGTTTGAACTTAGTTTAAACATATTTTTGTTAGATTTTGATTCTAGGTATATGGTATCCAAACATATAAATAGTTAGGTATGTAATATTGGATTGTAAAATAAAGTTAAATTTGAGTTTGTTTTGTTGAGAGGTGTAGGTATGAATCGAATACTTATAACTAGGTATA
>CM020186.1:15648930-15666735 GCA_009805545.1 Oryza longistaminata | reverse complement strand
TGAAAAATTTGAGTTAATTTGTGTATTTCATACCATGGTGCCCGGGCACCATGGTGCCCCATATGAGTGTCCTATATACATGTATATATGTGTATACACATATATACATGTATATATGTGTATATATATATACATGTATATATATGTATATATATATATGTATATAGACACTTTAATGTATAAAAAAATATACACATATACATAAAGCTTGTGTGCATACGTATAAAAAACCTAAAATATACGTGTATATATGTGCATAAAAACTTTGTATACGTGTATACAAAATTAGTATACGTACATATACAAACTATATATATGTGTATATAACCTTTATATGCGTGTATACAAAGTTTATATACGTGTATACAAACTTTATATGCGTGTATACAAACTTTATATACGTATATACAAACTTTATATACATACGTATAAAACCTAAAAATACACTTATACAAAATTTGCATACGTGTACACAAACTTTGCATACCCGTATACAAAGTTTATATTTGTACATATATAAAGTTAGCGTACGTACGTATTAAAACCGAAAAAATCAGGAAAAAAACGAAAACGGAAGTTACGGAAAGAAAAAAAATCAGAAAAAAAAACGAAAACGGAAGTCACGGAATAAAAACGGAAAAATCCAAAAGAGAAGAGAAAAAATATAAAAAAAAGGGAAAAACTGGGAGCTGGCGCGCCGTCCGCCGCCTCCTCTCCGCGCGCGACACGTGTCCAGTCGCGCGGGGAGGGGCGCTGTCACGCCCAGAAATTTAGCTCAAATTTCCAGACTATTTTGTGTATTAAATCCCCGTCCAGGACCAGCCAGGGTAAAAAACGACAAGTAATATACAGTTCCAAACGTAAAGAAAAACGCAAATACTTACAGAAGAGGCACTTAGTCCTCACACCGAAACGAAAGCAGCAGCAGCGGAAAAAGGCGATCCTAGCGGGGATTCAGCACCCCTCTCCACCTCTCTTCCTCTCTCCTCTTCTTTTCTCACCAGCAGAACAGCGACAGCCGGCGAGTGGGGAGGTCCGGGAGGAGGCCGGTGGGGGAGGCAGGAGTCCGGCGGCGAGGCGGCGGCGGTGGGCCCGCGCGGATGGATTTGGGCGGCTGCATCGGCTTCGCGGGGGGCAGCCTTCATCGCCCTCTTGGCGCGGGCGGGGCGAGGGGGGAATCGCACGCCTTCTTCGCCCACTTGGCTGACGCAGCCGCCGACGACAACGCGGCTTCTTAGCGGCGGCGAAGGGGCGCGGGGTCTTCTTCCTCTTGGCGTCGACTACGCCCTTGGCGGCTGAGCTGCGAGCGCGGCGGACGAGTTTGCCGTTCAGTGAGGTAGGTTGCCGAGGAGAAGAAGGCGATGGCGGCCGGGTCCAAGGCCAAGACAGCCGCCAAGGCCAAGCTGAGCAAAGTTCCGGCCGCGACCGCGAGCAAGATGACCATGGAGCCAAGCTGCTCGCTCCTCCCTCTCCTCCACCACTTCTCACTGCTCGCCTCGCTGTGTTCCGCGCGGTGGCGAGACGACAGCCGTGGCTTCCTCTCGTACCCCGCCCCGCGCCCCCCTCGGCGATGCCCGCTTGCTATCGTAGTCTACGCTCATGACGAGACGGCCATGTCGCTGGAGCAGGAGGTTCCAACTTCCCTGAATTGATGTTGTTATGGTCTGATTGAAGGATTGGGAGATCAATGGCATAGACAGATCGGGTTTGGATGCTCAGGTTGCTGAGGGTAAGCTCCTAGCCTGCTGTATTTGTTGTCTTGTGCTATGTTCAGCATACAGTGCTAATCTAGTGCTAATCGCCTTACCGCGGACGCCCCACCCCGTGCTAGTGTTCACGCCGGTCACCGCCGACAAGGTGCGCGCCTACGTCGTCTGCTGCCGCAACCACGGCCCCACCGTCCGCGCGTGCAGCGGCGGGCACGACTACGAGGGCCTCTCGTACCGCTCACTCCGGCCGTCCGGTGACAGCGAGGGGAGCAGCACGTTTCGCCGTCGTTGACGTCGCCACGCTCCAGGCAGTGCGGGTGGACGCGACGAGGGGAGTGGCGCGCACCAAGGCGGGGCCACGCGCGTCGTCTGCCGCGTCGTCGCCGCCGGACTCCCGCCTGCCCCACCGGTCTCCTCCCCACCCGGCGGCTGTGCTGCAATGAGCCAGTGAGAGAAAAGAAGAGAGAGGAAGAGAAGTGGAGAGGGGGAAGAAGAGGCTGACACGTGGAACCCACGCTGAGTCAGCTGCCACGTCAGACAAAACCGGAGTCAAAAACCGCCAAGGGACTTACTTTGCACTGGTTTTGTAAGTTGAGGGATGTGTTGTGTCCGGTTTTGCGGTTTGAGGACGATTTTGTAACTTGATGACAAGTTGAGGGACCTTCGGTGTACTTGAGAAAAGAAAAGGAAATGGGCCAAATAGAGGGAAATTCGGCCCAAACAAATAGGAATCTTTAGGGATTTTGTGATGGGGATTTTGAAAGGAGATGATATCTATAGGAAGATGTTTGTAGGTTCCTTGAACTTGACAAGAAGATTAAAAAAAAGGGGTTTCTAGATTACTAAGAAGATTTGAAATATTTCGAAAGAAAACTCAAATATTTATTTGGAGATATAAATTTGAAAAGGATAAAAATAGGAAATGCTCCAATTTAGTAAAATTCAATAAGAGCCAAATGGAAAACTTGATGCGAAAAATTTTCTCCAAAAAATTGAATTTTTTGAGTATGTTACAGACTTACCCCCTTAAAGAGAATCTCGTCCCCGAGATTCAGCTCGAAGGAAGAATAGTCCTGGAAAATCACGCTGCATTTCCGACTGCTTTTCCCAAGTAGCTTCATCTTTCGGTGTGGTTTTTCCATTGAACTTGGCAAAAGGTGATATTTCTATTTTTTTTAGTCTTCTTTCATCCTTCTCTAATATCCATTCAGGCACTTCTTTATATGTTAAGTTTGGTTGTAGTTCTAGTTCTTGTAGTGGAACTTGATCTGTTGGTTTTCTGAGACATTTTCTTAACTGTGATACATGAAATATCGGATGTATACCTACCAATTCTTCCGGTAGTTCCAACTAATATGCAACTTCTCCACGTCTAGCTTTAATTTTGTATGGTCTAATATATCTTGGTGCCAATTTACCCTTTATTTGGAACCTATGTACTTCTTTTAGTGGTGTTACCTTGAGATATACATAATCTCCAACGTCAAAACTCAAATCCCGTCTTCGAGTATTAGCATAATTCTTCTGTCTGCTCTGAGCTATTTTCAAACGTTCTCGAATAAATTGAACATGAGCTTCGGCATTTCTTGCAACTTGGGGTCCAATTCACTGTTTTTCACCAACTTCTGTCCAATTTAGGGGTGTTCTACACTTCTTTCCATATAAGGTTTCATATGGTGCCATACCAATACTGGATTGATAGCTATTGTTGTAAGTAAATTCAGCGAATGGTAGGCAAATTTCCCATGTTGGTCCATAAACTAAAGCACAAGCTCTCAACATATCTTCTAAAATTTGATTTACCCTTTCAGTTTGTCCTCCAGTTTGTGAATGATAGGCTGAACTAAATGCCAATTGTGTACCCATGGCTTCGTGTAATTTCTCCCAATATCTTGAAGTAAATTGACTTCCTCGATCTGAAACTATTCTTAATGGTACTCCATGCAAAGGAATGATTCTAGTCATGTATAATTCTGCCAATTGCACTCCATTATATGTCTATTTGATTGGAATGAAATGGGCAACCTTAGTCAGTCGGTCTACAATTACCCATATGGAATCCTAGCCTAACTTAGTTTTAGGGAAACCAGTTATAAAATCCATTCCAATTTCATCCCATTTCCATTCTGGTAAGGGTAAAGGTCTTCTATGACAAACTTCATAGAGGTTAACATGCTCTGCTATATCTCCTTTCATATTCTTCCACCAAAAAGTATCTTTTAGGTCATGATACATCTTGGTGCTTCTAGGATGGATAGAAAAGAGTGAGCGATGGGCTTCTTGCAAAATTAAATCCTTGATTTCTTTCTTGTCTGGGATGCAAAGACGTCTTTTAAATCTGAGAGCTCCATCATTGTTTTCCGTAAAATCCATTTCAATTCCTTTTTGAACTCCGTGTCAAATTTCTTCTAATTCTTCATCTTCCTTCTGAGCGTCACAAACTTGATCTAGAAGTGTTGGTTTTACCTCTAGAGTCGCCAAAAGTCCGGGTTCTGTAAATTCCAATCTTAATTGTTGTATTTCCTTTTGCAGTTCATGTGGGCATCCTTGGATAATTGCTTGATTACAATATTCCTTTCTGCTCAATGCATCGGCCACTATGTTTGCTTTTGCCTGGATGATATTAAATATTCACATCATAGTCCTTTATTAATTCCAACCATCGGCGTTGCTTGAAGTTCAAATTGGGTTGAGTAAAAACATACTTCGAACTTTTATGATCTGTATAAACCTCACAGTTTTCAGCATGGTAGATGCCTTAGCTAATCTAATCTAGTAAGACAATTTAACCGAAACCAGCATAAACCCTAAAGCGAGCAGCAGCCGATAGAGCTAAATTGATAAGCTAAGAATATATTAACTAAGGCATATGATAGCAATTGTCACACCCGGAGTTTTCCCCTTTTCCGTAGTTTCTAAATCATTGCTAAATCATCTATAGAAAATACTTTGTTAACATGGAGGAAACCCTAATTAACAATACGGTTAGTAGTTGGAATTGTCAGGGATAATTTTTTTCGAATTCTCTTTGCTTTAAATCATTAACAGGACATTTAGAGGAATATTCACAGCAAAGGAAGTAATAAAAATTTTCAAGAGGAAGGGAGGGTTTTATAGAGGCCAGCGAAAAATCTTCCTACCCTAGGGTAGGGAATGCTCTTTTGCATGCGGCCCCCACCCGGGAGGGGCGCGCCAAGCAAGTTTGCAGGCAACCCCCACTTGGCGATAATTCGCCCAAGCGTAGGGCGAGAAGGGGCCACCTGTAAAAATGCCGCGGCACGCCTCTTTCCTGACCTATCACGTCACTTTCCCGCCCTAGGGCGATTTTTATTCCCCACCCTACGGGAGGGCGGGTGGAGTATAGTTTTGTAAAATTTTGTAACGGGAATTGAGTTTTGTAAATCTTTTAAAAAAATTAATATAAAAATAAAAAATTCTGCATCTTTCCTTGTGTCCCTGCTGCAATATTGCCAGCCAAGTGCTGGACGATAATCCTAGAAAATGGTCTGTGTGACCGTAATAACGAATTATGTCTATTAACTTAACATTGTGTGTTGGACCGGCATTATGTTTCCGCACAGGCTACGTAAAGGAAAAGTAACAATGTTAGAGGAAAATTCAAATCTTCTCCGAAGAATTTCGACGATAAACTGAACAATCCCATCTTTGGTTGCTGGAGCAAAATAGACGGAGAGAGAAGTGGGTGGAAGGAGGAGAAATCACGGCTGTTCATTTCTGATAGACGGAGCAGATTAGCGCTAATGCATAAAGCTGGAGTACTCCTTTTTCTCTCTACGGTGGTAGTCAGCCGCCCCCACAGCAAAACGGTCAAAGTCAAATTTGGCCGGCCAAGCCGCGTCCAACCTGTCAATTCCAATTGCCAGCGCACGCTTTTCTTCTGGAAGTGTGCTTGTTTTCTTCTGTTCTGGCAGCGCCAGACATGTCATACTGACATTTCCCTTCCATACACTAATCAAAATTTTACTACTCCTATCATACTGATAATAAAAACAAGGGCAGATACAAGAGAGAAGGTAGACGATAGAAGAGGCAGAGAGAAGGGAAGATCGAAGAGAGGGAATCGAAATCTCTATCTGGAAAGGCCATTGGAATCCTTTGCTGGCTCCAACTCCAGATAGAAAAATAAGCGGAGCGGAGGCCTAATTTCTTCCAGCTAGCGCATGCGGTATCCGCTCCTCTTCCTCCGAACAATCCGCCGGCTCCCCCTTTCTCGCTGCTGTTTTTTTAGCTCGTGCCTGTCTGGTCCGGCCAGCCCTGCGTTCCCGTTTCTAAATTAATTTTTTTCCCCCTTCTTCTCTCTTCCTCTTTCCTCTGCTGTAAAGAGGAAGGGAAAGAGGGGAAGAGCACGCCGTGGAGGAGGAGGAACGGGAGCAATCCTTGGAGAGAGTACCATAGCGCTCTCCCCCTCCTTCCTCGTATCGGTCCGTTCGTGAGGAGAGCGCCGCCGCTCGCCAGATTGGGCATGTCGGCCTTGTACCTTGCTCGCGGTGCTTCCAAGGTGTGTGTGTGGAATGCTGGATTGGTTTGTTCGTTTTCGTTTTGTGTTGATTTCTTTTCCGTTTTCGTGTGTGGAGGATTTCGGAGGAGATTGAGTTGGCTTTGGATCGTGTTGTCACTGTACGCAGGTGGTCAGGAGAATCACCTCGGAGACGTCGGTCGAGCTCAAGATTCTCACTGAGAAATGGCAACTCCTACTCGCGGGCCTCGTCTTCCAGGTATTTCGTCCGATTAATTTATGTCTTCTTCGCTCTTGCTGGCTATGATTTATTCGCAATATTACAATTTCTCCCTCCTCTGTGCCAACGTGTGATGAGCCCCAACAATCAGAGTTCAAAAACGTTGTAAATTCGAATATTCAACTCTTCCTTTTCTCGTATCATTACGAACATCGAGCTTTCTAGATTGGGTGGGTTGCATATAGATGTACTGAGCATGGTATTTGGAATTTCTTGGATTCAAAACTAATCTGCATTTGGTTGCAAACAGTACATTCATGGTTTGGCTGCTCATGGGGTCCATTATCTGCACCGGCCAGGGCCTACCCTCCAAGATCTTGGATTCATGATTCTTCCCGTATGTGCAATATACTACTACCCTATTTTCTGACTCCGTCGCAGATGGTTTGAGACAGCAAGTAATTGCCAATTATCTTAGAGTGGAAATGATTTCTTATATTGCTTTTGGTTATTCTGCACACTCCAGGAGCTTGGGAAAGAAAGGGGCTACATCAGTGAGACGCTGTTTACTTTCATCTTCCTCTCCTTTGTTCTGGTAATTTCTCTGTTAGTTTTATCTATTTTTTTATTCTATTCTCCATTCAGCTAACTTCCTTTGCTCTATCTTCTTCTCCTTTGTTCTTGTAATTTTCCTATTGCATGCCTATGATCTAAACTTGATGACAACACCATGCAAATCTATTATATTATCAAGACAGGTTTGAAAGGAGACACCATGTTTGGTTTAGAGCAAAGAAATTCTCACATTAATCGTAGAAATAAGAAAATTACAATTATATCTATATAAATAGAAGTTAAGACTTACGAGTTGTATCTGAAATCTGAGCCTATAGAAATATAATCTAATAGTTGTATATGAAGTCGAGAGCTTATATAAACAGAAGCTAAGAATTATATATGAAACCCAAATATACTTCTACATATAATGGAACTGAGTTGTATTAAATCTAACTGTACGTGAATTACCTAGCTCCGTGCAAAACTGTGTGGGGGCAACCCCCTAGTTATTTATATGATGGTTTTCTTTTCCTTCATGGTTTCATATGCAATGTTTCTAGTATTTATTGTTGTACTGTTCTTAGAGCATCTTAGGGCCTGCTTGGGATCTCTGGAAGTTTTTTCCCCTGTAATAGAAATACATTTGTAATCTTTGGGTACCTGAAATTACAAGTGAAATAAAAACCCCTGCAACTAATGCTGTTTGGGAGAAGATTGCCGGGATTTTCATCAGAAATTGAACATTCTGTAAAATGAGCACTGTTAAAAAACAGGGATGATAATGAACATCACTCAATCCTTGATTTGAGGAGCTAAATGAAAATCAACAAGATTACCGATGTAAATTTTTGAGGTAGAGGACAAGATGTTCCAAATCCTGCGACGACACAGAAATTAGAGAAAAAGTATTCACCACAAGATAGAAAAAATTGAGGCAACAAGTTCCAAATCCTAAAGCATCAAAACTCGTATCAAACCCACTGATGATACAGGGCATGGAGGTCATTGTTGATCTCCATATTATGAATAGATCTGAGAAGTCGAGCTATCGAACAACACCTCAATCTCGATGTGCTGTGTTGGTTGCCACCCGAGCAGAAGAGGCAGCGGTGAAGACACTGATGGTGGTAGTTCGGTTTATGTGGCGGAGCGCGGCACCTGAGTTGGCGGCAGCAGCACGAAGTGGAGACACGGTCACACCAGAAGCAGAGTAGGCAGAGGCCGTGACGGTGGAAGATGCAATGACGCGTATGCGAGCAAGAAAGCACGCTCGCTTGCTGGGCCTCAGCCAAGAGCTCGACATTTCTCAGAAAATAGTGTGGTCTCCTTAGGCCACAGTTTTTTTTTTTTACGTTGGATTAGGCCATAAACATGGGTAAATTTAGCGTGTTACCCCCCATACCGGTGTTGGGTGAATTTGAGTCCAGCGAGGAGTAATATTACGGGCCTGTAATTTACAACAGTGGCTAAATACCGGCTTCCAAGCAGGCCCTTAATTTTTGGTTTCTACCTACAAGTTTAAGCTTGCCCACTGTAACAGCAGACTGTTTACCTTGCAGTGGACATTTCATCCTTTCATCCTTCAAACCAAGCGCTTCTACACTGTTCTTATTTGGCGTAGAGTTCTTGCCTTCTTATGTGTAAGTGTTTCCATATATGTTGATCTGTTGCATGTAATACAGTGCTACTAGCGTATTTCCGATGCCTATTGTATTTCTCAGGCTTCTCAATTCTTACGGATAGTCACATTCTATTCCACACAACTTCCAGGGCCCAACTATCATTGCCGTGAGGTAAGGTGTCTTGTCAGGGCTGACATCCATTCATAATGGCAGATTTAGATGAAAACCAGGTTTTAATGGGCACTTCATATATCTTATGCAGGGCTCAGCTCTTGCCAGATTACCACATCCTCAAAATGTAGCAGAGGTGCTTCTCATTAATTGTAAGAGCCCACCTTGTAGTTTTTCTGTTTTCCATCTTATCAAATTGAACTGCCCCTATATTTTTCTTGGATACTTAAGTTTGTTTTGTTTTATGACTGCAGTCCCAAGAGGAGTAATTTACGGGTGTGGTGACTTGATATTTTCATCCCACATGATTTTCACTATAGTCTTCGTTGTAACGTACCAGAAATATGGAAATATAAGGTGATGTTTTTGTATTGAGAGGATCCCTCACAGGAATTCTTGCGAGAAATTCAGTCTGTCTAGGAAATACAACAATCTAAGATTCTGTATTTTTTTCAAAACGCATTTCAGGTTTATAAAGATGCTTGCATGGTGCATAGCTATTGCTCAGAGTCTTCTTATCATAGCCTCTCGCAAGCATTACAGTGTTGATGTTGTTGTTGCATGGTGGGTAGTATGTCATTATCATTTATTTATTTATTTATTTTTTTGCTGTGCCTCTTGCTCCTTGTTTTAATGCATATTCCTTGCTCAGGTATACGGTAAACTTGGTTGTTTTCT
This sequence comes from Oryza longistaminata, assembly GCA_009805545.1. Taxonomy (NCBI): domain Eukaryota; kingdom Viridiplantae; phylum Streptophyta; class Magnoliopsida; order Poales; family Poaceae; genus Oryza; species Oryza longistaminata. The sequence continues at coordinate 15,657,300 of CM020186.1, read as the reverse complement.
TTGTGGACAAGAAGCTTACAGGTAGAAAAAGAATTTCTTGCCATTTTTTTTAGTTTTATTCCTACTCTCTTCCATAATCAGACTGCACATTCTTTTGTACAGAACTTCCTGACCGATCAGCTGGATCAACATCTGTACTACCTGTGAGCATAAAGGAGAAAGACAGCAAGTTGAAAGAGGATAAGACTAGAATGTTGAATGGTAACTCTGTTGATTCTGCTGATTGGGTATGAGTCCGTTACCTCCAAAAATATATTGCTGGAAATTCAATTGTTGCATTAGCTTGACATTGAGGAATACTGCTGTGATGCGTGCAGAGACCATGGACACAAATGAATGGGAAGCACATTGAGAATGGGAACCATCTTGATACCGAAACAACAAAAACATGATGTTTTATGCTGTTGGATCAATGTTTGCTATTGTAATGCTTTATCCCAAAGGTCTAGGGAGTATACGTCGAATGGCATCTAAAATCTTTCATACCTAGAAATGTGATGGCTTCAGTCCTATAGTTCAGAAGGAAGAGGAATTGGTGCCCTGTGAATTGGTTCTATCCTGTAGAAGTTTTTTTCCTACGCATTATCTCACTGTTTTTTGATAGCATCAGCCCTTTCTCTTTCTCTTTTTTGGTTCCCTAATCTTTCAACATGTAATTAGATTATGCATTATAGAAAATGTCTATTGTTTTGAATTCATTCAGATTCTTTGCCAAGTGTAATTACCTGGAAAAGCTTACCCTGGCCCCCTGAAATTGGAAGTCCCATTAACCTTTTGATTTATTGGCTTCTTTCTGTGTACATTCTGGCCCATTGCACGGGAATAATTTGTGCCATTGTTTTTCCATTGAATAGTCCATGCTTTTACGTGTCAAATATATTTTTCACAATCAATGGTATCAAAACATTTTATATAAGAAAAATACGTATCAGGTGTTTCGAGCGATTCCATGCGCGCATCCTGAACATTCTTTTGTGTCTAACAACTTGTTTTTTTTTTCAATCAGTGATACCAAACCATTCCCATATTCCAATAACAATAATGAGTGGTCTTAGCAATTTTATACACGCACCACGGACTTTTCCACGGGTCTACACGCTCATTAAAAAATCTTCCTGTAACCAACGGTGCCAAAATATTCTCATATGCGTAAAAACACTTATAAGCGGTTTGCGCGCAACGCAAACTTTCTCACGGGCCCACCAACTCGCATAAAAAATATTAAAAACATGTTAGAAGGGTTATGAGCGAATACTCGCGCGCACCACTAATGCCAATATTGGCACACGTGTGTACGATGTTTTTTACCGGAATGAAAAGTTCAAAAAGCACCAAAACATGAGTTTTAGGCTTATTGGAGTGCATTGGGTGCGTTCGTGTCGAAAAATCAATCCGTGACTCGCGCGGCGAACTTTTGTCATTTAATGCTAATATTGAAACACATGGGTGTGATGTTTTTCACCGGAATGAAAAAGTTCAAAAAGCAACCAAACACGATTTTTGGACATATTGGAGTCTATTGGGAGCGTGCGTGGCAAAAAAATCATTTCGTGACTCGCGCAACTAACTTTTGATAACTAATGCCAATGTAGACATATATTGGCACACGTGGGTGCGATGTTTCTTACCGGAATGAAAAAGTTCAAAAAGCACTAAAACATGATTTTTTAACATATTGGAGTGTATTAGGTGCGTCCATTTCGAAAAATCAATCCGTGACTTGCGCAGCGAAACTTCTGTCATTTAATGCCAATATTGGCACACATGTGAACAATGTTTTTCACCGGATTAAAAAACTTCAAAACGCACCGAAACATGATTTTTGGGCATATTGGAGTGTATTGGGTGCGTTCGTGTCGAAAAATCAATCCGTGATTCGCGCGGCGAACTTTTTCATTTAATGCCAATATTGGAACACATGGGTGCGATGTTTTTCACTGGAATGAAAAATTTCAAAAAGCACCAAAGAATGATTTTTGGACATATTGGAGTGTATTAGGTGCGCGCGTGGCAAAAAATCACTTCGTGACTCGAGCGGCGAACTTTTGTCAATTAATGCCAATATTGGCAGACGTGGGTGCGATGTTTTTCACTAGAATGAAATAATTCACAAAGCACCAAAATATGATTTTTTGGACATATTGGAGTGTATTGGATGCATGGGTGGTGAAAAATCACTTCGTGACTCACAAGGCGAACTTTTGTCAATTTATGCCAATATTGTCATATATTGGCACACGTGCATGCGATGATTTTCACCGGAATGAAAAAGTTTAAAAAGCACCAAACACATGATTTTTGGACATATTGGAGTGTATTGGGTGCGTGCGTGGAAAAAAATCACTTCGTGACTCGAGCGGTGAACTTTTTTCAATTAATGCCAATTTTGGCATATATTGGCACATGTGGGCGCTATGTTTTTCACCGGAATGAAAAAGTTCGAAAAGCACCAAAACATGATTTTTGACATATTGGAGAGTATTGGGTGCGTCCGTTTTGAAAAATTAATCCGTGCCTCGCAAGGCGAACTTTTGTCAATTAATTCCAATATTGCCATATATTGGCACACTTGGGTGCGATGTTTTTCACCGGAAAGAAAGAATTAAAAAAGCACCGAAGCATGATTTTTGGGCATATTGGAATGTATTAGGTGCGTTCGTGTCGAAAAATCAATCCGTGACTCACGCGGTTCACTTATGTCAATTAATGGCAATATTGCTATATATTGGCAAACGTGGGTGCGATGTTTTTCGCCGAAATGAAAAAGTTCAAAAAGCACAAAAACATGTTTTTGGCATATTGGGGTGTATTAGGTACGTTCGTGTCAAAAAATCAATCCATGACTCGCGTGGTTTAGTTTTGTCAATTAATGCCAATATTGCCATATATTGGCACACGTGGGTGCGATGTTTTTCACCGGAATAAAAAAGTTCAAAAAGGACCAAAACATGATTTTTAGGCATATTGGACTGTATTGGGTGCGTTCGTGTCGAAAAATCAATCTGTGACTCGCGCGGCGAACTTTTGTCATTTAATGCCAATATTGGAACACATGGGTGCCATATTTTTCAACGGAATGAAAAAGCTCAAAAAGCACCAAAACATGATTTTTGGGCATATTGGAGTGTATTGGGTGCGTGCGTGGAAAAAAATCACTTCGTGACTCGAGCGGTGAACTTTTTTCAATTAATGCCAATTTTGGCATATATTGGCACATGTGGGCGCTATGTTTTTCACCGGAATGAAAAAGTTCGAAAAGCACCAAAACATGATTTTTGACATATTGGAGAGTATTGGGTGCGTCCGTTTTGAAAAATTAATCCGTGCCTCGCAAGGCGAACTTTTGTCAATTAATTCCAATATTGCCATATATTGGCACACTTGGGTGCGATGTTTTTCACCGGAAAGAAAGAATTAAAAAAGCACCGAAGCATGATTTTTGGGCATATTGGAATGTATTAGGTGCGTTCGTGTCGAAAAATCAATCCGTGACTCACGCGGTTCACTTATGTCAATTAATGGCAATATTGCTATATATTGGCAAACGTGGGTGCGATGTTTTTCGCCGAAATGAAAAAGTTCAAAAAGCACAAAAACATGTTTTTGGCATATTGGGGTGTATTAGGTACGTTCGTGTCAAAAAATCAATCCATGACTCGCGTGGTTTAGTTTTGTCAATTAATGCCAATATTGCCATATATTGGCACACGTGGGTGCGATGTTTTTCACCGGAATAAAAAAGTTCAAAAAGGACCAAAACATGATTTTTAGGCATATTGGACTGTATTGGGTGCGTTCGTGTCGAAAAATCAATCTGTGACTCGCGCGGCGAACTTTTGTCATTTAATGCCAATATTGGAACACATGGGTGCCATATTTTTCAACGGAAGGAAAAAGCTCAAAAAGCACCAAAACATGATTTTTGGGCATATTGGAGTGTATTGGGTGCGTGCGTGGCAAAAAATCACTTTGTGACTCGTGCGGTGAACTTTTATCAATTAATGCCAATGTTTGCAGACGTGGGTGCGATGTTTTTCACCGGAATGAAATAGTTCAAAAAGCACTAAAATATGATTTTTGGACATATTGAAGTGTATTAGATGCGTGGGTGACGAAAAATCACTTCGTGGCCCGCACGGTGAACTTTTGTTAATTAATGCCAATATTGGCATATATTGGCACACGTGCGTGCGATGTTTTTCACCGTAGTAAAAAAGTTCAAAAAGCACCAAACACATGATTTTTGGACATATTGGAGTGTATTGGGTGCACGCGTGGCAAAAAATCACTTCGTGACTCGCACGGCGAACTTTTGTCAATTAATGCCGATATTGGCATATATTGGCACACATGCGCGCGATGTTTTTCACCGGAATGAAAAAGTTCAAAAAGCACCAAAACAAGATTTTTGGACATATTGGAGAGTTTTGGGTGCGTCCGTTTTCAAAAATTAATCCGTGACTCGCACGGCGAACTTTTATCAATTAATTCCAATATTGCCATATATTGGCACACTTGGGTGCGATGTTTTCCACCGGAAAGAAAGAATTAAAAAAAGCAACAAAACATGATTTTTGGGCATATTGGAGTGTATTGGGTGCGTGCGTGGCAAAAAATCACTTTGTGACTCGTGCGGTGAACTTTTGTCAATTAATGCCAATGTTTGCAGACGTGGGTGCGATGTTTTTCACCGGAATAAAATAGTTCAAAAAGCACTAAAATATGATTTTTGGACATATTGAAGTGTATTAGATGCGTGGGTGACGAAAAATCACTTCGTGGCCCGCACGGTGAACTTTTGTTAATTAATGCCAATATTGGCATATATTGGCACACGTGCGTGCGATGTTTTTCACCGTAGTAAAAAAGTTCAAAAAGCACCAAACACATGATTTTTGGACATATTGGAGTGTATTGGGTGCACGCGTGGCAAAAAATCACTTCGTGACTCGCACGGCGAACTTTTGTCAATTAATGCCGATATTGGCATATATTGGCACACATGCGCGCGATGTTTTTCACCGGAATGAAAAAGTTCAAAAAGCACCAAAACAAGATTTTTGGACATATTGGAGAGTTTTGGGTGCGTCCGTTTTCAAAAATTAATCCGTGACTCGCACGGCGAACTTTTATCAATTAATTCCAATATTGCCATATATTGGCACACTTGGGTGCGATGTTTTCCACCGGAAAGAAAGAATTAAAAAAAGCAACAAAACATGATTTTTGGGCATATTGGAGTGTATTAGGTGCGTTCGTGTCGAAAAATCAATCCGTGACTCACGCGGTTCACTTTTGTCAATTAATGCCAATATTGCCATATGTTGGCACACGTGGGTGCGAAGTTTTTCACCGGAATAAAAAAGTTCAAAAAGTAACGGTCGTTATCGATCAGTTTCGACCATCAATATTACCAAAATAGAGGAGAACTAGTGATGTTTGCAATGCATATATATGTTAGAGTAATAATATTCCACTAGTATTAGGTATACTAACCTTTTGTAGAGAATAATCACAAAGTGGAGGAGAATCGACATCAACACAGACGATAAATCAATCGGACGATGTCGAGAACCAGACTTATGTATGAATGGGCCAAGAATTCAGAATTGACATAACAAATTGGGCCAAAATTCACAAGTCTGCGAAGAAGAACAAAGGAGGAGGCCGCCAGCCGAAATTGGGCTGGATTGGGCCGGCCCCAGGTTCGGCCGAACCAAACCCTCCTCAGCGCCATCCGATCCAGGGTTTTGCCTGGACGGTGTGGATTAGCCCCCATTGACGGTTGGAGGGTATTTCCGACCATTCCAACCGTCACAACCGTCATTGGGAGGCTATAAAAGGAGTTCTCATCCTCACGTCACTCACACATTTCAAGCAATAGCTCTCTCATTTCTCTCAAGTTTAGTTTAGTAGTATCTAGCTGGTGGAATAGAAATAGAATAGTTGTCAGGAGTCCGGAAGCCTTCGGAAGAGTTCGGGCATGGCTCTAGTAGCTTTTCTCTTCTCCTTTGTAAGCTTTGTACTTTTATTAGAATACTCTTCTATATACATTTATGATATTGAAATACTTACCGAGTATATGAGTACCTACTTTACATTATGTTCATGTTATACTGAATATACGGCTAGCTTATGTGGGAGATGCTTTGGTGCAGGTATAGTGTTAGCTTATGCAATTACTCTATGTCATGACGATGATATTAGAGTAGTATCTGGTAGTTTAGACGTGGTGTCTAGATTACGGTATATCATTATTTGGGGTTATATATTGCGGATGAGAGGTGGGCCGCTGATGGTGACAGCTCAGTACGGGTATTCCTCCGCGCCTATATATAATCCTAAGTTAATTTCTTGGGGAGGGTATTCCTCCGTATTTAGCCCCGGTTGTATGGTGATGACGGGGTGTCGTAAGGAACTCGGCAGTCAGGGGTGGCTTCTCGAAGTACCAGGAGGGCATCGGATAGAGGGTATTAGCTAGTATATCAGTTGACTAGAATGTATGTATACTATGTATATTAGAAGTATAGGAATAGATTTCCTTTCTCTTTTCTTTCCACTTAGCTTAGATGATATATTATGAGGATGAGTAGTTAATGCTTGTGTGTCACTCTACCCTTCGATTATCTTAACCCCTGCTAAGAATATGATTATTACAAGTAATATATAAATTATTAGTAGACTTCTCTCTACATGATCTTCCCATGGGATAAAATAAATACGATACCCTTGGAATACTTTCGGGTGAAATGCTACAATGGTATATCCGTGCACTTGCGGATGAACTCTATAACCATAATATACCAGAAGTATTTCTGCACCATTGCTGGGAATTATATTTCTAGTAACATCGTTAAGAAATACCAACAAGCATTTCTGGCGCCGTTGCCGGGGAAGATTCATAATAGAGATTGCTTGAACTAATACTTTATATTTACCTTTGTGTAATCATTTCCTTTGCAGGCTAACCTTGGTTGTTTTCACTTGTTGTGGAAACAGGATAGTGCATGACTGGTTTCAACCTGCCGGAAAACTTCAAAGAAAATCCAGAAGCTTTCTTCCGGAGCGTCAGGCCGCGAGTCGTTGCTCTGCAGAAAACTCTACCGACAGAGAAACCAGCCGTACCAGCGCCACCGACCTTCAAGACTATGGCCAGCAAGACTCTTCGCGAGTTCGCTGCTCCCTCTGTTGACAATGTGGCCATTGGGCCGCAAGTCAACATAGGAGACGTGGATTTCGACTTGAAGTCCAGCCTCATCACAATGGCGCAGGCTAGCCCGTTCTGTGGCAAGCCTAACGAGGATGCCAATGCTCATCTGCAACAGTTCCTGGAGATTTGTAGCACGTACACCATCAAGGGCGTCAGTTCCGATGCCGTCAGGCTGCGGTTGTTTCCGTTCTACCTTCTCGGGAGAGCGAAGCAGTGGTTCTATGCCGACCGTGCTGCTGTCAACACCTGGGACAAATGCTCTTCGGCATTCCTCTCGAAGTTCTTCTCGATGGGCGAAACCAATGCCCTTCGTGGAAGGATTTCTAGTTTCCAGCAGACAAGGGATGAGTCTATTCCGGAAGCATGGGAGCGTCTACAGGAGTATGTGGCCGCCTGTCCTCATCATGGGATGGACGATTGGCTGATCCTACAGAATTTTTACAATGGACTCACCCCAATGTCCCGCGATCACCTGGACGCGACAGCTGGAGGAGCCTTCTTCTCTAATATGGAAGATGGTCTCCAATATGGGTTGGAGTGAGGAATGACTCCAGACCTATCAGCGAGGCATGCACACCGTCAAGGAGACGTAGTTACTTGCTGCCAAGCTGGATCTCCTCATAAAACGCTTGGACGACCATGAGAAATGGCCACAAGGCACCGTCAAGGCGTTGGACTCACACGTCACGTGTGAGGTCTACGGCGGCACGGGTCATTCTGGGAATGATTGCCCGGAAACCCGTGAGGAGGCGATGTACATGGGCAACAACAACGGGTACCGTCCACAAGGAGGTCAGGGGTGGAACCAACCACGCCCATATTATCAAGGAGGTAGCAATAACGGTAACTTCTCTAACCAGCCCTCCTTGAAGGATCTTGTTTTTGCGCAAGCTAAAACCACCGATGCGCTAAGCAAAAAGCTTGCTGCTAATGATAAGATCCTAGAGAACATAAATGTCAAATTAGATGGCTTTGCTTCCGCATTTCAAAACCAGCTGAGCTTCAATAAAATGATAGAAACCCAGTTAGCTAAGTTGGCATCTTTAGTCTCTGCAAATGAAACTGGGAGGATTCCAGGGCAACCCGACTCCTCCATTGAAAATGTTAAGGCGATCACGACGAGGGGAGGTAAGTCCACTCGTGGTCCGCCAAATCCAAAC
>CM020186.1:15633914-15647658 GCA_009805545.1 Oryza longistaminata | reverse complement strand
TCTTGTAATTCTCGGGTATAAATAGACCCGAGCCCTATGTAACTTTTAACACAGACGTTCAATACAATTTCGGTGCATCGCCACCCTTTTGCTTTAGTTTTATTTCGACGAGTTCTTGCTTTCGGGTTGAGCTGCATAGGTTTCGATCTTCAACAAGAGGTAAAACTTGTTATGACGGCTTGTATTCTCGGGATTGGTGCTTCCATCTTTACGATACTCTAATCTTGTTTATGTAATTCGTCGAGTTATCATATATCTTACATAATCTCTAGCAATATCATCATCTAACCTACCATCGGCTAACATCTGTGGATAGAGGGCAGCCGATTAGGTTAAATATTGATGTTGATTTAAATCATATAAGATATCTACCACTCTATGAAACTTCTTGTGGCTTGATTGTCTAGATATTGTTCTTCTTTTCATACTTAATGCTACATCAGTTAAGTTTGATCTATTAAGTCGTGCTTAGAATATCAATCTCTAGCCTGCCTTCTGGTTGCCGATTAGGGTTGCGTCGGAGTTTCGGCCGATCTTACCTGATTTAATTGTATTTGCTCTATATGCTTCAGCGATATGTTAAATCTGTCCTTTATGTCAAGATCTTATTGCATTTAAGTATATTAGGCTTTTGTTTGATATATTATACTTGTTTTAATATCTTGATATAGAGTAGTATCGGAGTATTAGCCGATACACGCTAAATTTATCTGATCGGCTATGCTATAAACATATATAAGGCTGTTATTAATATATATTTCAATCTAAGTGATTTATACTGTCTCAGCATGGCGACAGATCTATCCCAATCACTTGATTTAAGTATATATTGATATAGGAACTATATATTGTTAATATCTACAGCCGATCGAATAGATTTAGTTCTTTATTGTCTATTTACAACCACCGATCGATTCACATATGACATTGGCTCAAAGATCAATGATATGTTATCGGCACCTAGCCGATCGGCTATCATTTATAGATTTAAACCCGGTTTCTTTGTTTCACCTAGCCGATCTATTTCTTGTTTATATTGGCACACGAGGGCGCGATGTTTTTCACCGGAACGAAAAAGTTCAAAAAATGCCAAAACATGATTTTTGGACAAATTGGAGTGCATTGGGTGCGTTCGTGGCAAAAACTCACTTCGTGATTCGCGCGACGAACTTTTGTCAATTAATGCCAACATTGGCATATATTGGCCCACATGGGTGCGTTGTTTTTGATAGGAATGAAAAAGTTTAAAAAAGCACCAAAACATGATTTTTGGACATATTGGAGTGTATTGGGTGCGTTCGTGCCAAAAACTCACTTCGTGATTCGCGCGACGAACTTTTGTCAATTAATGCCAAACCACGTAAACCAGTAACCATGTAAGTATTAGATCATAGATCGTTACCACTCGACGCGCTGTGTAGCGAAAGTAAGCGCTAAGAAGCCGAAGAAATGTCAAGGATGTAGCGCGCGTCGATGTAGAGGAAGTAGTCGATCGCAACATCTCAACCTTCTCCTCCTCGTGCGTTATCCTCGCCGTGTTCTTACGCTGATCAGCACAGCAAGACAGCGGCGCCTCTACTGATATTCACACATACAGGGATATAACGCCACACGCAGAACGTGATAGCACCCGCGCGCAACTAGAGTTTTGCTCCGGGAGGGGAGTGGCGGCTAGGGTTTCTCACGTGATCCAATGAATACGCTGGTCACACCCCGTCATAAATTTAGAGGATCCATGAATGGGTCTCCAAGGCCCGTAGGACTCCTGTTTGGATCCCTATCCAAATTAAGCTTATATTTGATCTCCATCCAATCCCCCTACTATGGCCCGTTAAGTGTGCGACCCTGAAAGTTCATGTACACTTGGTTGTAACCCGAAAACTCATTTTCGGTTTACGTGTCAACAGTGGCCCTAGCAGAACGTATTGACTCATCGGGACACTGATTCTTGCCAAGATTAATGCTATGTGATATCGGTAAGAAACCTTTCTTGGAGTCTTGCATGTTGAATCTCTTCAACACATTGTCAACATATGTACTCTGGCTTAATCTAATTAGTCTATAGATCCTTATGCCCAGAGTGTATGCTACTTCCTCTAAGTCCTTCATTGAAAAACTATTTTTCGACAATGCCTTAACGGAATTCAAGCATAGGAATGTCATTCCCAATCAACAACATGTCATCTACATATAGTATTAGAAACACCGGTGCATTCCCACTATTCTTCTTGTAAACACAAGGCTCTTCTTCGTTTTTGACAAAGCCCAATGTCTTACTACTTCGTCAAAACGAATATTTCAACTCTGAGATGCTTGTTTCAACCCATAAATGGATTTTTGCAACTTGCCTATCCTTTTAGCTGATTCTGGATCGACAAATCCTTTGGGTTGTGTCATGTACACATCCTCATCCAGATTTTCATTGAGAAAATTTGTTTTGAAATCCATTTGGCACATCTCATAATCAAAATAGGTAGCAATCGCTAAAATAATCCGAATAGACTTCAGCATGGCCATTGGTGGAAAAGTTTCATCATAATCAACACCTTGAATTTGTCTAAAATCTTTAGCCACCAAATGTGCCTTGTAGATGTGAACATTTCCGTCTACCACTACCACCGAATAGGGATTGGCGAGAGGGTGATTTTTAGGCTTTTTCTTTTTATAAAACCTTTTTAACTTTGTTTATTTCTTATTAATTATTATTTGTGCTCTGAAAATTCCACTAAAATTTATTTACACATTTTAGGCTTTTAGGAAATATACAAAAATCCTCCAAGCCTTATTTGACTTTTAGCTTTGCACATTTTAATTTTTTTGAAGGCTTTCTCAAAGATTTTAATTATTCTAGGCATAATTTAAAGGGTGTATTTTAGGGTCGTTTTGGGACGCGACAAAACACGCGCCGCCCGCGCCTCGCGGACGCCACCACGCGTCCCCACCACGCGTGCATGTTGCAACAGCCGTCCGGATATAACGGAAACGACGTATTAAGGGGGATCCGTTTCTTTTTTTTTTTGTTCCAGCAACAATGTTTCAGCTAGTGTACTTGTGATGTTTCACTATGTATGGATCAAATGTTACAGTGGATTTTTGATACTGTTTAATAATTTCATCTTGATGGACACGTGGTTTATTGATGTACATGGATTTTAAATGTTGCAATGGCTTTAAATCGTTTGTTGCATACTTTGAACCAAATTATTTCATCTAGCGATCTGACTGTGTTTCACATTTTTTTAAGAATTGAAACAATCTTTAGTTATTTGCTAAAACATTGTTTTTTATATAAGGTGAAATAACGCCTGATTTTTTTGGAAATCGTTGTTTCATATGTTGTAGCAAAATATTTCATGAGATGATTTGGTTGTGTTTTTAGCTTTTTAGAAGATTGAAACATTTTCGATCTAGTTAGTGAAACAGTGTCTGATTTTTGACCCAAAAAAAATCAAGCACTCGATCTATTTTCCCCTCGCGTCGCGCCGCCACCTCCTGCTCTCCTCCAGCGAGACGCCGCCACCTTCGCCGTGCTTTCCCCTCCGGCGAGATGCTAGCTCCACACTTCTCCCTCTCCTGAGATGCCACTTCCGCATCTCCCTTCTCGATCTGAAGTGAACCCCCCTCCCCTCTTCTTGCCCTCTCCTCTTTCTCTAGGGTTTCACATCTGGAAAAGATATGCAGCATGGCATGGATGAAGAGCTCCGAGGGGACATCGTGCTCCTCGCTTCTTTCACCTAATCACCTCTTCTACTAGGTTGATTGGTCAGCTTCATGTTGAACTTTCCAAATTGTTTGTGAAGTTTTTGAACTTTTATCGAATTTTCTATAAATTTTCCATATGCACACTTGAATATCTAGAAAATTTTGTCAATAGTCCAAATTTTCTATGAACTCTGTTTTCTTTGTCATCAGATTTTTTTCCTGCTAGTTAGTTTGTCCATCGAAGCCAGCCAAGCGTGGAGGTGGTAGATGGATCCTAGTAGGGATGGCAACGGGGCGGGGCGGGGCCGGGTTGGCCCCTGACCCCGAGTTGGGATGCGGGTGGAAATCATCCCCCTCCCCCGACCCCTGCGGGGCCCCACAACTAGGGATGCAAGTGGGGCGGGCTTTTTTTCGGCCCGCAGTCCCGCCCCACAAAAAAGCCCGCAAATTTGCGGGCTGGCCATCCCGCGTGGACCTTGCAAAATTGTTTGGCCCATGCCGCACAGCCCGTTTAGCGCCATGGCATTAGGGCACAGACTGGGAGACGCGAGACGCAGCCGCAGCGGCGCAGCCGAGACGGGAGACAGGAGATGGCGGCGGCGAGACGGCGCCGCAGCGGCCGCTACTCTCGTCTTCCTCGTCGCCCATCCATCCAAATCCAGCAGCCGACGCCCTCCAGTCTCCTGATCCAGCGAAATAGCGAATCCAGTGCATTTCATACTTCAGTTCTTGATAGATCCATCCAAATCCTGCAGCTTGCGACGCTGCGCTGCCGCCTCCAGATCTCTACACACTAATTAAGGTACAAGATCAAACTAACCTTTCCTGTGTTTCTTGTGTATTTATGTGAATCAACGAATTGCTTCTCCAAGAATGGCAGCAGGTTGTCTCACTCACTTATTTGTTTTTGTATATGTTAAACTTTGAGTGTGATTGGTGATCTAGCCATTGTTATACTGGACATCAGCGTCTGCAAATGATCTATTGCATCTTTTTTTTATCTAATTAATGTGGTGCATGATCAGCTACCACTGGTTTGACATAACAAGATTGATAGGTGCTCATTCAGAGAAGTTTCCTTCAGACTAATTTCTTAATTATTAGCTTCAGGTTTTTTTTCTTGTTCTATAGTATATAAAGTACAGTTACATGTAGTAGTAATATTCACCCCAGATGTTACACTGGATAATTATTTTTTCATGTTTTCCCTGCATCTGCATTAGTTATTCAGAATTTCATCTTGGTGAAATAAACAGAACACTTACACAACTGTTGGCCCAATCAGACTATCAGAGTACTGTTCTAATAGAGGACCAATCAGGCACATGTGCTGATAGTAGAGTGATACGCATTCTTTTTATTATTTGCCCTTCATGATATGTAGTCTATTTGTTTTGATTTTTGAAGTGCTATATAGTTCACAAGTGCTCGCAATTTTACTCTTTTCATAAGTGCTCACAATTTTACTATGCTCACAATTTTGCTCTTTTCAGCACAAATTTTCTTACATGTCGACCCCATCATCGTTTGAAGCTACTGAAGAGGCAGCCCTTTTAGGGGCTACAAGTTATCACGCACCCCCACATACCTTCCAATAAAAGCTATAATCCGCTGTTGCTGCCTCTTATTCTGGCGATGCTTCAGAGCCAGCTGGGCAACCTGAATTGCTGCAGCCAAATTTGCTTCAGCACCAACTTCAAGTCCTGCAGCATACATTGTTGGACATCAGTTCAATAGATAACTACCAAGTACCAGAACCGAGGAGTAACTGGCCAACTACATAGTCATGCTACCACAAGGCATCAGCACTACCACTACCCAGATTCTAACCATGCCAAGTTCATAAAGTCATACAAATTGACTAATTGGTACAAATTTTCCTCTGCTAAAACTACAAACATAATATCCACTAAAGTACTAAATATGGGGTTGATGGGAACTCACCGTGCATACAAGCGAGGATCTTGCCGAGGTCGCTGGTGGGAGTGACGAGCACGCGCACGCCCTTGCCGGCCATCGTCATGACGCCCACCGTGTTCTCCGGGTTGGACTGCAAAGGCCCCCGGAAAAAAAAAACAGTCAGATCCGGAGCCCAGAACCCTAAATCGCACACCACGAAGGCCGCGCGGATCGATCGGGTCGGACGGTGGCGTACCTGGGTCTTGGCGCCGCAGATGAGGTTGACGGCGTCGGCCTGAGCCTGGAACCGCGACGGCGAGTAGTCGCCGTTCCGCATCCACTCCGAGTTGTCTATGCAGATCATCGTCGCCTGCGGAGAGGGGAGCCACGCAAAAAAAAAGCGATAAATCAGTGAGAATCAGAGCTCGGCGAAATCGATCTGTGGGAGGGAGGGCGGCGAGCTGCGCGGCGAACCTCGAGCACCATGGCTGCGCCCCCCGATGTGTTCCGGCCGTCGAGGGGGTTGGCTTGGTTTGGGGAGCAAGATGATACGGGAGGAATCGGGAGCAGAAGCCGTGGGAGTTGTGGGTTATATTTGCTGCTTTCCACTCCGGAAACGGGTCGCTTTCTGAAGAGGAAACCTATTCGGCCCACGTCCGTCCAGCCCAGACGCTGAGTAGAATTCCAGTGTTTCTAAATGGAATAGGTTCACTTTGACTCCCTTAACTAAGGGACCGAGCTGAATCACGGTACGGGATATCTCAACCTTCAACTATTAAAATTGGTGTAATTTAACTCGTTTGATGGTTTTGGAGGGCGGTTTCTCTAACATAGCGGTGTTGACCTGGTCGAGGGCCGGCGACAAGCTCCCAACCCTCCCATCCCCTCCTCTGAGGCTGCGCCGCAACCCGCGTCCGTCGTCGCCGTCATGAAGGAGGAAGAAGGTAAGGCTGCGTCAGGGGATGTGGAGAGGAGGAAGGCATGGTTTGAGGAGATGATGCGTGTGTCGCGCAGGACCGCGTCCAGCGACAGCGTTGTTGCCTCCCCCGCCCGCGTCGCTCCTCCCGCCTTCAACACCGCCGCAGTAGGAGCAGAAGAAGCCGGCGGCGACCACAATCTACCGCCCTCGTCAACGTCTTCTCCACCTTCGTCGCCATCATGACTATTGAGAGCAGGTACAATAGCAGGCTATAAGCTAGCTGTAAACATATTTTAAAGAGATAAATAAGGAGAGAGATGGACAGCGGGCTACAGATTTGTAGTCAACTGCAGCACGGACTCCAAGACGTAGTGAGTGTATGACAGGTGAGACCATGTATTAATAGTGTAGTATGTAACTATTGTATGAATAAGCTATTAGATTGGCTATAGAAGAATTGGAGCCGGTAGTTGGCTATACTATTAAACTTGCTCTGACAAGGTCGGCCGCCACGCCCTCTTCCTCCAAGGCGGCACCAAAATGATCATCTTCCAGGCAAGCAATCATTTCAGCAAACACCTCACGCCATTTCTCACCATCGACCTTGATTTTCTTGATTTAATCTCGTTCCATCATCAATTGGAACTAACCAAATATCCCATTTCTTGATAGGATTTGCATATCTTGGTAGGACGTTCATTGGATTGCAGTTTGGGCTGAGCGGGATGGGGGCAATCTCGGAGTAGTACATGAACGAGGTGGAGCTCCTGAGGACGGACATCAGGTCCATATCAGCGGCGCCGGTGACGCTCGAGAGAGCAACAAGTCACGGCCCTTCAGCCACGACTCGGAGAAAGGCCCTTGTCCCCCGCTGGATCTAGCCCCAACTCCCCGCGTATGTCTGAAGGGGAAGAGAAAGTGGGAGAGAGAGAAGGAAGAAAGGAGGAGGAAGGGGAGGAGAGAGGATAACATATGGGCGCCGCATGTCAAGGGGACCCATAAAAAATGAATGACAAGTGGGTCCTACATATATATTTTTTTAATTCTAAAGCCGCATAAGTGTCACATGAAACGAAGATCAGGTCAACACCACTGACGTTAGCGAAACCACCATTCAAAACCGTCGATAGAGTCAAATGATAAGCCATTATCCCTTTTTTAGTTATTAATCAAAGTACAGTACCCCGTGGATAAGTAAAAATCGACTAATAGTAAAGGCAGATAAAGCAATCAGGCCATTAATCTACCCTATAGTTGAACAAATGGTTTTACTCATTACTCATTCATCATATCACATATACAACGGTGTAAAATCATCTGATAGTTAGATCGGACGTCCCAGATGCGCGCCTCTCCTCCCTCCCAGATCCGCCCGTCCCACACCTTCCTCTCTCCCGCACCGCATCCGCGGATCTGCGCCACCAGTATTGCCGCGATCTCCTCCCCAATCCCCATCCCCTCGCACGACGCGATCTCCGCCAAACCCCCCGCAAGGCCGCAACCCCGTCCCCTCACATCGCGTTCCATCTCTCGCCAAATCGCCGTCGCCTCACCCTCACGGTCACGCTTGAAGTTTGCGACGGCCGCCGGACCAGGCCACCGTCGCCTCGCTCTCACCGTCGCACCGCATCCCCCGGTTCAACGCCGCTGAGATCGACTTCTCCCTCGTTTGCGCAATTGCGCCGCCACCAACCGTTGAGGACAATACCAACGACGCCTTGCCGATGTCCTCCGCGGCTGCTGCCGACCGGCACCGACTCCTGCCTCACCGATGTCCTCCGCGGCCGCTGTTGACCGGCGCCGACTCCCGCATCGTCGCCTCCGCGTCACTACCGACCGGCACAGCCGAAGCCAGTGCTGCCTGCCTGACCACATCGCCGCCATCACCCAGCCAGGCATTTCTTCTCCAGGTTTGTATTATCGATTCTATTTGTGCTATTCATTGGAAATGTTCAGCCTGATTCATATTTCAACCGGTTGCTAATTTTCCTTTCACATTTTACATGTTTTGCCTTGATACTCTCTGAGTCATTCTTCAAATATAAGCTCGTTTCTGAACCATGTATATCAGTTATTAATTCTATGGCACCAGAAAATTACATGGCTTCATCACATTTGAAGGCTAGAGGTAATTTCATTTTTATGGAGTGATCAAGCATAATCAGGGGATACGCTGCAAAACAAATCTCCTCTCCCTAGAGGACTTCTATATGGAGTGATCTATCAGACCAATTTAGTTTTGACTTGAGACTATCTATTAAAAATAGTGTAGAAAATATAAAATGGGAAAATAATGTACTCTTGCCCCTGTCTTCCTTGGAGATTATTTGAAGAATGTTATCAATGATATGCAAAGTTGGTGGATAGTGGAACTCAGGTTACTTCAATCAGCAATTATTATCAGCGAGTACCATAACTTCCTACTTAGGTTATCGGTTGTTGGCTAATTAGCTGGAATCTATCGGTATGCATTATATTTTGTTTTTATTAAGCGGTTATTTTTGGCCCACACGGGTGCGATGTTTTTGACTGGAATGAAAAAGTTCAAAAAGCACCAAAACATGACTTTTGGACATATTGGAGTGTATTGGGTGCGTTCGTGGCAAAAACTCACTTCGTGATTCGCGCGGCAAACTTTTGTCAATTAACGGCAATATTGGCTGACACGGGTGCGATGTTTTTCACCGGAATAAAAAAGATCAAAAAGCACCAAAACATGATTTTTGGACATATTGGAGGGTGTTGGGTGCGTTCGTGGCAAAATCTCGCTTCGTGATTCGCGCGGTGAACTTTTGTCAATTAATGCCATTATTGGCACACGTGGGTGCGATGTTTTTGACCTGAATGAAAAAGTTCAAAAGGCACCAAAACCTGATTTTTGGACATATTGGAGCGTATTGGATGCGTTCGTGGCAAAAAAATCACTTCGTGATTCGCGCGGCAAACTTTTGTCAATTCATACCAAGATTGGCACACATGGGTGCGATGTTTTTTACCGGAATGAAAAAGTTCAAAAAGCACAAAAACATGATTTTTGGACATATTGGATTGTATTGGGTTCGTTCGGGGCAAAAAATCACTTCGTGATTCGCGCGGTGAACTTTTGTCAATTAATGTCAATATTGGCACACGTGGGTGCGATATTTTTGACCGGAAGGAAAAGGTTCAAAAAGCACCGAAACCAGATTTTTGGACATATTGGAATGTATTGAATGCGTTTGTGGCAAAAAATCACTTCGTGATTCGCGTGGCGAACTTTTGTCATTTCATGCCAATATTGGCACACGTGGGTGCGATGTTTTTGACCTGAATGAAACAGTTCAAAAAGCAACAAAACCTGATTTTTGGACATATTGGAGTGTATTGGATGCGTTCGTGGCAAAAAATCACTTCGTGATTCGGGCGGCGAACTTTTGTCAATTAATGCCAATATTGCCACACGTAGGTGTTATGCTTCTGACTGGAATGAAAAAGTTCAAAAAGCACCAAAACCTGATTTTTTGGACATATTGGAGTGTATTGGATGCGTTCGTGGCAAAAAAATCACTCCGTGATTCACGCGGCGAACTTTTGTCAATTAATGGAAATACTGGCACACGTGGGTGCGATGTTTTTGAGCTGAATGAAAAAGTTCAAAAAGCACCGAGACCTGATTTTTGGACATGTTTGAGTGTATTGGATGGGTTCGTGGCAAAAAATCACTTGGTGATTCGCGCGGCGACATTTTGTCAATTAATGCCAATATTGCCACACGTGGGTGTTATTTTTTTG
Source organism: Oryza longistaminata (assembly GCA_009805545.1). Taxonomy (NCBI): domain Eukaryota; kingdom Viridiplantae; phylum Streptophyta; class Magnoliopsida; order Poales; family Poaceae; genus Oryza; species Oryza longistaminata. Next base: position 15,637,367 of record CM020186.1, on the reverse strand, counting down.
GCCGCAATGAAAAAGTTCAAAAAGAACCAAAACATGATTTTTGGACATATCGGAGTGTATTGGGTGCGTTCGTGGCAAAAAATCACTTCGTGATTCGCGCGGCGAACTTTTGTCAATTAATGCCAATATCGGAACACGTTGGTGCGATATTTTTGACCGGAATGAAAAAGTTCAAAAAGCACCAAAACCTGATTTTTGGACATGTTGGAGTGTATTGGATGCGTTCGTGTCAAAAAATCATTTCATGATTCGCGTGGTAAACTTTTGTCAATTAATGCCATTATTGGCACACGTGGGTGCGATGTTTTTGACCTGAATGAAAAAGTTCAAAAAGCACCAAAACATGATTTTTGGACATATTGGAGTGTATTGGGTGCGTTCGTGGCAAAAAATCACTTCGTGATTCACGCGGCGAACGTACACGTGGGTGCGATGTTTTTGACTTGAATGAAAAAGTTCAAAAAGCACCAAAACCTGATTTTTGGACATATTTGAGTGTATTGGATGGGTTTGTGGCAGAAAATCACTTCGTGATTCGCGCGGCGAACTTGTGTCAATTAATGCCAATATTGCTACACGTGGATGTTATGTTTTTTACTGGAATGAAAAAGCACCAAAACCTGATTTTTGGACATATTGGAGTGTATTGGGTCCGTTCGTGGCAAAAAATCACTTCGTGATTCACGCGGCGAACTTTTGTCACTTAATATTGGCATATATTGGCACACGTGGCTACGATGTTTTTCACCGGAATGAAAAAGTTCAAAAAGCACCAAAACATGTTTTTTGGTCATATTGGAGTATTGGGTGCGTTCGTGGCAAAAAATCATTTCGTGATTCGCGCGGCGAACTTTTGTGAATTAATGCATATATTGGCACACGTGGGTGCGATGTTTTTGACTGGAATGAAAAAGTTCAGAAAGCACCAAAACATGATTTTTGGACATATTGGAGTGTATTGGATACGTTCGTGGCAAAAAAATCACTTCGTGATTCGCGTGGCGAACTTTTGTCAATTCATGCCAATATTGACACACGTGAGTGCGATGTATTTCACTGGAATGAAAAAGTTTAAAAAGTACCAAAACATGATTTTTTTATATATTGGAGTGTATTGGATGCGTTCGTAGCAAAAAATCACTTCTTGATTCGCGCGGCGAACTTTTGTTAATTCATGTTAATATTGGCGCACGTGGGTGCGATGTTTTTGACCGGAATGAAAAAGTTCAAAAAGCACCAAAACATGACTTTTGGACATATTGAAGTGTATTGGATGCGTTCTTGGCAAAAAAATCACTTCGTGATTCGCGCGGCGAACTTTTCTCAATTCATGCCAATATTGGCATATATTGGCACACATGGGTGCGATGTTTTTCACTGGAATGAAAAAGTTCAAAACGCACCAAAACATGATTTTTGGACATATTGGATTTATTGGGTTCTTTCCTTGCAAAAAATCACTTTGTGATTAGCGCGGCGAACTTTTGCCAATCAATGTCAATATTGGCATATATGAGTCCGACTGCTAGTCACAGTCTATGAGATATGGGTGATCTCTAGATACTCTTGAAAAGGCCAGGAGTATGACTTATACGCTCCAAATAGAGGGGATGCAAACGACAGCCCAGTACCACTTAAGGGTTTGAGTGAAACCTGAATCGCACAAGACTGACAATTTAGGGCATAGTCCATTGTTTAGTTGTGATCTGGTGTAGCTCTTTTCCTAGGTGGAAGTTCAACTTAACAATCTCCATCGAAACACTGGTATAACTTGATGAGGGATGTTAGGTCCCGATCTTCCGATAGGTATTGATAAACAATCGATTTGGGCGGTGTCGCGACACAACTCGATCCGGCTTCTGAACGAACACGCTACTGAGCCCCACAATCGCAGCACCACGTATCCTCTGGTTATCAACCGTGTCGAAACCCGGTTGACCTCGCTGAGAAGGCTAATCCCTGCACACGAATCGAAGAACACAAGCAAGAACAAGATAGATTGCAACCAAATTGCATATGAATGATTAAGCACTCGGATTTGGGGTTCCACGAACCGATCTAGCGGCGAAACTGTTCTTAAGAGAATAATCTAAGCAAAACCCGACCCTAAACGATGGCGGCTACTGAATAAATGTAATTATGGACGTCCTAGGGTTGCCCTAGGGCGCACACCCCCTTGGGCTAAGCCCACGACACAATTACAAGGCCCAAAACCCAAATCAGATTTGGACTGGATGAGGTACGTGGATTGTTTTGCAGATTCCCGGCAGCTCGGTAGGAATTTTGACATGGGACCAAAACCATCTGAAAGTAGACTCCACACGCTTTCCAACAAGTACTCATGGGCCCCGAAATTCCTTCTAGATCAGCGGCTAGGTCCGTTTGAAATTGATGCTGTCAGGAGGCCCGAATCCGAATCCAAAACGTGTACAACTTGATCTCTTGTCTTCTATGGGCCAAAAGTGACGTGGTGAGGTAGAAGTATACTTGGAGAAGGTCTTGGTTTTGTCGCCAATCAACTTCTGCAATCATCCATGCATTCCTTACGCTTGGTCTCTTTTCTTTCGCCCAAGCAAGTACCTCTGCGAACGAAAACACACGAAACTCAATGTGTAGCAACGTTTGTTCAAATATATAACAAGTAAATCTAATATAGAACATATGCACCTTTGGTTGATCAATACATAAGGTGGTCATTGTTATATCCGAACTAGTTGTGTCCTCATCAAAAGAGGTTTCGGCAGGAACATCGGCCGAAAGGGGGCGCCTCATGCCATACCTTATAGTTTGCACGGTCTCGGCCGAAGCTCCTTACTCACCCTTGCCCGTGAGGGGCTTGTTGGAGGCATGCCATGAAGCCCTTCGGCCGGACCTGCCGAAACCATAGTACCAGCAAGGATTCAAGTCAAAGACGTCAAGACCATTTAGGTGAAGCCCTATGGCGAAAGCCATAAGCGAAGATGGCGAAGGCTGGAAAGCCGCGTTGGTACTTGTCACGACCGGAAATAACCCAACGGGCGTTCCTTACGTGCGTGTATTATTCCTTATCCCAGGAGGCAAGGTACACCAAAAGTTGATACAATTCAGAGTTTAACAAGCGGAAGCGTAAATAGTTAATTTATTACATGGGCGGCGAAGGCCCAGCACACACAAAGACAAACGGGAAACGGTGGAAGACTAGGGCGACGACCACAGGCGCTTGACGGCAGGCACGAGCTAAACACCAAAGCCTTCATCATCCAGGAGCTCCTCTTCTGGGTTTGGGAAAAATTGAGCAAGACTGAGTACAACCACCGTACTCAACAAGACACACCCACAAGTGCAACATAAATGCAAAGGAGTACAATGGAGTTATAATATAGGGGGTTAGGGTTTGCAGTAAACAGCATTTAAAAGACACTTAGTTGCTCAAAGCTAAATTTAAAACACGATCCTAGAACTATTTAATATAAT
>CM020186.1:15596799-15629901 GCA_009805545.1 Oryza longistaminata | reverse complement strand
TTTAATACGCTGAAAGGCGTGAAACTCGCACACGTACACCTGCCTTACACCCAAGGCTCCGATGATATCCAGACCGACACTGGCAACATCCGACCCTGCGGGGCGCGGTCCCAGCTCTCCAAGCCAGCCCAGGCTCAAACCCCATTCCATTATTTAGTATATAGCAGGTTTTAATGAATTTTATAACCAACATAACCTACCAAAAAGATACCGATCTGCCTAGTGCCGTGTCGCCTCATCACCTGTACGCGCAATTCTGGCCTATTTACGAAGGAGTACCTTTGATCAGACGTGGTACACTTCTTCCACCCACAGACTCGCGTCTCTCCTCCAACGTGTGAACCTCCACACTACCACCGACCCTGGCATCCACTGGACGCGGTCATAGTAACATCAACGACTAGCTTCACAACCCATCCCTAGCCCATAGCTAAGTTACAGTACCCGCACAACCAACCTCGACCTCACGTGCCCGGATCCCGGAGTGGTAGGGGGCTCTCACTTCGCGCGTTCTTATCACACACTGGTTGTACCTCCATAGAACGCAGGGCGTGCGGTGTCTACTGAATCCTGACATTACTCGTCGTGCGTGCTACCGGTACGCAGGGACAGATTATGAGCCCCGATCGAAAGCCGAAAGAGAGATTTTTTAAAACTTTTTCAATTTAAATTATTCATGAAATGCAATTCCATTTATTAAAAATACTTCCTTAACTCAAATAAATCCCAGAAAAATCTAAGAATTATAGAATTAAGCAAAGTATTTAATAAAATTTTATCTGGCCCCATTTTATATTGGAATTTATTAATTAAAATTAGATCTTCTCTTCTAGGCTTTTAAAATCAATTCTAATAATTCCAATTAAACAACAATTTATATATTTGGGATTTTTAGGGTGTGACACGTGGTGAGGTAGAAGTATAATTGGAGAAGGTCTTGGTTTGGTCCCAAATCAACTTCTTCAATAATCCATGCATTCCTTACGCTCGGTCTCTTTTCTTTCACCCAAGCAAGTACCTCTGCGAACGAAAACACACGAAACTCAATGTGTAGCAACGTTTGTTCAAATATATAACAAGTAAATCTAATATAGAACATATGCACCTTTGGTTGATCAATACATAAGGTGGTCATGGTTATATCCGAGCTAGTTGTGTCCTCATCATAACTAACAGGTTTAGTTTTGAGAACATTTCTTGTGAGCCATGAAATTTGGTGGGGATTATTGGAATAAATGGGCTAGGCCCAATTTAATTAAATTAAAATCTCAAGAGCCCACAAGTAATGTTAGAGACAATAATAATGCCATGAAAATTTAGATGGAAGAACCTCAACTTAAATAGGGTGATATTGGAGATTCCCTGTTGGCCGGTTGAGGTGATGGTTGGACTGCCACACACGCACGCACGCCGAGTCGGCCAACCGAGCCGAGCCTACCTGCTGCTCTTTCGTTTTGTAACAGACGATAATAAAGTCACCATTAACAAATGAAAATTCATTGTGTTGTAACCTCCACAACAAATGAGAGATTCATTGTGTTGTAACCTCCACAACAAATGAGAGATTCATTGTGTGGTAACCTTTACAACATATGAGATTTATTTTATGGTAACCTTCACAACAAATAAGATTTATTTGTATGGTAATGGAGATCTTTCTCTCTATATATATATAACGCAAGGCAAAGGCTCTCAAAGAATGTGTCTTCCGCCTGCTATTGTTCTTTGGCGATGCTCTCCTTCTGTTCCTGCGCTGTCTCTCTATTTCCCCGGTTCTGTTCATCCCATGCGCACGGGTGATCAGAACGAGCATGTGCATCCGAAACTCCGACCGCTTGAGAACCTGCACGGGTAGCCGGGCGATAAGTTTTTGGGTAGCGCTTCAAGCGCGACTGCTCTGCATCATCTTCACCAACATGTCGACAACCAGCGACAACAACACTGGAGACAAGGAGAAGGAGCCTCCCGTCAACACCAACGGAGACAATACTGCCTCAAACTCCAGCGGAGGGCCATTCTCGGGTATAACATTACACTGTTACCGTTCGTTCTTCGTTTCCTACAACTGTCAGTCGCAATATTATTGCGTTCTCTTGTCTATGTTGAAGCTTATTCTATATTAAGCATGCTCATGTTGTACACATCTAGCGCTGTCACTAGATCTAATCAAATTACAAATTTCATGTTTATTATCTTAATATTTTGATTAAAATATGCCGAATTATGACCAAATTTTCAACATGCGGCTCGAATTGCCCGAGCGACTTAGGAACTTTTTTTTTCTTTTGGAATGTATTTTTGCTGATTTAGAATCATGTGTATGAACTTCCGTATGCTCTCTATTTAAAATATGGTAGGGCTTTTTATGTTTTCTACAAAACTAAAATCGTTGTTCCTAGCGGCCATCTGAGCTCATCAGGAGATCATTAGCCGATTTAGTTATTAAAATCCATCTAGGTTTAGCTCTTTGCTAGATCGAGGTGGTTGGCGACTCTAGGATCACCGCAAGGCTTAAGGTGCTGCGATCGTGCTTGTCAACTTGACAAAAAAGTTGCCAACACACATCACTAAGATGGTATGCCTTTTTAGTGTTCAACAATGTGGCAGTGTCTAAAATTATTTACATGTCTTTGACTTTCTAAAAGAAATCGTAATTTCACCGGTGGTCCTTATGAAAATTCAAATTTCTATGGGAAACTATACTCTCCAAAGGTCGAGGAGAAACCAAGAGGGCATATGAAAAACAAATACTCCATCTATTATCCATCTATTATACTCCGTAGAAGATAAGTAATTTTGGGTGAACCATGGGTCAAATTCACGGTCAAGTGGATAACACGCAACACGGCCCTCTCGGTGGTGGAAACCCACCTCGCGTGCTCTGTGCACGGCGGGGACGCTAAGGGGAGGCGAGGCGACCACGCGCCCTCCGCGTCACCATGGATCCGCGCAGCAGCCAGGCGCAAGAGGACGGCTTCTTCCACCCACGCGACGGCGCGTGCCCCGCCGACTCCAGGTCCTCCCGCTCCCTTGTTTTAGCTCCGAATTCTCGCAATTCTTTCGCAGGGTTCGCGGTTAGGAGCTAGTTCGGTAGGAATTGTAGCCTCCTGTCGCCCAAATCTAGGTAGTTTATGTGGTATACGGGAGGTAGGCAGGATCTGAATCTCATGCGTGCTGGTTCATGATGCAAATCGAGCAGCCTTCCGTTCCCGGTCGTTCCAATTCAGCGGATTGAGTTTTACCTTTCGATATTCCTTGCGTAGGGTTTGTGGGCACCGAGACATAAGAAGATATGCATGAGTGAGAGTATTGTCCGTGTACAAATTGGTCTTGGAAGTCAGTCTTAGAATTTTACTAGTACTAATTAAGACACTGATCATCAACTAGCATATCTATGTCTATGGTGACGCTGTTGTGCAAAATAGTTGCGACTCATACATCCAATATGTATGTGCTAACAGCAAATGTTTTCCTTATTTTACTAACAGCGGAAAGACAGAATGTAAAACCCAGGGTTCAATTGCCACGCGCAAGGTTCAAAAGGCTGATCGTGAGAAAATGCGAAGAGATAGATTGAATGAGCAGTTCCAGGAACTTGGAAGCACACTTGGTAAGGCACAATTGTTTGTCTCAAATAGACTACTCCCTCCATCCCATTGTAAGTGTAGTTGTGGGTTTCCGTGTCCAACGTTTGACCGTCCGTCTTATTTGAAACAATTATGAATTTTTTTAAAAAATAAGTCAGGCATAAAGTACTATTCATGTTTTATCATCTAATAACAATATAAAAATACAAATCATAAAAAAAATTTAAATAAGACGGACGGCTAAACGTTGGAGATAGAAACCCACAATTGCACTTAAAATGGGACCGAGGGCATAATGACTTCTTGATGGATGTGTATTGATTTATTTGTTCTAGTTAATTATTCTATGTGTTATGACTGGAAAATCATATTACGAATAAAGGAGGAGTTTTCTTATAGAATAAATTGTCCAAGAGCTTGTTATCTGAAAGCACGTGCCGTTTGAAGGATTTATTTATTCATCCTTCTACAAACAGCTGATATACTACTTGTTTTTTTGCTTTTCACAATACCAAGATAACATTCCTGAATGCAACTGTCCCCTATACCATTCTTGACCTCTAAAAGAACACCTCAGTTCCTTAGCGTTCGGAATACGCCAAGTTAGTAATAATAAGCAAAATTACCAAATTTAGTGCTTAACAAATGGAATTACCGCTTAACTTACCCTTCCCCTGAGAGACCAATATCGCTTGACTTGATAAAAACTTCTATTTTTATTTATTCTTGAGGTTCACTTGTTTAACAGATTACACCTAGTTAGCTTTCTGTTTGGATTGATGTAATATTGTTCCTAACCAGTCATGTTCGGTGTCACAGTTTTTAATCTTGTCTTACATAATCCTGGCCACCTCTCCCTATGGTTTCTTCTCAATTTCCTACTTTCTCCTGACTAATATTTTATTGATTTGACTGTTTCCATCATGTTTTTTCTTTTGAATTTTGTCTGTTTCTAACTGGTGCACATGCCCATTTAAATAATGACTGCAAAATATGCTGTAGGTCCTACACTACTTGGGCATTTCACTTCGATTCTTGTACTTGAGAATTATACATTTAGGTCGTAAGCTTTGTGTCAGTAGAGATTCAAGCAGTATAATTAGAAGCCAATGTCATGGAGCACTTTGAACATGTTCAAGGTAAAGTTTGACCATGCAATTAGTAACTATTCAATCAGAATCATGTAGAAGTCTCCCAATGGCATGCTTAAACTGTATGCAGGAGCAGGAAACAGTTTGTTCAGAACTAAATTATATTCTTTTTGGAAATCGTGAACTTTCTTAGATGCTTGAACAAAATCTCCCACAGTTTAGTAATTCCATGATTTGAAGTGGCTACGATGTTAACTTGCTCTGGGAGACCAATAATACTTTCTTGTTGTAGTCAAACTCTCACAGCCGATATTTACAAGCTTTTTTGGCTAGAACTTTTTCACAGCCTAAATGTAAAGCAGAACATGAAGCTTACCACCCACAAACAGATGTTCCTAGACAATTTATTAAACTTGGAACTGTTAGTGCTAGCAGAGTGTGATTGAGACTAAACTATTTGTGATGCGTTACTATGGTCTCAATTGAGTTCATGTTATGTTCCTCACTTGCCAGACCTAGGGGTGGTAATGGGCCATGCCATATGGGTCCTTTCACAACCCTACTTGGCCGTCCTATATTTTTAGGTAAAAAATGTATAAAAATTCAGCCTGCCCCATTTTAGACCTAGCCCTCAAATTTTGTAGGCTAAAAGATTAGGTCCATTACCACCCAGGCCTTTGATGGAAAAGTTTCAAGAACTTAAAAAATGGTCATATATGCTGTTTAACGAGTGCCCGAGTAAGCATAAATACATAATCAATTGTGTAAATGTAATTGTTTTATATATCAGCGTGATATACTGATTTGTTATGCACACTTGATCAGCATGTCTTCATTATTTGTTTCTTTAGCTTGTTTGTCTTCAAAAGATCCATGCTTGGCCCTGGACTAGGGCTAGGGTGGTTATGATATAAATTTTTTTAGTTTCTTGCTGACAACCAAGACCTTGTTTGGATAAAAAACTATTTTGGTTCCAACGTACTCTACTGCATAAATTATAGCAACTATCAAGTATTAACTGTATCATTGTTTTATATTAGTGGAGTAATTTTCAAATTCTACAACTGTTTTGTTAAAACTATCAATTGACTGCATCTTTCACTGGACATTTCAGGAAACTGTAGAAATAGTGCTTGGTCTGGTTAGCACATGAGAGTGGTGGCAGAGAGGGGTTGCATGCTATATTATAGCACGTTGTGTGCGTTCTTTACCACTACCACAATGTTAATAGTCCTGGTTCAAAAATCTACTTGCACTTGTAAAGGATCCTCTGCGTGCTTGTAAATTCTACCATGTCTGTAAACCAAGCCGTTGCAGCTATAAGAGCAAGTTTAATAGTATAGCCAACTGTTGAATCCAATTCATCTATAGCCAATCTAATAGCTCATCCACACAATAGTTATCTATAAACATATACTACACCATTAATATATGGTCCCACCTCTCATACACACACAACGTATTGGAATCCGTAGTGTAGCTGGCTATAAATCTATAGCCCGCTTTTCCTTCTCTTTCTTCTCTTCTCTCCTCCACGTGTGCTTATAGCTAACTTGCAGCCTGCTATTGTACTCGCTCTAAATCAAACTACTGCAATTGTAAATGAATAACCATGACTGTAAATCAGGGCAGTTTGTTTTTTTTTTAATTCCAGCCTTTTAGGAGTCCAGAGGGGATTCAGCCTTTTCTCCCTTCTCAACAGTGATCTTGGCGACCAGATGCTATGCCAATGCGCTGGTGGAGATCCAGCCAGAGATCACTAAGCAAGCAGTGGCGCCCTTGTCATTCCCGAGCAACACCGGTTGACTTCATCTTCAGGCATCATGGCTGCTGTCTTTGTGGGCCCCCAGCGGCAGCATGTTGTCGTCCGCTACACATTATATCTGGACTGCCACCCTCCTCTGTGGTCCAACCTCCCCAGCTGCTCTCCCTTCTACCACCCTAGCTTCTGTGCCTTCACTACCAAGCCCCTCTTTGCCCCCTAGCACTGCACCTCTACTGCTGACCATTCCCGAGCGCTCTGCCTTTTGTACCTACGCCGCCAGGTGACACGTGGTGTTCCATTTCACTGGCTACTCTGCCTGTGCCACTGCCTCTGCTTCCGAGCGCCACCCAACACTGCACCTCGATTGCTAGGAACGGTGTGGTGCTCCACCTCTGCCATCCCTAGCGGCCCTTCGCTTCAAGGTTCTGGCTGGTTTGCATGGGCATGGGGGAATAAATGTGTTTGCTGTGACCGATTGTTCATTTACAGGTTCCCCACCAGAAACATCAAGCAACACAGTGACCCTACAAGATGTTTAGTGCTTTGTACATTACAGATCAAGCTTCTGATTGTAAAAAGTGACAGAATTTATGGTTGATGGATGTGTTCAGGGTGCGTTTTAAGGTTGTGAGGTATGCATTTACATTGGAAGGATGTGTTCGTCATGTGTTTGTTGGTTTGTGGGTTTCCTACACTTGCAAGGTGAGCATTTATCGTCTTGGAGACATGTACTTTCACATGACCTGTTCTCGTCGGATTTACACTCCGGGGGACGCGTTTACAGTCGTGGGTTGCGGGCTCCCTAGAAATGGGAGATCTAGCAGGTGGGGTCCTATTACCCCACCTGGTCATTAGTTAGTGGGACTGATTAGAACTGTGAAATTTCATGCCACCCTGTTGTTATCAATTCTGTAAACATTTAAACAAGCCATAACAATTACTCCCTCCGTTTCATAATATAAGACTTTATAGCATTGTCCACATTCATATATATGCTAATGAATCTAGACACACATGTATGTCTAGATTCATTAGCATCTATATGAATGTGGACAATGCTATAAAGTCTTACATTATGAAACGGAGGAAGTATTGTTCTTCTCAAACTGTCTGTTAGAAAATTTTCCACAAGACCACTTGGAACTAATATTTCAGATATTTAATGGCCTTTTCATTGCCTATTATTTTTATGTGTGTGTATTACATTTCTGAGCATGGAACTTATATATAGATCTCTGTACAGTACTTTCCTGAGCAGTATTGTGGCTACACCTTAGTCCTTGCCATTGTATGCGTTGTAGAAATGCTTTCTAACTAGGTAGGCTCTTAATATAATGCTCAGCAGCAATTTCTGGTTTCCATCTTGTAAAGTCTTAACTGAATCTCGTTATGTTGATGAACCTTTTTTCTGTTCTCTTCATGACAGGTTTGGTTTAATGCTTTTAATTAGCCTGTTATTTACTTTTTTTTAGTCAGCAATTAGTACAAATGGCAGGCCATCCTAAGCTGGCATCGCCATTAACTTCACTTATTTACTATTTGAGGTAAAGTTGTTCTTTTGGTGCCTTTGACTGAATGCCAACTTGAGCCTTTCCTGAGCTGGGATAGTTGTGCCCAAATGGATATAGTTTGGTATAGTTTTTCATGTACAAGAAAATGGCCACATAGTATTTCAAAATAAATAAATTACTGTTTCTGACTTTTTAATCACAAGTTCACTAGTTGGCTGAGTTTTGTCTGCCTTTGTTTAAGACAAGGTCCTAGAAGCAGGTGCAGTGAGCATGCTGCAGCAGCACCGATGTCTGGAGTCTGAGGTCTGATTCTAACTTCTGTGGACATATTTAGGGAGCAAAAGCGAGGCACACAAAAGTCCACCGACGAGTAGGCTTCGTCAAAAGGGCATCCAGTTAGTATTAGGGAAGGAAGGTGGCATGCAGGAAACCCAAAGCCATCTAGTGGAGGTGGTCCGCTAGCAGAATAGGAAAGATGAGATGTATCCATGTTATGGCACTTAGAATTGAATTCGTGGGAGGTGCCATGTGGATATAGTTTGGTAGTATGGTAAAAGGATGTCTGCTCCTCTATGTTAGTTCACTCAACAGAAGAATGATTGATATTTATATCCTCCTTGTGCTATCTTGCAACTTATCATCTAATTATCTGTTTCTATTTATTAATGTGTCTATCTGCCTTATGTGCAACCCTTATGTCCTTTATGCTGTCCATTCATCATCTGTGCAGTACTTAATATTTAACCATACATCCAGTAGCCTTGTTTTCTTTTGCTCTGTTTGATAGTGCGGTGGCTTTCAAAACTCTTATTTATTCATTTATTTGTTTATTTATTTTTGGATTGGATAGTCAGAATCATTTGAATTAGAGCTGTAACAGAATAATCTTACTTGCATTAGTCAAGATCCCTCTAACTAGATTCCCACAGCACAACACAGCACAGCAACCACAAACTGGCCAGTTTACAGTCAGCTGCTTTACTGGTTGCACCTACAATGGACAAAGGTTGGTTAGTGGAAACTAGCATGTAAACAAATATGAAATCTGCAAAGATTCTTGATTCAATTAACATATTGCTAGTTTCTGCATAACTAAGATTAATTGCACTTAAAATTGTTTGTTCTCTTTACTAGCTGCATCTATGCGATATCATAATCATTAGACTTAGTTCTATAGTGTTCTCATTAACTGATACCATATTGCTATTAATGTGTTCAAATATACAGATCCAGATCGACCCAGGAATGATAAGGCAACTATCCTTAGTGATGCAATTCAAATGCTGAAAGATTTGACGTCCCAGGTGAACAAGCTTAAAGCTGAATATACTTCACTCTCAGAAGAAGCACGTGAGGTAAAGTTGTAATATGTGTATAAACAAGCAGGTCAGCCACAGCTCACAGAAATATTCAAATATCTAAATAACGCTTGTCATGGTGCTTGTAGTTGACTCAGGAAAAGAATGAGCTCAGAGATGAGAAAGTTTCACTGAAGTTTGAGGTTGATAATCTGAATACCCAGTATCAGCAACGAATGCGTGTGCTGTACCCTTGGACTGGAATGGAGCCTTCTGTTGTCATTGGGCCACCCCTGCCATATCCTTTTTCAGTCCCAGTCCCAGTCCCTATACCTTCAGGTGCTGTTCCTATGCACCCACAGCTCCAGGCATACCCTTACTTCCGAAATCAAACTTCTGGAACCGTCTCCAATCCATGCACACCTTACATGGCATACGCTCAACCCATCCATCCTCCTACTGATCAACTATCTAACCAATTCAGTGCTCCAGTTCAGCATTCAAGTAGTAATCGATCTCACTCTATGGCCCAAGACTCTAGAAGCAAGTCCTCTGCACTGCAGCAAGTAAGTTGTAGAGGGAAACATGATGACTTTGATGACGTTGCAACTGATCTGGAACTAAAAACTCCTGGTTCCTCAGCCCCTCTACAATCAGAGATTGCCAACAAGGTAAGGGTCATCCAATATTCAGTTTCACTGTAAATGATCAGCATGTTTTATCCTTGTTCAAAGTAGATCAAAGGGAGATGAGTACTTTTTTTTTGGGTGTTTGTCATTATCACAGGATTCCTCTTCTGACTTGAAAAAAAAGCAGCAGTTCATACAGGAAACTAAAGGTAGTTCTCTTACAGAAGGCAGTAGTAGTTCAAGCAGATGCTCGTCCAGTGGTCCTCCAGATGTCTCTAACAGTATTGAAGGTGGATCAGTTGCTGATGATCAACGATCGACAGTACAGACATAGACTAATATATGATGTATAGCTATCTTTTCTGACATTCCTAGGCCTGCATGTGTGGTGTAATCTGCTGGCACATCAACCTTTGCTGCTTAGCTGTGCCCACTTGATATCGGAATAGACAAATTAGGAGGCCTATAGGCAAAGTAGAACTGGTTAGTCGAAGCCAAAGCCATATTCCATGGCTATGATTATGAATGGTCGGTAGTTACCCACACTCTTCTATGGCAGTTTGAAATGCTTTCGGCGACTAGGTATGCTTGCGACTAACTTCTGCGGTTTGTCATCTAAGATATGCGTCAAGTGCCAACCAGATCTGTTGAGATAGTTCTATCCTGGAGTAGCATTTTCTACGAATATATGGTAAATTAACTAGTGATTAACCATAGAATTTATCATGGTTCAATAGTTACCTGGTAGATCAGCTACAAGTTGTACATCATACACTATATTACCATTAATTGGAGTATGTTCTTAAGTATATTATTTGACATGATTGTCAGTATCCACATTTTACTATATATAGGCGGCATGTTATTGAAGGTGGTTTGTTTCGTGTGGCATGTTATTGAAAGCAAACAAGTATTCTAGGTCGAGTGTAACATGCAAATATGCCCTTATTTTGTGAAGGACATTTTTTTTTGTCTATGTCACCACTTCAATTGTAACTTTGGTTTATACCATTGCCTTTTGGTATATTCAATCTATGTCATCCATATGTCAAAATTCTTCATAAAATGCCACTCTAATTGTAATTGTCCACCAAGGTGGAGGACTGGAGGTTAAAGTGTTAAAACACGGATGAAGGTGATTCTCTCAAGTGCTGTGAAAATGCTACCGGAATTATAACCATGAGAAATGTAGTCGATGTATTCTGCATGTATGAGCTATCACATATTCACATGAACTCATTTCACAAAAGGAAAAAAGTTCACATTTATCTCAATTATGGCGATAGTCCGAGTTTTATCCCTGATATTTGAATATGGCGCGACACGCCGCGCCGCAATGTCTAATAAGAAGGGCATGATACCATCCAGAACGTGATTTCCCTATGTGCCAAACTCTCCTCACGACAGAACTATTAAAGATAGGATTCACAAGTTCAGTCCATACAATCACATTTGATATAGCATCTCTTGGGTGTAATTAAAGAAATCATGGCCGCCAGACAATCTCATTTGACTTCAGCATTTTCATATAGCATAAATCTAGTTCGTTTTACGGTGGAATTCAAGTTGGTGGTTTGATGCTGTTGATACAACGTAAACTAATTCCATCCAGATAATCCACAAAACAATAGGGAATCTCTGATATCACTACTGAAAATAAACAACTAATGGTTGAACCAAACACTCAGTTTTTCGGTTTTCCTATCAGAGAATTTCGACTATGGAAAAATATTTCTTCATGGCGACGAAGTGTTTCTTGAAAACCTCCTTCATAATTGCCCAACTCACGATGGAACCCATCGGCAAACGACTGTACCAGTGGAATGCTGGCCTGGTCAAGGATCCTGAGAATTGGTGAAGTAGAAGAGAAGGATTGTTGGCTGTGTCACCACAGGCTGCTTCAAGGTATGCGAGGTGCTCCCTTGCAGCGCTGGTTCCATCAAATTAATGGAACTTGGGTGGGTGCCACCCTGTCGGGAAAACAACCAGATCATGCTAGGCTTCATACGGCTTCTCAAGTTCACTCTCCATTGTTTGAGGAGCTTGGTTAATGGAGATTTATTTCAACTTCTTGTTCACCATGTCTTCAACTATGTCATGGTAGTCCTTCAATGTGGTAGGAACTGACACAGCGTTGGCAGATGCACCAGGAATGTTAAAGAGTGGAGGACGACCCCTTGATGTAGAGCGTCATAAAGGATCAACATGTTGTGCGGATTGGCGTGTTGCAACTCCTAATTGTTTAAGCTGTGGATCCACATTGACTGGGATAGCACCAACTTGGGGTGGGTTAGATCCCATCATGATGTCGATGAAGCGATCAAGCTTGGCTGCTAGCTGATCCACCACCTGCCTTTGTTCTTGGATTTGTTCTTCTAAGCTTGATTGTTGTGTTCTTGACGTACTTGTGTTGTTCTCTGGAGGTGAGTTAATGCCCTGCCCTAGGAGTACCACTACGTCTTGCTCCAGTTCTCCTTCTACCGCCATATGGGCTAGTGCGCTATCAAAGTTAGCAGGATAACCTTCTCCATCCGAAGGTATGGACGGGTTGAGGTCGTTGTAACAAGGAGGATTAAGGTTCATCTCCAAGGATGACGATGATGATGACTCCAGTTCGCTAAGGTCTCCATCGTCAGTGTGATCTTCCGGCTCTTCCCTCGCTTGGGGATGTATCTTCTTCAACGCTTCTGATAGAGATGGACTTCACACGTGTATTAGCACCAGGTTGACTTGCAACTTGTGCTAGTTTATTTCGGTCTTGGGGAAGATGCGTTGTGATATCATTGTAGCAAGAAGGGTATGCGTCTGATTGGAGAACTTGGTCTCCTTTGGACGAAGATCCCTTTCCTGTGCCAATATGAAGACAAGGGGCCGAAGCTCTGGCCTCCTCTTGAGACGAAATAGTGGTTTATCTCGAGTCTTCTGAGCTAAACCACGGACGAACTTGGTTCAATTGTGGAAGAAACATCTTGGAGAAGTTTACCTTGGATTTGGTACATCTCCTCATTAGAAGGGTAAGTGAGTTCTTGTGTGACAGGTGGAGGAACCCACACAACACTAGACTCAAGCTCAGAGTGCGCTTCTAGTGCGCTGCACATGACGGCATTCTTCTGTGGTTCTTCCTGGTTCTTGCTTTCCATCTTTTGCTCAACTTCGATAAAAGGAACAGAGGGTGGTTCTTTCTCAAGGATGGCATCAACTTGAGGATTGACGATGGCTTTCGCTTGATGAGGTGCTTGTCAGCATGCTCTATTGGTGCCTGCTCAACTTCCTCCATTGGAGTAGATTCATTCTGCTCAGACTGGTTCTTTGCGATGATGTACTTGGGGCAGCATGTGTTTGCTCCTTGGATCGTTGCAGGATGGTTAGGGGGCGAGGTTGAATGGCCGTCATCTCCCTCCTTTCATCAACTGCAGGTCATACCTTTCGTGGTCTCGGGGTTAGCCGACCTAGAAGATAGTTGTATCTCATGTCTTTCTCACGTCTTTCTTTCATTCTCTTGAAGAACTTCACCGTCAGCGCGTACTTGAACTTGAGTGTGCTTCAACACTAGATCTTCAAGCTCCCTATAGAGAGCATAACAGTTGTTGCGACATCTTTCGGCTTGCGCTGGTTCTCAGAAGATGGATGTCGCTGTCTTGGTGGTGGAGGCGCAGGATGTTGTGCAGTCGAGGTAGATCTATTTTCCTCACGTTGGCCTGGTGCTTGACCCTCTCGCCTTGTAGGGGATGGAACACGGGGCACCGCTTGAGCTTCTAGGGCTTCTCGCCTTTGCCATACTTGGGCTGGACGTGAAGAGGTAGATTGATCTTGAGGCCTTGATGACCGGTTCCAATGTGAAGGCCGTGTAGCTTGTCTTTGATGTATCACTTGAGCGGGTTGAGTTTCGTGTCGAGGAGCCAACGTGCGACGATTGTGTTGAGGATGATAGCTTGATGGGTATCGCCTTGATCTGCCCCCAGCATGTGTCGATGATGATCTTGGCGCTTCGTGATCCTGAAGCCGCCTTCCAAGTTGGGTCATTCGGTCCTGCAACTCGCGAAGTTCTCGTTGCAAGTCTTCACTTCGAGGAGAGGGCGTCTAAGGAGCCGTAAAACAGAGAACTTGTTGTTCTCAGATGAACCTCCTACCGCAGATAAGTGGAGGCATGGCTCCCACGCGCTATGCTGTTGAGGGGTGTAGGTGTTGTAGTCGAAGGAGACAGTAGGTCCGGGAAGGAAAATGTGTTCTTGGTCATACCGCTTCCAGTACTCCTTTATGATGGAACGTCTTACTTCTTCCTTGATTTTGGCCGGCTCATGCGCCCATTCATCACGAAACACGTCATAGGGTGGTTCCAGAGCGCTCGGGAACTCGAACACCCTGTTAGCGACCAAACACATTAAGGGACCAGTCTTCCTCTAGAACAGTGCTCTGAGCCATGCGCGAGGAAACAAGTTGATGTAGACGCTGCTGTTTACACCCAAATTTGGCACCTATGGACGAAATAGGGAAAAATTGCCAAAGTTTGGAAAGTGCCGGGTTTCCTTCACAGGGCCGGTCAGACCGCAGGTATATGGGCGGTCTGACCAGCTAGTAGGGCCGGTCTGACCGCAGGTATGTGGGCGGTCAGACCGTCAGGGTCCGAGTCCGAGTCTGTTTTCGTCGGATCTCGGGTTTCCTTGCTCGGGAAGGCATGTCTCGTGTTTCCTTTGGTTTCTATCCCGAGTTGGACGTGGAGAAGGGCCTGTAGAGGGCAAGACCAACCCCTATTTAAGGGACAAGGCCGCTTCATTGTAAAACCCCCGAATACAATCTACTCGAATCGTTCTTTTACTATGTTTTCTATTTTACCCTAGTTTTAGTCCATCTTTGTCGGTTTGCGCCGTAAACCGTCCGCCGCCGCTGCGAGAGTGCGACACCTCTTTGTAGGTTTGTCCTGAAAACCTTCCGTTTTGCCCACGAGACGGGTAGTTATCCTCATATCGATCTAAATCGGCCTAGAGGCTGATTTTGAACTCTAAATTGGCTTCGCTAGCCGGTTTAGCTTCTCTTTTTGCAAAACCCATCTTGATTTGGCCCTGTGGCTAGATCGAGGTGGTTGGCGACTCCATATCACCGCAAGGCGTTTAGGTGTTGCGATCGTGCTTGTCGACTTGTCGAAGGGTAAGTGACTTCTTGTGTGACAGGTGGAGGAACCCACACAACACTAGACTCAAGCTTAGAGTGCGCTTCTAGTGCGCTGCACATGACGGCATTCTTCTGTGGTTCTTCCTAGTTCTTGCTTTCCATCTTTTGCTCAACTTCGATAAAAGGAACAGAGGGTGGTTCTTTCTCAAGGATGGCATCAACTTGAGGATTGACGATGGCTTTCGCTTGATGAGGTGCTTGTCAGCATGCTCTATTGGTGCCTGCTCAACTTCCTCCATTGGAGTAGATTCATTCTGCTCAGACTGGTTGTTTGCGATGATGTACTTGGGGCAGCATGTGTTTGCTCCTTGGATCGTTGCAGGATGGTTAGGGGGCGAGGTTGAATGGCCGTCATCTCCCTCCTTTCATCAACTGCAGGTCATACCTTTCGTGGTCTCGGGGTTAGCCGACCTAGAAGATAGTTGTATCTCATGTCTTTCTCACGTCTTTCTCTCATTCTCTTGAAGAACTTCACCGTCAGCGCGTACTTGAACTTGAGTGTGCTTCAACACTAGATCTTCAAGCTCCCTATAGAGAGCATAACAGTTGTTGCGACATCTTTTGGCTTGCGCTGGTTCTCAGAAGATGGATGTCGCCGTCTTGGTGATGGAGGCGTAGGATGTTGTGCAGTCGAGGTAGATCTAAATTCCTCATGTTGGCCTGGTGCTTGACCCTCTCGCCTTGTAGGGGATGGAACACGGGGCACTGCTTGAGCTTCTAGGGCTTCTCGCCTTTGCCATACTTGGGCTAGACGTGAAGAGGTAGATTGATCTTGAGGCCTTGATGACCGGTTCCAATGTGAAGGCCGTGTAGCTTGTCTTTGATATATCACTTGAGCGGGTTGAGTTTCATGTCGAGGAGCCAACGTGCGACGATCGTGTTGAGGATGATAGCTTGATGGGTATCGCCTTGATCTGCCCCCAGCATGTGTCGATGATGATCTTGGCGCTTCGTGATCCTGAAGGCGCCTTCCAAGTTGGGTCATTCGGTTCTGCAACTCGCGAAGTTCTCGTTGCAAGTCTTCACTTCGAGGAGAGGGCATTTGAGGAGCCGTAAAGCAGAGAACTTGTTGTTCTCAGATGATCCTCCTACCGCAGATAAGTGGAGGCATGGCTCCCACGCGCTATGCTGTTGAGGGGTGTAGGTGTTGTAGTCGAAGGAGACAGTTGGTCCAGGAAGGAAAATGTGTTCCCGGTCATACCGCTTCCAGTACTCCTTTATGATGGAGCATCTTACTTCTTCCTTGATTTTGGCCGGCTCATGCGCCCATTCATCACGGAACACGTCATAGGGTGGTTCTAGAGTGCTCGGGAACTCGAACACCTTGTTAGCGACCAAACACATTAAGGGACCAGTCTTCCTCTAAAACAGTGCTCTGAGCCATGCGCGAGTGTTAACGACCAGATTTGGTAATATCGGCATCGGAGGTGAAGATGAGATCGAAACGGAATTGGATATAAGGATTGATGCGGGAACAGAGTAAGAATCGGCTGGAGTCCAGATCGGCTACAACTAGAATCGGCTAAATCTGAATCAGACTGGGTTAGGTGATACAGCCGATTCCGATAATACGACTTGGTGCACAACATCGGGTTCAGTTGATATGCTTCAAGATGATTGCCGCACGTGGATAGAGTCCTGAGAAGGCAATTGTATCTATTAATTAGGATGTTTTATGTAATTTCCTTAGAGATATGCTTAGGGCAAAAATCTGCCGCAAAGACTTATGGTATCTTAGAGTTTGTTAGAGATAATAGTCGTGTCCGGTATGGACATATCTTGTAACTCTCGGGTATAAATGGACCCCGAGCCCTATGTAATTTTTAACACACGTTCAATACAATCTCGGCGCATCGCCACCCTTTTTAGTTTCGCTTTGTTTCGATGAGTTCTTGCTTTCGGGTTGAGGTGCATCGGTTTCGATCTTCAACAAGAGGTAAAACTTGTTATGACGACTTGTGTTCTCAAGATTAGTGCTTCCATCTTTATAACACTCTAATCTTGTCTATATAATTCGTCGAGTTATCATATATCTTACATAATCTTTGGCAATATGGTCATCTAACCTACAATCGGCTAACATCTGTTAATAGAAGGCGGCCGATTAGGTTAAATAGAGACGTTGGCCTAGATTATATAAGATATCTACCACTTTATGAAACATCCAGCGACTTGATTGTCTAGATATTGTTCTTCTTTTCATACTTAATGCTGCATCAGTCGAGTTTGATTTATTAAGTCGTGCTTAGAATATCAATCTCTAGCCTGCCTTCTGGTCACCAATTAGGGTAGTATCGGAGTTTCAGCCGATCTTATCTGATTTAACCATATTCGCTCTATATGCTTCAGTGACATGTTAAATCCGTCCTTTATGTCAAGATCTTATTGCATTTAAGTATATTAAACTTTTGTTTGGTATATTATACTTGTTTTGATATCTCGATATAGAGTAGTATCGGAGTATTAGCCGATACATGCTATATCTATCTGATCGGCTATGCTATAAATATATATAATCCTGTTATTAATATATATTTCGATCTAAGTGATTTATACTGTCTTGGCATGATGACCGATCTATCCCAATCACTTGATTTAAGTATATATTGATATAAGAACTATATATCGTTAATATCTACAGCTGATCGAATAGATTTAGTTCCTTATTGTCTATTTATAACCGCCGATCAATTCATATATGACATCGGCTCAAAGATAAATGATATGTCATCGGCACCTAGCCGATCGGCTATCATTTATAGATTTAATCACGAATTCTTTGTCTCTATTTCTTGTTGATTACAGGATCAAATCAACTGGTACGCTCATACATTCAAAGGCGAGCTTTGGACCTGCACTGGAGTTAAGCAGATCTCCCAGGCCTCGTGTTTTCTATCAACACGCTTTTGGCACGCCCGGTGGGACTGATAAGAAGTCAGCAAGCAATTCTTCCCCATGGCCGAGAGACCACCGCTGTCGCCATCCTCGGCTAGCCCAGGCACTGTTAAGGAAAAGATTCAGAAGTTAGGATTGACTGACGTCAATGAAGGAAACGTCGTGCCCATCGATCCAGAAAAATTCACACCTGAGCAGAAGAAAGATTTTGAAGCAATGTTGCAACAAGCACGGGATCAATTCTTGAACTCATTCATGCAGACCCGCAAGGGAACACTTGTTCAGAAGTACAAAATAAAGGTGGTTGCTGATGATCCTGGGACTAGTTCTTCTGAGGATGAAGATGGGAAACAAGCTCCAGACGGCTCGGCTCAACCGAGTGACAAAGGTGCTACTGACGATTCTCTAGGAAGTCAAGGTGACTGTCATGTCCTGATAAATTCATCCTGAAATAAAAATCATTCCCTAAAAGGAATAATAGAATTAATTAAATTCGAAAAGAAATTGGCAAACACTAAAATACGTAGAAGAAAAATTCGAATGTGGCCCGGAGAATTTTTGTTGAATTCTCCTTGGTCTAAAAGGAGCCCTCAAATTTTACTTGAATTTTCAGAGCACCGAAAATATTTATTAAGCAACAACAACAATTAACAAAGTTTATTAAAAAGAAAAAGCTAAAAATAATCCCCCTCCTCCCTTTGGGCCAAGTCTGGCCCAAAGCCTCCCTCTCTCTCTCTCGGCCAAAGTCCTCCCTTCCTCTCTTTCTCTCCCTCTCCTTCTCTCCCTCCTTCTCTTGGGCTCCCCTTCCCCTCTGATGGTGAAGCCACACATAGCTGAAAGTAGACAACGAGATCTTTCCAACAGGTACTCATTTGCCCCGTTCGCTCTCCGGAGTGAAGAGCATCGACTTCATCACATCAGCACTACTAGTGCTGTTTGCGATCTAGTTCCTCTCATAGCTGGTCGGCTTATATAGGGTGCCCACAACGGTCATAACTGACATGTGGGACCCACTAGCTGTTACCCTACCAAAAATGGCAGGTAGCCGTTGCCTGGCCGGTTCGGCCGAACCCCTGGTGGGCCCAACCGGCTCCACTTTTGGCCATTGGATTCCAATTGTTAGTGTGGTCGTGGCACAGTGAATTTTCATTGAAAAATTTTATTTTTGTTTGCTTTGAAAAAATCATTTGAAAGAATTTTCTCAAAATTCAAATCCTAAATGCAAATTTTGAAATTCGAACATGTGTTGATGCAAAAATTCAAATTGATGAAATTAAATATGCGGATACATACCAATTTAACTGTTGGCGAAGGTCGCGTCATTTTGGGTCCGACGTGCCGTTCCTCCTTCAGTTTAGTTCGCGGATTTTCCACCCGTCTCCGGAGGTGATGGAGCGGGCGTCTTTGGCTTTTCCTTCCACACCTTCTTTGGTTTCGGTGCGGGAGACGACTTCTTCTGAGCCGGCTGCTCTAGCTTCATGGCCGATATACTAGATTTTACCGGCGTCTTCCAATAACGGTTCCTGGGAAACATTGTTTCCTTTTCTAGGAAATTCTGCATGAACTTCACCAGGCCGTCCGTCTTGGGTGGCTCCACTTCGACCACTTGGATGTTCTGCGGTTTTGGCCCGTATTTGATCCGAACCATGGAGCATTGTTCGGTCCTCGGCTGGAACTCAAATTTCTCTTCCTTCCCGTTTGATATGGAAACGGATACTCCCCGTTCCCATATCGATGTTAGCTTCCGCGGTGCTAAGGAACGGACGCCCCAGAATGAGCGGCGTCTCCTTCTCTGTTGAAAGTGCATCTAGGCCCCTAATGATTTTGGTGATTAATTACAATGCGATTAGATAGGACTAACAATTTTATTCAAGTAAATGTGAAGGTTGTTATGTCCTCAATGAGTTGAAGCGTGATGCACTGTTGGTATATCTTACGATCACAGATAGAATCCGCAAGTGCACGGATATACTGATGTAGCACTTCCCCTACGGAGTATTCCAAGGGTATCGAATCCAAGGGAATGTGTGTGGTCAGATCTTCCTCCGGTTCATCCAAGGACACCAAGCAAATGATAGGCCAGGATAGAGAGGATTTTCAAGTGAGAAACAGTGTCTAGGGAAAGCTTAACTTTAATCCTAATGCAATACTTCAGGCACTGGCAACTTGCTGTTCCCAGATGTCGCTCTACTACATACCCGGACAAGGAGGAATTAAGTGATCTCGAGGGCTGTCACCACCTCTACACCAACCTCAAACGTACTGTGGGATACGCAGCAATTACTGGATAACAATTACCTAAACACCACGTCTAACCAATTAATATCTACTTTAGTGTTTATAACTCACCAAAGCAATCACTATATTTTAGTTGATTATAGTGAACGATAATCCCATATGCTGCTTAGGAACTAACCAAGAGATAATTCTCACAAGATAAATCTAAATTACTCAGGAAGAATATTATATTGAATTCAGAGTAATAAACAGAATAAAAGAAATAGGAGAAGATTACCGACAACTCTGGAATTCTTCCGACTTCTTCTATTCTACTATCTTTCTATTCTAGTATACAATATAGTACAACAGAGGCTCTTATAATTCAGCTCAAGCTTGGAAGTGTGTGTTGAAGTGAGTGAAGTGAGGTTCTTTTATAGGGCAGTTATGACGGTTGTGAGAAGGGGAAATGTCCGAACTGCCCCGTAACCGTCATTAGGGAGTGATCTAGAGCATCCCTGCCAAAACCTGGATCCAACCGCGCTCACCAGGGTTCGGCCATCTTACCTTCTTGAGTAATTGGTAAATGGAAAGATATTGATTCCAGTCCTTCTTGCTTCTCTGTCAGACTCATGGGATTTTTATGTATTTTCGCAAACCAGCTCTTTTCCTCATATTGACTTTCTCTCTTGTCTCTCAAGGATGTATATTTTCTTTTGGATCCTTACCAAGGCAAAGTGTGCCAGAATTCACCCCTATTCTAAGGCTGATATGTGGAGCTCGGTAGGGATAAATTGTGACATACCTGCATCATATATATTGCAAAGCCAAAAATACGGACTCAAGAAGATCATCAGTCATACTCCTAGATCAATGGTCTTTATTTGTGATGGAAAAGGAAAGGTAAAATATTTTGTGGAATGATGGAATAAAGAAATGATTATCCCTTTTTCCTATACCTTCTCTCCATTTTGTTCTCTTGGCATGAATATGGAAGGGGCATGGCTATATTTTCTTTCCAACATTGCTCAATATTTTGGGAGCAAGCTTTATTTCCTTCTTCTCCCCCCTTTTTTTACTCATAGCCATGCCTTTCCCTCCTTTTCTCATTTTCTTTTTGCCAAGAACTTTTCTAGGAGAAGAAAGCATAGTCTAATATAGGAGTTTATTTGAAGGAATTTTTGTGAGAAGCCGACTTCCAGTGTAGAAGCTTAGCTTAATTATATATGTGGAAAAATGAAAATGGAAATGACCCCTTGATCATGAGAGCATGAAAGATATCAAACACGAGTCACACAAATTTGACAAAGCTCAATATAATGTCCAGCAATCATATGCATAATAAGTTTGATCAAAGATATACTTGCATATGGCCTTGGTAGGTATAAAATGAAGTCAATTGGAGGATTGAGCTTTTAAAACAATTTTATTTTGAAAACAAATTCCCAAGAGTCATAACAAGAGCTGCAAGAATTCCTTTCATCTTGAATCATCTCCCATGAAGCAATTACTTTGATGCATAAGGTTCCCTAAACATGGATGGTTGTTCACAAGCACAAGTTTAGCTGAGAATAATGAATATACAAGATTAATCATGTGAAGAATTTCATTAGTTGGAAATTTTATCTTTTACTTATGCTTGAACCAATTGTTTCCTGAATTTTCAGCTCTAGTACTAAACCATGGTGGAGATATACAGATAATGGATGTACTCACCTGCTTACCTGTGAAAAGGATTGGGGCCAGCTTTGGTGACCGAACCACTCTTGCGCCTGATCCCTCTGCAACTTTCTGCAGAGTTTAGTGTTTCCAGGTGTCCAGTTATTTCATCAACTCTCAGAGTATATGCACGTCAGAAGCTGGGATATCTCCCTCACACTTATTCAAAACCTGAACTTTATTAAACATGAAACAAAAACAAACTTGGCATGCATTGGGGTTAACACCAATGAGCCACATTATTCATAGCAAGTGCTTACTTGATTGGAAAATAAAAACCAAGCACCTACTACCATTTTATTTATGGGAAAGGAGACATCTAATTAGCATAATATTTATTCTCCTTCCCCATCTCTATGAATGCATGCTTGATTTTAGCGCACAAACCGTGACTAAGGGTATCAAAATTATTTCTAATTTCAGCGAGTTCTACCCCTAGCTCCGCATTGCGATCCCTAAGCTCTATGTTCTCCTTGCGGAGTTTCTTTACTTGAACGGCGAGCTTATGGATCGAGGGCTCCGACGACTTTACTTCATCTTCTTGACATTGTCCGGCCGCCCTTACAATTGGTGGGGGCGTTAA
The DNA here is from genome assembly GCA_009805545.1 of Oryza longistaminata. Classification (NCBI taxonomy): domain Eukaryota; kingdom Viridiplantae; phylum Streptophyta; class Magnoliopsida; order Poales; family Poaceae; genus Oryza; species Oryza longistaminata. The sequence continues at coordinate 15,607,437 of CM020186.1, read as the reverse complement.
ATGACGCTTCACCTTCATAGGTGGAGGGCTACGGGATTCCGCTGCCCCCTCCTTCTCCGATGCCGTCAAAGGCAGGAGTAAACCCTTGCCATACCCACCACTGGGAGTTCGCACTCCCTGAATGTGGAACCGATCCTCCTTCGGAGTGGATGGATTAGCGGTGGGTGTGGCGATTTTGAAGAAATTCTCGATGAACCTCCGGTAGTATCCGGCCAAACCCAAAAAGCTGCGGACTTGAGTGACTGTCTTGGGTTGCTTCCAATCAGTGACGGCGGTCACCGTTTCGGGATCCACAGCAACTCCTTTAGTGGATATCACGTGCCCTAAAAACTTGACTTCGGACAACCAGAACTCACACTTACTGAGCTTGGCATACAATTGATGTTCCCGCAGCTTTCCCAACACTAGACGGAGATGCTGCTGATGGTCTTCCTCTGACTGTGAGTACACCAGTATGTCATCAATGAAGACCACAACAAACTTATCCAAGTATTCCATGAACACTTTGTTCATTAAGTTCATGAAGAAGGCAGGAGCATTGGTCAGACCGAACGACATCACCGTGAATTCATACAGCCCATAACGCGTGGTGAATGCGGTCTTCGGGATATCTTCTTCACGGATACGCAATTGGTCATATCCGGAACGAAGATCGATTTTAGAAAAGACAGTGGCACCTTTAAGCTGATCGAACAGATCATCGATCCGGGGAAGAGGGTACTTGTTTTTGATAGTGACTTCATTGAGAGCTCTGTAGTCAACGCACATCCTCTTTGTCTTGTCTTTCTTCTCCACAAAAATCACGGGAGCACCCCAGGGGGAAGTGCTCAGCCGTATATACCCCTTTTCCTTCAACTCTTCCAACTGCTTCTTGACTTCGGCCAGTTCATTTGCTGCCATACAGTAGGGCCGCTTGTATAGAGGGGTTGTTCCTGGAGCAAGATCTATCCGGAACTCAATCTCCCGCTTGGGCGGCATACCGGGTAGTTCTTCCGGAAACACGTCACCAAATTCACTGACGATGGGGATTTCTGACAGTCCTAACTGATGAAGTTCTGCACTGCCGACGGAAGTTGGGGGTGCAAAGAAAACAACCGGCTGATCTGGCCCCCGGTACAGAGTGACAGTGCGCCTTGCGCAATCCACTACTCCTTGGAATTGAGCCAACCAATTCATCCCGAGGATCACATCCAAGTTCTTGATGTCCAGAAGAATCAAATCCAAGGGAAAAGGGATTCCCTAGATTTCTATAGGAACGGCCGGGCTATAATACTTTGCTGTCATATGGCGAGGGGAGAGGGATCACGCTGCCGAACGGGGGGCTGAACGGGGCCGAGAGGGGTTGGTTCGGCCGAACCAGGGAGCTCGCCGATTGGCTCCAAAATCGCAGGGGAGCCTGGCATAGCTGCAAGGGGTTGAGCCCATACAGCGTTCACCCCTTCCATCGTGTATTCTTCCACCGGAATGAGTTGATTCGCCAGTGTAGGTTCTCCTTCAAGATTGTAGGTGTTGTTTGAGGATGAACCAATGTAAGGCATGAGAGATTTGCCAGCCATGGATGGTACAAGGATTTGGATCAAAGATTTTGAGGATGAATTTGAGATTGAATGGAGAGTCTCTTGCAAAGGAGGAAGAAAGAGAGGAACTAGCTCAGGGGCGTGATCTGATCGCTCTACCTCCAAACTCGTATCTAAACAGACTAAGGATGAGCGGGGGAGACTACCATTCAAAAACGGGGCCGAACGTGCGCCGCCTTGGTTCCGCCGAACCCTGGTGGGTCCAGCAGGCCTCCATTTTCTTTCCTAGGCCCACTAATTCCTAAGCTAGGCACAAAAAATGACAACTATACAAGGTTCTAAGCATGTAATGGATGAGATCATCATGGTTTATAATCGATAAATTCAATAACATCCACTTCATCTAAAGTTTCATTTGGTTCAAGGAAAATCTTTAAGCGTTGACCGTTTACCTTGAATATATTACCTGAGTCGTTGCGGAGTGTGATTGCCCCGTGCGAAGAGGTGTCGATGACGTCCAACGGTCCTTCCCATTTACTGCGCAATTTTCCGTGACCGAAAAGCTTAACCCTGGAGTTGAATATTAGCACTTTGTCTCCTGGCTTGAATTTCTTGATTTTTATCCTTTTGTCACGCCAGCGCTTCGTCCTTTCTTTGTATATCTTCGCGTTGTGGTAAGCCTTCTCTCTCCACTCTTCAAGTTCAGCAATTTGCATTTTTCTCCATTCTCCTGCTCCTTCAAAGTCCATGTTCTAGTTCCTGATGGCCCAGTATGCTCTGTGCTCGAGTTCTACAGGAAGTCGACATGACTTCCCGTAGACTATCTAATAAGGAGACATTCCAATGGGTGTCTTGTATGCTGTCCGGTATGCCCACAGTGCGTCCGGCAATCTATCCTTCCATCCTGTTCCCATTTTGTTGACCGTCTTCTAAAGAATATTCTTGATTTGTTTGTTTGATGTTTCTGCTTGACCGCGGGTCTGTGGATGGTAAGGAGTGGTCACATTGTGTTTAGCTCCCATCTCTCAAAGGAGGTCTCGGAAGGTTTTGTCAATAAAGTGAGAACCTCCATCACTTATGACCATCCCAGGGGTACCAAATCTTGGGAAGATGATTTCCGTGAACATCTTTTTGGCATGCTTCGCATCTGCGGCACTGCACGGCATAGCCTCAGCCCACTTGGAGACATAGTCGACTGCCACCAGAATGTACTCGCAGTTGCGAGACTTAAGGAAAGGTCCCATAAAGTCTAGCATCGAATATCTCGACTTGCAAATTGTATGTGAGGGGCATTGCATCATGAGCGGCGATTCCTCCTTGCCTCTGCCAGCTTGTGCATCTTCTAACGAATTCTTTTGAGTCTTCGTACATTGTTGGCCAGAAGAAGCCGCTCTGCCAAATCTTGGCCTGGGTGCGGAATGCACCATAATAGCCACCGTAAGGTGAGGCATGACATCGCTCTATGATCTTAAGTCCTTCATCAGTCGGCACACATCTTCGTAGTAAGCCATCGGAGCAGACCCAATATAAGTATGGCTCATCCCATATATGACGGCGACTTTCGTATTTCAGCTTCCGTTGATTCTCCCCTGGTGGTATGTACTTGGATACCATGTAATTCACTATGTTGGCATACCACGGGTTGGAGTCGCGAACCGTCATCAGCATGTCATCTCTCAATAACTCATTTATCGGCTGTTCCTGCGTGTCAGTGATCTACAGCCTAGACAAATGATTTGCTACGGAATTTTCTACTCCCTTTTTATCCTTAATACAACAAACCCTCGTATATATATATAATTTCTAAGTCAAATTCTTGGAGCAGCAAAATCCATCTTAAGAGACGCGGTTTAGCATCTTTCTTAGTGAGCAGGTACTTCAAAGCAGCATGATCAGTATAGACTATCACCTTAGCTCCCACCAAGTAAGACCTAAACTTATCAATAGCAAAAACAACCGCGAGAGCTCTTTTTCGATAGTCGCATAATTCAACTGACCTCCCGTCAGAGTTTTGCTAGCATAGCAGATTGGATGATGCTTCTTATCCTTGGTTTGGCCCAAGATCGCACCAACGGTGAAATCACTTGCATCACACATGATCTCGAAGGGCAGAGTCGAATCAGGAGGTTGAATGATTCGAGCGGAGACGAGTGCCTTTTTGAGAATTTCAAAAGATTTCAGGCACGCGTCATCGAACTCAAAGGGCGCATCCTTGGCCAGCAGATTGGTAAGAGGTCGGGCGATTGTAGAAAAGTCCTTCATGAACCTTCTATAAAAGCCGCCGTGTCCTAAGAAGCTGTGGATCCCTTTGATGTTTACAGGAGGAGGAAGCTGATCTATAGCATCAATTTTAGCACGATCAACTACGATTCCTCGTTCGGACACTCGATGGCCAAGAACTATCCCTTCACGGACCATGAAATGGCACTTTTCCCAGTTAAGTACCACATGCTTCTCTTGCCATTGTTGTAAGACTGTCTAAATTCTGCAAACAATGACCGAAGGTCTTTCCATAGACAGAGAAGTCATCCATGAAGACTTCCATAATGTCCTTGTTGACGGTCATTATCGACCAGTTTCGACCGTCAATATTAACCAAAGTATGAAGACTAGCTATGCTTGCAATGCACCAATTCCAAATAAAATATCTACTTCCACTATATACTATGCTACTAACATGTATGCAGGAGAAGCACATATAAATGGAGGAGAATCGACAGAAAATAGACAAACGATCAATTAGATGCTGTCGAGAATCAGACTTATGGATAGATGGGCTAAGAACTCAGAAAAGACATGATCAATTAAGCCCAAAATTCCATGTTTTGGAATGAGGAGCCAACGAGTCGGCCTGCCAAAAAATTGGGCCGTTTGGGCCAGATCATGGTTCGGCCGAACCCCCATCACAGCCATTCAGGCTGGGGTTTGGCGTGGACGCTCCGGATGAACTCCTGATGGCGGTTGCGGGGCATTTCCGACAGTTCCCATGCTCTACAAACGTCATACCTGCCTATTTAAGGACCTCATCTCCTTCACTTTCAACACACACTCAAGCAAGGATCAACGCTCTCTACAAAGTTAGTAGTAGTGTTAGTGGTGTAGAGTTTGAATAGTTCCAAGTCCACGGAGGCTTCGGGGAGTTCGGTAAAGGTTCTATAGCTTTTCCTTTCTTCTTTGTAAGACTTCCATTTATCAATATAATATTCTTCTTTATACAAGTACGGTACTTTATTCCAACCATAGAGTATGAGTATTAGTCTTAGTTTATTCATAAGTAGTATAATCTGTGTAGTTAAACCTTCTGGGATTTGCATTGATGCTGGTATAATGTCTGATTACCAGGTCATAATTCTGCTCTGGCTAGGCCGAGAGCTATGGCCCGGGGACTGAGGTGCTCTGCACCGATTGCAAGGCTGTAGAGTAATAAGTACATGCTCTACAACCGCCATACCTGCCTATATAAGGAGGGGCACACTCTCTTCTCCAACACACACTCAAGCAAGGATCAAAGCTCTCTACAGAGTTAGTATTACTGTTAGTGGAGAAGAAGTAGAATAGTTCCAAGTCCGCGGAGGCTTCGGGGAGTTTGGTAAAGGTTCTATAGCTTTTCCTTTCTTCTTTGTAAGACTTCCATTTATTAATATAATATTCTTCTTTATACAAGTTCGGTGCTTTATTCCAATCATAGAGTATGAGTACCAGTCTTAGTTTATTCATAAGTAGTACAATCTGTGTCGTTAAACCTTCTGGGATTTGCGTTGACGCTGGTATAATGTCCGATTACCGGGTCATTAGTCTACTCTGTCTAGGCCGGGAGCTATGGCCTGGGGACTCAGATGCAAAGCACCGATTGCAAGGCCGTAGAGTAATAAGTAGTAACTTAAGCATGGGGTTTAGGTTATCACTTATCATTATTTGGGGGTATATTCTCTGTGTGATTTGCAGGCCGCTGATGGTGACAGCTCAGTACGGGCGTCTCCCCCGCAGTTTATATTCCTACATACAATTTCCTGGGGTTGGATACACCTCCGTATCCTACTTCGGTTGGAGGGTTATGACGGGTTGTCGTAAGAAACTCGGCAACCCGGGGTAACTTTGCGATGCATCGGGAGGGCATAGCTATGCTGCATTGTTAAAGGGGTTATACTACATAGTGTATACTAGTTAGAATATACTAAGATGTTGTATACTAGAAGTATAGGAATAGAACATATCTAAACTACTACCATTTAGCCATAATTAGGAGATGTAGGAGTTAGCTAAATCCTTAGCTGTGTGTCACTCTACCCTTAAGCTTAACTTACCCCTGCATAGACCTTGATAGAGTGGTGTATGATATTAGTAGTGACGACGAACCTCGTTCGCCCGACCATTCTTTAGCCGACGAGGGAGAAGGGGGAGAAGGGTACACGAGGGCAAATAAGTTAATGTTTTACAGTTATGTATTCATTAATACGTACGTTCATGAACTCATATCATAATATGTACACTTACCTCAACAGATTTAGATAGCTTAATTCACAAACAAATAGCATGCTTAATTAGATGTAGCATGCATTGATAAGAGCACAGGCAAAATTTGAGCAAATACTACATAAAACATAATTTGTAGATATGTTAATGATTTATTGAGATACATTAAGAAGAATATATACTAGTCATACCTCTTAGACTGTAGATATTTCCGGATTTCGTTGAGGTGGTGGCGCACGTCACATGAGTCAGACAACCGTTGTTCCCCAAATTCCAAGAGGATATTATTGAGAAGATTTTTTATATCTGGTTTTTGAGATACTGAAACAATTGCCTTATAGTCAAATTGTCCATCCAATTTACAATAAACTTGGTTAGCGAGTGTAGTCTTGCCGATACCCCCAATTCCTACTATAGATACCACCTTCAGTTTTTTGTTTCCATCCATCAACCACTTAATAAGTTCTTCCACATGACCTTCGATTCCAACTAGACTGGTTGCATCAGTGTACAGTGCAGATACCCGTGGATCAATCGCCACATAACTAGACATGGATATTTAGTCATCAAGCTTATACCTTTCATGGCGATTGTTGATTTCCACGACTTGGACCTTGAGCTCGTCGATTTGTTTGGCGATTTTACTACGTGCCCTTAGTGACTTGAACCTCTTAATAATCTCTTGAATGAACCCAACCTCAGCTTCGTTCTTGGTAGGGCTGTGGATGAAGTTGTTAACGCAATCTTCGATGTCATAGGCTGCCTCTCTCACTTGGTTTCTCCACTCCCTTGTTAGCGGGTCGAGCTCATCGATGTCCTCCAGCGTCTCAAGGAGAGCATTCATGGTGCTCAGCTCATCCTTGAGCAAAGCCACCTCTTTCTGCATCCTCTTGTGCTTTTGGTACTCTGTCCCCAACAGGATAGTGAGCTTGGTGACGAGAGATCTCATCGCTCCTGCCGATGAGCTCACCACCACCCCTGCCATCGCTATTTGCTAGTAATATTTTTGGATGCTGGCTTGTCGTGTGATCTCAATACATGCAATTGTTGTACATGGCATAATAACATGTAGGATATATGCAATGTTGGTCTTCAGTCAATGGCCTCCTTTTCTCAATGCCAAGCTATCTTCTTGTGTTCACATCCTATTCTGTTGGCCTAATAAATAGAGGAGAATCGACAGAAAATAGATGAACGATCAATTAGACGCTGTCGAGAAGCAGAATTGTGGATAGATGGGCTGATAATTCAGAATTAACATGAGCAAACAAGCCCATAATTCATACCATTAGGCTGAGGATCCACTGCGAGATACACCTGCCAACTGGTGGGCTGATTGGGCTCAGTAGCTAGCCCGATACTGAGCCCGATCAGCCCAGCTCTTCACTAGCTGGTAGTATCCACATCTCATGGCGGTTGTGACCGGTTCTACCTGAAATAACCGCCGTGGACACTTGTCACAAGGAGAAAGATGCTCTTTGGATGCTTCATCATGCCACTTGTCATGAGGAGAGCAAAGATGCTTCTAGGATGCTTGGAGCATCTCCACACTCCCAAGGCACCTCATGGCCTATAAATACCCCTCCTCTCATTCATTCCCTCACACACTCAAGCAAGGATCAAAGCTCTCTACAAAGTTAGTGTTAGTGTTAGTGGAGTAGAGTTAGAATAGTTCCAAGTCCGCGGAGGCTTTGGGGAGTTCGGTAAAAGTTCTTTAGCTTTTCCTTTCTTCTTTGTAAGACTTCCATTTATTAATATAATATTCTTCTTTATACAAGTTCGGTGCTTTGTTCCAATCATAGAATATGAGTACCAGTCTTAGTTTATTCATGAGTAGTATAATCTGTGTGGTTAAACCTTCTGGGATGCATTGATGCTGGTATAATGTCTAACTACTGGGTCATTAGTCTGCTTAGGCTAAGCCAAGAGCTATGGCTTCAGGACTTAGTTGCTCTACACCGATTGCAAGGTTGTAGAGTAGTAAGTAGTATTTTATGCATGGAGCTTAGGTTACCGCTTATCATTATTTTGGGGTATATTCTCTGGGTGATTTGCGGGCCGCTGATGGTGACAGCTCAGTACGGGTGTCTCCCCGCAGTTTATATCCCTACATACAATTTCCTGGAGTTGGATACTCCTCTGTATCTTGCTTTGGTTGGATGGCTATCACAGGTTGTCGTAAGGAACTCGGTAACCCGGGGTAGTCTTGCGATGCATCGGGAGGGCATAGCTATGCTTAGACTTAGCTATGCTGCATTGTTAAAGCGGTTATACTACATAGTGTATGCTAGTTAGAATATACCAAGATGTTGTATACTACAAGTACAGGATTATAACATATCTAAACTACTACCACTTAGCCATAATTAGGAGATGTAGGAGTTAGCTAAATCCTTAGATGTGTGTCACTCTACCCTTAAGCTTAACTTACCCCTACATAGACCTTGATGTATACAAGTAATATATAAACCATTAGCATAGTACTCTCTTATCATATCTTCCCTTGGAATTAAACAAATACGATACCTTGGAATACTCTCGGGTGAAATGCTACAATGGTATATCCGTGCGCTTGCGGATCTTATCTGTAACCATAATATACCAGGATTATTTCTAGTGCTATTGCTGGGAATTATATTTCCAGTAGTATCGCTAAGAAATACCAGCATGGACTGAGTCACCACCCTTCCTCCATGTGCCTCTTCCCCACTTCCCACATGAATTCCGCGCAAAATCAACCTACGTGAGCTCGCAGTGCCCAAAATCATGGTCCCCACTCCGCTCCCTCGCTTAGCCACTCGCTGTCCTGTTCTAAGCGAGCACCACCGTCGCTAGCGGCCATTGTCACACACTTATTTTTAGAATTTATATTAAAATGAAAACCAATTTACTAAGTAAATTAAATGTGTAAAATAAAATTTCATTTAAAAAGTCACGGTTGGGAATATTTTGCTAATATTCTCCATGCCCTAGAGTACTCTCTAAAATTTCCCGTGAATTCTCATAGCTCAATAAGTAATTTTAATAATACAAAGTTCATTTCATCAATTAATTAAATAGATAAAACTAATTGAAGTTCCCTTCATGGCTTTGGACCGTTTTTGGCCCATCCTGCTCCGCAAGTATGTTTGGAAAAAGTACATGGAAGGTCCCTCATCTTGTCATTGGATTACAAAATCATCCCCCAGCCGCAAAACCTGATATATGACGTCCATCAACTTACAAAAGCGGGATACTTTGGGTCCTTAGGTGGTTTTAACCTCGGTTTTGTCCGACGTTGCGGCTGAGTCGGCGTGGAACCCATGTGGGGCCCACATATCAGGATGCCACGTCATCATCCTCTCTCTTTCCTCTCCTCTCCCTTCTCACGCTGACTCAGCCGCCACGTAGACCAAAACCGGGTTCAAAACTACCGAAGGACCTCGGGTGACTGGTTTTGTATAGTTAAGGGACCCTGCATATTTGGTTTTGCTGTTCGAGGACGTTTTTGTATCCGGGTGACAAGTTGAGGGACCTTTGGTGCACTTTTTCGTCTCTCTTTTCTCTCTCGCAAGCTGGCTCCCTATCCGATGGCATAGGTGCACCCATGGCCCACCTTGGCCTTCCCATACTTCAAACTTGAGTTGGCCCATGTGACTCAAGGCGGGATAGTATCCTCTGCCATTCCAACTGGGATGGCAGAGGGCTACAGTGATCCATGCCATTGGCTACTTACAGTCGTCGGATCAAGTTGGACGCATGAGATCAATCGCTACAGTAATTGCAATAAAGTAAACAAACAGTGATTTCCACTGTTTGTACACTGCTATTCACTGCTCGCTACTGCAGCAATGGCAAAACACTGTAGTACTAATCACATTTGGCTGTTCCCCTCTGCCATTTACCCCCTAATTAGGGTTAGGCAGAAAAAGACTGAACCGAAATGACTGAGACCGAAACCGAATTAACCGAGACCGAAAAATTCGGTCAGCACTTTCTACTAACCGAATTTAGTTTGGTCAATTCGGTTTTGGGGCTCGGTTAACCGAATTGACCCAAAAAACCGACATATACTATTGGCCCATTAGGCCCAATACTTCCTCAGCAAAAGCAAAACCTTATCCAAATCCAACCCACCACCACCAGCAATCCAACATCCTCCTCTCCATCCACATCCCCATCCCCATCCCCTCCTCACCCGTCAGCCGTGCACAGCCTAATGATCTTCGAGTCCTAGTTGCACCTCGTCAGCGGCGACAGCGACGGGAGGTAGCTCTGCTTGCTACCTGCTCGATCGATGCACCAAAATTAAGATAAATTTCGGATTTGTGCGAGAAATGTTGTTTTAATTTGTAAACGACGTACGGCATCGACTACGAACCGCAAGACGTGAGGAATGAGATGTACTCCAAAAAGATCGCCTCCATGCCGTCGGCGAGGTCCTGGACGAGGTCATCCCTCGCGCTCACCGGAATGCCGAAGAACTTGTCGACGGTCGCCTTGGCCAGCTTCATCAGCTCCACTGCCGACTGCGTGTAAGGCCCGTTCTTGGATCTCGGCATCCAGCTCTAAACAAATATGCAATTCTTGAGACTGCACCGTGCAGACACCTGTTCCATTGTGATCGCACGGCCGTCGTCGTCGCCGATGGGCAGGCCGGTCGACGGGT
>CM020186.1:15556551-15594519 GCA_009805545.1 Oryza longistaminata | reverse complement strand
TCCACGTCAGGGTTTAAGCGAGGAATATCTCAACCTAAATAGGGAGTTATTGGAGGCTCCCTGTTGACTGGTTGAGGTGGGGGTCGGAATGCCACACGCGCGCGCGCGCCGAGGCCGAGGGCGAGGCGAGGCGTGGCTGGCTGGCTGCGGCGTGCGTGCGTCAGGTCGCTATTCTTTTGCAGCCACTAACCACGTTCCCACGACTTTCTCCGCAACAGCGCGTCCACGTTCCCACGACTGCCTCTCTCTCCTGATAGATAAGGAGGCCGCGAGTCCGATCTGTTCCAATCGCTTCTTTCCCGGTGTTAGTTCCTCCTCCTCCGCGCCTGTGCTGCTCTCGCTTCCTCGCTTCTGATCTCTTGCGCGCACGAGAGATTGAGTGCCTCCCGCACGACTGCTCGCCATGTCTGGAGTTGCCGCCGCCGCTGCTGGAGGAGATGGCGGAGGTGGTGCGCCGCCGCCGCCAGGAGCTGGAGCCGGAGGTGGTGCGCCAGGAGGTGCTGCGAACAACAACATCAACGGAGGCAATTCTGCCTCACAATCCAGCGGAGGGCCATTCTCGGGGTATACCCTTCTCCTGTTCCCATTGTTAATAGCGCTTTACTGTTGTTGTTATGTGCGCTATGTTCCTGTTCATGTTATTCATGATGTGCGCTATGTTCGCTATGTTCCTGTTCCTGTTATTCATGTGCGCTATGTTCCTGTTCCTGTTATTCATGCGCGCTATGTTCCTGTTCCTGTTATTCATGATGCGCATAGTATGCTACTGGTTATGTTAAGATCACCCTACACTGCTTATGCCATGATTATTGCTTTAACATTTTGGATTAAAATATGCCGATTAATGACTATATTTCCAACAATCCAAAAACCTGATAGGTCATTTTCGGTAGTTGGCTTTGCTGTTGCACGGAAACCACATGCATTTGATGGTTCTAACTATAAGAGGTGGAAAGCACGTGCACTACTGTGGTTGACAGCGATGCAATGTTTCTATGTTTCACGGGGCAAACGAAGTGAACCACCTCTTTCTCTTGAGGAAGAGGCTAAGTTCGAGGCTTTGGATTGCCTGTTCCGTGGAGTATTGATCAGTGTACTCGCTGACAACATAGTGGACGTGTACATGCACATGCCTTCTGGGAAGGACATGTGGGATGCACTTGAGGCCAAGTTCGGAGTTTCCGACGCCGGCAGTGAGCTGTATGTCATGGAGCAGTTCTATGACTACAAGATGGTCGATGACCATTCTGTAGTAGAACAAGCTCATGAGATTCAGATGCTGGCTAAGGAACTTGAGAACAACAACTGTGAGTTGCCGGACAAGTTTGTGGCGGGTGGCATTATTGTCAAATTGCCACCTTCTTGGTCGGACTTTGCCACTTCTCTAAAGCACAAAAGACAAGAGTTCAGTGTTTCTGATCTCATTGGCTCTTTGGGTGTTGAAGAGAAGGCGAGGGCAAAGGACAACCGGGGCAAAAAGGTTGAGGGAGGTTCTAGTGCCAATATGGTATAGAAGAAGAACCTTCATGCATCCCACAATAACAAGAAAGTCAAGCCTGATGTCAAACCCAAGGCTACAACCAATTTTAAGAAGAAAGGCAAGGGAAAGGCAAAGGGAGACTGCTTTGTGTGTGGCAAGTCTGGGCATTGGGCCAAGGACTGTCCTGAGCGTAAAGACAGGAAGTCTACCAACATGGTCATTAGCGAGGGCGGAGGAACATCGGGGTACGGTAAATTATTACCTACAGTTCTCTCTGTTTTTCATTCACCAGATTGGTGGGTTGATACTGGTGCTAATATTCATGTATGTGCTGATATTTCCCTGTTTTCTTCTTATTAGGTCGGGAGAGGTTCCTCCTTGTTGATGGGAAATGGGTCAGTTGCGGCTGTTCATGGTGTTGGTACGGTCGATTGGAAGTTTACTTCAGGAAGGACTGTGTAGCTGAAGAACGTGCAACATGTCCTTTCAATAAAGAAGAATCTAGTTAGCAGCCCTCCACTGTGTAGAGAAGGTTTTAGACTTGTGTTTGAATCCAATAAATGTGTCGTATCTAAATATGAAACTTTTATTGGAAAATGTTATGACAGCGGAGGCTTGTTCCGCTTTTCTTTGGATGACATGTGTAATAATAATAATAATGTTGTGAACCATACTAGCGAGAATGATGAGTCCAATGTATGGCATTCGCGACTCTGTCATGTGAATTTCGGTTGTATGACGTGCTTGGCTAACGTAAGTTTAATTCCAAAATTCACTTTGGTCAAAGGTTCCAAGTGCCATACTTGTGTTCAATCGAAACAACCTCGCAAGCCTCACAAGGCATCTGAGGCGAGGCGACTGCTCCTCGTCTTCTGTTCGTCGTCGACCGTACGTCTGCATCACCATGTCTGCCGCACCTGCACCTGGAGATGGCGCGCTGGGAGCCGGAGCTGGTGCACAGAACGACAACACCAACGGAGGCAGTTCTGCCTCACAATCCAGCGGAGGGACTTTCACAGGGTATAATCCTCTACTGCTATTTCAGTTTTTGATATTTCTGTTAGTCGCAATGCAATTGCGTTATGTGTATGATGATGATGATGCTTATTCTACCTTAAGCATACTCCTGTTTATGTTTGATTTTATCACTAGATCACCTCACATTGTTCATGCCATGATTATTGTCTTAATATTTTTGATTAAAATATGCCGATATATGAGTATATTTCCAACAATCCAAAAACTTGATAGGTCTTTTTCGGTAGTTGGCTTTGCTGCTGCACTGAAACCACATGCTTTTGATGGTTCTAATTATAAGAGGTGGAAAGCACGTGCACTACTGTGGTTGACAGCGATGCAATGTTTCTATGTTTCATGGGGCAAACGAAGTGAACCATCTCTCTCTCCTGAGGAAGAGGTTAAGTTCGAGGCTTCGGATATGCTTCCGTGGAGCATTGATCTGTGTACTCGCTGACAATATAGTGGACGTGTATATGCACATGCCTTCAGGGAAGGACATGTGGGATGCACTTGAGGCCAAGTTCGGTGACGCAACACCTTGTTCCTTCAATTGCACATGACCAAGAAGGAATTTGGTGGTGAGGCTGGATCCATTGCAAAGACGACTCCGAGAGCTTTCCATCAAGTACTCACGGGCCGAAAACGGATGTCGTATGCAGATTCGGCGGCCGTTTGAAGTCAGCAGTGTCGCAGGTGGCCGAATCGAATTCTAGCACTTGGAGGACTTGAACTCGATATCTTGTTGTTCATCCACGATGCGTGCAACGGATGTATCCGTAGTAGCCATGGTCACATCAACATAAGTAAAATCTTCTTGGATCTCGATCTGTGTAGGATATGTTTGCTCTGTCGGCACTCAGAGACATATCTTGAGTTGGGAGACATGGAACACGCCGTGGACACTTCCCAATGAAGCTAGCAAGTCGAGCTGATAGGCAACTTCTCCTTTTCTACTCAAGATTTTGTATGGGCCAAAATATCTCGGTGCAAGCTTCCCTTTCGTGTTGAACCTTCTGACTCCCCTAAGCGGAGTGACTCACAAATACATATAATCACCGGCTTCGAAAGCAAGATCTTGACGACAATTGTCTGCATAGCTCTTTTGTCTATTCTGGGCCACCTTTAGGTTCTTCTAGACAATCTTAACTTTGTCCTCTGCTTCTGTAAGAATATCGGTCCCAAAGACATGATGTTCCCCTATCTGATCCCAAAGGAGCGATGTTCTACACTTTCAGACGCACAAAGCTTCGTATGGTGCCATTTGTAGACTGGACTGATAACTGCTGCTGTACGAAAATTCTGCATAAGGGAGACTCTTATCCCAAACTTTCTCAAAATCAAGGACACAAGTCCGAAGCATGTCTTCAAGGATCTGATTGATTCGTTATGTTTGCCATCTGTCTGGGATGATAAGCGGTGCTGAAATGAAGGATTTGGGAGTGATTGATGTTATTCTTGACATTAAGCTACTGAGAGGAGATGAGGGTGAGACTACACTTGTGCAATCTCACTATGTGGATAAGGTCTTGAGTCAATTTGGTTATAGTGACTGCAAGCCAGTTCCTACTCTTTATGATCCCAGTGTGGTATTAAGGAAAAACCATAGAATAGCAAGGAATCAACTACGATACTCTCAGATCATTGGTTCATTGATATACTTACCTAGTGTAACGAGGCCTCATATCTCATTTGCTGTGAGCAAGTTGAGCCGGCTTGTCTCAAATTCAGGAGAAGATCACTGGTATGCTCTAGAAAGAGTAATGTGCTATCTAAAAGGGACAATGTGCCATGGAATTCACTATGCGGGGTACACAAAAGTACTGGAGGGCTATAGTGATTCAAACTGGATATCTGATGTTGATGAGGTAAAAGCCACAAGTGGATATGTGTTCACACTTGGAGGTGGCGCTGTCTCCTGGAAGTCTTGCAAGCAGACCATTGTTGGTATTTCTTAACGACATTACTAGAAATATAATTCCCAGCAATGGCGCAGAAATACTTGTAGTATATTATGGTTACAGAGTTCATCCGCAAGCGCACGGATATACCATTGTAGAATTTCACCCGAGAGTATTCCAAGGGTATCGTATTTATTTTATTCTATGGGAAGATCATGTAGAGAGAACTTGACTAATAATTTATATATTACTTGTGATAATCATATCCTAAACAGGGGTTGAGATAAACCAGGGGTAGAGTGACACACAAGCATCAGCTACTCATTCTCATAATATATTATCTAGGCTAAGTGGAAAGAAAAGAGAAAGATAATCTATTCCTATACTTCTAATATACATTGTATACATACATTCTAGTTAACCGATATACTAGCTAATACCCTCCCAGGATAGGTTCGGCTAAATGTTGATGGTCGTTATCGATCAGTTTCGACCGTCAATATTACCAAAATAGAGGAGAACTAGTGATGCTTGCAATGCATATATTTGTTAGAATAATATCATTCCAGTAGTATTAGGTATACTAACCTTTTTGCAGAGAATTACAATAAAGTGGAGAATCGACATCAACTCAGATGATAAATCAATCGGACGATGTCGAGAATCAGACTTATGTGTGAATAGGCCAAGAACTCAGAATTGACATGATGAATTGGGCCAAAATTCACAAGTCTACGAAGTGATGCAACGGAGGAGGCTACCTGCCGATTTTGGGCCAAGTTGGGCCGGCCCCTGGTTCGGCCGAACCATGACGAACCTCCCTCTCCACCGTTGGATGTGGGGTTTGGCAGGGACGCTCCAGATCTTCTCCTGATGGCGGTTGCGGGGTACTTCAGACATTTCACAGCAGTTACAACCGTCATACCTGCCTACAAAAGGACTTCACCTTCTCACTTCACTCACACACCTCAAGCAATAGCTCTCTCATTTCTCTCAAATTTAGTTTAGTAGTATCTAGCTGGTGGAATAAGATTAGGGTAGAAATCAGGAGTACGGAAGTCTTCGGAAGAGTTCGGGTATGGCTCTAGCAGCTTTCCATTCCTCTTTTGTAAGCTTTGTACTTTTATTAGAATACTCTTCTAAATACATTTATGGTATTGAAATACTTTCCGAGTATATGAATGCCTACTTTACATTATGTTCTTGTTATACTGAATATACGGCTAGCTTATTTGGGAGATGCTTTGGTGCGAGTATAATGTTTGCTCGTGCAATTACTCTATGTCATGACGATGATATTAGAGTAGTATATGGTAGTTTAGACGTGGTGTCTAGATTACGGGATATCATTATTTGGGGTTATATATTACGGATGAGAGGTGGGCCGCTGATGGTGACAACTCAGTACGGGTATTCCTCCGCGCCGGTATATAATCCTAAGTTAATTCCCTAGGGAGGGTATTCCTCCGTATTTAGCCCCAGTTGTATGGTCATGACGGGCTGTCGTATGGAACTCGGCAGTCAAGGGTGGCTTCTCGAAGTACCAGGAGGGCATCGGAAAGAGGGTATTAGCTAGTATATCAGTTAACTAGAATGTATGTATACTATGTATATTGGAAGTATAGGAATAGATTATCTTTCTCTTTTCTTTCCACATAGCTTAGATAATATATTATGAGAATGAGTAGTTAAAGCTTGTGTGTCACTCTACCCTTGGATTATCGTAACCCCTGCTTAGAATATGATTATCACAAGTAATATACAAATTATTAGTCAAAGTTCTCTCTACATGATCTTCCCACGAGATAAAATAAATATGATACCCTTGGAATACTCTCAGGTGAAATGCTACAATGGTATATCCGTGCGCTTGCGGATGAACTCTGTAACCATAATATACCAGAAGTATTTTTGCGCCATTGCTAGAAATTATATTTCTAGTAATGTCGTTAAGAAATACCAACACCTAACCACTAGGTTCGGCCGAACCATGGGCTGGGCCATCCCGGCCCATCTTCGGCTAGCGGCCTCCTCTATTGCTTCACTTTGTAGACTTGTGAATTTTAGCCCAATTCATCGTGTCAATTATGAGTTCTTGGCCCTTTCATGCATAAGTCTGATTCTCGACATCGTCAGATTGATTTATCGTTTGAGTTGTTGTCGATTCTCCTCCACTTTATGGTCATTCTCTTCAAAAGGTTAGTGAAACAAACACTAGTGGAATATTATTACTCTAACATGTATATGCATTGCAAGCATTACTAGTTCTCCTTTATTTTGGAAATATTGACGGTCGAAACTGATCGATAACGACCGTCAACAACCATCTTAACGAGGTCAACAATGGAAGCAAAACTCATAGCATTAGATACTGTCACAGTTGAGGCCGAGTGTCTTCATGAACTCCTAATGGATTTGCCGGTGGTTGAAAAACCGGTACCAGCTATCCTGATGAACTGTGATAATCAAATAGTGATTATTAAGGTGAACAATTTGAAGGGGAACATGAAGTCATCCAGGCATGTGAAAAGAATACTGAAATCTATTAGAGAGCAGAAAAACTCCGGAGTTATAGCTTTGGACTATGTCCAGATATCTAAAAATCTAGCGGATCAGTTTATTAAGGGACTATCACGCAATGTGAAAGACAGTGCATCGAGGGAGATGGGTTTGAGACCCACTTGAGTTGCACAATAGTGATAACACGTCCTTTGTGATCGGAGATCCCGTGAATTAGGATGGAGAAACAAACTATTGGGTTACTGGGAGGAGAGACCCTGAAAGTGGCTGTACTTCTCTCCTTGTGTGTATGGAAGGATGGTATATACCTTAAAGTGTCCCTAGTGGCTTTTCTTAAAGCAAAAATGTTGGTCTACAAAACATCTTAGAAGGAACACACCTATATGAGTTTGACTGCTAGTCATAGTCTATAAGATTTGTGTGCTCTCTAGATTCTCATGAAATGCCTAGAGTTTGACTTATACACTGTAAACAGAGGGGATGGAAACAGCGGCCCAGTACCAGTCAAGGATTTGAGTAAAGCCTGACTGCACAAAACTGACAATTCAAGGCATAGTCCATAGTTCAGTTGGTCTGGTGTAGCTCATTTTCTAGGTGAAAGTTTAACATAACAGTCTCTACTGAAATACTAGTATAACAAACAAGTTCAGATTTGAGAGCATTTTTGTGAGCCATTAAATTTGGTGGGGATTGTTGGAATAATGGGCTAGGCCCAATTTATTCTCAATTAATTCTATTGGCCCACAATTAATGCTATGGGGATTAATATCATCTTGGAAATTTCAATAGGGAGATCTCAACTTAAATAAAGAGCTATTAGAGACCCTATTGACTAGTTGAGATGATGGTACGATTGCCACACGCGCATGCGTGCGCCGAGGCGAGGTAGGCAGGCGGCGGCTGCTGCTGCTCTCTGTGTCTCTCGTTATTTTGTAACGGACGAGAATTCAATCATCGTTAATTCGACTAATCAATTCTGTAACGGACGAGAATTGAATCGACGTTACTTCGGCTAATCAATTCTGTATTGATGAGTGAATGAATTCCAACAGATTGATTTCGCTGTTAATTACATAATTCAATTGGATTGATTTCGATTTAATTACTCCTAAATGATACTCCCTCACGCACAATATAATCTCACCTACGGGACGGGCAGAGAGAACCCTGTTCATCCTCTCACAATGTGCTTCCTCGTTGGTTCCTCTCTGTTTTGTTCATGTGCTAGCCACTGCTTTCCCCGGTCTTGTTCACCTGCATGCACGGGTAAACGGGACGAGCAGGCCTCCGGAACTCCGTCCGCTTGAGTAACTGCACGCGTAGGCGGGTGATCAAGTTTCTAAGCGTGCGATCAAGTTTTTAGGAAGCGCTCTCAGGCACTACTGCTTTGCCCCAGCTACGTCAGGCTCTACTTCGTCTACGTCAACATGTCTACTGCCGTTACTGCTGCTGCTGGAGGTGGCGTAGGTGCACGGAGCGGTGGTGCTACTGGAGGAGACGGATCCAGGAACATCAACACCAACGGAGGCAATACTGCCTCACCATCCAGCGGAGGACCATTCTCGGGGTATACTTCTATTCTCTCAATTCTACTAGATGTTTCATTGTTAATATTCATCGCAATGTCAACATTATGTTATCATGTGAATTTTGATGCTTATATTATAAAAAGCATGCTCATGTTGCTTACATCTAGCACTGTCACTAGATCAAATCCCATTACGAATGTCATGTTTATTATCTTGTTATTCTGGATTAAAATATACCGAATTATGACCATATTTCCAACAAGAACGACAACACCAACGGAGGCATCAACACCAACACGGTCTTATCTAGTACCGAAGTGTTAAACATGTTTCTTGATGATGCTAATTTAGTTATTAGCATGTTCATGCTTAGCACTATCACAAAATCAATTCATGGTACACATGTCATGTGTATTATCTTTTTTTCTATATTAAAATATGCCAAATTATGACCATATTTCTAATGAGAAATACGAGCACAAGTGTCAAATCTAAACCCGGGTAAATAGGTTGTACCATAGGAGAGCTAGTCAATTGAGCAATGCGAGCTCACTTTTCCTGATACTTAATAACACAATCTTGTACAAGTTCGCAAAACCACTCATTTTACCATATCAGCATGCATTTCTAGCATAGAAACCACCGGCTAAGCAAAAGAACAGCTTCAGATGGTATCACGCGACGGTGCAAGCGTTCGGGTTCTCGTCACTGAACTCCTCGGACATCAGTGCCGTCGGTGGCGGCGGTAGCGGGTATGGGTAGACGTACTCGACATAGTACTGGACGGGCGGCCAGAAGTCATACTTCTTGACCTCTTCGATGCCGTCGGCCTTCTTATCCTCATCTGGCTTCTTCTCTTCCTCCTCTGCCTTCTTCTCCTCCTCCCGCGGCTTCACCTCTTCGACGATGACTGCCGGCCTCCGCGTCTTCCGCTGGATGCTTTCGATGAGCACAGCCGGATCCATCACCCCTTTGACGACCACTTGGCCGTTGAGGAGATCAGTCTCGACTGATTCTACACCTGCTTGGACGAAATTTTTTGGTTATTCTGTAGCTGATTCTACACCTGTTTTAGTTGCAAAGTACCGTTTGCTCTTAGGCCTTGTTAGTTGTTAGCACGATAGATGCATTGTTTCACTGAGTGACAGATTGTTGCATGAACTGAGCAATCTTCCTAGACATGATATCCAATTAATTCTACTTTGGACTATTCTACTTTAATTTATTGGAGACAAAGCCTTTTGCTTGAAAAGAAAACCATACATAGTCTATGGCTTGTAAGAGTTAGGAGGATACAAAGAGTCAAAGAGAAGTACGTTATACCTTCTATCCTGCTTATACGCTTTTGCAGAATCTGCGCACAAGCGTCGCAGTGCATCTGGACCTTCAAGATGACAGTTATTGTCTTCGGTGGCTGCAAAATTTGATGAAAGATATGTCAACGAAAATTTGAGACTGCGAGGGCTCCGAAAATTTTGTATTACTTTGATGTCTTGATCAGTAAACACGGCAAGGTGTGTCTTGCTTCTTCCTCGTTCTTTCTTTTCTTTGAATGAATGTTCTCTTGTATAGTACTCAAGTTGACAATTGGTGAATCACATGGTTTTTATGTTGTGCATTTCAGAAAGTGACTAGTACCTCCTCTTTCTTTTCTTCTGGAGGTGGTGCTGGAGCCTCCTCTTTCTTCTCCTCTTCTGGAGGTGGAGGAAGAGGGAAAATCAGCTCAACTCTTCTCTTTGTCTTCCTCTGAACCCTCTCGCAGACCTTTGAGGGATCTGCGGCCCTGCTTTTCACCACAACCGTCTTCGATCGACTGTCAGCCTTGACGTTTTCGACTCCTGATTGTGATTTTTTTTTCAGCAACAATAGGAAATTGTTAGGATACCATGTTTGAGCGTTGGAGGGAAGATCGATATGCACCTACGACAGAAGTCGTAGTTTGAGACGGTATGAAATGCTTTCTGACCTTCAAATCTCAAGAGGGATTTCTCGACCTTCTTTGCACATCCTTCGCAGTGCATGTCGACTTTCAGTACGATCTCTTGTGGTTCATCTGGCTTCTCCTCGGCTGCCTCCTCCTTTTTCTCAGCCTGCTCTTCTTTCACAGACTCCTTTAGTTCCTTTATAACAAACAAGTAAGCATGCTTTAGTCAATTTTGTATTTATCATTATCATTTAGCAAACATGGATAACTACAGTCAAAACGACACATAGGGCAGAATGATACGGAAACTACAGTTTTAATGCTCGGTTTAGATATGAATATTATGATGAGACAGGGCCTAGGTGTGTAAAGACGGCATATCGACTATCTACAAATCAAAGTTTGTCAGTATTCAAAATCATTCAGCACTTACTTCAACCATTTTTTGGCTGATGTCTGTTATTCTGTTGCCAACCTTGTAATCGGGAGAAGTTCCGCTTTGTGTAAGAACACCTTCTACTTCTGCAGTTGTTGCTTCTTTTGACTCCTGGCTTCACCACACCAGCATTGGGTTTATATAGGCTGCCAAAGCAGATTCTTCAATTGCCGTGTCCTCGAGTCTTCTGTAGTTGTGGATGAGAAATTGCTTCATTTTCAGCTTTCAGAATCCACGTCTATGCAGAATCTTTCTTTCTTTCCAAAAGGAAAAGTGACAGCAATAGATTCTGTGATGCTTGCGGTGTACCGAAACAAATTTTATTGTAATTAACACCTGTGTTAGATTTTATGCGTGTTGATTTCCGATAAACATAGATGCTCCAGAATTGCAAGGATCTGAAGATACAAGGTGTCACTGTTGCATACAACTGGCCAAACCCCAAACTGTTTACTACACTTTGATGTTTTGATTATAACTAGAGAAAAATACCAATAAATCCTCCTTCTGTCGTTATTATTATTTTCCTGTAGTCTGGTGTCGCAATGTCACTCCAACTAGTTTAGACCATTGGATCAAGCGGATTTTTTTATGATCACTATAGACTTGCTTATTGCATCATCTGTTCTCTCATCATATATAGCTCCACGTACATATTCCTCAAACTGCCGTGCTATCAATTTGCATACATAAGCCTACATTAACCTGGGAAGGAAAAACAAGCATACCAGTTCAAGGGAATTAATCCTGATACCAGTTGTTCTATGGACAAGGCATCCATGCTAGCATTGTTCTTTTTTTTTTTACCTCCGAGATTGATTCACAAAATCGAGCACGTTCTAACCAACCCACATTCCAAGCTGAGATTGAACAACATAAACTTTACTACACGTTTTACCTTAACAGTAACCATGATAGATTGCTAGCTTCAGTTTCTGGAGTTCCACTCTTGGAGAATATCTTTCAGCAATATGATTATCTCTATCTCCTTCCCTTGATATCGGTTATAAGTTATTTAGTGAGCTCTATGACTCTGTTCACCGTCATTTGGCAACTTTTTTGGTTACGCCATCGAAACTATTTCGGCTATTCTAAAAGGGTAGCAAACATGCAGGAATGTGGATGGGCTATGAGACAAAGGGTTCATACTGTTGGGATACGCGTAGGCTACGATAGCATAAATCAAAATTTTCTATCGCGTAAACCAGGAACCATACAAGTATTAGATCATAGATCGTTACCACTTGACGCGCTGCGCAGCGGAAGAAGGCGCTAAGAAGTCGAAGGAATTCTCGCGAAGTAGCGTGCGTCGATGTAGAGGAAGTAGTTGATCGCACAGGCTCGACCTTCTCCTCCTCATGCGTTCTCCTCGCCGTATTCCCGCGCTGATCAGCACTGCAAACCAGCGGCGCCTCTACCGGTATCCACACGTACAGGGACGGAACGCCACGCGCAGATGTGCTAGCACCTGCGCGCGGCTAGGGTTTTGCTTGGGGAGGGGAGTGACGGCTAGGGTTTCTCACGTGATGCAATGCCTCCGCCGGTCACACCCCTCACGAATATATAGGATCCATCACTCGGGCCTCCAAGGCCCGTAGGACTCCTATTCAGATCCCTATCCGAATTAAGCTCATATTGGATCTCCATCCAATCCCCTTATTTCGGCCCATTAAGCGTGCGACCCTGTAGGTTCATGTACACTCGGCTGTAACCCGAAAACTCCTTTTCGGTCCACGCATCAACAGCGGCCCCTAGCAGAACGTACTGACCCACCGGGCATACATAAAGATCATATCGGCTGAACCTCTAGTGTATACTTGTATGAACCCCTTTGCCTCACGATATCGATTAAGCTCAAGGCTAGATATGTGCCTTCCTCTAATAGCTCAATCATTCACTCGAACCTGTTGATAGATTATATAACTTGTGATTGACTCCTCAATCATCTTTGGCATGGCCATGCACTTCCACAATCTACAACATCGAGGGGCCCAGAGATATCTCTCCATAGGAGGGGCAAATCCCATTTTGATTATTCATATCCCACTAAATGTTTCATAGCATACCCGAAAACTACTTTTATAACTACCCAATTACGGAGTAGCGTTTAGCAGTTCCTAAGTAAGCTGCTACACATGTTGAGAACCATGATAATATCAGGTCTAAGGATTCAACACCAACACTAAAGAGATCACTGATGACACAACACATATGGCTCTTGCAGTGTCTCATGTTGGTCTATCCAACAACATGTTTACCAACATGTGTCCACATTATTAATTTGGTATCTATATACCATATCCATGAGACATGATCATCAATTAATGCATGTGCTGATCATCTAATATATTTGTTCCACATATGATATTTGATCAGGGATCCTTAGAAATAGCACACAGAACATAAAGAGTCTCATGAAAGAATCACATATTCATTAACCAATAATGGTTATCTATTTCAAGGAACAAAGTCGGATAAATATGTAAATATAGTATGTGATACAACATCTCTATGATTGCCTCTAGGGCATATCACTAACATATACAGGTTCAGGCCTTCTCAATGAGATGTAATACCCTACTACTGTCGTTAGGGAAATATTCCGCTGATTGTGTTACTGATCTGACGATTTGAGGTGTGGTCCCTCAAGGGGCGCCAAACTCCTCCTTATATAGGTGGAAGAGATTAGGATTACAAGGAGAGACTTTATCCCTTACGGTCTAAAGCTCTATAGATACTTTACAATTGTAACCAACTAGGACTACGGGATGTTTCCTTGATACACAAATTAGCTATAACCAGTCGATATCATAACATTGTGGGTATATGGTACCCATAATCTACACAGTAGCCCCTGAGACCTTTATAGTCGACGAGATAACCTTCTACCGAGTCATTAATTGAAGCTTCAACCATCCCTGCTTTAGTCTCCCAAGTGCTTTCATCCATCATAGGCAATGAAGGGCTGAAATAAAAAATTTAGGTGCATCGACTAGATGCACCTAATTAGGTGTAGCCCCCGACTATGTGATTAGTTGAATAGACTAAACATATAGTCAAGGATAAAATAAATAAACAACCGAGTGGTTTACGACAATTCAGTCATCAAAACGACTTAATAAGAATAAAGCATACACGGCACAAATCCCTAGATACCATGGTCAAAAATATACCGACTGTTTTTTATCAAAACATAAACCCAAAATACTCAGCCTAAGCCAAAACATGGGTTAAAAAATAATTTGCTCACATACGTGGCTAAGACATGATATCATATCCAATAAATGCCTTTATAAACCCGTGCAGCTTGCTGACTTATAGAAAAAGTTAACTGGACAAGTATAAAAACTTAACTGCCAGTCACCTTTCAAAATGCATCATAGTAATTCTCAAAGAATTAACTAACTGCAAGGTACTGGCACTTAATCACGCACAATCTTGCCTAAGCTAAAATTTGCCTAAGTCCCAAGGAGCGTACAGGCCACACATGAGAATATGGCTGAAAACGCTGTACAAGCCTCGGCCCAATAATAGCATTTCGATACCCTAATAAAACCCACCGAAACAGTCGTCATCTTCCTCGCCGCTTCGTCTCCTCAAAATTTCCCCCTTATCGCTACTGTTCACACTTCATGCCGCCGAAGCTAGGGCTTGAGATTCCGAAGCATTCCACCACCAAAAAACTGTGTGCCCCGGCTGAAAATCGACCGCAAGTCAACCCATCCCCACTAAATCACAACTTTCTCCTTCCAAAACACTATCAAAATCTCCATTCCCAAGCTGAGAAAAGACGGAAGAGAAAGAAATCCTGTTTGAACATTGGATCAATCCAACGTGACAGAGGAAACACTCAAAGCGATGGTCTCCCATGGCGTCCTGCTAGCCAAAGAGATCGTCGGCTGCCGTCCTGCCTGCGGTGAGGCCTCCTGACCCCAAACACTGGCGAGATCATGGTATTCACTCACTTTTTCTATTCCGGATTTGCTCTTCCCACTTCAGATTTCTTCCGTGGTCTTCTAGAGCTCTATGGAATTAATATCTATCATCTGAATCCCAATTTCATCTTGCATATTGCTGTCTTTATACACTTATGCGAGGCTTTTCTAGGCATTTGGCCCCACTTTGTCTTTTCCGCCACATCTTTTTCCTCAAACCCAACCAATAAAGATGATCCTGTTCTTGTTGGGGGATCTGGCCTACAAC
Source organism: Oryza longistaminata (assembly GCA_009805545.1). NCBI lineage: Eukaryota > Viridiplantae > Streptophyta > Magnoliopsida > Poales > Poaceae > Oryza > Oryza longistaminata. The sequence goes on along the minus strand of CM020186.1, from coordinate 15,579,509 downwards.
TCAGTGGGACTTTATACAAAAAGTATTTTGCCTTCCTTTCAAAACCTCTAATAAGGGCTGGCATTCGGGTTAGTTTTACATCCAAAACCTAATCCCAGTCTCCTCGAGTACGTCGGCATTCCCCTGTGTACCAAGAACACTAGAAATCGCTACCAATCGTCGACGAGCTAGCTCAAGCCAATGAAATCTTGAACAAGTTGTTGGCGATAAAGGAACAACGTCTTCAAGGTGAACAAGTCACTCGGCATTTCATCAAATGCCGTTTGGCTCCAATCAAGGAAAGGTCCAAGCCGGCCTATGAATATAGAGGCCAAACTGATCCAAATCGTTGAAGATCCTGATTCACAGGACTTCAAGATAATGAATGCTCGAATGAATAAAATCTTCTCTCTCTGGCATTGTCGTCAACTACGGGCACAAAGCTGCCGGTAGTACCATTTAGCTTGCATCGTCCTCGTCGAAGGTATTGTAGATCGTAAAGGGCCTTCCCACCCCCAAAAGCTAGCCATTGAGGTGAGGGCTCTCCCACTTATATCTTAGGTCCTTTACCCTTCCAAAACCAACGTGGGACTATTCAACAATCTCCCCCTTCACACATTGGTGTCCTCAGCCCCTTCACCTCCCCTTCACCGTATTGGCGCCCACCGGCCCACGGTTCATCAGGTATACGGGCCCCGCAGGCACCCAGTCCATCAGGCCTTCACACACTGTGTCCACCGGATCACGGTCTGACGAAGTAGATGCACCGGTCTGACCGCCTGGTTGCCGTTGGTCTGACCGATGTAGATTGATTGCTCGAACCGCTAAAAATCGCCCGTAGCTTCCTGTTGCAGCCGTCGGTCTAACCGCCGTGTGCCCGCCGGTTTGACCGCCGCGATGCCGCCTCTAACCGCCGGTGTGTCGCCGGTTAGACTACCAAAACCCGATGAAACACAAAACGAAGAACTCTTAAAGTGGATGACGACTTATTGATTCTCTCTGTGTTACAAAGTGCACCAATAGCACTCCTTACAAAAATCTCGACTAAACTCGAAACCCTAACTCAACTATCAACTCAATTGCTCTCAAAACGATACCGGCAAGCCTCACACTCCCCCTCTATTTATACCCGAGGTAGGCAGCCTAAAGCCATGAACCAAACTCATACTAGAAGTCCTAATCACCCTAGGAAACCCTCTAGTTCAAGAAAACAAACTTTACATAACCAATCACACCAAATTTGAGTCCTTCCAAATTCAACTCCGCATCCCATACACACACAATACTCCATCGTATGCCATATGAAATCTTCACCAACCACGTTTATTGAACTCTAGCCTTAGTATCCCGAATGATCTCTGACACCACGGACGTCGTCTTATCCCTAAGCTGACTCCCGGTCCATCACCACAAATACCTTCCTGGCATCCGAGTCACCTACACATAGAACAAACAAAGAAACCATATTCCAGATCAAGCTATCCCCAACTGACTCATTGTTAGCACACAACAGTATTACATACGCATAGTATCCATCTAGAAGTCATAATCATGAAACAATCACGGATATCCAAACAAACAACCTGAAACCGAAACCGACACAGAGGTCGGCCGGTCAGACCGCGGGCTGTGCCAGTCTAACCGCGCGATACACGCCGGTCTGACCAGAGTCAACAGACAGCAGTACCTGTAGATCACCTGTAAAATTCCAATCACTCCAAACCACTTCTAAATAAATTCCAAATATCAAAACCAATAATCTCCAATGCCAATTGTTCATCACAAAATAAGAGTAAAAACACCTTGATTTTACAATCTACCCCTGATGAACACATTGGCAACATCATCAAAATGCAATTGTGTTTTTGAAAAAAAAAACAAAAAATCACAAAAGTGAAAAAGAAAAACTCTCCCCTTTTTAAAAAGAGAATTTTCACAATTTGCAATCAAAGCACAAAACGACTATTTTTATTAAATCGAAACAAATCAAATCTCCCCCTTTCAAGAAGCATGCATTTTGTATATTTCTCCCCCTTTGACAATGATTTCAAGAATTCAAAAGAGAAATATTAACCAATAAAGCACCAATGCAATGATATCATGATAGCCACTTGAATAACCATTTTTTATTTATATTTTCTCATTATTTTCGAGAGCTTTGAAATGTACCAAAAGCAATTCAAGGTCATGTTTTGCAAGACAAGCAAGATAAACTCATCAACTAGTTAACAAGCATGCATCATAGTGAAAACATGAATCAGAGATATTACAATTAAGCTCAAATTAGCAATAAGGATTCATAATTTCAAATGATCTTATTACAATATATTCACAGCACATAGATTGAAAAATAAACACTATACATATATACCTATTGCATTTATCACTCTTTCTCAAATTAGCTTTAGCACAAAACAATCAAGAGAATTTTTAACTTTCATTTGAGCCTTTTGTTCTTTTTTTCTCTCAATTATTTCGGGTACGTCCTTGTCGTCAAGACTGTTTCCAAGGATTCGGCACCCATTATTTTTGCTCACATCGAATACGTCCTTGTTATCAAGACTGTTTACAAGGATTCGGTATTCAAGCCAATTTTGAAGATGAAACAAGTCTCCAGGGAGTGCTTGTCCGACTTGTGTATAGGGCACCATATTTTCTTCGTGTCATCGCCTTGTGGGTCTGGGTGTTTGGGTGGTCCGCATATTTTGCTGAGAGGACCTCCGTTTGACCTTTCCGTTTCCCACTCATGCGACTCTTCTTCTTGCCTGACTCAGGTGCGTCCTTGGCTGGTTTTTCTCTCCCCCTGCTTCGGCTTGTCGTTCTGCGTCTCAGGGCGTCGTCTGCGTGAGTGCAACGATCGACAATCTCGAATAGCTTGCGAGCAGTCGTGATTCGTCTTGCGCCAACTCGGTAGTGTAGCGATCTCGGACGCCGGATTTGAAACGGCGGATCACAGAAGCATCGGTGATCTCGGGGATCGTATTTCTGCACTCATTGAAGCGCCGAATATAGTCCCTTAATGATTCGCCCGGATTCTGCGTCAATGCGTGTAGCTCGTCCTCGATCGCGTGGCGCTTGTATGTTCTCTTGGAAGTTAGACGAATTGCTGCGACATATCTGCCCATGAAGAAATCGAGTAGGACGGGAGGTGAACCAGCCATGAACGTGCAGACCCCTTCAACGCCGCCGGCAAATAATTTGCCAAAGCGTTGTCATCTGCTCCAGCAGCGTAAAGACTGTGGAACAAACCTGAAGAAACTCCTCAGGGCGGTGCTTCCGTCGTATTTCTCTATTGCTCCCGGCCGAAATCTCTCAGGCCATCGGACATCTCGCAGAGCATGACTGAAAGCCCTGCACCCACCGCCGGGGAGTGGGTTGTCGGCGATCATGTGTCCTCGCGGATGTCTATCCGATGACGAAGATGATGAGGATGACGACGATGACGATGAATCACTCGGTTCCGATGTGCGCTCGGGTTCTCGAGAACCTTGTCGCCGCCCACCATTGTTGTCCCGGCGCTGATCTCCGTCGTCGTCATTATTTCGGCAATCTCCTCGACCCGTATCGCCCGGCACCCGCTGTTGCGAATTATCGTGTTCGCGGGCGGTTGTGGCGATTATCACGGTCTCGATTCTCGCTCGGATGGCCTCCTGTCTTCGTTCTCGCGATGTCACGAAGAGACGCGACGTCGGGAACGATTTTCGTTGTCTTGGGTGCGTCGTGCTTCTCGTCGGCCATTTAGATGTTCGCGGAGATCACTGGCACCGCGAGGCGGAGGGGTAGCTTGACGAGGTGGCGTCCGCTGTGCAGGCTGTTCCCCATTAGCGCCGTCAGTCGCCGGTTGCTCTGGTGGTGCCCTGGCAGCGGCCTCTTCGAACGCGTTACTGAGGTTAGCCACTGATTCCCGTAGTCGTTCCGTCCACTGATCGAGATCAGCGTTCAGGACGGGATCATAAGGAGTTTCCCTCAATATTGCGTTGATGGTCCTGATGTGCTGGGCCGGCGTAGCCACTTGATCCTCCGCTTTCGTGTTGCCGCCCCTAGACGTGCTAGTCCCATCGATAGCGTACACGTCGAGTGGTGTACTTGTCGACGATGAGGCTTGATCTTCAAGCAGATGTAGAACAGACGGCTCGTGGGGATCGATATCGATTACCCCGACGAATCGATCTGAGATAGTTGCCGCTCCTCGTTCCTTGTCCGCATCTCTAGGAGAGATTTGTGACTGCTGGACCTTAGGAGGTGACGTCCTCATGGCGCTGAGAAGAACCTTGCAGCTTGAGAGGTCGTGAGTCTTCGTCGTGTGGATATGACAATAGACATCATGGGTTGGAGAAGTATGTTGAATTCCACGCTCTTTGCAGGCACGTATCTCGGCTTGTACGTCGAGAAAAACCCAGCAAGCTTTTGTGGATAGGACACCAGGACCTTGCTGCCTCGGAAGTTGTCCTTGTCGGCTCGTACTTCTTGTCGGAAGGACAAGATTGGGCCGCATTAGGATCCTTCTCGGGCTCAGACGTTGTCGATGTTCCGTTCCCCACTTCTGCGGGGGGATCTTTCGACTTGGAGTCTACCGGGGTCGTAACCACGTCGCTGTCGCTTCCTGCAATTGCTGGGCCAGTCGAGATCGGCATCGTGGTGTAGATCGGGAAGACGATTTCGGCGACTTGGGTCCACACCAGCATCGTTGAAGTTAAAGCTCCTTGGTTGATGCCAAGGTTGACACTGTCGTCGAGAAGGCTTGAAGTCATAGTAGTAGAACCTTGAGTACCAAGTCCCCCTACCTGGCGCGCCACTGTCGACGGGGGATACCCGTAGACCGGATATAGAGGGTATTGGGGTACGTTGGTACGAGGATCTACGTAGTACGACATCAAGCAAACAAAAGACAAGGATTATACTAGTTCAGGCCCCTTGGTAGGTAATAGCCCTAATCCAGTTGGTATGGGATTATATGATAGAAACCACAGATTACAAAGGGAATAGCAGAACTCGATGATACCGACGAGACCGTAGTCGAGTTGGTTCGACTAGATCTCCCGGCGACTTGGCTCCTGTAGGCTCCGACTTCGTAGGTTGTGGGGGATGTACTGGCGGTGAGATTCGATGCCTTACGTCCTGCCCAGGGGGTCCATTTTATACCGCGGGTCAGTCGATCTCCAAGTAGGACTCGGAGATATCGGACCCCACACGATATGGTAAATACCCAGTCTTGTCCGAGTAGAACTCTTTCCATCCGTAGGTACCATATCTGTCTCGTGATATATTTCCTTAATGTATACGGGAACTGGCCGTATACGCGCGGGTATACCGTATCAGTATTGTTGATAGAAAACACGAGGCCTGGGAGATCTGCTTAACACCAGTGCAGGTCCAAAGCTCGCCTTCAGATGTATGAGCGTGCCAGTTGATTTGATCCTGTAATCAACAAGAAACAAAGACAAAGAATCCGTGGATAAATCTATAAATGATAGCCGATCGGCTAGATGCCGATGACATACCATTTATCTTATGCCGATGTCATATGTACATCGATCTGCAAGTATTAATAAACAAATCAGAACTAAATCTACTCGATCGGCTGTAGATATTAATCATATGTAATCCTTATACCGATATATATTTAAATCAAGTGATTGAGATAGATCGGTCACTTTGCCGAGACAGTATAAATCACTTAGATAGAAATATATATTAATAATAGGATTATATATGTTCATAGCATAGCCGATCAGATAGATCTAGCATGTATCGGCTAATACTCCGATACCACTCTATATTAAGATATTAAAGCAAGTAGAATACATTAAACAGGAGCTTAATATGCTTAAACACAGCAAGATCTTAATATAAAGGGTGGATTTAACATATCAATCGAGCATATAAGATAAAAGTAGTTAAATCAGATAAGATTGGCTGAAACTCCGATACTACCCTAATCGGCAACCAGAAGGCAGGCTAGAGATTGAGATTCTAAGCACGACTTAATAGATCAAACTCAATTGATGCAGCATTAAGTATGAAAAGAAGAACAATATCTAGACAATCAAGCCGCTGGATGTTTCATAAAAAGTGAAAAAGAAAAACTCTCCCCCTTTTTAAAAGAAAGAATTTCTCCCATCAATTTGCAATCAAAGCACAAAATCGACTATTTTTAAAATTGAAACAATTCAATTCTCCCCCTTTAAAGAAGTATGCATTTTGTATATTTCTCCCCCTTTGACAATGATTTCATCAAGAATGCAAAAGAGAAATAACAATAAAGTACAAATGCAATGATGTCATGATCGCCACTTGAAAATAACCAATTTTTATTTTCCATTTTCTATTTTTTTTCGAGAGCTTTGAAATGTACCTAAAGCAATTCATGATCATGTGTTGCAATACAAGGGAGATAAATTCATCAACTAGTTAACAAGCATGCGTGGAGTATAAACATTAATCAAAGATATTACAATTAAGCTCAAATCAACAATAAAGGTTCATGATTTCAAATGATTTATAATGCAATATATTCACAAACACATAGGTTGAAAAATAAACACTATACATATATACTTATTGCATTTATCACTGTTTCTCAAATTAGCTTTAGCACAAAACAATCAAGAGAATTTTTTACTTTTTCTTGAGCCTTTTTGCTCATACTTTTCTCTTTTATTCCGGGTACGTCCCTGTCGTCAAGACTGTTTCCAGGGATTCGGCACCCATTATTTTGCTCACATCGAATACGTCATTGTCGTCAAGACTGTTTCCAAGGATTCGGTATTCATTTTTTTCATATTTTTTATTCTCTTTTCACAATGAGCAATTAAAGCTATTTGAGGAATAACAAGTCAATAAAGCATATATATATATAGAACATTTATAGATCAAACCATATGCTAGCATCAACATTGCATATTTTTTTAATTCAAGTATAGAATTTAAGTGTCATGCATCATCTCCCTTAAAAGCAATATCTAAGCTTCATATAAAGACTAAAATGCACACAAGCTAACATAGCAACAAATATACCTCAATTATTTTGCTAGCATGCACTAGAATATACTAGAGGTATAAAACAAAGCGCTTCTTTTTCTTATTTTTATTTATTTTCAGAATTAGAGCAAATGCATAAAAATAAACATGAATGCATGAAAAAGCACAAACTCCCCCTCAAAATTAACCTTCAATTCTCCCCGAAGAAAAATCAAGAAGAAATTAAAGATTTTGAAAAAGACATCCAATTGCCAATGATATCACCAAGGTTCTCATGAATTGACATGTATCCACTTGTATTAACAAAAACTACTACCTCAAACACTAGCATATGAAAAGCTAATAATCAAGAGAGTAGAACCAAAAATATGTCAATCCAAAATTACCTTGATATTACCTTGAAAAGCAATCACCGTCTCAATGTTGAACACACATGGGGAGTATGCCGCCAAAATACCTACGAACGAGAAGATGTCGAGGCCTCTGTGTTGGGGTTAGAAATAAGAAATTTTGGAATCCAACACTGAGTCACACGACCAATAGAACCAGTAGGTACAAATGCACTGACAAAATCAGAATCAGACTTACCTAAAAACTTACCTTTTTGCTTCACAAAAGTCCGATTTGAATTTCGCGCAAAATTGCCCCGAGACCGGTCTGACCGCCGCTGTAACTGCGGTCTGACCGGGCCTGGCAACCAGTCTGACCGCCTGTTCACCTGCGGTCTGACCGCTGGCCGGTCTGACCGACTGGTCAGTGTCGGTCTAACCGTGGTCCTCGAATTAAAACCCGATTTTTGCCAATGTCGTTTTGCAAAAGCAATTTCTCTTTCCTTTTTCTGTTTATGGGCAAGTCTAAAACAAAAACCAACCAAATGTCCATCTTTTCCACAAAAAGAACAAGTGTACTTTTCATGATAAGTTTGTGAAGTAGATGGTTTTGAAATTGATGGTTTTGCAACAACAGAAGATTTTGCATTCACAACATTTGATTTCGAAGAAGATGCATTCAAAGAAGACACGATGCCGGCAGATTTAAACACAGTATTCTTAGGCTCAGATTCAATCAAAATTTCACCTCTCCTAGCAACAACAATAGGAGGATGTCTAGAATTATGAGAATAAGGATCAAAACCTAAACCACGATTGTGTGTGCTAACCTTAGATTGATCAAGAATCATGTTGAGGTTCTTTTTACCATCAGAAAATCTTTGCAAAAAACTTTTCAAATAAGAAACCTCCTGAGTAAGAATAGCACAATTTTTGCAAGCATCCAAAAGACCTTTTTGTTTTCTACAAGTTGAGCAAGAAAATACCTCATCTTGTTTAACAATCTCTTCCATGTGTTTAACACGCTCTAAAGCATCTTTCAACTTCAACTCATTCAAAACACACTTTGAACAATCTTGAGAAATCAAAACACCATTGTTTTGTTAAGAAAATCTCCTTCTAATAGAAAAACTGAAACAGTCCAAGATTCACCACCTCCACCCGTACCCACTGGATCATGCAGAACAATTTTGCGCGGGACAGAATCATTGTCCTTAAACTTTGCCCTGACCAGAACTCTCCCTTTCGATCTCTTTGATATTAAGAAGTTTGCCCCAAAGCTGTTTGATTCGTTTGCTTTCGCACCCTCTAGTGGTGCTTCAGGAGGTATTCTGGTGGTTTGGTCCTCTAAAATTTTTGTTGGAACAGTGGTTCAGGTTAATTTGTTCTCTGTGTCTGTTGATTTTACTTCCAGACATAACGCTAAAACTTGGTCCCTTACCTGTGTTTATGGTCCCTCAAGCGGCCCAGAACGATCAGATTTTGTTAATTGGTTCAGAAATCTAGACATTGGTGATCAGCAGAATTGGATTTTCCTGGGCGATTTCAATTTCTACAGGTCTGTGCTTGACAGAAACAAAGCTGGAGCCGATATGAATGATATCTTCATTTTTAATGACATTATCAGCTCTTTGGGTTTGCTTGAGATCCCTCTAAAAGGTAGAAAGTTCACATGGAGTAACATGCAGCAAAATCCTCTCCTTGAAAGGCTAGATTGGGTGTTTACTTCAGCCCCTTGGACTTTGGATTTTCCAAACACTACTGTGGTTCCTCTTACTAGAAATATTTCTGACCATGTGCCATGTGTAGTCAAGATTGACACAAAAATTCCGAAGTCCACGATCTTCAGATTTGAAAACTATTGGGTGGAGATGGAGGGTTTTTTTGATATTGTCCAACACGTTTGGCAGATTGACCCAGGGTTTGAAGACCCGGCTAAATGCATCTCCTTCAAGCTGAAAGTGTTAAGGAAAAGACTATGTGCATGGAGCAAAAATCTGTCAAAGCTGCTGTTACTTCTGTCCAATTGTAACAAAGTGATAGATTTTTTGGATCTAGTTGAGGAAACAAGACTCTTGTCGGTCTTTGAATGGAATCTCAGGGAAATTGTAAAAACGCAAATCCTCAAGTTACTGGAATTCAGGAAAATCTATTGGAAAAAGAGGTGTACCAATAGATGGATGCTGCTTGGAGAGGAAAATACTAAATTTTTCCAGTCTATTGCAACTGAGAGATATAGAATCAACACAGTGTCTCAGGTTCTTGATCAAAATGGGCAGTCTGTACATTTACATGAACAAAAGGCCTCTCTTTTTCTTCAGTGCTTTAAGAACAGAATGGGAGTTTCAAAGGACCCTGAAATGGTTTTTGATTTGAGTACTCTTCTTCCGAGACATACAGACCTGGAATGTTTGGTGGACATGTTTTCAACACAGGAAATTGATAGTCTGGTTGCTATTATCCCGGCAGATAAGGCCCCTGGTCCAGATGGGTTTAATGGTTTTTTCATGAAAAAATGCTGGCATATAATAGCCCAGGATTATTATAGATTGGCAGCACATTTCCATGCAGAGTGCACAGACTTGGAAGTCCTGGATAGCTCTTACATAACCTTGGTTCCAAAGAAAAATTCACCTGAAACTGTCAATGACTACAGGCCTATTTCTCTAATGGGCCTTTCTTTGAAGTTCTTAACTAAACTAATGGCAGATAGACTTCAAGGGGTGATCCTTAAGCTAGTAAGTGAGAATCATTATGGGTTTATCAAAGGAAGGACAATACAGGACTGTCTTGCTTGGTCTTTTGAATACATTCATCAATATCAGTAATCTAAGAGGGAAATTATTCTTTTGAAACTGGATTTTGAGAAAGCTTTTGATACCATTGAGCACTCAGCTATTCTTGCAGTTCTTCAACACATGGGCTTTCCTGAAAAATGGATGCAATGGGTGAAAATGGTGTTCTCTTCTGCTTCTTCTGCTGTCTTGCTAAACAGTGTTCCAGGAAAATCTTTTAAATGCAAGAGGGGGGGGGGTAAGACAAGGAGATCCTCTCTCACCACTTCTTTTTGTTCTTATAGCTGAGCTGTTACAAAGAGTTGTGAATAAAGCTTTTCAGTTGGGTTTGATCTCTAAGCCAATAAATGAGAATGATGGTAGTGGGTTCCCAATAATTCAATATGCAGATGACACTCTCATTCTGCTTAAAGCCTCTCAAAAGGAGATTTTCTGTTTAAAAGCCATCTTGAATATGTTTGCTCAGGCCACAGGCCTAAAGGTAAATTTTAGCAAGTCAAGTTTATATCCTTTGAATCTATCTCAGGACAAAGCATCATTATTGGCTAGTATTTTGGGATGCCCCATTGGTTCCCTGCCTTTCACTTATTTGGGATTGCCCCTTGGTACTACTAGACCCAGAGTGGTTGATTTTGCTCCATTGGTGGATAGAGTGGAAAGGAGGCTGACAGCAAGTTCTATGTTTTTGCCTCAAGGGGGAAGATCAACTTTGATCAACTCAGTTCTTTCCTCCATCCCAACATATTATATGCGCTCTCTGCATCTTCCAGTCACTGTCATCAAGGCAATTGATACAGCAAGAAAGAATTGTCTCTGGAGAGGTAACAATCCATCCTCAACTAGAAAATCTCTAACTTCATGGGATAGAGTATGTATGCCCAAAGACAAGGGAGGAATGGGTGTGATCAGCTTGAGAGTTCAGAACACTGCTTTGCTTTTAAAGCATTTGGTCAAGTTTTATAATGGAGCTGACCTGCCATCGATGAGACTCATCTCTCAAACCTACTATGAATCCAGAGTGCCACATCTGGTCCTGAACAAAGGTTCTTTCTGGTGGAGAGACAATGTTTCCCTATCTGATATCTTCATAGGTGTAGCTAAGTGCACAGTTCAGTCAGGGAAATCTGTTCTATTTTGGAATGACTTATGGAATGATGATTTCAGGTGCACAAGCTACCCTAATCTCTTGAACATGACTTTATTCAGAAATGATTCAGTTTGGGACATGTGTTCACGGCCACTGGAAGATTCCTTTATCTTGCCCCTCTCAGATGTTGCTTATGGAGAGTTCTTGCAGTTACGAGAGGATTTTAATCATCTGCAGCTTCAGCCAGGAAGAAGTGATGTTTGGAGTTTCATTTGGGGTTCAGATGTGTACACAGCGAAAAGATTTTATAAGCTCAATTTATCCACACTACATCCTCCCAGGCCCATGATTTGGCTGTGGAAGACCAAATGTGTCGTGAAGATAAAGGTCTTTGCATGACTCTTGTTTTGTGATAGACTCAACACAAGGGACATGCTTGACAGAAGACATTGTGCAAAAGAGGACGATGACCTCACATGTGCCTTGTGCAACACACATCAAAGAGAGACTAGGCTTCATCTCTTTTTTACATGTCCCTTTAGTGTGGCTTGTTGGCAGCAGGTGAGCATTTCCTGGAATTGTAACCTGGAATTTTTCCAAATGGTTATTTTGGCGAGAATCAGATTTGCTCGAAAGGGTTTCCTTGAAATTTTTTTCATGGCAGCATGGCATATTTGGAAGCAAAGGAATGGATTAATCTTTTAAACTGTTCAGCCATCAATTCAGTCATGGAAATCTATGTTTGTTAAAGAAGTTCTTCTGCATATGTGCATAATGAAATATCCACTCAAGCAATCCCTTTCTGATTGGATACAAACTTTGTAGCATATTGGTTTTGTTTCCCCTTTGTATCTTTGTACATGTTTATATTTTATAAAATTTAAACTGTTGGGCAAAGCCCTGGCATTACTTTCAGTCAAAAAAAAAAGGAGGTGTTCACCTAGGTCAATAGCAACAACCAGCAGCTGCACCACGTCGGCGACATTGATAGAACAAGCAAGTAAGAAAATGGCACTCTGATTTGCATCTGCATACTCTCCTTCAACTTCACGTATGAAGCCCCGATTTTTTTTTCAAATCAAATTAATGTACAATCTCCAATATTACCTGATCTCAATTGATGGGCTGCACAAGTCCTACATTTGCACTTCATGCTCTATGTGGCTGGCCACGGAGGTTAGGGTGGAGTCTGCCGGTGATGAAGGTTGTTTGCTATTTTTCTTTTGCTCGTCATCTCTATTGACATGAACGAGAATGTTTTTGCATTTTTTTTTTCGTGCTTGCTAGATGATGGATGGTTGCTACTGCACAACATCGAGCTCATCTCTAGACCACACCGCTACATCCTTCCATGATTCCATCGTCGACTACTGCTCGCCACCTGGTTGCCCTCTCCACTACCAGTTACAAGACACAGACCATGCTCTTCATCCTTATAGCAAGATCCAGCAAAGCCACCAGATGAATTTTTGACTGAATCATTTTTTTTTCTTTTCTAGTTTGATTCACCTGTGAGTAATTTTATCGCTTGTGTGATTGAGCCTGCAATTTTTTCATTCATACGACTATTTTTTGATACAGGTCAACAATACTCTTAGTACCAGTTTTACTCTTATACTGTATATTGAACACATCAGTAAACATATTACTGCACTGTGGCTACGAGATCATGGCTATATCGAAAGGAAGGTGGTCATTGTTTTACTCACAGACCACGAAATCTCAATTTTTTACTCTTATACTGTGTATTGAACACATCAGTAAATATATTACTACACCGTGGCTACGAGATCATGGGCTATATCGAGATGAAGGCTTTGGCTAGATCGAGGTGGTTGGCGACTCCATATCACCGCAAGGCGTTTAGGTGTTGCGATCGTGCTTGTTGACTTGTCAAAAAAGTTGCCAACAGAAACGTCTGAAGCTGATCTACGACTCGGACGAATATGAAGACTCGAGCAGTCGGGCAGCTATCACGACAACTACTTCAAAGAAGCCCCCGATTGCTTGGTCTATCCCAAAAATCCGAAAGTCTTCCAGGTGTGTGAATAAAACTTAAACTTTTCATTTCTTTGAATACAACTCTTCAACTAATAATGTATCATTCCATAACTTGATTTAGAAAACATCTTGATATTGACCCGACTAATCAATCAGAAACTCCTGCTGCTGGTTCCGAAACTGCTATCTAAGGGGGCTCTAACGATAAGACCGCTTCTACTGAAAATTCTGACGTAGGTGGAAATGCAGCCGAGTCAGAGCCCCCGACTGGAAATCAGTCCTAACGAATCAACCCGACTTTTAAGCGTAAGTCAACTTATCAAAAATATTTCTCATACAAGTTTGAGCAATGTCTGATGTGAATCAAAACGCAGAGAATCCACCTTCGGAATGAGGCCAAGACTGCTACCCTTGCTCAGCTAGTTCCACACTTAAACAGATTTGAGAAGTCCAGGCTGAAGCTAAGGCAAAAGAGCTCAAACTGAAGGAGCAAGTAAACGAGCTCCACGAAGCTAACTTCAATGCCTAGGGCACTATCGGAGGTAAACTTATCTTTGTCTTTCATATTTGACATAATTACAATAGCATGAATTTGACTTGTTTATGTATAGTCCAAGCTTCCAAAATTGAGGCACAAGGCAAACGCATAAAGGAGCTTGAAAAGCTTAACGCCGATCTAACCAAGGGCAGTGACACAACAGAAGAAAAGCCCTTAATTATTTGTAATCTTTTATATTTTTGTAAGACGTGGATCTGTATGTCAACAATTGTCATTTGTGTACCCTGGCTGGTCCTGGACAGGGGTTTAATGCACATTCAGCTTAGAAATTCTGGTTCGTGAATTTTTGGGCGTAAATTGGTTTCAGAGCCGACCTTGACCGTAGGAAAAGCCAACTGGAAACCATAAGAGCCCTCTGAAACCTTTTCATCTACATATGCCCTTTGCACTTGGATTTGTTTCAGGAAAAATCAGGGGTTCGTTCTTTTGATTTTTGGGAGAAAAATCTTGATCGCTACTTCAATTGGATTTGTCGACTAGTGACAGTTTAGGGTTTTAGTAAAATTTAATTTGGAATTTATTTGGCAGACAGTCGGGAATTTCTTGGGTGATATGCACTAAGTCGTGTCTAGATTCGATGGGGCAATTTTATGCGTGTCATTATAGCTATGCCTCTATTTTATGCACTAATTTATTGTTTACTCTGTTGCATTAGTATCTTTGTTTGGGCTCATGAAAAATGTTTCATGTATAAAAATAATCATGCTTGGCTAGTTACTTGAGTCATTTGTTGTTTTGTTTAATTTGGATTTGAGCATGCATTGGTTCCTATCCCTCTGTCCTCCAATCGCAAGCGCCGCTCCAAGCTTCAGAGTCGCCACCTTTAGCTTTATCGTTTTCTCAGATTTGTTTGCTTGCTAGATTCTGTGTTTAGGTTTGTTGCTTATGGGTTAGTCGGCGGTCGATATCATGTGTCAGTGGTATGACTGCCTTAATTAGGAGTTGCTTGCCTCCTTTTTAGTGTTTTAAATCAAGATTAAGATAATTGCACTTAAATTTATAAGAAAGATTAGTTTCTAAGCCATATGTTTTTCTTCCTTTTCTCTTATTTCTATATGTTCCCCCCTCCAGATGGTGAAGACAAGGAATGGTCCCTGTGAATCCAACGACGCCAGTGGCAGCGAAGAGCAAATCAATGGAGCACATGCCAACAGTGCAACTAGCAGCAGTTCATCTCCACCGCCCAAGAACCCAACGATCACTCAGATGATGACATTGATGATGCAACAGATGCAGCAACATTACCATCAGATGTTGCAGCAGGCGCAGCAGAACCAGCAGTTTGGTCCTCCACCATCACACCTGTCCAAACAGTTAGACTTTCTCCATATCAAGCCTCCCACTTTCTCAAGCACCACCAACCCAATGGAGGCCAATGACTGGCTCCGTGCTATTGAGAAGAAGCTGAACCTTCTACAATGCAACGACCATGTAGCGCCCGTTCCGTCGTGGCGCCTAGTGGGAAAAACTATCTCTTAAAAATCCTAAATGCGAAAATTGTTTCTTTGTTTGTTGTCTAGTGTTCGTGCCACTCAGATCTCAAATCCCTAAATCCATCGTCGAATCCAAACCCTAATCTCTAATCTGTCCCAAATCAAATCCTCTCGAAAAAGTCTAGTTTACCTCCCTCAGGTTCGGTGGGCCGAAATCCCTCTCGGCCCATCTCTCCCTCCCTCAGCACACCTCTCCCCTCCATCCTTGCCCGCACGTGCGAGGCACGTGCGCCGCTCGGGCGCCGAGCGAGAGAGAGCTCGCTCTCTCTTTCCTTCCTCTCTCCCTCTCAGCTCTCGCTCCCTCTCGATGCCGCTTCCCACCGACGCCGCTCAAATCGCCGCGCCGTTGCTTCCCGCGCACGCGCGCGCGCGCCGTGGTGGCCGACCGGCCAATCGCCCGCCGCCGTCCAGCGCCTGCCGCGCCTGAGCCCGCGCCTGCCGCCCTGTAGCCGCGCCCTTCCAAACCGCCCCGCCGTCATCGCCGTCGTCATCGACCCCCGGCCCGCCACTCCGCGCGCATGCTTCCAAAGGATGGAGGCAGAGCTCCTCCTCCATCCTCCTCATCGCCCTCTCTCCCTCTTTCTTTTCCCAAAGAGGCAAGGGGCAAGCCCCTTTCCCCTTCCTTTTTCCTTTCTCTTTCCCCGCCGGCGTCATCCGCCCTGTCGCCGTTTTGGCCGCTAGCCGGAGCGCCAGCCCGATGGCTTGACCTCCTCGTTCCATCTCCTCCCCTTAGACTCGGGTAGTAGCACGAGTAGCCTCCCCGTAGCTAGCTGGCGCCGCCCCGCCCGCTGTCGCCGCTCGCTGTATGCTCGCCGCCGTCGCCGCCCGTGCTCCGTAGCGCCCGCTCGTCGCCGGCCTCGCTCGGCGTAGCTCCGCCCAATCCGACGCTAGAAACGGATTCCCGGAGTCGCGTAGATGCTCTAGCTCGCCCGGATCGATCTCCTGTCGCGCCGTCGCCGTTTCCCCCTTTTCTCGCCGCCGGTTGCCGCCGCCGCAATCCGCCGCCGTCCAGGCTCCCTCCGGCGAATCCGAGCCGTTGGCTCGTCTCCCCTCGTTTCGTGCAACCACCCGGTGTACTCGCATTCGCCTGTATCGCCGTGGTTCGACCGCGCCACTGGCGCGCCGCCGTCCGCCGTCCGTTCCGGCCGACGTCGTCGTCTACCTCCCGCCGGCCCGCGTGGCAGCCACGTAGGCGCCACGTCGGCGCCACCTCGGCCGCGACCGGGTCAAGCTGACCCCGGTCCGCCGTTCCCCTCCGCCCCGCTCGCGCGCGCGGTCCACCGCGAGCCGTGAGGCTGCGCGTGGGCCCGCTGCATCCGCATCCACCGCGAGCCACGCGCGTGCACCGCGCCCCGCTCCAAACCCTAGAGTCGCGCCGCGTGCTCCCTCTGCACGGTGAGCCGAGCCGCTGACAAGCGGGTCCCACTCGGGACCACGCGAGATGGACCGGCCAACCGGCCCCCTCTCTCCTCCCCTTGCCGCGCGCCTAATGGGCCGCGCCATCTCGGGCCGGCTGGTCCATAAAGCTCGGCCAAGCCGCCCTTTCTCTCGGGCCGCGCCCTAGCCGCCCGAGGGAAGTCTATTCTCCCTCCCTCTTTCTTTTCTTTTCCGAAAGGGTTTAATTAATCCTTTTCCTTTAGACAAAAAATCCAATAATCTTAGAAAATTCAATATCGTTCAACCGTACATCCGTTTGACTCCGTTCACTTCCAAAATTTCTCAAATCTCGAGATCTATCTAATGGCACACTTAGAGGTCAATAATAGGGCTTTATTTTCGCCGTTTGTTGAGTCGTCTCGTTCGCCGTGTAGGCTTCGGAAGCCCGAAGACGACCGGATGGCGCGGATTTCGAGGATCAAGCTCAAGATCTCGAGCAAGGCAAGTCACCTTTGATCATCTTGCACCTATAATTTAAATCTAAGTATTTCCTTTTCGCAAATATTGCATAAATAGGATTATCACAAGTAATTCGGCCGGCGGCTTGCGAGATAGCCTGCCGGCCCAACCCGAATTGCTGCGGCAATTACCCTCTTGAATTATTGAACACTTAAACCTCCTTTGTCGACTGTTGTGCTTCGATGCACGGGCCTTCGGGCACGCGCATTGGAACACCTCCCCTCAAATTTAAAAATATCCAACGATGGGTAAAACTTGGGGTTTTACAAAAGACTTGGAAACCCGACATGGGTCGGTTGGCTTGCGAACTAAATGATTTCCAAAAATCGGCGGACCGGGGGAACGTACCGGGAGTAACGGTTTCCCGCTCTTGCACTTAAGGACCGTTTTCCTTGAATTTCATCCGAACATTAAGGCAAGTGCGACCACATGGGTGGAATGGGACACCCCTGGCTGAGTAATTAGCTAATCGGGGGAGCCATGATGCAAAGAGACATGTGGATTCAACGGGGTGGTGTCGGGGAGAACCCCGGCTTCCTGGCACAGTATGGTCTGGGACCTAACCTATTGTCGGTCTGGGACCCTCTCGTTGGCATATGGTGAACCTGTGTCGGCTTTCGAAATGCCTTGTCGTGAAAGCCCAAGTCACCAGACGTGTCTGATCACATGGGCTAGGTGACCAAGGCTAGTAACGTCGTGTGGGTAAAGTGTACCCCCTTTGCAGAGGTTATTAAACTGTTCAAACAGCCGTGCCCACGGGTCATGGCGGATGTGAGGTGATTCCTAGCGTAGTTTTGTTTGAACTACTGTTTGTGAAATTGCTGTTGTGGAATGGGATCGATGTTTGGGAAAATCTGCAGCTGATGGGATCAGCTAGGCCCGGGTGGCCGTTTAAAGCTGTTGGCCGGGTGCCAACCTTGATCAATTCAAAGACTGATACATTGCACATACTCCGACTGGACGAGACACACTGTCTCATCCGTGTCATTTGAGAAGCACTCACTTAGTTGTTTCAAAAAGGAGTTTAATAAAATCATTTGCAAAACAACAGCCCTTCCTTTGAAGCCTGCATTAAACACTTTAATTCCCATGGCTTGCTGAGTACTCTGTACTCACCCTTGCTCTATATAAAAATCCCCAAGTTGCTGAAGAAGATGAAGTGGATCCCGCTGACGAGGAGTTCTTCCAGGAGCAAGTCGGCTTCGATGAGTTTTAGGGTTTCGGTCTAGTTCCCAAGTCGCGCCTGTGATGATTGGTCCAAGTCTTGGCTTCCGCTTTCCCTTTTGTAATGCAGTTGTGAGCTCGGGATCTGTCCGCAGCCCAACATGACTGTAATGCTACTCTATAATAAAGAGACCTCTGTTGCTGTGATATTCTGTCTTCCTGTGATACCAACACTGTTTCCTGGGACTGGTATCGATTAACAGGTTAATTTGGAGCGTCACGGGCTAGTTCCGATCGGGGCTAGTTCGGGGCGTGACAGACCAAGAGAAGGTTGCTTTTGCTACACATCAACTGCAAGGTCCCGCTTCTGACTGGCGGGACAACTACGTGGCAACCCGTCCAGCTGCAATGGAAATCACTTGGGCAGAGTTTTGTCAAAACTTCAGGAAGGCACAGATTCCTGAGGGGATTATGGCACAAAGGAAGAGAGAGTTCCGTGCACTGCAACAAGGAACCAAAATAGTTACAGAAAACTTGCACGAGTTCAATCGCCTTGCGCGCTACGCTCACAATAAATTGTACGTTTGCACTCAGTTTTTTTTTCCAAAAAGCACACAAGCTCATCTAGCATGAACATTTCACCAGCACAGACAAGTAAGCATCTTTACTTATTCAAGACTATCTTGCAAAACTTAAGTCTAATGCACTTGTTTATCAATGCAACAATTATTAACTACCACTGAGTATTCAATTAGAAATAAGCACCTAGAAGATAGTGCTAATTATATTCTAGTATATCATAAATTATATAACAATTTAACAATGTCACATTTTCTCAGAATTAACATTCTCAGAATTTCAGATAGAACCTTAGAGACATTATGTTGAGCAGTTCATTATAGTGAGGCGCGGAGGGCGGAGTCTTCTCCCTGTACGACGAGGAAATTCTGTAATTAGAGTACCAGTTAAGGACTTTAGCTAGATATATATTAAATGCAAACGATAACATCAAAGGTATGAACGTTTCAGGGGACAAGGGAGTTGCTTGGTTAGTACTACAAACACGATCAGCATAGACATTATAATAGTAATGAAAAACAGATGTGCACTTATAAAAGAACTAATTATGCCATTAATAACGATGATAACAGTAGTTGTTTCTAAGCATCTTACTCCCTCCGTTTCGTATTATAAGACTTTCTAGCATTGCCATATTCATATAAATTTTAATGAATCTAAATACATATATATGTCTAGATTCATTAACATATATATGAATGTGAGCAGTGCTAGAAAGTCTTATAATATGAAACGGAGGAAGTACATATTAAGCTATCTGAAGAACAAATATGACAAGTTAGCAGCCGAGGGAGGTCAGTCGACGGCTCCCGATGACGATGCAGGTGGAGCGGTCGGCGGCTCCTGTCGATTCGGCAGCGTGGCCCGTGAAAGATAAAAGGAGTAGCACTATGCTGCCCAATTCGAGCTCGAGGTACACGTCAGATTGGCAGAGCCGGAGTGGCCGCTGCCCATTGGGCCGGTGGCGTTTTGTACTGTTGCTCCAGTAGAATCTCGAATTGTTAGAATTTCCTTTTTTTGGTCCACAATGCATTAGGGGCGGTGAGCTACCAGCTTAGCAACATGTGAATCAGTCTATAGTTTTGGATCATCGCAGCTTAAACATTAATTTGTTCTCGTCTTTATTATCTGGGTTGCCCTATATAAACCCCTCCCATCCATCCGTTGCCCATCAACCAAGAGCTAGCACAGCACCGGTGGCAGTAGCAAAGTAGCAGCCTCATCACTCATCAGTGAGCGCAGTTCGAGTCGCCGGTACAGATGGCTCCGTCTCGTCGCATGGTCGCGTCCGCCTTCCTCCTCCTGGCCATCCTCGTCGCCACAGGTACGTGCTCCTCGTCGAGCACTGCATATACATCCGAAGAAAGATCCGAGAGATGCTACATTGGCTGCGTTAAGCAATTTTTTGCATGCACGGATGCAGTGCAATGTGTGATGGTTGTGTGGTTGTGTGTGCAGAGATGGGGACGACCAAGGTGGCGGAGGCGAGGCACTGCCTGTCGCAGAGCCACAGGTTCAAGGGCATGTGCGTGAGCAGCAACAACTGCGCCAACGTGTGCAAGACGGAGAGCTTCCCCGACGGCGAGTGCAAGTCGCACGGCCTCGAGCGCAAGTGCTTCTGCAAGAAGGTCTGCTAGTGCATGCTAGCCCCGCTGTCTCTGCAGTCGCATTGCTCGTCGGCTGTGCATCTGCAGAGACTGCAGTCGCATGTTCTTCTCCTTTGTCTGTTGTTCATGACGAGCTTCTGTTCTTGGCTTACAGGCTAGTTGAGTTGCTTTCGATTATCCTTGCTTAGAATAAGTAATAAGTACGCGCTGGATACATGCTCCAGCTTAGTTAGTTGTTGGGTATTTGCAAGATGCTGTCATGTACTGTTCAACATTTCACCACTAATGAATTGCATACGTGATGAATCTGTGTGCTTGGGATCGTTTCATCAGTTAATCGGCGTGTTCCTTTCACCATTGGTCCAAAATGAGTTTATCAGTTTTTAATAAAATGAACGGTTAAATATGTTTAAAAAAATCAATGGCGTTAAATATTTAGGGACGGAGGGAGTATATACCCTTGCCCCTACTGCCCTACTTTGTTGTCTATCTTTCCCCTTTTTTTAAAGGAATTCTATCTGCAATTTGGTATGACAATTTAATTCAGCATGCATCATGAATGCATCTTATCAAAACAATTAATTAGTATGTAGAATGAGATAGGCATGAGAGAGACAATTATTAGGGCAAGTACAAAGCTAGAGACCGGTATGGTCTCTACATTAATTAGAGGCTATCATGTTACAATAGTTAAGATAATACGGTCTCTAACCATTAATGTACCAAAATACTTTCTTACTAGTCATCTTTCCTTTATTAGACTCAATGCAACGAAAAATTTCCTAATAAATGTTAAGAGTCGACTCTATGCCATTGTCATGCGTAGCAACCATCTTTCTCTTTCCTTCTTCCTCTCTCTTCTACGTTACCAAATATGCTTGCACGACAATAAATAGAGACCGCTAATAAAGACCATTGTACATACCCTTATGGCTCAATTCGCGGTTGTTGTGTTCCTCCATGTTTGGCCACCTTTTATAGTCATGACAAAATTAAATTTATAATCATTATAACTAGTTTTACAAATCATATTAAGGTTAGAAAAAAATACGTTATATCAAGTTAGCATGTCTATCTCTACGCAACAATATTATCCTTTAGAACATAGGTTAAAAATATAATGTTGTTTATCAAATATTACTTAAAATGTTAAAGGCAATTACATCAAACAAGTAACTATAATCCATCTCAATATATTCCCTCTCAGTTCCATATTGTTAGGCATTTTAATTTAATTTTATCTTAAATATTTTTTTCTATATTTACCAAATTTATGCAAAAAGATAATTAACATCTATAGTAATGTACCAAATAAATACACTATCAAAACATATTTCAGGGTGGATTTTAATGAAACTAACTTGATTTTATATGTTGATATATTTTTTTATAAACTTATCGAACTTAGAAAATTTTAACCAATAAGAAAACCAAAACACCTTACATATGGTATAGGGTGAGTACAGATTATTAATTAAGAGCATCGCCAACAGCTCCCAACACAAAATTATGTGATTTTAGGTAAAAATCATGCTCCAACAGTCCCCCTAATCAATTCCCGAAAATTTCAACGTCCCATATCCAATTTTTAAGCTCTCCACAAGTTGGGAGCGCACAACCACTTCCAATCTTTGATAGCGTGAAGCAGAGGGGGAGGGACCGATCGCGCGGATGGAGGGGACAATAGCATGGAGAGGGTTGAAGGTGGGCATATTTTTTTTTTGTTTTAGAGAGCTAATTTTACGCAAACTATTAAAAACTAGGAAGGTAGCCCGCGCATTCGCGCGGGCATGTATCATAGGATGCATCGCTGTCGCGCCCAGAAGTTCTTTCCCTAGCAAAAATTCAATTAATAAATGGTTGGAAGAAATTATTTGTTTAAAGGCAAGAGAGAAACCCTAAATTAATAAATGCAAATAATAATCGGAATCGGCATGTGGAATTTTTCTTGGATTCTACATGTCAAAATACGCTAACAGGATTTTTAGTGGAATTTTCAGAGCATTGGAAATAATTTTAACCAATTAAAATAAGCAAAGTGCAATATTAAATCCCTGGGAAAATCCTTTTTCCTTTTTATCTTTTCTTTTCCCTCCTTTTTCCTTTTTCTTGGGCCGCCGGCCCATTTCTTCCGCGCCGGCCCGCTCCTCCCTCCCACTCCCGAAGTTCACCCGGCCTCCCTCTCCCTCTCGGGCGCTGACAGGTGGGGCCCACCTGTCAGTCCTTTCCCCTTCCTCCAGCCGCCCAAGCCGGCAACCGCCGAATCCGCGCTTAAAAAGGAGGGGCGGCGAGTCGTGGCGGGAACGCGCAATCGCACGGAGTAGTGAGGAGGTGATGGAGAGAAGAGAGAGAGGGGGATTCAAACCGAAACCCCCGCCCTTTCGGGCGCGCGCCGAGAGCTGAGGAGGGAGAGGGGCGACGACGTCGGGCGGCACCGTGGGAGGATGCGAGAAGGAGTGCGGAAGGGCAGGAAACGCGCGGCTGCCGG
>CM020186.1:15505391-15552020 GCA_009805545.1 Oryza longistaminata | reverse complement strand
TCAAGCTAGAATTATATAATTCGTAATTATTCGTCCTGAAACCTATGCAATAGTTGGCTCTAGCGTTTTAAAGAAAGTACCAGAATGAATACCTTTATCTAAAAAATTGTCAGCATTCCCTTGTCATTTACCTGTTGAAGGTGTTGCCAGAGTGTCTCTAAATGAAAATTTATCACTGGCCATTTAGGTTAACTAGGAAGGTAGCCCGCGCGAATGCGCGGACATGTATCATAGGATGCATTGCTTAGATAAATTTTTAACCTATTTGTTAGCTTTATGCCATATAATATTTAATCGACCTTTAAGCAATTTTCTATAATCTTCTTCATCATCTAAAATAAGACAAATTTAGTATATTTAGAAAACATATCTACAAATTAAATGTAATTTAAAAGGTAGGTGTTTCTTTAGGGGATAACTTTTTTCTATCAAATCTTAAAAATACTTTAATTGCTATCAAAAGTGTTTTATTTGTACCATCTAGCTAGCGATTCTTTTATTTGGTTTATATTGATGCAGTTTAATTATTACTTACATATGAATAAGACATAGATGATATACATGTATCCTAGTTCTCGTTTCCCTATGATATCTGTGATCTATTGTATTTTTTAAAAAGAAAAAACCTAATCAACTTGACCCTTACAAATTAAATTTAATAGTAAGAAATATAACTTCTAAACCGATTATGTACTGTAACCTTAGTATGTTGCTTATATTTGCAATAATATGCAGAGAAATTCATAATATTGTGGCGTACGATAGAGAAAAAAAATAATCTAAGCACTTAATTAAAAAATTGATGCGA
Source organism: Oryza longistaminata (assembly GCA_009805545.1). Taxonomy (NCBI): domain Eukaryota; kingdom Viridiplantae; phylum Streptophyta; class Magnoliopsida; order Poales; family Poaceae; genus Oryza; species Oryza longistaminata. Next base: position 15,551,212 of record CM020186.1, on the reverse strand, counting down.
TGCAAGAAAAATCATTAATATCTAAGACAAAAGAATGAAGCAAAATAAGTTATAAGATTTTCACCAATTAGTTCAATTAATGTAGTTCATATTGGCTTTTATTTTTCTATTTTCTGTTTTGTTTTATACAACTCAACACGAATGCGCGGGCATGCATCATAAGGATAGAATATCACCGGAGAAAATCTACCACACTTTAAAAGTACGATACATTCACAATTTTTTTCTTAGTATTGCTTATATAATTTTACCTATTAGTTACCTTTATACCATATCATATTCAAATAATTTCTATAAGCAATTATTTATAATCTTCTTCATCATCTAAATAATAGGTAGACTTATTTTGTTTAGAAAACATGCCTACCAAATTAAATGTAAAGTAAGCAAGGTGCTTTTTTGTTTTTTAATTGAACTATTGATGTTAGCTAGGTCGCCCATTATTTATTGACAGATGTATTGGGTACAATATGAGGCTACGCTACATTCATGGGTTTGTAATATGATTGCATAGTTTGAGAGACAATCCATCTGTGAGCATTTCATTTAGAGTGTGTGCGAGGCTCCACATAGCCTATTATGAATATGATTGGATGGTTAAATATAATTGTGTAATAATTATTTTTAGAATGCGATTTATCATAAATACATAGTTGTATAATATATGTAGAAGGAGGACCCGTAAGATATAATATGATATAATAGTAAAGCTAATAGCCAACATGGTCTTGAATTGTTGATTTGATTAAAAAAACTAAAGCTGCTCAAGTGTATCTTAAATTAAACGTGTATATCGTGTAAAATAATTGCTTATTTACAGCACCAAGATCACTCCTATTGTAAATCCCTAGCGCTTGCACGTTCACAGTTAAATCAGTCTCCATGGGAAATAGATCTAATAAATTATTTATGATGATAAATTACGGTGTACATGTATATCGTGTATTTAGAAAAAAAAATTCAGGAACTGGATGCATGCATCAATCGAGCACACGGAGGCCATATATAATTATCCTGCCTAATGTCAATGATAAATGAAGCAATCAAATAAATAAACGTTGCAGCTACCAGATGTAATAGTCCATGTATATGCATGTGGGTCCGGGATAGAAGGGTGATAGGGGATTTAGTTTTGATCCAATAGTCAATAGTATTGGGTCCACCGCTTTAAATGAAATTTGAAAATTGACGGTTAGATATTTTTCTTAGAATTTTCTTTAAATTATTAGAGCGCTGTGTGGCGGTTTAGGAGCGTTCGTAGGAGTCCACGTGACGGCTTAAAAATGTTTGTAGGAAATTTTATGGACTTTTAGTATATAATAGATAGATGATGAATAGATAAAAATCAAACATATAATTTAGAAGTTATGGCTGTTTGAAATTTATTATCATAAAATTTTATCTCAAACTGCTATACGTACTAAGAAGGGAGAAAAGGGGAGTGAAGCAGAGGTTAGAGATGGGTTGGATTTATTACTATTCGGCAAGCAAATTATTCAGCGTATAGTATGCACGCAGAGATCACATGTACGTATGCATATGAATGTGAATATCAAAAGCGAATAGTGAATTAATCATCAGGCTTCCACATACCTTGCAAGGAGGCTAGGACGAGCATGAGAAGGGTGTCCACTGTACAGGTTGATCGATCGATCAATCAGAGATCAGCATGTTGATCGATCACGCCCTGCCTGCACGGGAACCCGGGTCATAGCGGTTCCAGAGGCACTTGGTTCACGCACAGCTAGCTGGTTTGTTTTAATCTCAACCAAATCAACGGCTTGGAATATATGGCCCACCGAGTTAAATGAAAATTAAGGGATGGATTTTATTAACACCACATGTCAGCTTGAGAGCGTTTTTAGAGCGCCATATGGCGGCATGAGAGCGTTTGTAGAAAGTTTAATGGACTTTTAGTATATAATAGATAAGAGTTTTTTTTAAAAAAAAATCCTAACTCCTGAGTAGCCCCGCCACGGTGGAGATCGTCGCCGAAAGATAGATGGTTAGCTAGGTTTCGTGTGGGCGCGTGGACAGTGGATTTTCAACTGGAGGGGACGTTTTCTGGTTGTTCGTATGTTAGTCAAACAGTTATGAAAAAATTTAAAAATATTTGAGATGATGTATTAACACGTGTTATATCGTTATAAAAATGTAAATTAAATTTTAACTTTTACAAGTTATAAAAAACAAATTAAACTATAACTAGTTACCATCAAATTTAATTTAAGTGATACGAGGACATAAATAAAAAGTGTAGGGTTTATTTCTATCTCATCAAAGTTCTAAAATGTGGGGCCTATTTTAGAACCAACATCGCTGTCCGAGAAAGGTGTCAATTCTATTTAAGTACCGACACCTTTAAGATCTTCACCATCAGAAGTAGCCATTGGAGGGTTCACTATAATAACTGGCACCTATATGGCTTTAGATATACGTGCCGGTTCTAGTTAAGAACCGATACCTATGATCTCAGTATATAGCTCATCCTCTTTCTCTTGAGCTGATCAAGAAAAGAACATAGCGACACCTCTTGTATTTTTTGGACTAGCTAAAGGAGGGGAGGTTTTACTTTTAATTTGTTGGTGTTGTTGGATGTTGATTTCTACAAGAATAGTTTTCATTATTTCTCACTCCGTTTCACTCTTGTTTATTGAATTGAACCGTTTGCTACAAACCGGCATATTGGTGTCGGTTTTTATTACAAACCGACATCTATAGTCTTATGATGTGTCCTTGCCGGTGAACAATTGGTAACTATATATGGTACATATAGGCGCTGGTTGTTCTAAAGAACCAGTGCCATAAGGCAGCCACATGACAATTGCTTTAAGAACCAGCACCTATAATTCCATATAGGTGTCGATTTTTACTAAAACCGGCATATATATGTATTATAGTTGCTGTTTAATAATTGACACCGATGACCTAGGTCATGGGTGCTGCATGCTGAGTGCTGGCTGGGATATATGACACATATGGTTATTTCCTAACCGGTACAGAAGTGTTTTTCAGTAGTAGTGATCGAATGAGCACTCGCCTGTGTATGATATTGGTAGTCCCTACCTATATTACCTGGATACGTCTCACATGCAACGTATCCGTATCTGATATGGCGATGAATACGAATACCTATCGGATACGCTCCGATACGTATCCCGTACGTATCCTATATTTTCATGATTTTGAGATAACTAAAAGAATTCCTGATATTCCGACACGCGTGGTCTAACCCTATCCTAGTACCCCCACCAACACAAAGCCAAACCCACCCACGCGAACGAGAAATTACCATCACAAAAGAATGGTTTCGCTGAAATACCATCGCTTCAAATTGATTCGCTATAATACCATCATAAACTGAGATGTGTTCACCACAATACCATTTTCGTTCTTTTTGTTGATAGAAATGCTTTTGCTCAATTTTATTTTTTCCCGGACCAAAATACCTCTGCCTTTGTCTCTTTCTAACCTTATCTCCTCCATCTTTTCGGCTATGCAACGGCAATGCATCCTCACCTCGTCACCTCTCTAAGTCAAGCCGGCCGGCCTCTCCCCGGGGATGCGACGGCAGCGGCCGTCCTCTTCGCGGTGACGCGAAGGCAGTAGCCGCCTCTCCTCGATCGGTCGGCGATGGTACATTTACTAGTTAAAAACATGTCTATCATCTTGCTAAAATGTTCCCAAGCCCACTCACCAATGTTTTAAATTGCATTCCCAAGCTCAATAATAGTAGTTGCGATAAACGATCAGCTCACTGAATTATTTTGCTTTACTAGTTAAAAACATGTCTATCATCTTGCTAAAATGTTCCATGCAAGAATTACTTAGGGACCTTTCTGATGCCAAGCCATGATGCCACGGTACTAAAGATGGTACCACCTGATGCCACATGGCAGATGCTACCATCTTTACTACTGGTTGGTGTTACCGTGGCATCTTTAGTAACGGTTGGTGTTAATTACCAACCGGTATTAAAAATGGATATGTTTAGTCCTGGATTATACGAAAAGGGGTATAAACCGGGACTAAAGATGGGTTCCCCAGCAGTGGATAAACGATCAGCCCAGTGAATTATTGGCTTTACTAGTTAAAGACATGTCTGCCATCTTGCTAAAATGTTCCACGCAAGAACTTAGGGGGTTTTCTGACCTTGGTAGCTTGCTCAAATGCATAAGCCATCTCAATTAGCCTCGGCTCATAGCCCTTCAATCCACCAAAGCAAATTCCGAAGGGGACTCCCCTCTTACCGTATCCAGCTGGTACGGTGATTGCCGGCATGCCGCCAATGGCGAGAACGGTGGAAACTGAGTCATTGGGCGTGATAATTGCATCCAGCTGCTCATCCTTCATTAGCTTCTCCAGTCCGTCAGCTGAAAGCTTGTTTAGTTGATGGATTATGGCTCTCTCGAGTGCGCCGATGCCAGTAGTGTTCTCAGCTACCAGGAAGATGAGCTGCCCAAAATCCTTTAGTCTCTCCTGTTATACACACATATTTGGCAATATGATTTAGCGATCTGTTTTAACATTCGAAATTTTAAGCTGGTTAATTTACATACCAAGATTCATAACCTTCAACAAACAAAAAGATGAAATGCAATACACTATAGTAATAAAAGTAATATTGACTTCATAACCTGCAGCAACTAGTGGCGAAGCCAGGATTTAGGTATAGAGGGTGCTGGCCAGGAGACGTAAGAACTCACCAGCGCCTCGGTAGATAATATAGTGTGGATCTTGGTGTATAAAATTGAACTTATTTTAGAATGGAGGATGTATGTCCGAATGTATGTTAATATAGCATGAAAAGAACCATTTTGTAAGTCACTAAATAGCACCAACTTTACTCAATACAGAATGACACACGACATCATTTCTATTCATCCTTTTTAGTTTTGGAGACTTGCAACCACATCGCTTAGTCACGTTAATAGGCTTGCAACAACATCGCTTAGTTACGTTAATTAACTCAGGTAATCACGTAAAGCTAAAACCTATTGGACAGCTAGGTAGGTATAGGCTCAACTTGCAACAAATTAATGAGCTAATTTTATGGATTAGATTGCTAATCACCCGGGGGTGGGGTTTGTAGCGCATGGGGATGGGGGGTGCCAGGCCCACCCCGGCACCCCCGATGGCTTCGCCGCTGGCAGCAACATAAATATACCGTGATGCACAAAAAGTTTAGTATGCAAGAATAGTAAGTAACTACTCCCCCGTTCATATTATAATTACTCCCTCCGCCCCATAATATAGCAACCTAGGACTGGATGTGACACTTCATAGTACATCGAATCTGGACAGTATGAAATGTCACATCCAATCCTATATTGCTATATTATGGGACGGAGGGAGTAAGTCGTTTTGACTTTTTTTTAATCAAACTTTTATAACTTTGACTAAGTTTATAGAAACCCAAAACAAACATATTATCAAAATATATTCAATGCTAGATGTAATGAAACTAATTTGCTGTTTTAAATGTTGCTAATTAAATTTGTCAATAAATTTGGTCAAACTTAATAAAATTTGACTAGAAAAAAATTAAAACGACTTATAATATAAAATGGAGGGAGTATCAGTTACGCACTTCAGAATGTTTGAAGTCTATGTTTTTTTTTTGTGTTTGTCATTTTAGACACCATTTTATAGTGCCTCTTCAGAACAGAAAATTTTCTAATCATATGTCGTCTTAAATACTTTGAAATTGGACGTGCTATTTCTCCTAACAAAATCTGACAGTACCTTTTGTGCTGATGGAAAGAATATATAAATGGTTTTACGTATGTTTTGATGAAAGGATCAACTTCAACAAGTACTAGATTCTGTGTATCATCTGATAACAAATAACGGATGGTTTCTTCAGATTTGAAGAAAAATATACAATATAACCTTTTCTCGTAATATGAAGGCATGTAAAACTGTGGAACTGCGAAAGAATACACACAGAAAAAAAAGGTTATGAACTAGAGCATACCTCAATAGGATGTGCATCGTTGAAAGAAATAAAAAGAATACACACAGAAAAACAAGGTTATGAACTAGAGCAGACCTCAATAGGATGTGCATCGTTGAAAGCAATTATTTCCGCAAGTGAACGAACAGGGGAGTAGGATAAGTCTGACAGATAAGTGTTAAGGCTTGACTTGAACTCTGCTGGTAACACAATCTGCTGCCCATTGTTAAGGACATCTTGTATAACAGTCAGGTTTGCTATGTCCAGGTTCTCAATCACAACTGCCCCTTGTTTCCTTCAAAAAAAGGATGTAAATGTCAGATATCAAGGACATTGGCTTTTCCATATTGCCACACGTAAAGTGGAAGGCATATTACCTAAACTGGTTCATATCTGCTATAATTTAGAATACCGATGCTCCAAAAAGTCCAATAACCATTAGATTAAATTTCACAAAATTACACCTGCTTTAAATGACAATAAAAAGCTAGATGTTTCAATTTGTTTCCAAATAATTGTCATGGTCGGGATAACGTATCGTCGCAGAGGCACGCCGGCTCAGCAGGATGCGGCAGCAGGGAGCGCAGCACGTCGTGTCTGATCGGCCGTGCCGGACGCCAACAGTTCTATCCGCTTGCAAATTAGATAAAGTTTGTTAGCTGTTTTCCTTATCAGTTTTTTAGCTATTTCTTAGCAATTTGGTTACCAATTGGGAAAATGATTCCCGTCGGACGATCGGGCGGGGAGCAGAAATCGGGCGCTCCCCCGCCCCCATGCACGCACGCGCTCCCCCTGGCCCGTCACGTGTCCACACACACAACTCTATTACAACAAATTACCCACATATTTTAGAAACTCTCTATTAAGGGAATTTGATTTATTTTTTGTTCCACAAAAATATTTTATCTAGTGCAATCACAATGTTTCACTATGTATAAATCTAATGTTGCAGTGAACTGAAATACTCCATTATAACAAATCACCCACATATTTTAGAAACCCTCTATTAAGGGAATTCGTTTTATTTTTTGTTCCACCAAAAAATGTTTCACCTAGCGTACTTATAGTGTTTCACTATGTATGGATCTAATGTTGCAGTGAACTGAAACATTCTTTCGCTATTTGCTGAAACATTATTTTTATATAAGGTGAAACAACACCCGATTTTAACGACTAAAACATTTTCGATCTACTTAGTGAAACAATTCCGATATACCTGGTGGAACATCGTGCAACATTTAAAAAAAAAATCAATAATAAGCTATTTTTTCGTCGGAATATATCCAGGTGTGATCTTGTTTTGAAGATTTAATTGCAATGAATTTAATGGTGCAATCGGGATAAATAATTTAAGAGAAAAATTAGTTTAAAGTGGTTTTACACATATGTGTGACGTTGACGTCATGCTGACGTCAACGCCTGATTTCTGGAGATTTGAATCGGGCGACCGATCCCTAGTCACCTCCTACCAATTGTAAGCCTATTTAGAGGCTGCATTCGGATGAATAAAGCAAGGAGATTCAATCTACAATTCTCATTCCCAATTATCTGTTTTCTCATCTCTTGCTGCTGCCGCCACAGGTCGATGTTCAACCAAGATTCACATATAGAATAATCTCCGTTTCATATAATTGTAGGGTCTTACATCATTAATTTTTAAACCAGATGATGGGAATTATGTAATTTTTATTTCTGTGAAACGCAAATTGAAATCTCAATTTTTCTTATATCCTATACCAATGTATATAATTTCGTGAAAATTCTGGTAAATACATACCTCACTGTGTCGAGAAGTTGCTGGTAAACAATCTGCTGCACTGTCCCACTTGGGAAGTTGAAAAATCCATTTGGGATGCCTATTCTCTTGCCTTTTAATCCATCAGGTTTCAAAAACTGCACATATCCACCAGGTGGGATATACTTGGATGCTGCCCTTGTGGCTTTCGCATCACGGCTGTCATAACCGACAATAGCATCTAGTACTTGGACTGCATCTGCTACTGTCCGACAAATTGGCCTGCATTTTAAAATGATAAGATTCATACTAGGAATTTGATGATTTTACAGTATGATCATTTTCTATCGATTTGTTGTGTCTGATTAACATATTTTAGAGCAGTAGATTCAGTTTTCCTATAACTATTTAATGCTATTAAAGTTATATTCTTGTTATTTTTTAATTTTTCAATTTTCAAAATTGAGAGCATCCAGCTTCCAAACTATTCTTTTCTTCATACAAGGACTTTGTCGTGATGAATGCAGTTAGGTTGTAAACAGAGGTCAGTGATATTAATTATTTGTTAACTGGTAAAATGATCTAAATGACCATAAACAATTTGAAGATTAATAATAGCAAGATATACAAAGAGAAAAAACCTTGTCTTATAAAGCCATGTCATTATCCAAGTTAAATCATGTATACATTTGACAACTGGTGCCAACAAAACAAGTGAAGTATATGGACTTAATTTGTTCATTGCCACCACAACAGAATAGGCAATACCATCACGAAGATCCTTTATAGAAAAATGCCATTAAATACATAACTAGTTATAAGAAATTTTTATCATGCATGGATAAGATACTTACCGCGCGCTCTCATTCTCATGGGCAAATAAGGGATCTTGCGAATTTGCTGGTGATGAATTTGCAAGTGGCAAACAAGGAATAATCCACTTTTCATTGCCATCACATTTTCCATCCAAAGATTATAAAATGATATATTGCCCATGCCCTTTTTTCGTTTTCTTAAACTTTTCCAACCATAGCAATCCTCTATCAAGCAAATAAAATAAACTCTAGACTCTAAATCAAATAGTAGATATATAAAAACATTTTTTTGGCTTGTAGTAAATATTTGAAAGTCCACCTCTGAATTTTATTTGGGAAAATAATATCAGGCAACTAGAAGATAGTTTCATAATATCAGGCAAATAAATCAAATTTTAGACCCTAAATCAAATAGTACATATAAAAAACATTTTTGCTTGTAGTAAATATCTGAAAGTCCATCTCTGAATTTTTTTTATTACCATTATTTGCTACAAGTTTTTTTTATTTCTGTTATTTGGAACAAGTTTGAAATTTTGTAAAATATGTTCAAATTCATCAAATGTGTTTAAATTTTAATCTTGCAAGCTTGTCCAATTTTAAAATCATTTTTATAAAGTTTTATCTCTCTAGTGGAAGAGGATATAATAAAATAATGGTTGGAATGTCTTTTGATAAAGAAACACAAAACTAGAGTGGTTTATAGCAAAGCGATAAAACTAGATTATTCTAAAGCAAAATAATTTCGAATTTTCCCTATGTTGGGAAAGAAAGAAGGGCAAAACTATCATTTACTACATTTTCTAACTAGTTTGATGTTAATGGGCCTCACGATGGAAAAAAATTGACAGCTTGATCCAAATGCCATGTCAATATATTTTTCATATTTTTGAACATTTCAAATGACATTTTGTTATACAAGATATTTGGGATGGCAATTTTCAAACCAAGCTCATGCCTGATGGCATTTCTCAAGTTATTCAAAGTCCCTTTTAAGGGTGAACATCAGACATGCTATTTGAAAATTTCGTCTAATAGCTTTGACATTGACTTGATAGGATCGAGTTTACCAAGTCAATTAAATCAACACATCCATTGGTATGTATATACATCTACATAGTTGTCACCGTTGACCACCACAGTTGCAATTTTGATCACTAATAATATTTAAATGATTAGACTATCAAGAGCGAAAGCATAATGCTTATGTTAAAGATGTAACGCACTTTACTAACGTAGTATCTTAATTTAGGTATTTTATAAAATTTTCGTAAAAAAGATAAACGGTCCAATTTTAAATATGAATAACATCTGGCGACAAGTATTTAGCAACGAAGTGTATGTCTAGGTAAATTCCCCCCTAGATTACCCGATAGTGTCCTGCCTAGGGGAGATAGGAACAACACCAGCCCGGCTTGTCAATCCAACGGTTGGTTTGATCCCAACCACTGAATTCAACGATGATGGGCAGAGTATGGATCCATCAGTCTCAGTCCCAAGTGTTGCTGCCGCCATGTTGGCTGCAGCTGCAATGGCTGATCCTGTGCTTGAACCGCATGGAGCCGCTGATAGAACATATGGATTCTACATATGCATGCCAAATATTTAGTAATGTACTGACATAAGAGCTCGAATTTTGAATTGTTTTGCAGCGACAAAAAAATTGCTTTCTTGTCCGCAAAATACCAAGGTAATAAGTGATAAGTTTAGAAGGATATGTCAAATAACTCATGTTTTAGAGTAAGCTATGTTTTGATAAGCTAAAGAAAAATTTACAGCTATGGTCATTTTGACACTAATGTAGTAATGAGCCAATGGCATCAATGGTCATTTTTCTAAGAGTAAATTTCATAAAACTCTACGTATTATAGTCCAAATTATATAAAACCACGGCGATTTGGTCATGTGACACATAATCTTAGATATTATGGTTCTAAAGTTTTCTAAAATCACACTACTGATCATTTTGACTTTAATATATCACACTTTTGAGTTCTACAGCCGCATCTCAAACTTACGAGGATTTTATCCATCTATAAATGTGACATTCGCTTTTCAAAATTTTAATATCGGAGTATGTCAAAATAGCTAACAGTGTGGCAGTGGCGTAGCTAGGATTTAAAGTAAAGGTGGTCCATCTATATGTAATAGGTCAATTAAATGGTTGGTGCACTATATAATTTTTATTATGTTGACTAGCACATATATTATAGTTTTAATATCGATTAAATTTTTAGGTGGTACATAGACCACAGTGCCACCTAGCTAGCTATACGCCAATGCAGTATAGTTTTTATGAAACTTTACTACCATAATACTTAGCGTTATGTGCCACGTACCAAAATCCGTGTAGTTTTATATAATTTGGACCATAATAGGTGGGGGTTTAAGAAATTTACTAAGAAAAAATAAGTCTGCAACAAATTGGCATATAATATACAAGCTCATTGCTCCAAAGTTGAACGTTGACTTTGTGAGGGAAGAAACCAAGCCCGACGAGCTTCCCCGGCCCTGGCCACCACGCGCGCTCCAGCCGCCGGTGCCTTGGATGGTGCGGAAGTTGGCCCACTCGTCGAGGTTGGCCTTGCCGAGCACCACCGCGCCGGCACGCCGGAGCCGCCGCACCACGCCGGCATCCCGCCTGGCGACGGAGCCCAGCAGCGCCAGCGACCCGGCCGTCGTGTTGAGCCGGTCGCGCGTCCGCGATGTTGTCCTTGAGCAAGACGGGGACGCCGTGGAGCGGGCCACCGCGGCGGGACGGCGACCGCCGGCGCTAGGCGTCGGCGCGCGCCGCCTGCGCGAGCGCGTCGGGGTTGACCTCGATACGGCGGTGAGGAGCGGGTTGAGGCGCGCGATGCGGTCGAGGTAGAAGAGGACGAGCCGCCTGGAGGTGAGGCTGCCGTTCCTGAAGCCGAGCTGGATGTCGCGACGGTGGCCTCCTCGATCTGGAACACTCGGCAGCCGGCGGCGGCGGGTGGACGAGCACGACGGCGGCGAGGGAAGCAGCAGCTGCAGACGGTGGCGAGACATCCTGTGGACTGTGGTGAGTGTCAATTAGCGTGGGTGTTGTTGGAGCATCGCTAGTTATGCACAGCATGACAGCACACTAAGAGCAGGTTTAATAGTATAGCCACTACTAGCTCCAATTCAATTATAGCACAATCTAATAGCTTATTCATATATAGTTATATACTACACTATTAATATCTGGTCCACCTGTCATACACACTGCGTCTTGAAGTCCGTGCTACAACTGGCTACAAATCTGTAGGCCGCTGCTCTTCTCTCTTCTTATCTACCTTCTTAAAACATGTTTAAGGATCGGTGTCCTCAACTTTTGGGGGCCAGCCAACAACAATTGGCGAGACAACAGGGTCGTGTGCATTTGGGAATTTGGGCTGGGCTGCTATGGCATATATGTCACAGTTGGGATGTACAGGGTTGAATACTGTGTGTCGACCGTGAGATGTGGAATAGGTTCATTTTGTATCCCTTAACGACCATAAAACCAGATACAATGCATCTAAAAAACCACTGCAAACAAGGTCCCTCAGCAATATTGTTTCCAGATTTTGCTGATGTGATATCTACGTGGCTCCTTTGACTAGGCTTCGTCCCATATGGTACTAACGTGGCGCTTAAGTGGCAGTTTGATAAAAAAAATAAAAGAGCAAAATTGAAAACTAAAAAAGATTAAAACAAAAATAGAGGCCCATATGTCAATCAAATCTATAACTAATTAAAAAATACGTAAGGCTTTCGCCACCCCTTTCGTCTGTCACCCCCCTTCCCCTTCGCCTCCCCCCTCCGCTTCCGCCTCTCTCCCCCCTACCGGTGTCCTGATCTCCACACGCTCCCCCTACCTGCAGCTCCTCTTCTCCTGACGGCCCTCCTCTCCTGCCTCCCTCCTCCCTCACGGCACCCCACATCTCTTCCTCACCGCACGTCCTCTTCCTCTCCCGCGACATCTCTTCTCCTTGGCATCCCTCCTCTCCCCTGCGTTACCTCCCTCTTGCGCGTTCAAGAAAAACGAAATCTCCTCGTTTGGGAACACGTTTTGACGTACTCACATGGCCGTGTTCACTACAAGAGCTTACCTTTGCCGTTTCTCTCTCTATCAGGACTATGTTGTTGCCAGCCCGTTCCCATTGTTCCTGTTCTCTTTGTTGCCAACCGCCACCATCTATGGACAAGTTACATCGTGGGATACGTCCGGCCACCTTACTCACCGCCGTGGTCACTTGAGCACCATCGCCCATCTTCCCTCCTCGTCTGTTTCTTGTGTTGGCTAGGGAAGATGATGAACAATATTAGTCGTTTTTTCTCCATCTTTTGTTCTTTCTGCGAGTTCAAGGAAAACAAATCCTCTCGTCCAGGAATGTGTTTTGATGCACTCGTCCGGTCATGTTCACCACCAGATCTCGTCATTGTCGTTTCTCCCTCTATCAGGACCATGTCATTGCTCAGTCCGTTCTTGTTTTCTTCATTGCCGACCACCACTATCTATGGACGAGTCACATCGTGGGACATGTCCAGACCTCCAGCTTCGACACCGTCCTCTGCACCATCAGCGTCCAGCACCTTCAGTCCCCTGAGAAACTATGCCCGCCATTGCTGCATTCTCTGCGGCCATTAGCGTCCAGTACCTTCTGCGGCCGCATGGGTGGCGAGGTGGGCGGTGAAGGAGTTGCTACGTGCTCTTTTTGCAGGTCGACGGCATAACGTGGGGCGCAGGTGCAGCCACAGGGAGGAGGAGGGTGGGGGCACGGCTGGAGCGCCGGCGAGCTGCCGCAGCTGAGGGAGGCGCTGGAGCCACGCGCCCGCCCACGTGGTCTACGCCGGCTCCACGATGAGGCCGACGCTCGCATGGGCCGCGTCGAGGGGGTCGCCGCAACGGCAGCCTCCATGGCTGCAAGGCAGTCCTCCTTGCCCCGTCCGCCATGTCCCTCACGGCCTCACCTGTGCGCTTCCGCTGCCGCCGCCACCGAAGGCCATGGCTATGGGGATGGAGGTGGACTTCGCGGAGGAAGAGGAGGAGCCTGGAGGAGGCGACGGCGAGCAGCGGGAGGGCGGCCGGTGTCAAGGCGCAGCGCTGCTGGCCGTCAGCGTGACGGTGTCAAGACGGCGCTGCTTGCCGTTGGCCGGTGTCAAGGCGTACAGGGTGTGGATGCGGAGGTTCTGGGCGGTCGTGGACGCTAGGTGGCAGGTCCTCACTCATCACCGACGACGAGGGGCTCTCGCCGGGGCCGTACAAGTACCTGAGGTCCTTCAGCTATGTCGAAGACGCCGGTGACGCCTTCAAAAATATAATGGCTCCGTAGCGTTAGCACGGGTATATTACTAGTAAAGAAAGTAAGTCCTAAAATAAGCAATCTGCTGTGTTAAGCACCTCGATCCAATAGATGAAAAATAAAAGGTAACGTGGGTAACTGAGGATAGGAAAATAGTTAATTATTGGGGATAGACGTATAGGATATGACTGGATAAAAGAAGGTTGTGAAGTGCAAACACATCCACTTCAGGCTGTGTTTAGATCCAAAATTTGGATCCAAACTTCAGTCTTTTTTCATCACATCAACCTGTCATACACACACAACTTTTCAGTCACATCATCTCTAATTTCAATCAAAATCCAAACTTTGGATCCAACTAATCACAGCCTCAATCTTCTTGCAGGAAGTAGGAAATTGATCGTTACTTGTGCGGTTGTGCCGCAAATTCTGGAAACTGGTTACTAACAAATTAAGGCGATTGAAGAGCCCACCTTGACAAGCATGCAGAATGCTAAACCCAGCTCCACCTGTGATCTGAGTTGCATGCATATATTAACTAATTTAACCCAAACAATTCATTTATACTTTGACACTTATCCAGTCACCCTCACGCGACGCCCCTCAAATATGGAATAGTGATGGGCTGCAACTTTTTATTTAATTACGTGTTTGCCGGAATTTGAACTCGAGCTTTTTGACTAAACCATATATTTTTTGTTAGATACATCAACCAATTTAACCCAAAAAGTTTAATCTAATTAATGAGAAAATGCGGGCATCGACTTATACTCGAACGAATCGATCTCCCTTGCTATTAGTATATGTTTTAGTTTTGATGAATTTATTTCTTATTTAGTGCCATCTCCCTATATATATTCTTTTTTTTTCTTTTGTCTGCACAAAACTCCGCAGCAATACGCGGGTTCCATCCACTAGAGTTTATGAGTGGTCTGTCACATTTTGTTCGACCTTCTTTTGCTATAGCTCGGAATTGGAATTAGATGCTCAAGCCAGCACGCCAGAAAATTTAAGTACTTTAATTTGTTTGTACTACAGATTTAAAATATGTGAAGTTTTGCATATCATGCATGGATGCTGTTTCGGTTTAAGCCATTCAATTTATATATTAATTAAAGCATCTCTTTGAAAGCTGAAAGAACGCAACCTTTGCTAAAGTTGAGAATATATTGTATGTATGATAACGGTGACATCACAGAGCAGGATTCGAACACAGAGCCAAGAGAACGGTCGGTGTAGCATCCGCCATAAAAGTCTCCCTAAAAAAAACAACTTATATATACATGAACATGGATTTATATAGGCTACGTACATACTTCCTCCGTTTCACAATATAAGTCATTCTAGCATTTCCTATATGCATATTGATGTTAACGAATTTAGATAGATATAAATGTTTACATTCATTAACATCAATATAAATGTGGGAAATGCTAGAATGACTTACATTGTGAAATGGAGGGAGTATTAGATTATCATTTTTGATAGATGGAGTACGTAATATCCATTTATTTTATGGGTGAAAATTAAGCCCGAGCACCAATTTATAAATTCACAAAATAGTAGTCGAGTAATTATATTTATAACATCATATTTAAAAAAAATAAAAACGTTTTTATATTGTAAATTTACTACATTTGTATTATAATTAAATTGTAAATTTCAAAACTTATTTTGTAATTACAATTACATTGCAATCACAGTTTTCAACTTGCTAGGGAAGAAAATCTAAAATGGTCACCATGAAAGATAGTTTTCATAGTAGTGTAGTGCGGGCAATCAGGATTTTACTACATCATAATTGGTACATCTTAATCTCTATCTTACCATTTCCTCCGGTCCTAACATTAAAAAATTTATCGTAAGGGAATAGTTCTTTGTTTTTTTAAAGAAAAATCTAATAACCCAAGCTAGAGTGTGATCAAGTTTCATGTAGAATCGACTGGTTTTAGTTATACTCCCTCCGTTACATAATATAAGGCACTACTTTTTTTTTTGGATGTTCCATAATATAAGGCATGCATGCATGCATACAATTAATTAAGACCTCATCTCCATTAAATTATTACTTTTTTAAATCCTCCTTGGATGTATGCATTATATTTATTAGGGTGATTCAAATTAGGAGATGATAATAATTATTTTTTGGTCTTTGGGTTAAGGGTGGTTGTGCCTTATATTTTGGAACGAAGGGAGTAGTAAAGAAAATAAATTTAACATGAGCAATTTTAAACCAAACCAAACATTTTTCGAATCGACCAAGGTCCATCCATGTTTGTGAACAAAAAGAGGAGGGAACTATAGATCGAGCGTCTGATTCCCTTCAAGAAAATCAGATGGTTAAATATTACAGTTGACCATCAGGTGAAACATTAAGTTAATTAAGTTAAGTTACACAGGGTGAAACACAAAAATACTAATTGAAACATTTGAACGAATTTGTGAAACACGGTGAAAACATAGTTTGAAACATATCGTTGTCATATACTCCATGAAACAAGTTTTAAAACTTTGAAACATATGTATTTCTTCATCAGAATATAGTCATGTGATATCTTGTTGTAAAGATTTAATTACAACAAATTTAACGGCGTGTTCAGATTATAGATCAGATAAATAGATTAGAAGAAAATTTATTTTGAAGATTGCTATATGCTTGCATATATGGATGGAGTACAGAGAGAGTAAGTAGTATGTCACGAGAGATATTAGAGCCAAGTAGTTTGTAAATTTTGTGAAACACGGTAAAAAAACACATTGGAACATATCACTGTAGCTTATGAAACATTGAGTTTTAATTATTTTTCTTTACCAGAATATAATTATGTGATATCTTGTTATAAAGATTTAATTACAACAAATATGACCGTATAATCGGATAAGTAGTTTAGGAGAAAAGATATTTTGAAGATTGACATGCACGCATGGATGAAATGAATAAAGTACGAAAGTAGTATGGGTAATTTGTTATTGAGTTGAAGCACCTTATAAAATATTATATTCTTCTTCGGTTTACCGATCCATAGCTTTCTCCACAAAAGGAGAGATAAACGGGATCTTTTCCCACCCTTTACTTGGCTAAGAATACACAAGTATTAAGATATCATGTAAAAAAACTGTCATATGGTTTTTTGAGTGATTTTTTTTAAATCTAACCTAATGTATAGTTGTAATATACTATAACTATGCTATAACCACATTATATTGTATAATTATTATAATATTTTTTAGAAAATAGAATAAACTTGGCCTCTACATCCCAAATATCCAATCGAATGTACGTAGCCAATATAAGTAATATATGCAACTTTATACCTAAATTATAATATAATTATATTATAGTTATATTAAAAATTTCCGATTGTTTTTTATCTAATCCCTTAAATAAAAAGTGGATGAGAGAAAGGAGACATCCCTCGTGTAAACAGGGATCTCTCTGCTGGAACTTGAAGTAATTGAGAGGAATTTATAGCAATCAATCGTGCATTGATGACGTGCCATGACCAGTCAAAAGACTTTTACTATTTATTGACCCAGTGTGTTCTCATGGTCGAGATACAAATGGCCTATTTGGAGAGTTTTAGATTCTGAGAAACAGCTGTTTGGTAGCCAGTTTTTGAGAATCTGGAAAAGCTCTGAAACCAAGCTTCTCCAGCTTCTGGCTTCTTAGTTCATTTTTTAAATATGTAACTACAGCTTCTGTAACTACAGATTCTCAGAAGCTGTAGACTGGTTGGGGCAGCTTACAGTAGAATCAGCTTTTGAGAAATGCTGCAGCTGGGACAATCTCCCCAAACAGGGTCAAAAGCTCAGTCGGACCTTTAATGCTTTTTTAGTTGTGACCTTGAATAACGACGGCAGGCGATATACGCCGCTTCGCTGCAACTATATTAACTTCGGTGAACAACCTTACCGCCGCTTTCATGACCCAACATTACTTTCTTCGACAACCAGGGAGCGCTCTAAACCGCTTCTCGAAACATCTATTTTCTCATTATGTTTTACCTGTTAGAATAGCTAAACAATATGATTCATAAAAAAAACTATATATAGAGAAGTTCTTAAAATAATCAAATAAATCAATTTTTAATTTTATAATAACTAATACTTGATTCAGATTAATCATGTTTTACTGATTTTTCTTGTTTTGAATGCACCAAAAAATGTCCAATCGCTGAAAAGTAGCTTCATAAGTAGCTTGTGAGAAAATTGTGAGAGCAGCACAAACGGTAGAATTATCCCAAACAAGCGATATATATTTCATAATGAACATAAATCTGCTTCTACAATATACTCCATCAGTAACATGAGCACCAACCACAAGGTTTATTAGAGACAATGCCAGCCCCATGCTAGGACAAGCTTATTTCAGCTGTTCTTCCTCCTCCTCTTCTTCTTCTTCATCATCATCATCCTCTTATCGCCATAATTTATCGCCATTTTCGCATCCGTCCATAAGATTATACCTATTTCTTCCCCAGTTCTGAAATGTCCAAACATCTATGTGTTACAACCACGCGGCGTTCTTGATCGGCGTGACGACGGCCTTGACCTGCAGGTAGTTCTTCAGGCTGTCGATGCCCTTCTCCCTCCCGATTCCGCTCTGCTTGTATCCGCCGAACGGGATCGCGGCGTCGAAGACGTCGAAGCAGTTCACCCACACGGTCCCGACCCTGAGCGCGCGGGTCAGGGTGTTGGCCGTGTTCAGGTTGTTGGTGAAGACCCCAGCAGCCAGCCCGTACTGGCTTGCATTTGCCCTCTTGATGACCTCGTTCAGATCACTGTCGACATTGCATAAGTTGCGTTATGATTTTGTCAGTTATGTGCATCCTAGTTATGTAGAGGCCAGAAATGTTCTTAGTATGGTTCTATCAACTTGATGTAATTGTCTGAGATCAATAAAAGCTTCCTTTATCTTAAAAAATATATATAGTCTTCGGTTTAGTTCTTGATTAATTTGGTTACTGCTAAGAGTTTGGGACAGGATGCATGTGAAATGGAGTGTTTACTCACTTGAACTTCAGAATTGACTGCACAGGGCCAAATATCTCTTCTTGAGCAATCCTCATGTTATCCTGAAGCAATCACCATACAATAAGTGTTAAGAAGATGAGGCAATAAAGCATAAGGACAATCTGTGCTGACATTCTTTGACGTTATCCTAAGCTTAATTACCTGTACATCCGAGAAAATTGTTGGCTGGATGTAGTAACCTTTGTCACCTAATCTATCGCCACCAGTCACAAGGTTGGCTCCACTGTCAACACCATACTTGATGTAGCGCAAGATCTTGTTGAATTGCTCGTCATCAATCTAGAAGTATTGAAACAAAATTTGCAAGGTTATCATCAGTCCAAAACCTGAATGTGTTATGATGACTGGATTCTTGACAATACGATTGAAGGTAATTAATGTAAAGCCTGCATGATTATACCACATCAATGCATGGCCATGTGATGGATAACTGAAGGACAGGCAGTATGAAGGCTGAATGTGCTAGTCAGTACTATGTACCTGAGGGCCCTGTTCAACACCATTCTTGAATGGATCACCAACCACACGCTTGAGAGCACGAGCCTTGGCCTTCTCCACGAACTCATCATAGATACGCTCATGCACAAATGTACGAGACCCAGCACAGCAACATTGTCCCTTGAAATTTTAAGTCAAGAAAAATCATTTAGAGATTTCAAACTAATGAACAAAGTTGTTGTGCCTGCTTTGACATAATTTATCATGTGGTACCTGGTTAAAGAACAGTGCAAAATGCGCAAGCTCAACAGCATGGTCAACATCAGCATCATCCATGATGATGAAAGGAGACTTGCCTCCTAGCTCCAGTGTCACTGACTTAAGGTTGCTCCTTGCAGCCAACTCAAGGACGACTTTTCCAGTATCGGTCGATCCAGTGAATGCAATCTATATTGAAAGTGAAAGTAAAATCTTAGAATGCAACTGAATTTAAATATTTTAATACTATAAATCTAAATATTGCACTGTTTTCTGGCCATTATCTGTAAAATACAGGAATTACAAGAAAAGCACAAGTTTACCTTATCGACATCCATGTGACTAGCAAGAGCAGCACCAGCAGTAGGTCCAAAACCAGATACCACGTTAACAACACCATCTGGGAGTCCAGCCTATTTTATCATTTAAGATGATCAGTTCTGATTCAATAATATGTAGCGGATATAGAACATTGTTCACTGTAGACTAGAAAATATAAAGAATGCTTCAGCTGGTCAGACTTAGTCAAAAATGCACTCTTTCTTTGCACTGAAGCAAGCCAGAATTGATGGCTGCATTGACAAAGAACTAAACAAACAGATCATGCAATGAAATTTGAATCATTTCACTCTAGGTCTTGGATATTAGACCTAAAAGGATTATTGACACTACAATGGGTTGTTTCTTTCCCTTCCTTTCGGGAAGATCTGTACTTGCAGTTGTTTCTTGATCACTAGACTGCAGGACAAGAAATTCTGTAAAATGCAATTCTCAGTAACCATATTTTGCAAAATGGTTGCTTTAAAACTAATTATAATATTTTGTGATCCCAAAACTACACAAGCCAACAACAGGCCATGCTCAGTAATCATAATAAATGTCCAAATAGCATGGAGCAATTAAAAATGGATTCCTCTCATTGAACAAAAATTACGAAAATGATCACTGCACCAACCTCATGCAACAGCTTAGAAGCAAATAGAGCAGACAGAGGAGTTTGCTCAGCCGTCTTGAGCACAACAGTGTTTCCACAAGCCAAAGCAGGGCCAACTTTCCACGCAAACATCAGAAGCGGAAAGTTCCATGGGATGATCTGACCTGCGACACCAATGGGCTCGTGCAGCACCTGTACATGGTGTGGGCCGTCAGCCGGCACGACAAGCCCATGGATCTTGTCAGCCCAACCTGCAAACATTTCAGCACGAGTGGAACAATATTAGCCACCTGCATAGGCACCTTGTTGATCATTTCTGTTGATGTCAGAAGGAAGCTTACTCACCAGCATAGTACCGCATCAGCCGTGCCACCATTGGCACTTCAATGTTGGCAGCTTGCGCATACGGCTTGCCGTTGTCCCATGTCTCCAATGCAGCAATTTCATCGTTGTGCTTCTCAATCAAGTCAGCAAACCGCAACAGAATCCGGGATCTCTCCTGTAGAAGAAAATAAATTGTGTACTTCTATGAGCATGACTTCAGAACAATACAACAGTAGCAGCTAGCAACAGAAGTGTCAGTAAGTGTTTACATAGGCAGTCATCTTTGGCCATGGCCCTTCATCGAAAGCCTTGCGGGCCGCATGAACCGCACGGTTAATATCCTCCGCATCGCCTTCAGCCACATGGGCAATCAGCTCCCCGGTACGAGGGTCCAGAGTTGGGAAAGTTTTGCCTAATGAAATTGCAATGCACAATTTGAATTATGAGCTCAACTTACTGTCACAAAAAGAAATTTAAAACCAATCTATTTTTCTCAGTTCATGGGCCTTGTGGTGTTCAATGCCTATAGAACAGCTGAAGCTCACCAAATTAGCCTTATGAATCCAATCTCATTACTACTAGTTGAGTTGAAATAGTTTCATAGGAAGGGCTGAGCTGAAGAAGTGTACCAGATGCTGAATCAACGAATTTTCCATCAATGAGGAGCTGAGTGTAGTTCACTTGGACTGGGGGTGATATGGGCTCCTCTGCTACTGCTGCAGTGCTGAACCTCTGAAGGATTCCCGGCAACAATCCTTGTGTCCCATCTGCAAGCAGAAAATGCATAGTCAGGAATAGTACGAGTACTACAGTAGTAGCAGTGGTACGGAGTAAATCCATTTCCTAAGATCATGTATTCAATGAAGTCTGAATGGGGCAGTAAATGCCCCTCAAAAATGGTAAAAAAATGTTATATGGTCCCTAGATCAAATGCCTCCACACATGGTGGAAGAAAGGAGCATTTAAACATACTTAAACATTATTTTTCGAAACTGGCGTTTCAAGAAAAAAATTTGCCTAAGCCCTTGTTTAGTTCCCAACTTTTTCTTCAAACTTCCAACTTTTCCATCACATCAAAACTTTCCTTCACATATAAACTTCCAACTTTTTTCTTCAAACTTTTAATTTTAGTCAAACTTCCAATTTTGGCGTGGAACTAAACACACCCTAAGTGGTAAATTTGTCCCCAGGAAAATAACCTGAAAAACAAGCACACAGGACTGAAAAGTATAATACATCGCCAATACTGTCCTACATGTGTTTACCCCGTCTGTCTGTAATTCTAGGGGAGTAAATTTATTTCATGTTTCTTATAGGTACCAACTAGTTTATATCTTGACCCGCCTGAAGGATGATGGAAAAAATAAGGGTTTAAAATTGTGAATTGTTGCCTCAGTGTAGCGCAGATAAGAAAGCCGATTACAACTTGTCCCTTTCTTTTTGACTGAATGACCACTCAATAATGTCCAGGAGTGTTACAGTGCTGCCCGGCAACTAGTAAACTAGTACTAATCAGTAATTTCAGATAAAGAATAGTGTTTTGAATTTTTATGGTATCTGCTTGTCATTTCATAGTTAGATAAAGAATAGTGTTTTGAATTTTTATGGTATCTGCTTGTCATTTCATACTCGAGGCAATTCACATCGGTTTCGCTGTATATATGGTGACATTAGCAAACAAGAACGGTTTGGAACCAAAAACCTAGTAAGATTTTCTATGGCACTGATAAGGACTGAAGAAAAACTGGTATCCTATCATGTCAAGGAAAGAAAATATCACAGCCCACCGAAGAAAAGAGGAAAGGTCCAATCTGCCGCTCATGCTCATGACTCATATCTGACGCCACAAATCCTAGAAACCCCATATTTTCCGGGTCAAGATAAGGCAGGGATTTCTCACTACAACCAGATTAGCTGACAAATAGGTATACTACACAGAAAGTAGTGGAGGACAGCAACGTTGAATGAAGGATATTTTCCCAAAAGATGAGGACACAACCTGATCTAAAAGATCAACTCTAGAGGCTGAATTTCTGGGTGAAAAAGCAAATTCAAGAATCATTACAAGCTACTACAACAATACCATTTTTTTTCATACAAACATGGTTGAGTTCTAGTACCAAATTGAATCTTGCCATCAGAGCAGTCACCCATACAGCAAGAGATAATGTTTTTAAGCACCCAATAATTAAGCCCTGTCATGAACCAATAATTAAACAGTGGCACTAGTGACAACAACACACCAACCCTGGAATTCAGATCAGTCAGGTCCGGCCAATCCCTCCAAGATCCAAAACCCCACCACCACCCAAAAAGAGACAAACAGAAGCCGCCCTACAACGGTGTGGCATCAACCAAAGGTGGGAAAAATAATTCCAAGACACCCCCCAACAACATTGGGGAAAAAATAATTTTACCCACCAAGAAACACAAATAACACATGAACTTTTTTTATTTTTTTCCTAGAACACATGAACTTGGCCACGAATACCTACTTCTAGTACCAACCAAGATTCTGTACAACCAAAAAAAAGTACGGTGGAATTAACAAGGGGTCCAGGGGATGATGAATCAATCAATATACCTGCCCTGCGGAGCGCAGAGGGGACAGCAGGCGAGGCGGCGGCGGCGGGCCTGGACAGCAGGCAGCGAGAGAGCAGCGATGAGCCCCTCCTTGCAGCAGCGGCAGCCATGACCGATACCTCCCTCCCCCCTAGAGAATTTATTGCTCAAATCAACCGCACCACCAAACCCCCTCTGCACTGCAGCCGCAGCAGCCAAGGTCAGTAATGGAATGGAAGGGATGCGCGGAGCTCGTACGTCCCCAGTGGAATGGAAGAGGAGCAGTAATGGCGGCTTTGCTTTGGATTTGGCCGAGTTGTTGGGGGAGGAAAGCCAGGGCTTTACCCCCTCCTCTTTAATAGGAGTAGGGGAACGGATGGATCATGTATGATTAGATGTGGGGCCCACTTGCTAGCGGGCGAGAATTATTTTTGGTTTGGTTTGAAGAGGTACGAGGGATCTTCTGTGGCTTATGTTTTGCTCCAGCTCAGACTAACCAAATAGTTTCAGCTCCACCTAAAATAAGAGTGGAGTCGGATGAAGCGCTCTCACAAAAATGAACTAGAGAGATGGAGCTGAAGGCCATTTTAGTAGAGCTCCAAATTCTAAATTTAGCTTCAAGAGTTGGGTCTGGAGTGGAGTTGTGGCACTTTAGTTCATTTTGTGAGAGAGCTCCACCCAGCTCTGCTCCCATTTTAGGTGGAGCTAAAACTATTTGGCTGAGCTCCAGCTCTTAGGATGCTCCAAAATTCAACTTAGACCCAACACCTATAGTTAAATAACTTTAGGAGTTGGAACTCTATCAAATTGGCCTGTAGTATAGCCTCATGGTTAAGGGGTCAATATATATTTTTTTACGGGGAAAAGGATCAATGTTTTAGCCTACAAAATTTGAAAGCAGGGTTTAAAATGAGGTGGACTGAATTTCTATTTATTTTGGAGGGATAGGTAAGATTGTGAAAAAAAAAACCCATAGGTCATCCATAAGTATATACTCCCTCCGTCCCATAATATAAGGGATTTTGAGTTTTTCATGCAACGTTTAACCACTCGTCTTATTCAAAACATTTTGAAATTATTATTTATTTTATTTGTGACTTACTTTATTATCTACAGTACTTTAAGCACAACTTTTCGTTTTTTATATTTGTAAAAAAAAATTAAATAAGACGAGTGATCAAACGTTGTAAACAAAAACTCAAAATACCTTATATTGTGGGACAGAGGGAGTAGGAGCGAAGTGGCTGCACGTGCGTGTGTAATTCCCCTTAGGTGAAAAATCTGGTTGAGGTTTACTATGTGATTCTTTACTGGCCTCTTCTATGATTGGAGACATTTTTTATGGTTTTTTTTAGTTTGGAAATAGTTGTATGAAATATTATAAAATCGCTATTAGAGTATGTTTCAAGAAAAGCCTTAAGCCCTTACTTAGTTCCAAACTTTTTCTTCAAACTTTCAACTTTTCCATCATATCAAAACTTTCCTACACACACAAACTTCCAACTTTTCCGTCACATCGTTCCAATTTCAACCAAACTTCTAATTTTAGCGTGAACTAAACACACCCTAAATAGAGTTGGGTTAAGTGCATACTCAAAAACCAACTTCTGATGATTGAATTTAAACAAATGCTAATATAGGTTTATCATTAGAAGTTGATTTTTTTTTGGAAGGGATATGTTATTGGCAAACTTTTCTATATAAGTTATTTCATCCAATCAAAGAATATTTTATATCGATGTCTCTATTTATAGCAGTGTAGACGTCAAATATTCCTAAATAGTTGTGGTATATAGGGTCTATTTAGGAGAGCATTTTTCACAATCAGAAATTCCTAGAAACAATGTAGCTTTTCGTTCAAGTTCTAAAAAAACTATAGTTGTGGAATCATGAAAATGAACTACAATCTTAAGCTCCCCAAACAGACCCATAGATTCTTTCTGGATGATTGTGCTGAACTTATACATACCATGTTTACCTTGGCTAGAAGCAATTACTACCTCCATCCAAAACTAACTTTATTTTTTACTCATCTCACACATACTAATACAAAAGCAAGAAAAAAAAACTAGAATACACTCCATTTTATTAAATCTCATTGCAATTGTGTCTTATTTATCTAGTCTCAATTCATTTGTCCCTCACATTTTCATAAACTCTAATGCAATGATTGCTTCATGTATAAAGTCGTTGTTTTGGAGCAAATAAGATGGTAAAAAATAAAGTTATTTTGAACTGATACAATATACATAAATACTCACTCCATTCCAAAATATAGCAACATAGAACCGAATTGGATATATCATAATACTATGAATCTACGTACACAAGGACCCATAGAGGATTGAACATATCTTGGTAGTACGAATCTAAACGGGAGGTTGTCTAAATTTTTAATGCCCTTGTCTAGATTCATAATATAGGATATATCTAATTGGATTATAAATTAATAGATATATTTTAGATTTTAGAACAGACAAAATATATAACACGAACATGAGAGAAAAAACCACAGTGACTCTACACATTTGTGCAACGCTCAACTACATCATGGACCATAGCGTTGTCGAACGTCCTAATCACATGAGGCGCCACCTGCAACAGTTTTTGGAACCTTCTTACGGGTGCTTCAAACAATAACCTACACGGACCTCACGTAAGATAACAATCACAGTCAAATGGGGCTACCCGAGGAGTACTGGTTTATCCGATTCACTTGTTCTTACGGCATATTTTGGTAACTACTACTGCCTCAGTAAACGTAGAACATATTTAGGGCCCTTTAAATCGCAGGATTGAGAAAACGTAGGAATAGGAAAAACGTAGGATTTTAATAGGAATGTAAGTGTAAAACAAAGGATTGCAAAACATAGGAAAAATACAGGAATGACCGTTTGATTGAACCACAGGAAAAACACAGGAATTGTCCCCAGCGGAATGGAAGGAGGGAGAGTGGAGGGGAGCAGTAATGGCGGATGTGCTTTGGATTTGGCCGAGTTGTTGGGGGAGGAAAGCCAGGGCTTTACCCCCTCCTCTTTAATAGGAGTAGGGGAATGGATGGATCATGTATGATTAGTTGTGGGGCCCACTTGCTAGCGGGCTGAGAATTATTTTTGGTTTGGTTTGAAGAGGTAGGAGGGATCTTCTGTGGCTTATGTTTTGCTCCAGCTCAGCCTCTTCGGTTCCACCTAAAATAATAGTGTAGTTGGGTGAAGCACTCTCACGAAAATGAACTAGAGAGATGGAGCTGAGGACCTATTTGGTAGAGCTCCAAATTCTAAATTTTGCTTCAAGAGTTGGGTCTGGAGTGGAAGGCAGCTCCACAACTTTAGTTCATTTTATGAGAGAGCTCCACCTAGCTCTGCTCTCATATTAGGTGGAGCTAAAACTATTTGGCTGAGCTCCAGCTCCAGGAGAGGTAGAGCTGGAGCTGTAGCTATACACAACAGGCACTGAGTTTATGCTGCTCCACAATTCCACTTCAGACCCAACTCCTATAGTTAAATAGGAGTTGGAACTCTATCAAATTGGCCTGTAGTATAGCCTCATGGTTAAGGGGTCAATATATATTTTTATGGGGAAAATGATCGATGTTTTAGCCTACAAAATTTGAAAGCAGGGTTTAAAATGAGGTGGATTGAATTTCTATTTATTTTGGAGGGATAGGTAAGATTGTGAAAACAAAAACCCATAGGTCATCCATAAGTATATAGGAGCGAAGTGGCTACACGTGCGTGTGTAATTCCCCTTAGGGTGAAAAATCTGGTTGAGGTTTACTATGTGATTCTTTACTGGCCTCTTCTATGATTGGAGAAATTTTCGATGGTTTTATGTAGTTTGGAAATAGTTGTATGAAATATTATAAAATCGCTATTAGAGTATGTTTCAAGAAAAGCCTTAAATAGAGTTGGGTTAAGTGCATACTCAAAAACAAACTTCTGATGATGAATTTGAATAAATGCTAAAATAGGTTTATCATTAGAAGTTGATTTTTTTTCGGAAGGGATATGTTATTGGCAAACTTTTTTATACAAGTTATTTCATCCAATCAAAGAATATTTTATATCGATGTCTCTATTTATAGCAGTGTAGACGTCAAATATTCCTAACTAGTTGTGGTTGTGGTATATAGGGTCTATTTAGGAGAGCATTTTTCACAATCAGAAGTTCCTAGAAACAATGTAGCTTTTCATTCAAATTCTAAAAAATATAGTTGTGGAATCCTGAAAATAAACTACAAAGTAGAAGCTATGAAACCCAACTTTTTCAGATTCTCAGAATCTTAAGCTCCTCAAACAGACCCATACATTTTTTTTCTGGATGATTGTGCTGAACTTATCCATACCATGTTTACCTTGGCTAGAAGCAATTACTACCTCCATCCAAAACTAACTTTATTTTTTACTCATCTCACACATACTAATACAAAAGCAAGAAAAAAAAACTAGAATACACTCCATTTTATTAAATCTCATTGCAATTGTGTCTTATTTATCTAGTCTCAATTCATTTGTCCCTCACATTTTCATAAACTCTAATGCAATGATTGCTTCATGTATAAAGTCGTTGTTTTGGAGCAAATAAGATGGTAAAAAATAAAGTTATTTTGAACTGATACAATATACATAAATACTCACTCCATTCCAAAATATAGCAACATAGAACCGAATTGGATATATCATAATACTATGAATCTACGTACACAAGGACCCATAGAGGATTGAACATATCTTGGTAGTACGAATCTAAACGGGAGGTTGTCTAAATTTTTAATGCCCTTGTCTAGATTCATAATATAGGATATATCTAATTGGATTATAAATTAATAGATATATTTTAGATTTTAGAACAGACAAAATATATAACACGAACATGAGAGAAAAAACCACAGTGACTCTACACATTTGTGCAACGCTCAACTACATCATGGACCATAGCGTTGTCGAACGTCCTAATCACATGAGGCGCCACCTGCAGCAGTTTTTGGAACCTTCTTACGGGTGCTTCAAACAATAATCTACACGGACCTCACGTAAGATAACAATCACAGTCAAATGGGGCTACCCGAGGAGTACTGGTTTATCCGATTCACTTGTTCTTACGGCATATTTTGGTAACTACTACTGCCTCAGTAAACGTAGAACATATTTAGGGCCCTTTAAATCGCAGGATTGAGAAAACGTAGGAATAGGAAAAACGTAGGATTTTAATAGGAATGTAAGTGTAAAACAAAGGATTGCAAAACATAGGAAAAATACAGGAATGACCGTTTGATTGAACCACAGGAAAAACACAGGAATTAGATGAGAGAGATAGACTCAAAGGAAAGTTAGCAAGAGGTTGAAGCTCTTGCTAAATTTCCTCCAAAATCTCTATAGGATTGTCCATTCCATAGGAATTTAAAAGGATTAGATATGATTCAATCCTTTGTTTCAAAAGACTTCATTGTTGGGAACAGTCCCACATTGAAAGTTTAGGGGGAGTGGCACCAACTTAAAAAGGGGAGGGGTCCCTCACCTCATGAGCTAGCTTTTGGGGTGTAGAAAGGCTTTCTCCCGGTTGAGCCAACGTCTCCCGGTTTTGGGCCAACATTCATAGGAAATTTTCCTATAGGATTAAAATCCTCTAAAATTCCTATGTTTTTCCTCCAAATCAAAGGGGCCCTTACAATTAGTAACGTTGTTCAAACATCATGGTAAATAAATCAACATCGTCATATATTTTAGTAAATTTTACGAAACCAAGTTTTAAGAAACATGTAAACCAAAATCTCAGGTTTTATGATTTATCTTAAAGAATCTCAGGTTTTGGGGTAAAATGTTTCGAGAAACCCTATGTTTACGCCAAATACTCATTATTTCATTAGTATATAGTTATGAGTATTAAATCGGCTGGTGGCATTTCGATGAAGAAAAGATCAACGAATTTTCTGGCCTTTTTTTTTCTAGAAGGTAAAAAAGAGAGTAAAAAAGACGTGTTCATTCTGATTAGGTGACCCACGCAATGGGGACGCCACAAGGCAAAAGGCAGCTGCACTGCACAGTCGCACATGATGCATTCGTATTTCATATGCCGGCCAACAGTCGAGATGCCGGGTCATGGTGCACGAGGGGAACTTTTTAATCTTTAAATCGTTTTGTTATAAAAAAATAAAAGTAATACTTCTGGCCAATCACAGAAGATCGAACTGTCCGCCAAAGTATGGCATGAGAAAATAATAATTTAAATTCGTGTTCAAGTTATAGGGTGTGTTTAGTTCCAAAGTTTTTTTTCCAAACTTCCAACTTTTCATCACATCAAATCTTCCATACACACATAACTTTTCAGTTACATCGTCTCCAATTGCAACCAAATTCTGAACTTTGGACCAATCTAAACACAGCCATAGAGTAGTGTGCGAAAAGGATCCTAGTAGCAATTAGCTGTTCAACTGGTGGTACATCGTCAACCACATCAACTACTCTCATATACAAATCCAAAAAGATACTACAAACTCATAGCCGTAATTGTTGTTTCGGGATTGCTAAATTTTTTCCCTATTTGATTGATCTCTCTCATGTATAATTTACAGTACAGTAAGTATGTAAAAATGTAGGTAATTTATATTACAAAAGGATATTATTAAATATGATGCTATAAGCATAGCTGTTCCCTCGTCGTTTTCCGATGATGAACCATGGAAAAGCTACTGCATTCGTACTGTGTCACTGTAGCAAAAATGAAAGGGCACTAGCTAGCACCACATGATGGCAGATGGAGCATAATTAACCTGCCATTTCAATCGCCAACAATAGAGCCAGCTAAAGCTTTCGCTTGCCTTCCAAAGCTCCGATGGGTTGCGAAAGAAGGAAATTAAGATAGATCTAATTACTCCTCCCTCTATTTCATATAATAAGATGTTTATCTTTTTTTCCTAATCAAACTTGTTTGATCAAGTTTATAGAAAAGTTCAACATCTAAAATATAAAATTAGTACTATTAAATCTAACATTGAATATATTTTCATAATATGTTTGTTTTGTGTTGGAAATACTAACATATTTTCAAGAAAATTAGTCATAACTAGGAAAAGTCAAACGACTTATAATATGAAATGGAGGAAGAACTAATTAAAAATCAAGATCACACCATGCATGCAGCAGAGGCTTAGCTTTTGGTACAGCCGATGCATGTGAGGATATCTGAGCCAGTAGATAACAAGATCTTAAAGAACCAAATAAACGCAGATCGAATCATCGGATTAGGATGATAATATAACTAGCTATGTGCCGCCCTGGCCAGTTATTAATCTAGTGAGCATCCCTTTCGTATGCTTTGCATAAACAAACAGTTTTTGTTGCGAGGCGATTTGCATAATTAAACAACATTATATATGTTCCCCAACAATCTTTGATGCAATCACATGAACAGAACTCGCCAGCTTTAAGGAATGACGTCCTGCAGCTGCAAGTTGACCTAGCTTGCCGTATGCATGTTACCTGGATATATATATCGATCTGCTGCTCGATCTCTCTGTTGTTGATTTTACAAATGGAGAGACACGCGAATTGCGAGCGCAATTTCTTTGGACCGACATTTGTAAATCTTAACTAGTAGAAACAAAGGAAGCCATCACTTGGCTGATTTTAAGCATAAGCGAAACGGCATATTTGCAAACGAAAAATGATTTATGAATAAAACTTTTATATACGTGTTTTTAGCATTCTAAAAGCAAAGGCTGAAAAATAAACTTCGATAAAAAAAACATCAAAATCAACTTCAGATTTAAGATTGAAAATTTAAATTTTGGCTGATAAGTAAAGCATAAGCGAAAAGATAAGGCCGAAAGCTCTTGAGGTGTTATCTGCCGATAAGAATACTGTGTGGATCGACATACCCATGAGCATTTCTTAATTAATCCGTCAATATTCAACTATATAAATCGAGGTTTTACTTTTAGCTCCTTATTTATTTACCTTGTTGGAGTATGCTGGATCAAGGAATACCTTGTGGAGTTTAATCCACTTAATTAATTTGAGTTCTTAGCCTAGACATAATCACCTTTCTTATGTGGAGAATAAATCGATTCACTGACCTTGATGTGAAGCCATTTAATCCAATGATCTAATCCTTCGATTTTCTTCTTTTTTATTCTTCTTCTTCTTCTCTGTTTCTTCTTCTTGCGAGATACCTTATGAACCCCTTCCAGTGCTGAATAGATCGGTTGATTGAAATAGGGTTTTAGGGTTAGAGATAGTTCGGCCGTGACATATGTGTTTACACCCAAAATTGACACCTAGGATTGAAATAGGAAAAATTGCCAAAGTTTGGAATCTACCGGTGTTTTTCTCTGGAAGGCCAGTCTGACCGCCGTGTATAGGCCGGTCAGAATGCGGCCTGAAATCCGATTAGACCGCCGGCATGTGGCCGGTCTGACCAACAGAGTCCGAGTCTAAGTCTGTTTTGTCGGGTCTCGAGTTTTCCTTGCTCGGGAAGATATGTTTCGGGTTTCCTTTGGTTTCTACCCCGAGTTGGACGCGGAGGAGGGCCTATAGAGGGCAAGACCAACCCCTATATAAGGGACAATGCCTGTTCAATTGTAAGGTCTCCTACAATCAATCAATCGAATCGCTTTTTTCAATATTGCTTTCTAGTTCTAGTTTAGTTTGTCCACCTTTCGATTTGTGCCGTAAATCGTCCGCCGCCGCTGCGAGAGTGCGACACCTCTTTGTAGGTTTGTCCTTAAAACTTTCTGTTTGTTCACAAGACGGATAGTTATCCATAGTTTCATCTAAATCGGCTCCGCTAGCTAGTTTAATCTATCAAAACCCATATTGACTTAGCGCTTACTGGGTTAGGGTGGTTGGCGACTCTAGTATCACCGCAAGGTGTTTAGGTGCTGCAATCGTGCTTGTCGACTTGTCACAAAAATTTGCCAATAATATGCCTCTCTCTTTTTTCTTATAAAGCGACACTGGTGGGGCTTAGGGGCTTTATCTCTAATTAAATTCGAATCCAATTATACCGATCAAACAAAATAGATTTTATCACTTAGTTTGTCTCTTGTTAGGAAAGGAAAACCGGTGGGATTTTATCCCTTCCCTAACTAACCGGCATCAGCTGATAAAATCAACAACATACCTACGAATCAACACTAAATACACCCTTTGCAACGAAAGGGAGAGAACGATGGGGCTAAACAAAGGACAAAGCTAGTAAGTGGTAACGAGAGAGAATCTACTAGAGTTCAATGATTTTATGAATTGTTTCTATAATATATTATTAGACCAAATATTTTTAAAGAAAAAAAATCCAAATTACCCCTGAACTATTCAATGAGTATGAATTATCCCTCGTCTCAAAAAATATATATCTTTTGCCCTTAACTATTAATACCAGACAAATAACCCCCTAAGCATTGTTTTGGGTGGTTTTGATTGAGATTGCACACGTGGCGTCAATGTGGCAATCCAATCAGCAAAGAAAATAGAATAAAAAATCCATGGGACCACTTGTCATCTCTCTCCCTCAAGCCATCCCCTCCCCTACTCTCTCTCTCTCTCAGCAAAGGTTGCAACCGAGTAGCGACAAATCCCCTCAACCAAACCGCCGATGACCGACTGAAGGAGCAACGAATCGGAGGTGGCACGGATCCTTGGGAACACAATGGATGGTGGACAGAACCGTCGCTGTTTAATGAACTATGGAGATAAAATTTGATCAGTTTATGCTAGGTCATAGGCTTGTGAAAAGAATTGCAAAATTGGCTTTATGCAAATAAACCATTAACCTTTCATTGAATATCCTCTATCAGATGCATCGCTGTTGTGGTGGCTTGCTGAGTACAGTTGGTAGTCACTCTTGCTATTACAAAATTTAATCAGTGGATGGCAATGGAGTCAAGGAGGATCCCTATGCTTATCTTCAGGAGGATGCGGAGGATGATGGCGCTCCGTAGGTCTTAATTACGGTCGTTGCCTGTGGCAATGGCATAGCCGCTGCCTATATTCTGCTGCCTTATCTATTTCTGTTGTTGCCTGTATTGTGGACCGTTTAGTCCTATTATCTAAGACTGCCTGCGGGCCTATGATGTAATAATTCGCGCTAGACAATCATTGTATGCGCACTTGATATCTTAGTAATGTAATCGTGAGTACCAGACTACTTGATCCAGGGAAATGGTACTATTAACACGAGTGATTCCTGTTATAAAAACGGGGGTCGACAACTGGCTCGGTAGCAAGTTCAGCAAGGGCAGTCATGCGCCGGCAGAGGTCGAGGAGGAGGCACACGCCGGCAGAGATCAAGGAGGAGCCACCTTCGTCGCTCGTCGCTTGTTGGTTTTTCTTACGATCACAGATAAATTCACAAGTGCACGGATACCGATGTAGCACTTTACTCATGAGTATTCCTAAGGGCATTGTATTTATATTGAGAAAATTCCATGTGTACCCCTGAAAGTTCGTCTAATCCTTTCTATACATCTGAGATTAATTTGCTCATTCCCTTGCATACCCCTAAATTTCAGTCTGGATCCCTTCTATACCCCTTCAGTCAGTTGACCGTTAAATTCATATCATAAAGTCCATTTTACCCTTTGGTATCAAGAAAATATAAATTTACGAAGTATATTTATGGAGTGTATAAATTTATTATATGATGCGACTATTATATTTATGAGTTTATTTTGTGATATATTATTAACAAAAAATAATTTTTATCTCGCATAACAAGATTTATCTAATAAAAAGTTTCGTACTACTATAAAAAAATATGCTATATATACAGTTTTTAATGGTAAAAATATTAATTTTTTGCTTTATATAAAATATATTTTTTTCATAGATAAAAATTATTTTTGTTTTCCCTTCGCGAGGCGACTAAAATATTACTTTTGTTAAATAATATCTCACAAAAATAAAGTCATACATATAATAGTCGCATATAATAAATTTATACACTTCATCAATATACTTCATAAATTTATATTTTCTTTATATCAAAGGGAAAAATGGACTTTATAATAGAAATTTAACGGTCAACTGACGGAATGGGTATAGAAGGGATCCAAACTGAAATTTAGGGGTATGTAAGGGAATGAGAAAATCTCAGGGGCATAGAAGGGATTAGGTAAAGTTCTAGGGGTACACATGGAATTTTCTCATTTATATTCCGCAAGGAAGGCGATAGCGTAAAGATAATAATTATCCATCATTAATTAATCTATAATTAATGCACCATAGTAGATTTAGGTAGTGGACACATAGTAGATTCACCTCGATAGTAGAAAAGAGTACTAGGAAACTATGATACTACTGCACTTCTATATTAATCATGTTTAGTATACATTTATCATATACATGCTTATGATGTAGGATTTAGCGGCTAAGTTTACTACAATTAAGATTAGGGAACCGCTATAGTTTGATATTGTAATCATATGAAACATCAATATCAATCACTGTAGTTTCATATGATT
This sequence comes from Oryza longistaminata, assembly GCA_009805545.1. Classification (NCBI taxonomy): domain Eukaryota; kingdom Viridiplantae; phylum Streptophyta; class Magnoliopsida; order Poales; family Poaceae; genus Oryza; species Oryza longistaminata. The sequence goes on along the minus strand of CM020186.1, from coordinate 15,516,407 downwards.
ACTGAGTTGGTGGAATATATTATAGTATCAACCTTATAGAACTACTATTGTCAGAGAATAATAGTAATATACTAGTACTACACTAGTAAACAAACCAGAATAATCCACATGATTAGCCGGCCCATAAATGCACATGTACCATCGGCAAGTAGGGCAATCACACGTACAATTTTAAAACTGATCTGAAGCTGTTGACAATAATACTAATCTATATGTTGCAATTTAAAGAATGCTTATATATATAGATTCTTCTTGACGATACATCTAGTTACACGACAGAAAACGAGATATGAACACACATGCTTATTGTTTTTCAACTTTTGCCGGCGCTCTTGCATTGCAAGTCGATTAGAATCACCTGCTGCTCGAAGACGCCGTATGTCGTGTTGAGAAGAAGGGAATAGAAGGTGGGCCATCAGCTTGGATTCGTCCTGTGTAACGTCCTGAGTTTTCCCCTGACCTATCTTAAATTCTTAATGTACTAAAATTACATTAAACTTCATATAAATATTCTCAAGCCGTCACGTGGGATTCCTACAAACGTTTCTAAGCCATCACGTGACACTCTAATAAATCTCTACTATTATAAAAATTGAAGATGTTTTTACCGGTACTTTGGTACGCCATTTGTGTATGAGTTGTTTTTTTTAAGTTCATATTATTTTGAAAATACATATCCGTATTTGAGTCGGGCTTTAAGTTCGTTCATTTTTGAAAATACAGAAGGAGTCGTATAAGATATCTCTTAAAAAAACTCGCATACTAACTTAAGATGGTCGGACTCCTAATTGCAGCTCATGATTTTCTAGAAAAATATATCTCTAAGCGAATTCCCACAGTGAATTTTATCTTAACTAAACCGTATAATAATAATAATATTAAAATAACCTTCTCGCATTACAACGCACGGGTATTTTTCTAGTTAGAGAAAGTCCAAAAAATTCCGAGGAAAAAAGAAAAAAATTCTATCCTTGATTTGTATTTAAATCTATGGGTCTAACATTGTAAACTGTTGGATTAGATTATATTGATTAAAATAAACCGGACAATTAACCCCACCGCACTCGGTGAAATCTTGAATACTGAGATAGATGTTGCACGGTGAAATCTTGAATATTGAGATAGATGTTGCACGCCTGTTAGAGGGAGATAGCGTTGCAATTTGCGAAGTAGAGGTTCACTGCTAGGAAGGGCTATCCATGTTACTACTCCGTAAAAAGGAAAGGAGAATTATAAAATGATTTATGAAATAAAAACTTTTTATACGTGTTTTTAGCATTCTAAAAGCAAAATGCTGAAAAAAATAAACTTCGATAAAAAAAAAACATCAAAATCCAAACCTTCAGAATTTAAGATTAAAAAATTCCAAATTTTTTTTGGCTGATAAGTAAGCAATAAGCCGAAAAGGATAAGGCCCGAAAGCTCTTTGAGTGTTAAATCCGCCGATAAGAGATTACTGTGTGGATCGAACCATACCCATGAGCCATTTCCTTATTAATCCGTAATATTCAACTATTAAATCGAATGTTTTGGCTTTTAGGCTTCCTTATTTATTTACCTTGTGGAGTATGCGGATCAAGGAATACCTTGTGGAGTTTAATCCACTTAATTAATTTGAAGTTCTTTCTTAGCCTAGCATAATCACCTTTCTTAATTTGGAGAATAAATCGATTCAAAAACTGAACCTGAATGTGCAGCCATTTAATCCAATGATCTAAATCCTTTCGAACCTTTTTCCTTCTTTTTTATTCTTTCTTCTTCTCTCTGTTTCTTCTTCCTTGCGAGATACCTTAAGACCCCTTCCCGTGCTGAATAGAATCGGTTGATTGAAATAGGGTTTTAGGGTTAAGAGAAGTTCGGCCATACCTATGTGTTACACCCCAAATTGACACCTATGATTGAAATAGGAAAAATTGCCAAAGTTTTGGAAATCTACCGGTGGTTTTTCTCTGGAAGCCAGTCCTGACCAACCGTGTATGGCCGTCATGACTGCGGCCTGAACGTCCGAATTAAGACCTGCCGGCATTGGCCGGTCCTGACAAACAGAGTTCCGAGTCTAAGTCTGTTTTGTCGGGTCTCGAGTTTTCCTTGCTGACGGGAAGAATGTTTCGGGTTTCCTTTGGGTTTCCTACCCCCGAGTGGACGCCGGAGGAAGGGCCTATAGAGGGCAAGACCAACCCCTATATAAGGGAACAATGCTTGTTCAAGTTGTAAGGTCTCCTAACAATCAATCAATCGAATCGCTTTTTTCAATATTGCTTCTAGTTTCTATGTTTTAGTTTGTCCACCTTCGATTTGCGCCGAAAATCGTCCGCCGTCCGCTGCGAGAGTGCGACAACCTCTTTGTAGGTTTGTCCTTAAAACTTTCTGTTTGCTTCACAAAGACGGGTAGTTATCCATAGTTTCATCTAAAATCGGGCTCCGCTAGCTACGTTTAATCTATCAAAACTCCATATTGACTTAGCGCTTACTGGGTTAGGGTGGTTGGCGACTCTAAGTATCACCGCAAGGTGTTTAGGTGCTTGCAATCGTGCTTTGTTCGACTTGTCACCAAAAAAGTTGCAAATAATATGGCCTCTCTCTTTTTTTTTCTATTAAAGCGACACACTGGTGGGGCTTTTAGGGGCTTTATCTCTAATTAAGTCGAAATCCCAATTATCTGATCAAACAAAATAGATTTTTATCACTTAGTTATGTCCCTCTTGTTAAGGAAAGGAAAACCGGTGGGATTTTATCCCTTCCCTAACTAACGCGGCATCAGCTGATAAAATCAACAACAATACCTACGAATCAAACTAAATACACCCTTTTGCAACGAAAGGGAACGAGAACGATGGGGCTCAAACAAAGGACAAAGCCTAGTAAGTGGAACGAAGATGAATCAACTAGAGTTCAATGATTTTATGAATTTGTTTCTATATATATATTATTAGAACCAAATATTTTGAAAGAAAAAATCCACAATTACCCCTGAACTATTCAATGAAGTATGAATTCCCTTCGGTCTCGAAAAACATATAATCTTTTGCCCTCAACTATTAATACCAGACAAATAACCCCCTAAGCATTGTTTTTGGTGGTTTTGACTGGATTGCACACGTGGCGTCAATGTGGCAATCCAATCAGCACCAGAAAATAAGAACACAAAAATCCATGGGACCACTTGTCAATCTCTCTCCCCTCAACCATCCCCTCCCCTATCTCCTCTCTCTCTCAACAAAGGCTTGGCAACCGAGTAGGCGACAAATCCCCTCAAACAAACCGCCGATGCCGACTGAAAAGGAGCAACGAATCGGAGTGGCAACGGTCCACGTCCTTGCTTGTTGCCCCACACAAACGACATCCCTCGCACGCACTTCCTCCGAAGCTCCAAGCCGCCAAAAGGAGGCAGCGCGGATCCAACGAGGGCATTAAATCCGAGGTGCGAAATGGAGGCAGATCTTAGGGGGGCGAGGTCGAGCTTCAGTGGCGAAGCCAGGATTTGAGTGATAGGGGGGTGCTGGCCATGAGATGGTAAGAACTCACAAGTGCCTCGGTAGAACAATGGTGTGGACTTGGTGGCTCAAGTTCCTGCCAGAGTGGCAGATTGGCCTCACCTCACCTTCTTGTTCGCCTCTAATATGCGGGAGTCGCCCCTCCGTATAATTTATAATTGAATTTGTGGGTTCTTTTTGCACGTAATATATAAAATAAAATGATTGTTGATATGACTTTGATTATATTTCAACACATTCTTCTAGATCATGTAAAAATTGAACTCTTTTAGTATGGAAGGGTGTATGTCCGAATGTACATTAATTATCATAAAAAAATCATTTTTTTTAAATTAGCAAACTAAAATAGCACAACTTAATTGAATACCATTAATGACAAGCATCAATTTCTATTCATCCTTTTTAAGTTTTGGAGGAACTTGCAACCACATTGCTTTAGTTACAGTTAATTTTTTTTGGCGGGGCTTAGTATACACTTATTAACTCAGGTATCACGTAAAGCAGAAATCTATTGGACAGTTATGTATAGGCTCAACTTGCAACTAATAATGAGCTAAATTGTATGGATTTAGATGGCTAATTCACGCCAGGGGGTTTTCAGTGCACGAGATGAGTTGGGTGCCAAGGGACACCCCGGCACCCCCGGTGGCTTCAACCACTGTCCAAGCTCGCTCTGGGAGGGCTAGATCCAATCGTTGTGACTCAATCACCACATCTGTCGCCGCCCCTTTCCGCCTTTGACATCTCACTGCGGGCCCTTCACCTTCACCTCGCGCGCATGCTTCACAATCGACTGGTCTCGGTAGCAAGTTCAGCAAGGGCAGTATGCGCCGGCCAGAGGTCGAGGGAGGAGGCACACGCGCAAGGAGATCAAGGGAGAGCTACTTCGTCGCTCGTCGCTTGTTGGTTTTTCTTAAGCGATCACGAGATAAATTCACAAGTGCACGGGATACCGATGTAGCACTTTACTCATGAAGATTCCTAAGGGCATTGGTATTTATATTGAGAAAATTCACATGTGTACCCCTGAAAGTTCGTCCTATCATTTCTATAAATCTGAGATTAATTTCTACATTCCCTTGCATACCCTTAAATTTCACGTTTGGATCTCTCTATACCCCTTCAGTGCAGTTGAACCGTTAAATTCATTCATAAAGTCCATTTACCCCTTTGGTATCAAGAAAATATAATTATTACGAAAGTATATTCTGGAGTGTACAAATTTATTAAATGAAAGCGACTATTATATTTATGAGTTTAATTTTGTAATATATTATTAACAAAAATATTTTATCTCGCATACAAATTAATCTTATAAAAAGTTTCGCTACTACTATAAAAAATGCTATATATACAGTTTTTTAATGGTAAAAATATTAATTTTTTGCTTTATAATAAAATATATTTTTTTCATAAGATAAAAAATTATTTTTGTTTTCCTTCGCGAAGGCGATCTAAAATATTACTTTTTGTTAAATAATATCTCACAAAAATAAAGTCTACATATAGATAGTCGCATAAATAAATTTATACACCTTCCAATATATACTTCATAAATTTATATTTTCTTTATATCAAAGGGAAAAATGGACTTTATAATAGAATTTAACGGCAACTGACGGAAGGGGTATAGAAGGGTCCAAACTGAAATTTAGGGGTATGGAAGGGATGAGAAAATCTCAGGGGCATAAGAAAGGGATTAGGTAAAGTTCCTCAGGGGTACACATGGAATTTTCTCATTTATATTCCCGCAAGGAAGCGCGTAGCGTAAAGATAATAATTATCCATCATTAATTAATCTATAATTAAGTGCACCATATCAAAGGGTAGTTTAGGTAGTGGACACATAGTTAGATTCACCTCCGATAGTAGAAAAGAGTACTAGGAAACTATGATACAACTGCACTTCTATATAATCATGTTAGTATACATTTATCATATACATGCTTACGATGTAGGATTAGCGGCTAAGTTTACACAATTAAATAATTAGGGAACGCTATAGTTTGATATTGTAATCAATATGAAACAATCAATATCAATCATGTAGTTTCATAATGAATTACTGAGTTTGGTGGAAAAGATATATTATATCAACCTTATAGATACTAATTTGTGCTAGAGAATAAGTAAAAGCATACACTAGTAAACAAACAGAATAATCCCATTGATTAGATAAATGCCATTACATCGCAATAGTCATATCACTAACGTTGACAATTTTAAGTTGAACTCTGACGGTCAAATTGAAAGCTGTTGAACAATAGATTACTAAACATCTAAGCATTCGGTTCGGCAAATTTAAAGAAATGCTTATATATACTTCATTAGATTCTTCTTGACGATACATCTATAGTTACACGACAGAAAAGCGAGATATGAACACATGCTTATTGTTTTTCAACTTTGCCGGCGCTCTTGCATTGCAAGTCGATCAGAATCACCTGTCTGCTGGAAGCACGCCCGTATGTCGTGTTGAGAAGAAGGGAATAGAAGTGGGCCATTCAGCTTGGATTCGTCCTGTGTAACGTCTGAGTTTTCCCCTAACCTATCTTATTCTTAATGTACTAAAATTACATTAAACTTCATATAAATATTTCTCATATCCGTCACGTGGATTCAACAAATGTTTTCCAGCCATCATGTGACACTCTAATAAATCTCTACTGTTATAAAAATTGAAGTATGTTTTGCTCGCTATACTTTGGTACGCCATCGTGTATGAGTTGGGTTTTTTAAGTTCATAATTCTATTAATACACTTAATCAAAGTCATCCGATTAAACTTCCTACAAAGCGCTCCTAGATCCGCCCATCTTCGTGGACTACTTCTACCACTATCGTCTAAGCCCTCCTAAGCCTGCCACGTGGCAAATAATAAAGAATCTAACCCTTGTCATGTTTCATTTAAATTGTGTGGGACGCATTATTTCGACCAATTTAATTCTATAGATCTAAGATGTAAAAAAAAAAAAAACAGGTAATCCACCCATCCTGATAACGCACACTGGCGCCTCTCATAATTCCTGCGGATTGTACGTACACGTTACGGACGTATGTATCTCCTGGTACGCTCCTATTCCCATTATGTTCCTTTTTTTCATCTCTGTAGATTTATATTTTTTATCTCTTCCTATTTCCTTCTTTTTAAAATACAAAGAAAATTTAAGTAAAAACTACTTTAAAACTCATCAACCAGTAACTAAAATATACATATTATGTTTTGAATCTACAGTAGTTATGAAGAAAGCACATAGGGATTGTGTTATGGTACCGAAGTGATGAAAATAACTTAGCACCTACTAGACCGATATTCCCAACCGTCTGACAGGTTGAAAACCACAAAAAACGAGCTACTTGGTCTCACACCCTATTAATACGAAACACAAGATGTTGATCTATATAAAAAGACCGATACTTTCAGCTATACTTCAAAATATCATTAATACGTACCTACACAAATGTTCCTAATTCCCGCACGTGGCCTCCTACAGAAAGAATTATACACCGCTATGTGAGCGCCTAAATAATTATCTAGATAATTATGAGTATAAAAGAACAAAAATCATTCTGAACCAGTCGATTTTTCAATTTTATAAATAACGTGTATCCATAAATTTTAAAAACAGTCATATAGACCAAAATAAAATCCCTAATTAGTATTGTAGTACCATATGCCTATCCTTCTACCCTCATTTTCTCTTTCTTCTTGTTTTTTTTGCTAAATTAAGTAGAGTATTATATACGTAGATTATCTGCCACCTAAAACTTAATATTGTAATAGTTACCTCCATTTAACAATAGTTGACATTTCCGATTCTCGGTTATATCCACTTTAATCCATTAAGTATTTTCCAAGATCCTTTGATAGTAATTGTTATATGGAATCTAGATATCAATAATCTATTCTAAGCGTTCATAATCATCCAATATGAATGTGTGGGAAATACTAGAATGACTTACCATTGTGGAAACGGAGAAAGTATAACTTCTTAACTCCAAGCCATTAGGATCTAGATTGAATTTTTCACTTTCTTAACAAAGAGACGCTCCCCATCTCCGGTGCACCAGAGGCGAGCATGCGGGCAAGACCCAAGCCAAGTTACGCGACTATGTAGTCATCAGCGTGCGCTTCCTGGCTGCTTTCATGGTGATTTTAAATTTTCTTTCTAGATAAGTGAAATTCGAAAGTCGATCTATTGTTCATTTGTTTCATTATGTTATATGATTAAAATGACAAAATTAGCGGAAATTAACACACCCTCTGCGTGAGCTACATTCAAGTTGTAATAAATTAATGAAAAGAAGAGTGACATTATGATAATTGTTTTCAATGCTATTATTAATTCAAGTTCACTAGCATGATACTCAAAAATAGACTACTACAATCAGAAATAATAAGATAGTAATAAACTTAGAAATCAATTAGGAAATGTCTTGAGTAAAAACAAAAACAACTACCCTCCGATTTTCAACTTAAATAGATCATCTTTAAGGACAAAAAAATCCAAAACACAATCTCCACTGCCCCCAATTGTCCTCTCCTGGCCGTTCCTCTTCACTCACGACGGTTTCCAACACATCACCTCCCTACGTTGCTTCCTTCCTCTCTTTTAATTTTGCGCTGCTAACAGATTATATAAAATCAATGACAAAAATTCAAATAATGTTTAGCCCATTGTTTTTAAATTGGAATCGGAACCACCGGGCATTTAAATTTTCAGATATTTGTTAAGATCTCACTGCTAAAAAAATCTGAATACCTACACCCTCACCGCCACCTCCATACGTGCGTATTCCTCATGAGTGTTCACTTCTCTCCTCAACACCCGTCCGTATTAACGTTCCCCCTTCAGTCGTCCTATCATTCTTAAAGCTACACTGCTCATTTTTATTACTATGCCTTTTGATAAGCTGGGCAATCTAATAATCAAATTAATAATCAGATTTCTAAATAATCCATAAAACTCAAGTTACATATTTACTCAATTTTTTTTGAATTATTGTGTTTTTTATAATTAAATACACAATTCGAGATCCATATACATAACTCAATGTTCTAATATAACATCGTTTAATAAATCAAATTTTTAAGCATCAATTTAAAATAAATATTAAATTTTGATTCTACTAACGCCCCTAAATCACCATGTGGCAATAATACCTAATGCCCCTAAAACCAACATGTGACCCTCTAATATAAATATAAAAAATTCATAGAAATTATATTAATAAAAATATAAACATTTTTTCTTCAATATTTTCCAATCATTAGATCTAATCTTAATAATCTTAACCTACTTAAAAACTTCAACATGATTACGTCCTCCATTGCTTGATGATGCCATCCTTGAGTCAGCCGCACATACTCCACGTATATGTTTCCGTTCACGAGAGACAGAGAGCGCGCAATTCTGAATCAAATTGAAAAAAAACACCACATCATTTGACTCGGCTCACACAAAGAAAAAGTCGAATGAAAAGCCATCTTATTTTAATTTGATAATTAATTTGTCAGACCGATTTTTTAACAAAACTAATACATATCCCGCGCATCGCCGCAGGCTACCTCCCCTAGTTATTTTTGAAAAATACATATACGTATTTGAGTCGGGTTTTAAGTTCGTTCATTTTTTGAAAATACAGAAGGAGTCGTATAAGATATCTCTTAAAAAACTCGCATACTAAATTGAGATGGGCTCGACGACTCCTGAATTGTAGCTCATGATTTTCTAGAAAAATATGTATCCAAGCGAATTCCCACAGTGAATTTCCATCTTAACTTAAACCGTTATAACAATAATAAGATTAAAAAATGAACCGTTCCGGCATTACAATGCACGGCTATTTTCTAGTTAGAGAAAATCCAAAGAATTCCGAGAAAAAAAAAAGAAAAAAAATCTATCCTTGATTTTCATTTAAATCTATGGGTCCAACATTGTAAACCGTTGGATTAGATTATATTGATTAAAATAAACCCCGGACAATAACCCCACTGACTCGTGAAATCTTGAATATTGAAGATAGATATTGCACAGTGAAATCTTGAATATTTGAGATAGATGTGTTCACGTCTGTTAGAGGGAGATAGCCGTTGCAATTTGCGAAGTAGAGGTTCACTGCTAGGAGGGCCATGCATGTTATTCACTCGCAAAAAAAAAAAAAAAAGACTAAATCTTAGCAATGAACGGTTCGTATGTAGGATTGGTTTTTTTTTTTTAAGGAGGGGTATAATGTGAATGTTTACTTTGCTAATTGATCAGCTCTAAAAATACTTATTGCTGTGAATGTAATTAATGCAAATAATTTGTTGAATGGACGGTGTAGCCAACGTAAGGATGTGTAACTAGCCCTGTTTGATTCAGCTTTGGATTATTATAATCTAGCTTATTAGAAGCAAGCTGAAACAAACAAAGTAGATTATTAATAGCAGATTATTATAATCTATAAGCCAGATTATTATAATCTGATAAGCTGCTCTAAATGGAGCTTTTTTCATATTATTGAGTGGCTAAAGACCCACTACCCTACATACTTGAGAAAAATTACCCACCTTATGCCATCAACCGAACAGATAGCTGAGGGCATTATAGACTTTAGCCTTTCAACCCAATAATCCATACCTTCAATATCCAGACAAACAAACAACTCACAGCTTATTCTATGCCAGCTTATTATAATCCAGCTTATAGTAATCTGGCTTAATAATCTAGATTATAATAATCATAGCTGAAACAAACAAAGGCCTAAGAGCAAGGTCAATAGTAACAGCTAACTACTGGCTCCAAAAGCATCTATAGCCAATCTAATAGCCCCATTCATACAATAAGTTAGCTATAAAAGTATACTACATCATTAATACACACGGTCTCACCTCTCATACACACATAACATCTTGGAGTCCGTGTTACAGCCGGCTACAAATAATGTAGCCCGCTTTCTTCTCTCTCTTCTCTTTCTTTCTCGATATATGGGAGCAGCGCGTTTATAGCCTGCTATTGTAACTGCTCTAACAGTGCATCAAACTAAATAAAGCGGTGCCGAACAAATAATTAGGAGAAACATAGATTTCGCTGAACTTACAAAGGATTATATCCGACCGTACAGATGCATAAAAAACAAAGAATCAAGTATTGCATTAAAAATATATATGAGCGATCACATCGGTGTTCTCCTATTTCAGTATAAAAAAGTTCTAATAACATTTGGGACCTCTGCTATATATAATCATAGTTTATAGAACTATATGGTTTACCCTTCAATTTCATAGCCATTATAATATTCCTTAGTCTAATTTAAAGTTTTAAATTTTCACGGTAAAAAAATGTTGAAATTTAAATAAGATTTATGAAGATTTCAAAAATATGCTCCTCATTTCTAACCAATAGACGACAGCTTCAATCCTTATCCTATGGCAAAAAATTTGCACAACCATGTATCCCCGCCAACCCCCCCCCCCCCCCCCAAAAAAAAAAAAAAGAAAAGAAAAAAAACCTAACTCAGAGATCACATATACACCACAT
>CM020186.1:15443473-15505366 GCA_009805545.1 Oryza longistaminata | reverse complement strand
CTACTCCGAAAAAAAACAAAAAAGACCAAATCTTAGCAATGAACGGTTTCGTAGTGTTAGTGGATTGGGTTTTTTTTTTACAGGAGGGTATATGTGAATGTTTACTGTTGCTAAATTGATCAGCTCTAAAAATACTATTGGCTGTGAATGTAATTAATGCAAATAATTTGTTGAATGGACGTGTAGCCACGTAAGGATGTGTAACCTTAACATGTGCAGTCAACTAAATAAGCGCGGTGCAACTTACAAAGGCTTATATCCGACCGTACAGATGCATAAAACAAGAATCAAGTTATTGCATCAGTATTGACTGCTAAAAGTTTTGGGTTTTTGTTTCAACTATCATTCAACCCCCTTCTGGTAGGCTTCTTCCGCTACGTCGTCGATTTGAAACTAAGCCGCCTCGTTATCTCGTTTAGCCTTTACCTTTTCACTATGACTGTGGTTTATGCCTCTGCATACCTCTTCAAAGTTATGTAAGAATGATTTATTTTCAACTTTGTCTTGTGTACTTTGATTGGTCCTTAGATTATACACACTATGCCTAGAATTCTGGTTTTGTGAAATTCCGAGGCGTTGACCCTGTACAGGCGAACGCTCCGGCCGGCCGGTTTGGTGCCCCTTTTCTTTATACTTGAGGGAGAGAGAGATGGCGAGCAGAGTACGGGAAGCAACATCAAAGCAATCGTCGAGAGAATACATACGAGATATGAACACTCCATGCTTATAGTGTTTTTAATTAATATTTTTAACACATTTGCCGGCGATCTTGCATAGTTTGCATGCAAAACCGAATCAGCTACTGCCCGAAGACGCCGCGTTCAAGAAGAAGGGGAATAGAAGGCGAGCGTCGCTTAGATTCTCCCTGTAACATGAGAATCACTGCTCCGCGGCCGTTGGTGCCCTTTTAAATTCTTGTGTACTGTTACTAGTTTATGAAGAGGAATTGAGAATGGCGAGCAGAGTACGGGCAAGCAACGCAACAATCGCCGAGTTGGATGGTCAACATTCACTGGAATGACCAATTTGGTGCCGTTAGGTCGGTGTTAGCGGTGGCCCACCCAAACAGAGCGACGAGCTACTAGCTCCGTTCCACGCAACGTTTTTGATTAATTAAAGTATTAGTAAAAGGTTTAAATAGATTAATATGAATTTTTAAAATAACTTTCATATAGAAATTTTTTGTAAAAATGTATTTTTAGTAGTTTAAAAATTGTGTGCTCAGAAATACTAAATATGTGAGTTGGGAAGAGTGAAAGAAAAAACTTCAGCTTCAAAACTGTAAAGTCCGAAAAGTACAAGAAAATAATGAGCAAATATCCGACGTGTGTAACAGATATGTAGTAACACACAAAAGAATCAACTCAAGATTTAATGTACAATTGAGGAAAAAACAAATCTAAATGTGAACTGTTTGAAAACTATTTTTCAGCAAAATTTATCTAAAACAGGCCAAGCCACCACCGTGATAAGACAGAACAAATGGACCAGTTGGGCCGACGGTTACGGGCCAGGCTAGGCTGGTAGTTATAGGCTGGTGTAGCCCACACATAGGCGGCTAAGGGGGTGTTTGGGATAGTCCCTCTTCCCAACACACCTAACTGTAACGGTTCTTTTAAGGAATAACGTCGAAACATCAAGTTTGAATTACATCATAACTTTGTAATCCCGAATATAAAACGTATCCCTGATATTTTAAAAACGGTCGCAATACAGTCCAAGATAAACTATTGCAGGTGTTTTCGGCTGACAGTGGTGCTTAGTGGCATATCTATGATTTTTTATTTGCAGTCCAACTATATATATTTATAATATATTATATATATATATTATATATTATATATAATATATATATATGAGATAATCCATGAAATGCCATTGACAAAGCGATCTATAGTCCCGAATGGCCATCGGCAAGTGCCGAGTTTCCAAGAAAATGGCACGTACAAGGCGATTTTTGTCCCAAAAATACGCATCGCCGTTTAGGGTTCCGTCCATTCCGCGCCGTTAAATACACCTGTTCATCCTATAGAACTTAAACGGCGGTGGAAATGGACGGAAACCCTAACGGCGGATGGCATTTTTGGAACAAAATCGCTTGTAGGGGGGGGGGGGGGCGGGGGGCGATGGCATTTCTTGGAACCACACTTGTCGATGGCATTTCTGGGACTTGGACGCTTGTAATGGCATTTTATGGATTATCTCTCTCTCTCAGTCTCTCTCATATTATATATAGTATATATATATATAATTCTATACAAGGTTTGAGACCTTGTATGCTATTCCTCTTTTTCTATACTGTAGAATTCATTACATTCGAGTTCTTTCTTAGATCTAGATAGAGTGGAATAGAGAAATAGAAAAAAGTCCTTTCGGATGAAAATGGAAGAATATTACGCCATATATCCAATCTTGGACAAATTAGAGCAAATTTTCTCTTACCTCATTGTTCCTTCCTTTAGATAAATACTCAAATCCCTTACAAGTAATGCAATTTCCCGAAGGACCTTCTCTCCCTCATGTTGAGAAAACTTTTCTTCTTCCAATTCTTCCTCGATTCAATTCATTTCAATTCAATTGGTACTTCAATACTTCCATTGGTATGCGCAGAAATAAGCCAACTTCGGCAGCTTTTGGTTCAATTTCTCGTGGGTAAACTTTCCTCATCAGTACGGGTCAAGGGAATGGCCCCTGGCCCCGCTGATTTCCATATAAAGGTACGACGTGGAAAAAAGACTTCTAATAACCTGAATTCTAATTGATTGGATATCCGCATAAGGAATCGAAGGAAGACAGCGACGTTTTTTATTCCAGGGAATCCCCAACGAAAAATGCCACACTACTTTCCTCTTTTCTATCGAATCGGTCCATAACCAACTGCCTACATTCCACAAAAGTGCAGCCACAAGTAAGCGGCTATGAATAGGCCTGCGATTCCGTAGAAAGAAATCAACGCCCTGTGGGAAAAAAAAGAAATTTGTTTGAGATGGAAGTACAGATTAATATCTTACCGAAGATAACTGGAAGCCCAACCGCTAAGAATCCTAGTGAACTAGAAAAAGAATACAGGCCCAAAAAAAATTACATCTTTTTCGGAGAACCTTTAGAAGTTCTATCCAATGTGTTCTGATCGCTCAATCATATTAGATATACAACACGGTCGATTGAAATTGAGAGAATACGCTAAATGATTTTGACTTTACTTTTTTTCGATTCTGAAATGCGCCTTCGCCACCATTATGTGTTGGAGGGAACCGTTTTGTCTTTTGTGGCCGAAGCTATTTTAAATCATCGGGAGGCGGCATCGACTAAGTCGTACTTTGGAAAATCCCCCCAAAAAAAGGAAAAAAAAAAATAAAAAAGAAAATTTGAAAAAATTTTTTAAAGCTTGGCTTGACCGCTTAGGAGTAGGTTAAGATAACCAAAAATTTCCACTTGAATCGTGCTGATTCTCTTTACCGAAGAAGCAATGTAACCTTGCTGCGCTATTGTTTGTGCGGCAGAAATTAGGAAACAGAAAATATCTTGATTCGTCGATCTCAAAAAAAAAAAAGATAAGAAGCAAGAGTTCCCAAACCCGATTCGAGTAATGCATTTATTTGTTACCACTCAGGAGCGGGCGCGCTCAGTGATAAAGGAGGTGGGGGAAAAAGAATTTAATTGTTAGCATAATATAATATCTAATAAATAGAAAATCAATAGTAATAATCTGGTTATGAAAGAGAGAAAACATTCTTTGAAGAAATCAAGATTTCGTAATCAACCCTTGCCTTGTTTACTAACTTTGACCAAACTGCAAGCCGTGGAACTCTTGCAGTTCTTAGGTTTCCGAAATATGTGTAATGGAAAAAGAAAGTGCTATAATTTTAGGGATAATAAATCGGCGACATTACTAGTTTATGTCTTCTCACTATAATCCCATACGATACGGGGTATGGTAGTATATGATTCGTCTATTTCTTTGAGTAGGACAGGCGAAATTTCTTATTCTTATGGTTCGCATTTAAGATAAGTATGCATAACGCCCCGCGGGGATTGTAGTTGCAAATTGGTCAGAGCACCGCCCTGTCAAGGCGGAAGCTTGCGGGTTCGAGCCCCGTCGAGTGCCCGAACTAGGTTTCAATGATGGAGAAATTCATCTTTCCTTTTCCATGAAAAAAGGGGGGCGGGAGCAAGAATCAAATACGCTAATGGGGTACCCCTATTTTCACTTTTTTAGTTCGCGTTTCTCAGTAAAGAGAGAAGAGTATAGGGAATTTTGAAAAAAATTAACTTGAGCGTATACATCTGTATAAAAAAGCGGAGACCTATTCCTTTATGGTAGAGATTAGATTTATGATAGAGTAAAAAATTTTACCGTTTTTTGTGTAGAAGTTTTTAACAACCGGTTCTCCGGAACTTCCATTTTTGTCCAATATTGCGGAGTAAATGTTCTTGCTAGATGTGTATTTCTTTAGTGATTTTTTCAGCTGAGGCCAAAAAAATTCGTCCAGACTCTGGTTAGAGTCTATAAGACCGCGACTGATCCTCAAGGGTAATGAATGGAATATAATATATATATAACTATATATAATAATATATATATATATATATATATAATATATATATATTATATAATAATATATATACACAACCAAGCTTGGAGTATAAATTGATAAAATATCATTATATAATTATAGGGATACTACAAATAAATTTTCATATATGTATTATGTAGCATTACGCTAACGATTTTTTTTTTGGTCGTAGGACATCCTCGGATCCGCCCTGTGTGTGGTGCTGATATGGCACGCAAATAGCAAATAACATAATAAAAATTTGTTGGGGTCCGTAGTCAGTCAATACATGATATCTTCTCCTCTCCGCCATGTCCCTCTTCCTTCCTCATCTCTGTCTAGGGTGCGGGACTAATGCGGGAGAAGGGCAAATGATCAGTGCCAGAGAGCTATGGTAGCTGTCTGGCGTGTTCACTTATGCTCATCGCGTGGGAGAGGTCCAAGGAGTTCCCCTCTCCCCCGGGCCACGATGAGGGTGAAAGGTGTCTAGCAGCCCTCCTTGGGGATAGGAGATCTTGAACGACCTACAGTTGAACGTCGTAAAGAGGGCCTCGTGCTGGGGTTCAAAATCGTCTTTGATGGATGCGATTTGAGGTCTCTGTACTTGCTGAAATTTTTTCGCTTGGCCATGTCCTTGATGCTTCATACCCAACATTATGCTGCTGGGCAAACACAAAAAAAGCCCTCTAACCTGACTACAATCGTGAGCTTCTTTCTGCTGATGTTAGTTTGCTCCTCTTCCTCTCCCATGCTCATGGAGGAGGCTGTGAGGGAGTGAGGATACTGGTGAGCTGGACCTAGGCGCGCTAGTAATGTGTCTGCCTCCAGTGATCCTCGCCGCTTGCCTCTCTTCCCTCTCTGTTATGGTTATGGAATATCACTACCTAATAGTAATCGACTAAGCTCGGTGGGCCCTACCATATACCAAATCTTATACGAAATCATACGCTCATATATAGAAGGAGTTGCGGATAGGACGAGTAGAGTTCTTCACATATGGAACAGACAGAACTACTCGGATCGTATCCATACTTATCTACCTAGTCCTACTACTTGGCAAGGGGACATCTATGTGTAATAAATAACAAGCCCTAGGAGAGAGGGCACAAGACCAGAGATCACATATATACCACATGGGCTCCGTATGGCCGCCCACCTTACAATTTCATGCCATCTGTGCAATTGTGAACACAAGGACACCTTACCTCCGAAGAAGCCGCCGCTTCCATTTGTCATGGCTTTTTTCGGGCGGACATTGCTCGAGTCACTTCCTCTCCTATAATCTCCTAATCACTCAAAGCTAATATTGAAATCTACACTATAAATTATATAAACTACATGCTCAACCCTTACAGATTTCACACCCATTATAGTTCATAGTTTGATATAATAAAATTATCAAATAATATTCCAAGTAAAAGTTAATGAAACTTAATTATAAAAATTTTAGTGGTAATAGAATTTATGATATTTTAGGTGCCCATGTATCTGCGCGTGCTACTTTCCTGGTTAATTTCAAGAAATTGCTTAAAAACCCTAAAAGCCTTGAATAATAACTATAAACCCCAACCTAGGAAACCACCACCGGTCGAAACCACCCCTTCTGTCCAATTTTGCACCTTCTCCCTTCATTCAAAATGTCGGATCAGTTGTTACCCACTCCTCCTCTTACCCTCCCCAACTCACGTGCAGAACTAACATGGATACATGCACTTCGGTCTCATCATCGTGATCCCTCTCTCATTGACAATGTTGCCTTGTTAGCCACATTCTTCCCTTCCTAGCCTATATGACCCCTTCCCATGCTCATCTTCTCCTTTTTCCGCATTCACCTGAGCCCTCCGTGCACTCCATCGCCTCCCCACAACGACCATCATAGCACTTCTGTTGTTAGCCACCTCCACCCGTTGCTCGACGCTGCTCTAGCTGCTATCGAGCTGTGCCCTCGCCACCACTAGCTTTGCGACAACGAGGAGTGACTCGATCGGAGTCTTCTCGAAGCCCGTTCACCCTAGAGCATCACCACCCCGTGCGAGGTAAGGCCGTTGGGCAACCTTCCTCATGTCGTATTTTGCTATCGTTCCAGATTGCGCTACTCCTCCCTAACACTCCTCTACCTTTCCTAGGTCCCAGAGATGCTCAGTCACTACTTTTTCCTCAATGAGTGCTACTGGAACATATTGTGAGACATTCCGTACTTACCACAAGCTAGCGTACGCAACGACTAGGCTTGTAGTGTAGCTTGTCTCTCTCCTAGGAACAATTAACAAGGGTAGGTGTTATGAAGTCATGTCAGCTTGGTATCTAGCTGAGCAGATGTCAGATCTACCGTGTCGCAAGGGGGTATAGCCTTCCTGGTAGGTTGGGCGCGACATGTGCGGGAGGTGCAATCTCAGCATGATGAGGACATCCTCCACTATTACCCGCTGGCAAAGACACAATAAGTGGCCAAGTGGTGCAGTTGTAGTCAGGCGGTGACCGTGTGAGCTTCTGAATAATCCCACCTTGCTTAGCTTGGGAGGTGGAAACCACCTTAAAAGAGAGAGCCGCCCTTCTCCTATTGAACTAGTCTTTTAGGGAGATTGGGCCTTTCCCCGAGTGGGTGTGCCTAAGAACTGTTGGGATCTAGGCAACCCCACCTAGGCCGGATGGATTAATTGGGATCAGAGCTGGGCCCTTGTTAGCTTGGGAGGAGGCCCTAGGCTATTTTGCGAGACGAATCTAACGAGGTATATTAATCCATGATTTGCTACAGTGATGCTACAGTAATCAGCCACTAATTATGGATTAGTATACATCATTAGATTCGTCTCGCAAAATAGCCTAGGGGTTATGGAATCGGTTTTGTCGGTAATCTACGTTTAATAATCCTAAATAGCAAGATTCCGGAGGGCTATTTAATAGCCCAGAGGATCCAAACAAGACCAATGATCATGGATGCCAATATTGGTGCCTCGTCGGTGTTAGCGGTGGCCACCCAACAGAGCTACTTCCTCCGTTTCACAATGTAAGTCATTCTAGCATTTTTCATATTTATAGTGATGTTAATGAATCTAAATAGATATATATGTCTAAATTTATTAACATTATTGATTTATATTGTGAAACGGAGGGAGTAGCTCCGTTTCCACGCACGTTTTGGTTCTCTCATCCACACGTACCGTACTAGTGTGTTTATATTTTTATCGTACGTGCAGCTCACTCGTGGCGTGCAGCGGTGTGGCACAGCCGCACAGCACATCCGCCAATCAACCACACCACAGTCCACACGCACCCGAATTCCGATCCGCGGGATGATGGGCGCACGTTGCCCGCGTGCGTCGTCCGCGAGCGAGCGCGGGACCGCGGCCCCGGCGCCCTCCGGGGGCGGCACGGTAGGCAGCAGCATGTCAGAACATCGGTTCAGGCCTTACCAAACCGTTTTGCGTGGGGTTATCGTCACCCCACAGTTTAGCGGTTATCGCGGTAACCGCGTGGTTACCGTGAAAACCGTGCGGTTATCGCGAGGTGCACCGTGGTTTTAAAAACTAAAAAGATCTACCGCACGTAATAACCACGTGGTTTTGTAAACCTCGTTTACTACCGACCAGTGTTATACTACCGTGTTACGCTTAGGCTGCATTCTGAAAGACGGAAAACAAGGTTGTTTATTAGCACACGATTAATTAAAGTATTAGCAAAAGCTTTAAAATAGATATCAATATATTTTTTTAAAATAAATTTCACATAGAAATTTTTGAAAAAAAAATGCACTGTTTAGTAGTTTAAAAATTGTGTGCTCGGAAAACAAAATATGTGAGTTGGGAAAGTGAAAGAAAAAACTCAGCCTTAAAACTGTATCCGAAAAGTACAAGAAAATGCAAAGAAATATCCTACATATGTAACAGACATGTAGTAACACACGGAAAATCAACTCAAGATTTAATGTACAAATTGAGGAAAAAAACAAATCTAGTGTGAACTGTTTGAACACTATTTGCAGCACAAATTTATCTAAAACAGGCCAGCCCACGTGATAGACAGAGAAAAATGGACCAGTGGCCGTTTTAGTCCCGGTTATTTGAACCGGGACTAAAGATAGCGATCTTTAGTCCCGGATTCGTAGTCCCGGTTGGAAAACCGGGACTACAGGGGGATTACGAACCGGGACTAAAAATCATTTCTCCACCGGTGTTAATCTTGGCTTGAATAATAATGAACTATTTTACTGTTTTGAAATGTATAAATGTCTAACACAAATCTTCATTTGTTCCTTTGCACGATGCATCATTGGTATGACTTTGCTAAGCACGGTCAGTGGTACTCAACCTTGCAATATTTTTCTTTTTCTCAGAGTAGGACACCTAGGTGGCATAGGCTTCCTCGCTACCGTCATGATTCCGGTGAAATTGAAGCCGCCTCGTTATCTCGTTTTAGCCTTTACCTTTTCACTATTTGACTGTGGTTTATGCCTCTGCATACCTCTTCATAGTTATGTAAGACATGAATTTATTTGTCAACTTTGTCTTTGTGTAGTTTGATTGGTCCTTACATAGAGAATTATACACACTATGCCTAGAATTCTGGTTTTGTGAAATTCGAGGCGTTGACACTGTACAGGCGAACGGCTCCGGCCGGCCGGTTTGGTGCCCCTTTTCTTTTATACTTGAGGGAGAGAGAGATGGCGAGCAGAGTACGGGAAGCAACCAATCAAAGCAATCGTCGAGAGAATACTACTACGAGATATGAATGAACACTCCATGCTTATAGTGTTTTTAATTAATATTTTTAACACATTTGCCGGCGATCTTGCATAGTTTGCATTGCAAAACCGAATCAGCTACTGCCCGAAGACGCCGCGTTCAGAAGAAGGGGAATAGAAGTGCGAGCCGTCGGCTTAGATTCTCCCTGTACATGAGAACAGCTAAGCTCCGGCCGGCCGGTTTGGTGCCCCTTTAATTTCTTGTGTACTGTACTATAGTTTATGAAGAGGAGATTGAGATGGCGAGCAGAGTACGGCAAGCAACCAACAAATCGCCGAGTTGGATTGGTCAACAATGGCCCTGTTTGGATCCGGAGGGCAATTAAATAGCCCTCCGAAATCTTACTATTTAAGAGTATTAAACGTAGATTACTTATAAAACCCATTTCATAACCCTAGGCTATTTTGCGAGACGAATCTAACGAGGTATATTAATCCATGATTTGCTACAGTGATGCTACAGTAATCAGCCACTAATTATGGATTAGTATACATCATTAGATTCGTCTCGCAAAATAGCCTAGGGGTTATGGAATCGGTTTTGTCGGTAATCTACGTTTAATAATCCTAAATAGCAAGATTCCGGAGGGCTATTTAATAGCCCAGAGGATCCAAACAAGACCAATGATCATGGATGCCAATATTGGTGCCTCGTCGGTGTTAGCGGTGGCCACCCAACAGAGCTAGCTCCGTTTCCACGCACGTTTTGGTTCTCTCATCCACACGTACCGTACTAGTGTGTTTATATTTTTATCGTACGTGCAGCTCACTCGTGGCGTGCAGCGGTGTGGCACAGCCGCACAGCACATCCGCCAATCAACCACACCACAGTCCACACGCACCCGAATTCCGATCCGCGGGATGATGGGCGCACGTTGCCCGCGTGCGTCGTCCGCGAGCGAGCGCGGGACTGCGGCCCCGGCGCCCTCCGGGGGCGGCACGGTAGGCAGCAGCATGTCAGAATATCGGGTCTAGGCCTTACCAAACCGTTTGTGTGGGGTTATCGTCACCCCACAGTTTGGCGTGGTTACCATGAAAACCGTGCGGTTATCGCGAGGTATACCGTGGTTTTAAAAACTAACAAGATTTACCGCACGTAATAACCACGTGGTTTTGTAAACCTTGTTTACTACCGACCAGTGTTATACTACCGTGTTACGCTTAAGCTGCATTCCGAAAGACGGAAAACAAGGTTGTTTATTAGCACACGATTAATTAAAGTATTAGCAAAAGCTTTAAAATAGATATCAATATATTTTTTTAAAATAACTTTCGCATAGAAATTTTTGAAAAAAAATGCATTGTTTAGTAGTTTAAAAATTGTGTGCTCGGAAAACAAAATATGTGAGTTGGGAAAGTGAAAGAAAAAACTCAGCCTTAAAACTGTATCCGAAAAGTACAAGAAAATGCAAAGAAATATCCTACATGTGTAACAGACATGTAGTAACACACGGAAAATCAACTCAAGATTTAATGTACAAATCGAGGAAAAAACATATCTAGTGTGAACTGTTTGAACACTATTTGCAGCACAAATTTATCTAAAACAGGCCAGCCCACGTGATAGACAGAGAAAAATGGACCAGTGGCCGACCGGTTACGGGCACGGCTCCACAACATAGACGAGGTAACTCGTGCGGTTCTTTTCAAGGAACACGTTCAAAACATTGAGTTTGAATTACATTCATAACTTGTAATGCTGAATATTACATATATCTGATATTTTAAAACCGGTCCAAATATAGTCCCAACTCCAAGACAATATAGACGTGGTGCTGAGTGGCGTATCTATGATTTCTATATGGGTAGTTCAACCTATATATATTTTTAAAATACTCTAAATACAATAAAGCTTGGAGTATAAATTGATCAATTGTGCAATATAATATGTTTATAAAGGATTTATTCTTTTTATTTTTTCCAAATGTTTTTTTTTCATATATGTATATATATACATTACGCTACGATTTTTGTTCTCCTGGGACCACCTCTGGATCCGCCTGTGGTGGTGCAGACATGGCACCAGAAGCAAAAATAAATAATAAAAAATTTTGTGGGGCCCACATGTCAGTCAAACAATATCTTCCTCCTTTCCCATGTCCCCTCTCCTTCCTCACCTCCTAGACTTGTCAAGGGTGTGGGGCTAATGGGGAGAAAGGCGGCCGACAGGGAGAAGGGCAACGATCGGTGCAGAAGAGCTGGGTAGCGTCGGCGATATCACTATGCTCGATCGCCGTGGGGAGGTTCAGGGAGCTCCCCTCCCCCCTGGCCAACACGAGGGTGAAAGGCGTCAACGCCCTCTCGAAGGAGATCTCGACGACCATGTCGAACGTCGTGAAGACGGCCTCGTGCTGGGGGTCCAACATCGTCTCGAGGAGCGATGAGTTCTAGACGTTGAACGCGGCCATGCTCCCGAGCTCATACCCTAACAATTGCTGGCAGCACACGAAGCTCTACCTGACTACGCCATTGAGCTTCCTGTGCTGATGTTAGTTTGCTCCTCTTCCCTCTCCCCATGCCATGGCAACCATCGAGGAGGCAGTGGAGGGAGTGAGGATACTGGTGAGCTAGACCTAGGCACGCTAGTAATGTGTCTGCCTCCACGTGATCCTCGCCGCCGCCTCCTCTTCCCTCTCCCCACACCATAGTGACCGTTGAGGAGGCCACCGAGGAAGTGAGGAGGCCAGGGTGAGCCGGACCTCCATGCTTCAGTGACGCGTCTGCTACGAGGGATGAAGACGGCGTCGATGTAGGCTCTCAGACGAAGTGCGTCGTCCCTCTCCTTGTCGGGAGCGGAAAGAGGTAGTAGCAGAGGAGGCCGGGCGGAGGATGAGGGCGGGAGCGAGGGAGACTGGGGCAACATACGAGAGCGAAGGTCCCTAGATCTCCCCGTGGCAGTCAAGCTTGGTGATGTCGTCGCCACTCGCCACTGCCCAGGTCCTCTCCGTCTTTCGCCACACTTCCTCCCCGCTAGTTTCTGTTCTCCCCGCTAGTTCCTTGACCTGGAGAGCTAGATAGAGATGGGAAAGAGAGGGCAGAGAGGGAGAGAGGAGGAAGAAATTGTTTCGTTGACATATGGGGCCCACAAGATTTTTTATATTTCTCTTTCTTCTGATATCACGCGTGTCAGCCAAAACAGCCTACAATAATATAACCCTGGGACTACATTTACACATGTTTTGAAAGATGATGAACGTGCTATATAAGGTATTACAATTCAAAGGCGTAATTCAAGCTCGATGTTAAAATGAGAGACCTAAACTGAACTATTCCTTTTTCCAATGAGAGCGACGATGGAGCATCATGGCCTAATGTGCCAGTGCGTGCTGCAGATGGCTACTTGCAGTAGTCATGTAAGACAGCTCTTGTTGGCGGAGCACAACCGTACGTACCAGTGAACTGAGATGGAGCAATGTCGTACACGAAAGAAACTATGGGGAAAATCTGGGAGCTTGTGGCTAAAGTGCAGCTTATAATCCTTTTCTTTCTCTGGAGGTTGTTGTCAGCTCGAAACAAAGCTAAATGCTGTGGAGAAGCTAATGCAAATTGGAATGAAGTTGAGGTCACCTCGAATCAAACCAAATCCTGCTCGAGTTTGAAATTAATTAAACGGGATGATGGCTAATTTGCGTATGCGCGCAAAGCGCTTCCGAGTCCGACAGCTCACGAAGTAGTTTTCTGTTGGAATAAGTCTATTTTGCCTCCCTCATCTCATGCCCTCTAATTAAATAACCCGTCCCCCAACTTTTAAAACCGTTACAAATCTACTCCCCCGGCAGTTTCATCCTACGTGGCGGATTGACTTGATCTTTATCCTACGTAGTATCGACGTGGCGCTTACGTGACACTAAAATAAAAATAAATTTAAATGGGACCAACATGTAAGTGTGTGAAACAATAAAAATAAATTTTGGACCCACGTGTCAGCTACCCTTTCTCCTCCCTCTACCCTTTCTCTCTCTTCAGGTGGATGCAATGGCAGTGACCGGTGGATGGCGGAGGGCGAGGACTGACACGTGGGCTCACTAGAAATAATGCCCGTGCGTTGCAACGGGTGAAGTCTATTTTAATGTTATTATTGTTATATGGTTTAGTTAAGATGAAATTTACTGCGGGGGTTCACTTGGATATATATATTTTTTTAAGAAAATCATAAGCTGCAGTTAAGAGTCTGATTGTCTCAAGTTAGCATGCGAGTTTTTTTAAAACAGATTTCTTATATGATTCTTTCTGTATTACCAAAAGTGAACGATCTTAAAAATCGACTCAAATACGGATATGTATTTCCAAAAGCAAACAAACTTAAAACCGACTCATACACGGATAACGTACTAAAAACATCTTCAATTTTTATAATAATAGAGATTATTGTACTCACTGACATGTGGGTCCTATTTAAGGTTTGTTTATATTTTAATGCTACGTAGCGTCACGTTGATGCCACATAAGATGAAAACCAAGTCAACCCGCCATGTAAGTGCCACGTAGGATGAGACCGCTATTAAAACCACCGAGGAACTCTATTTACACCGGTTTTTTAAGTTGGAGGAGATGTTATATCCGGTTTTAGGGTTGAGGGATGCAATTCAACCAAGGGCAAGAGATGAGGGACGGAAAATAGACTTATTCATTTTCCGTTTCAATAATTTCGCTGCGAGAGCGTGTGCATGGAGTTCTTTTTCTTCCAAACAAATTGTTGGGCCAGATAATGGGCCACTAGCACATATGAGTTGGGGACTTGGTTAATTGTTTCGCTTTTCTGTTTTAGCAATTTTTGGTTGAAAGTCATCTCTACATACTTTTTAAATTCGAGCAAACAGACTTCTTGAACAAAAAGATTCCAATCAATATTGAAAAAGTTGAGTACAGTTTCTTCTAAAAATTTAAATTGAAATATTTGCATTTCAACCCATACCTTTTGTTTTAGTCTAGAATGATAAGATACTCAATCTTATGACACAAATTTGCATTTAGACCGTCATGTCATAAAACAAGTTAAAACCATGTCCAACCAACATGTTACTGTTAGTTGCGATCCCCGGGGGAATCGGGAAACCGATTCACTGCCTACACGCTCTGATCGGGGGCGCCAGCTATACCATCGCAGTGGGCCCCTCTCACGCAACGCTATATATATAATAAGAAGGGGAGCTACCGAGCACGGTAACCAACGTTGAACATGCACTCGGATTACACACAAAACCCTAGAACCGTCCAATCCGGGAAAGGCGCTGAAGTGAGGGGAATCGCTCACCGCCACCGTTGCTATCCTCACCCCGTCGCCGTCCTCACCGACGTTGCCAGCCCAACACCGTCGCCATGCCTACGTCGAGCTACAAGACTGGCGAAGGTATGGGTTTCTCTCTCTCCCTCTCCCGGTTCCTTCTCCCTAAGAACACACCATTGTTCCTATAAGCTAGAGTTGAACCCCTAGATGTGCACCTAGTGATCCTAGCAACCAAACAGTTACTAGAACAAATAAACTGCTCCTACTTTGTCCCCTC
This sequence comes from Oryza longistaminata, assembly GCA_009805545.1. NCBI lineage: Eukaryota > Viridiplantae > Streptophyta > Magnoliopsida > Poales > Poaceae > Oryza > Oryza longistaminata. The sequence goes on along the minus strand of CM020186.1, from coordinate 15,490,565 downwards.
TCTGTCTTCTCCACTCTCCACACTGAAGTCACTACCACCATTAGCGCCCTTCCAAGTGCTAATTATTACAAACTAGGAAGGTGGCCCGCGCGTATGCGTGGGCATCCGTATTGTTGGAACATAAGATTATATATAGTTTGTTCAGAAATTAAGACTCCTAAACTAACTGAAAACTAAAGGTCAAACATATCCAAAAACCATTTATAAACTTGTGAATTGAAGATGGATTAAGGTCACCTAACTTGTCAATCGACTTTTGCATTGAGTGAATAGTAAACTATGGCTGTTAATTATCATGCATACCAACACATACTACACAATATGGCGATAAGCGAAATTTCTGAGAATAAGGAACTCAAAAAAGTTCTTGTGATTGAATTGCCTCACAAAGGTTGGATACTTTTTTCCTCTGAACAGTAAAATGAGTCTGATGCTACAGTGCGAAACAGTGTTGTGCACCGTATTTTAAAATAAAAATTCACCGCAGACACAGTACAAAATAGTAACACCCACTGTGATGATTCACTGTTTACCCCGTACTGTAGCAATTAATCTCGTTCATTTGTTGTGGGTCCGACGGCTGAGATTGCCCCAATGTTATGGGCACTGTGCTTCTCTGCCATTCCAGTTGGGATGGCAGATGATACGCACCCCGCATCCTTGCCTCTCCCGCAGCTCGTCGTATGTTATATACTATGCATATACCGGTGATATATGATATACTCCCTCCGTCCCAAAAAAAAAGATAAACCCTGGTTTCCGTGTCCAATATTTGACCGTCCGTCTTATTTGAAAAAACTATAAAAAAATTAAAAAGATAAGTCACGCATAAAATATTAATAATGTTTTGTCATCTAACAACAATAAAAATACTAATTATAAAAAAATTTCATATAAGACGGATAGTCAAACGTTGACACGCAAACCCCGGGTTTATTTTTTTAGACAGAGGGAGTATGTTCAGTACGACTACCGATATCAGCTTTAATGCCATCTGTAATGAGCCGAGGAACCACGCAATGGGTCGTAACCAATTTGGACCGGAGATCAAACCGACCGAGTAATAAGCCGATCAAAAAATCACAAGGAAGAAAGATTTTCAGGACAAAATTGTCAGCAATATATGTAACATTCTCAACAGCCACTTGTATGTCTGAATCTATAGCCTTCACCGTCGCCCTATAGCTTTCGGCTGTGTTTAGATCTAAAATTTGGATCCAAACTTCGGTCCTTTTCCATCACATCAACCTGTCATACACAGACAACTTTTCAGTCACACCATCTCCAATTTTAACCAAAATCTAAACTTTGGATCCAACTAAACACAGCCTTCCTTCGGACGCGTATGTCTGAACTTTGTGCAACAACCTGGAGTATATATGCAAACGTACAACAGATTTGTCTCCCAGCACAGTATATCTATCTATCAGCATATGCCTGACCTGACCGGCAACAGGATAGCAACACGTTGTACTGACACGTTGCCACTGATCAATTAAGTAGGTGGAGCGTTTTAATTGTCGTCAGGGAGTTCGAGAATGTGACGTGTCGAGATCAAATGGAAAACACAAAACTAATCCAGTTTAATGTTTTCTCATTGCCAAAGCTATATAGAGTACAATACAGAGTAACAACTGTCGTTCTGACTTGTCCACTGCTACAGAACCGGTCAGCACAGCAGTGGCCTTCTATGACGGGTCAATGCAACTGTTTTGGATGATTTTATCTCTGACGAATATAAAAGAACCTCCGTTTAAGATATGGCAATGTTGACAATAGGGAGGATACAATGTAATTCATGGGCATTCTCTTCGACCCGTTAGAGATGACATGCTTACCGGTGCCGATGGAGCTAAGAAAGCGGCACTTCTCACCGGGAATGGGATGACAATTGGACGGTGGTGACGACATAAGCCCGGATGGGATGACTATGTGATAGCCGTGATGGCAACCCTTGACCCTGGTAATAGTAGATCTAAGGCCTCCCTCCGAGCTCATGCTATTGTTCTCTCTCGACAACCAACATTGTGCCTCCCCCTCCACCTCCCAACTGTAACTGCCTGCCCCTTCAAACCCGGTCTCCTCGAGATCGTTGCCACCCGAGGGCTTGCCGCCCTTTGTCTATAGGGTGCCCTAGTATGATGCCATTGGGGATGGGAGAAGGCTATATTTGAGCTCTATAGGTTAAGGTTGTCTAGGTCATCTCCTAACTCACTGTCCTATTTAGCGGGCCAAACCATGCTGCCTATTCTCTTTCTCAGCGCCTCATTCATTGTCGGCTCAATGGCCTTGTGGAGCTACCCTTACTCGACCTTGTTTGCCTCATTTTGATTTGGTGGACCTTAAGATCGGCCGGATAATGCGTTCCCCAAGCTCCCGCCATCTCGAGCTTGGGGGTCGCCCGATCCAACCGCCTCGAGCTTAAAGCATGGCATGACAATGAAGACGATATGATGATGGCAAGGTTCCCTCAACTACGATGACAGGACCATGACGGCAGCGTGTAACCATACGAGCATGATGATGATGCGCGGGCATCTACTACGATGGTGTCATGGTGATAGCGGCGGCGGCGACGACGACGACGACATTGAGCTGGACAGTGATGGGCAGCTAGCACGGCGATGGTATTTTTTTTTCCCTTTTGATATCACCATTTCTACCTGTTATAGATGTGTAAATCAGTAACGAGTGGTAAATTATCACAAATGCGTCTCACTCCTAAGCGACCAATTGTCTAGGACAGGTGATCCATTGGCACTGTTGAACTTTTTTCAACCGTCATATGTGTCCTTATCTATGATAGTGATAAAAAAAATAAGAGTGCATATATATATATATACATGCCAGAAAAAGGGATAGGGGAGAGAAGTGCGGAGGCTAGGGCACCATTAATTTTTGAGATGGACTTGTGTGGTTCCTCTAGAAGACTTTCCATGTCAAAACCTTGGAAAACCAATTTGGGCCACTCATCAGAGATCCAACCGAGTAACCGGTCAAAACAAGAGATTTTTCATTAATTAGGACAAATTTGTCAGCACAGTATATGACATGTCAACAGCCCCCCCACCCCTTTTGTGTCTGAATCTTCACTGTCGCCATAGCTTTCTTTCGGACGTCTGAACTTGGTGCAACACCTATATACAAACGATACAACAACAGATTTGTCTCCCAGCAACAGGGACAGAGATGGCAACACGGTTGGCTTTGGCTGCCCATCAAGACAGTGCCAAGATGTGACCGGAGCCGAATTTTGCCTACGTCGCCCCGTCTTTTCCATGGAATTTTTTTAACCATAGGATTGGTGGACTAATAGGCCAGGTTTACCTACCCAGCCGTCCATTAATATTAGTACTACCTTTTGTTTTGTCAAAAGGAGAAGAAGACGAACATGCAATAGAAATCTGTCTCCAATAGTGTTCAATTCAAGTCCCAAGTCGTTGTAGCTAGTATATGTTTACACGAGGCAATTCGTAGAATTTTCTTTCAAGATGCCTCGGAAAGTTTTATGCTAGCTATAGCTGTTGAAGTTATTAATTGCCTGTTGAATTGAGTATATATGTGTACAAATGAAACTTGTGGCCTGCAGGCTAGAAGGGGAAAAACCACTGGAGAAACCTGCCTCTAATTTCCATGGAAATTATATATCATGCATGCATGGTAGGCGACAGACAAGCTAGTACAGAGATATGATAATACGCTGAATTTCTGAAGATTAATTAATCGGGAGGTACGACGACCTTCTAGTTCCACTCTTAAACAAGAGAACTAGCATCATCAGCATGAGCAGCAAACGATATATGATTAAATTAATTACCACATGATCGTTTACTTCTGCCACACCACATATATGGACGCATCGATCGATCATATCCATCGTTGACACAGCAACAGTATAGTAGAGCGATTCGATCAAAAGGGGAGATAAATGAATGAACTGGGAAAAGGAGCCGCGATGTAGGTTTGTTCTTCAGCCAGACATACACCTCATTTTAATTAATTTGTTGCTTGTTTAATTATTAATCCGGGAACCAAACCGGCGTCGCGTTTTGTTTATATTTTGATTTTGCGATTTGATTAATCCGGGAACCGGATGCGTAAACAGCAGACCACACTTACCTAATACCTAACAAGCTGATCGATCAATGGATCGACCGATCCACTAATATAATGACTAATTAAGCCGTATCTATCCATACCGTCGTGCTGACGATGCAATGGCCACTGCCATTGCAGTATATGTGTGTATCGTTCTCAATTCACGCATGCATGATCCAAGCATTTCACCGGTAGTAATCGCTCCCTCCGTCCCTAAATATTTAACGCCATTGACTTTTTTAAACATGTTTGACCGTTCGTCTTATTTAAAAAATTTAAGTAATTATTAATTCTTTTCCTATCATTTGATTTATTGTTAAATATACTTTTTATGTATATTTATAGTTTTACATATTTCACAAAAGTTTTTAATAAGATGAACGGTGATAAAATATGTTAAAAAAAGTCAACGGCGTTAAATATTTAAAGACAGAGGGAGTAATTAATTATCGCCGATCCATTATGTGGTTTTGATTGTTTGGTCGATCTGCTTTGTTGTTAATATATAAATATATATATGGTCACCGCCAATAATTCGTTATATCTTACATTGTCTCCGTATGTATATGTGGACATGTGGTCTCCCACAAGGCCACACCCACACGTCGTCATCTCTGCTTAATTATCAAGCTTCGGCCACACTCCAGCAAGCGCCGTACGGGGAGAGCAATTGCTATGATGGGGAGAGATGGCAACTTAAATTTCACAAGTGCCTAGTGTTTGTTGAAATTGTCTGCTCTTAGTACTCGTAGGCTAGCTTTGTGAATAAAATCTGCACAGTGGATTCAACCCAACACAGGGTATGTTTGGGGAGCTAAGATGAAGAAAGTAGCTAAGTTGGTAGCTAACTTTGAAATCTAGAAAAATTGGGTTTAATTTCCTAGCTTCTAGTTTCTAGTTCATTTTCTGGATTCTACAACTACAGCTTTTGGAATTTAGAGTAAAAGTTGTACGGTTTGGAGGAGCTTCTGATTCTAGAAGAAGCTGCAGTAGCTAGAAAGCTCCCCAAACATGCCCTATAGTATTAGAGCCAGAGTTTGTGAGTTTATCATGTCGCCTTTATCGAGTTAAAACTTTTAGCTAGGTGAAATGACGACTCATCCGTGTCAACTTAAACTTTTTGGATGAATTGCGGAGTCAAGTTTAGACGGGGACATTTTATGTTGTGTTTAGAGTTGTCACTTCATCGTTTGAAAAATCACTAATGAAATCGTTGGCTCATTTCATCTTTGACTTTTGTCGGAAGAACGCAAAGAGGTGGAGTGCTACGTGTAAATTACCATGAACTTGCTCAATGGTGACCTACGTGTTATTAGGTGGCACCACATGAGTTCCAACCTAATACTTCCCCGTCCTTAAATGATACCGTTGATTTTTTTAATATGTTTAACCGTTCGTCTTATTCAAAAACTTGTGAAATATGTAAAACTATGTGTATATATAAAACTATATTTAACAATAAATCAAATGATAGAAAAAAATTAATAATTACTTAAATTTTTTGAATAAGACGACGTCCAAACATGTTTAAAAAAAACACGGCGTCAAATATTTAGAGACGGAGGGTGTATACATATAATCGTCTCCATAATAAGATTATTTATAGTGCTACTTTTCTTTTCCCTTTAATACTATTTGGTATTTTCTGTATTTTTTAGGCTAGTTATTTTCTGTATTTGGTTAAACATTTTTAAAAACTTTCAACATGTACGATATGATATTTTTTTGAAAAAAGTTCTAATGATCTTGTAAATATTTAACTATAAAATCTAGTTTTTTTTTAAAAAAATATAACGATGAAAAATTATCGATGAAAGTTGTATTTAAAGAGGACCACATCAACGACGAAGGTTTTACATGTTACTACATGCCACTCAAATTGGGACGAAAGGCTTAATTAGCGGCAGACATCAGCAGTTCACCAATGATGACTTCTACCAAGAAACGTCAATTTCCTTTTGAAGAATCAGATCCCATGTTCTGACCAGAAAAAAAAAAGCAGGAAAAAAAGTAGCCGCAGCAGTGTAGAAGCAAAATGGAAGCAGAGGGAGAAATGAGAGCCAATGGATGGTCCTTCTTTCCCTTCCGATACATAAAAACACATACTCTATCTGTTTTTTAATATATAACACCGTTAATTTTTTAAGATACATTGGACCATTCATTTTATTAAATTATGTAATTATTATTTATTTTATTGTGACTTGATTTATCGTCAATTTTTTTAAATATGGCTTCAATTTTTTGTATTTACATAATATTTTTAAATAAAACAAATAGTTGAACGTTTATAAAAAATCAACATCATGTATTAAAGGGACAATTTTGTTTTTTGCCCCACTTTGATCTCTAATATTGATTTTGCCCCTACTTTTTAGGGTTTTCACTTTTGCCCCCACTTTTTTTTGAACCGAAACATACTTTGTTAACGGTGTTAAATAGGACATTTATACCCTCTCCCATAGCTATTCATTAATTGTGTTTTTGCCCCCATTATGCAATGGCTTTGGAAATTTATTTTATGAATATGTTTAAAATTAAATGATAGATTTGGACAGATTTTGACATTACAATTTGGACAAAAATTTGAATTTGATGGAATTTTGACAAAATTTCGGCAGCATTTTGACAGAAATTGAACAAAAATTTTGACAAAATTTTAACAACACTTTACACAATCATATGAAGTCATATTGTACCTCAAAGTATCACAAAGCATGATAACATAATTTGGAAGGTTTGACTGTGCAGCGAGAGGAGAGGAGAGAGCCTGGAAGGGTTAACCCTTTCACAGGGGTAAAAGGTCACTAATTCAAAAAATCTTTATTTCCTTCTATAAACGCGATCCTACTAACTTCCATCCAAACCAGGGGTAAACACCTCTTTTGGTGGGTAAAAAAAGAAAACCTAAAAAAATAGGAGCAAAATCAATATTAGAGATCAAAGTGGGGGTAAAAACGAAATTGTCCCTATATTAAAAAACAGATGATGTAGTATTTTGTTACTTTTAGATACAATGTTAATAATTTATCGTCTGGATTTATATGTCATTAAAACATGAGAAATTCACACATTATAGATATATAATAAGTGATAAATTATTAAACGCCGTATCTAAAACTAGTAAATAGTTAAATGCCCCCGAGAAAAGCAGCCTATCTTTTCTGGTAGTGATAGCCACAGCCGGTGATCCCACCCACGGCAGGAAACGCCTGCTTCCCAAAATGAGCAACCACCTATCAACTTGTCCCTGATACGGTTATCTTGCCAAATCATCTTTACGCCTCTGCTGCTATAATAAGTAGCCAGCAGTAGAAAGTCTCGCTCTTGCAAAAAAAGAAGAAGAAGAAGGATTTGGATACAACGATCCTTTGGATTGATTTGTGAAAGATTGCAACAGAATTGAGTTCTTGTGTCTCTTCTCTAGATCTCTCCTTTTCTTTCTCTCCAGTAGGTGTGCTGTGTTTATCTGATTAGGATTTGTTAAATATGGTGATAAGTACAGAGTAGACAAGAAGATTTCAAGCAAGAGGATTAGTAGAGTAGTTCTTGCAGGGAAAGGAATGTACTAGAAGGAAGTGAGAGCTTGCTTGGCTAATCTCTTGCTTCTGCCGCTTGTCCTCTCATCCGAGAGAAATCTTGCCAAGAAATATTTATATCGGAGTAGTTGCGTGGCGAAAACCAAATCAAATCTTTCTCCTCTGTGCTCTCAATTCGACAGCGTCGTCGCAATGGGAGAGACAAAGTTGGCAAGTTGAGCGAGCGAGTTTGGCGGGAATGGATGTCGAGGGCGGCGGCCGCGGCGGCGCGGCGGTGCGGAGGAAGGTGAGGCGGCGCGGCGCGGCGCCATTTTTCTTCTTCTTTTCTTTTTGGTTGGATTCTTGGTTTGATGTTTGATGGGTGGGTGTTTGTGGTTTGGATTGGAAGGGGTGGTGGCGGTGGCGGGAGGAGGCGGTGCTGGCGTACCAGAGCCTCGGGGGGGGGTACGGGGTGTGTAGGCGAGGTGGCGGCGGCGCCGCTGTACGTGTACAGGAGCGCGTTCCGGCGGCGACATCGAGCACTCGGCGGGGAACGAGGAGATCTACGGCGCCCCTTCGCTCGTGTTCTGGACGCTCACCCTCGTCCCGCTCGCCAAGTACGTCCTCCTCGTGCTCCGCGCCGACGACGCCGGCGAGGGCGGCACCTTCGCGCTCTACTCCCTCATCTGCCGCCGCGTCCGCGCCGGCCTCCTCCCCCCCTGCGCCACCGCCGCCGCCGCCGGAGGAGCTCGACGGTGCGGGCGCCGTGTCGGCCGTGCGCGCCGCGCTGGAGAGGCACCGTGTCCTGCAGCGGCTGCTGCTGCTGCTCGCGCTGCTCGGGACGTGCATGGTCATCGGCGACGGCGTGCTCACCCCTGCTGTCTCCGGTCGAGCACTTCCCCCTACTCGTCTGGGATTTCATTTTTTTTCAATTTGGGTGAATTTTGGCTATGCAAATGGCAAATTGCGTTGATTTTGGTATAATCTGATGTTCTATGTTACTCTCTTTTGCAGTGTTCTCAGCAGTTTCCGGGCTGGAGTTGTCCATGGACAAGGACCAACACAAATGTAGGTTCAATTGCTTCTTCAGCTTCCATTTCGATATCGCGCAATGGCGATTGTTGAGTCTGATTGAATTGAAACTAAAAACTTGTTCATTTTTTCTTTCTGAATACCTAGTTGATGATTAGTGTTTCTGATGCTGATTTTTGCAGATATATTGCTTCCAATAACATGTGTGATACTTGTGTGCTTATTCGCCCTGCAACACTACGGCACACACAGGGTTGGGTTTCTTTTCGCGCCTATTGTTTGCTTATGGCTTCTCTGCATCAGCATCATAGGGGTGTACAACATCATCCATTGGAACCCCCATGTGTATCAAGCCCTTTCACCATACTACATGTATAAATTTCTCCGAAAGACTCAAACAGGAGGTTGGATGTCGCTTGGTGGAATCCTTTTATGCGTAACCGGTAAGGAAACAAATTAGGATGTTTTACATCATTCAGTTCCGCCGTTTTGCATAAACGATGATATGCTGGATCTTTTGTGACAATTTTGATATTCTTAGGCTCTGAAGCTATGTATGCGGACCTTGGACATTTCACACAGAACTCAATAAAGGTATGACATGATCATTTTATAACATTGACCAGACCATAACATGATCATATCACATAATTTTTTTGACACTTGTCCTGTCATTTCTTTGCCACTAAGAGTGGAAAACTGAATTACGTTCTAACGGGTAGCAGGAATCGAACCCGCATCATTAGACTGAAATAGAAAAACACACCAATTTTATATTTCCTTACATATTGCATCAAAGGTAAAGTTGAAGAATGGATTTAAAACAGTTCTTTAAGAAATTCATATATAGAAAGTTTTTTTTTTTGTTTTGCTAAAATCACACCGTTTAGCAACTTGGGAAGCATTTTGTGTTAATCCATTCTTCCATTCCTTCAAAAAGAACATTAAAGAGCTTTGGAGTCTATATATAAATTAGATAGGTAATACAAGGAAAATAACAAATATTTTTGTTTTGACTTGGGATAGACAAAGCAGGTGAATTTAAAGTGAGGAAAATATTTTGAATATTGAACTATATATGGCGAATATTTATATGATGAACATCTATAAAATGTTTAAATAATGTGTAGTTCTGTTCAATATAAAGTATAAAGTACCCATCTTTCTTTTTATAAAAATCTTGCAAACAACATATAAATTTGTGCATGTATGGACTCACAGAAGATCCTCTAGAGTGGAGGGTGGGTATAGAACACACCATCACCATCAACTACTACTTTATAAGAAGTAAATAAAAATCCTGACCACCCCTTTTTTTCTGCTATTGCCAACAGATGGCTTTCACACTATTGGTTTACCCAGCGCTTGTACTGGCCTATATGGGTCAAGCTGCTTACATTTCACGCCATCACAATTTTGAGGATGGCAGTCATATTGGATTCTACGTATCAGTGCCAGGTACTCTTTTTATTTGCCTACTTAATCCTCATGGACTAAAGTTTAGTTGGCATAGCCAAATTCTCCTTTGGTATTTACTTATGCAATAATCTCTTTCTAGAAAAAATCAGATGGCCTGTTCTGGGGATTGCAATACTGGCATCTGTAGTTGGCAGCCAAGCAATTATCACTGGGACTTTCTCAATTATCAAGCAGTGTTCGTCCTTAAACTGCTTCCCTAGGGTGAAGATTGTGCATACATCCTCTACAGTGCATGGTCAGATATACATACCAGAGATCAATTGGATATTAATGATACTATGCCTTTCTGTAACTATAGGCTTCAGAGACACAAAGCACTTGACAAACGCACAAGGTAAAGGTCAACTTGTACAAGTATATGATTTTGTTATCTTAAAACAGGATACTTTCTTTTACCATATTATGTTTTCCCTGTATGTTTGTATGCAATTTGACATGTTTGACTGTTTTCTTCTTGGTTCAGGGCTTGCAGTTATAACTGTTATGCTCGTCACGACATGTTTAATGTCACTGGTTATTCTTCTTTGCTGGAACAAGAGCATTGTCTATGCTCTCAGCTTCCTTCTTTTCTTTGGTGCAATCGAAGTAATCTACTTCGCGGCTTCACTTGTGAAGTTTCACGAAGGGGCTTGGGTACCTGTCACTCTTTCCTTCATTTTCATGATGGTGATGTGTGTGTGGCACTATGGAACTAAAAAGAAGTATGAGTTTGATGTGCAAAACAAGGTCTCCATAAGTTGGCTCTTGAATATTGGCCCTTCCTTGGGAATTGTTCGTGTACGAGGAATTGGTCTGATACACACAGAGCTTATGTCAGGGATTCCAGCCATTTTCTCCCACTTTGTGACCAACTTGCCTGCGTTTCATCAGGTAAATTATTGTAATTGTCTCATTATTATAATGTCAAAGCTAGGAGTATATTATTTTTATTTCCACCAAACAAATGTTGCAGAACAATCTTAATGAACCAGTACACGCATCTACCTGAATCCAATTTCCTACAATAATCAAAAAAATATTTTTTTTCTTCAGGTTCTGGTGTTTCTATGCATTAAATCAGTATCCGTACCACACGTTCAGCCTGAGGAGCGATTTTTGGTTGGCCGCATTGGCCCAAAAAAGTATAGGATATACAGAGTGATTGTCCGGTATGGTTACCGTGATGTACAGAAGGATGATGTAGAGTTTGAGAAGGATCTAGTCAGCAGTATTGCAGAGTTCATCCGCTGTGCGGACTCTAACCAAAACGGTTTTATGGACGGCGCAAGCCATTCATGTGAGGGGCTATCTTTCATCAGTAAAGGCCTTCCACTTGAGGAGGAGGAAGGTGAGTTTGATGGATCAGATTCAACAGGATCATCTGCTCATAAGGAGATAAATCCAAACACGACGGCACCGAAGCCAAAGAGGGTGAGGTTTGCACTTCCAAAGGACACAAAGATAGACCGGGAGGTGCGCGACGAGCTGCAGGAGCTGATGGAGGCAAGGGAGGCAGGCATGTCCTTCATAACGGGCCGCTCCCATATGAAGGCGAAAAGCGGGTCTGGTCTGATAAAGCAGATTGTGATAAACTTCGGCTACGAGTTCTTGAGAAGGAACAGCCGGGGCCCTGCGTTCGCAGTAAACTTACCTCATGTTTCAACTGTAGAGGTTGGAATGATCTGCCTAGTATGATATGGTCCATCATCACATTTGGTTGTAGAAATGTAGAAATAGCCCATGTTCATATATCTTCATGTGTGTATATATATATATATATATATATCCTGACAAAAGATGTAGATGATTGATGAATCAGGATACATTGGCCAGCAAGTGCAGAGAACACTGCACAGAAGAAGTGTGCATTGGTTTTCTGAGCAGTCTTGTGTTGAGCTGATCTTTCTATCGGCCTGTGTCGATCTGTTGCTATCGCAATTGCTGTGTATATATTGGTGATAGAGCTGTAGTAGTGGCAATTTTGTGCATGAGTTGGATCTTTATTGACTCTAGTCCATTGTGTTCATCACACTGTATCAGAATCTGAATAAGGTTGCGTGCTGAAATTGTTTGTTGGGCATCCTGAGAAGATTCGGAAAATTATCCGCTTGCCGCCATGAAAAAGATTTACCAAACTGAAAGTAATGCATGATAAAGTTCAAGAATATTTAGACACTGGAACTAGTCTCGTCTTCGCAATGGCTGAACTGGAGGTAATTAATTTATATTCTGCTAGTGTTAAAGAGAAAGGGCTAAGGGAAATCATTTGTTTCTACCAAAAAACATTCCCATTGTTGCTTTCCCAAAGCTATTGTGTTCTCTTTAAGAATAGAACTACTATACCTAACAAAATTTACTAATGGATAAAGTTGATTCTCTCTTCTTCTCTTTTAACCTTTATGCCACAGAGCATAACTAAAATTGCCGTTTTATTTTTTTTAAAAAAAACTAGTACTACATCCTATTAAACATTATGGCTTAACCTTTCGAGATGTAATTTTTTCCATAATTTTTTTTATTAAAATACATATATAAAGCTATAAAAATAATTTAAAGAACAAACCTACACATAAATCTTTATATTTTAATCTAAGTATTTCAAGGTTTACTAATAGCTAAAGTTTCTACAGTTTGAACGGAGAAAGTAAAACAAATATATATTTTTTTATTAGAGGGAGTAAGTATTTCCATTTACCATTATCGGATTTGCTAAATTTTCTAAATCTTACAGATTCTAGTCCATCGGATATGTGACAAGATTTGTGCTAGCTCCTTTTTCTCCAGCTTTGTCAAGCTTCCCCTCTGCTCAGGCATCAGCGATACCCTAACTTCAGCAGAGGACCTACATATCAGGGTTTAGGGTTGAGATTAGGTAAGGGAGTTTTTTTTTTTTTTGACACGGATTAGGTAAGGGAGTTGGGGAAGGGGGAAGAGAGGATTTCCCCTAGCTTAAAAAAGGGATGGCCATGGTAACAGTCATTAACAGTTACACTATCAATAGGCAGAATCAGCGGCAAAGGGGTTAGATGTAAAGTGGTTAGGAGACAAAGACGGTGGAGGCGTCTCCAACGGCGATGAGAGAGAAGACAGGCACATGAATACCTTACCATCCGACTTGGGAGAAGGAACAAGAGAGAGGAGGACAGCTAACGGGGCCTCGATAACAAGGTACGGGGGTGGCGCGCTAGGCAGAGAAGACCGTAACACGGGTTGAGGAAGAGGCATGTGGCTCAGCGGAGCGTTGCTACTCACAAGGGGAATGAGAGAGGAGAGGGAAGAAAAGTAGAGGTGGTGCTATAGCTATACACAATCTTGGCATATGATCTGGACCATCTAAAAGTGATTGAGACGAGGGAGTTTTCTTTAAAATGTTACATGGACATTCTCTACATTTATTAACTTTCTAGTTTTTTGGGCGTTCACAGTGTACTGAGGTGGCGTTCTGCCCCAACCATGCATCTACGTAGAAGATTCCTCACCAGATGCATGCGTGGTATTCCCAACTCAAGACCGCGGAGCCAAAATAAGTCATGCGTCTTTGTCAGAAGTTGCAGGCGCGGGGCGAGGCGCGGGTGGAGCAGCACATTTAGAGAGGAAGTAACCCCATGCAACGGCCCCACATCCCGTGCGAAGCGGCGGCCGCCGGCGAGGCCATCACCCTGAGCAGGTGCGTCGCCCCCAAAGTGGTGCTGCTCGCCAGATCCAGCGAACCCAAAGCCGGATCTAGCGAGCTCGACGGGGCGGTGGCGGCGGCCTAGGGAGGAGAAGGAAGATGACGGTGGTGGCATAGGGAGAAGAAGGGAAGATGGCAGCGGCGGAGGAAGTCAGGAAGAGGAGGCGACGGATTTGATGACCTAACCTCGTTGTCTTCATTGCTTCGCGCCGCCGAGGACCACAGCAGCGGCAGCTCGACGAAGAGGGCCACGTCGTCCCCAGTTCGTGCCCTGCTGAGCTCCCGCCGCGCCATCCCCCGCTCACACGCCGGCGAGCTCCTGTCGCGCCGTCCCCCACTTGGGCTACCTATCGGAAGAGGAGGAGAGGTGGAGCACTGGAGCGCCACCGGCGCCATTGCTGCTTCAACCGCGATGCCGCCTCGCTTCTTCTCCACCAGGGAAAAGGCGCTGAGAGAGGAGGGGGAAGAAAAGTGAAGGAGAGATAGTGGTGGGACCCACCACAAGTGACCTGCACTGTGGAGCATGTAGCAAATATAGTTCTTAGTTTATGTGGCATGTGAGGACAGGTAAAAATATGTGGCGCGCTGCTATTGCCCTTACTAGCATCCACATCGGCTTTGCATGAAATATTCCCATTTATACATTTTCCCCTTGTACTTTCCATTTGATGGGCCTATTGATTGCAAGTCCAATCCACGTTAGTTCCTTCCTCCATTGGGCCCAAAAACAAAAGACGAGCAAAAACCGGAGATGTTTAATCGTAGTCACGTATCCTGTCCCGGGGGCCATCCATCGAACTGAACGAGGTTGCATTGCGATGCCCGGAGGCGAGTCATCATCCACAGGCCAATCACATCTCCACAGGTTGCATTGCACTGCGACGCCCTGTGAATTGGCTCGATGTGATGCGATGCGATGCTTGGCGCCTTTTTTCCGGGCCTTTTGTCCGGTCCGGTATTATCCTGTCTAAGCTTACCCCTATAGCTCTAGTTCTTTTCTGTGTGATCTCATATTCCTTCTGATCTGATCTCTGTCTCCACCGTGCTCCTATGATTACATATCTATGGTCCTCAAAAAGAGAATAGGGAACACTATGAGATTGACCATTAGATTCTTCTCGGGTGTATTTTGTTAGCGAGGGTGAACAAAGCCTCTCTGTTCTACTTTCTCTGTCCTAAAATATAACAGCTTCGAACATTTAAAATATATTCTAAAATATAATAATTTCTTCACCTACATTTTCTTGTAAACCAATCACAACCTTCATACATTTAATTCTGCCTACTTTCTTAGTACTTGTGTTTATAGAAATTTAATAAAAAAAATTCATAGAAATTAGTTCGGTTTCTATAAGAACCTAGTCTAGAATAATTCTGAAGTTGAAACGGGCTATGATGTTCTTTGTCATGCAGACGAGCATATTTTGTCAGACAACCCTGTTTAGATGAGACTAAAACTTCTAAGTCCCTATCACATCGAATGTTTGAACACTAATTATAAATATTAAACGTAGACTATTAATAAAACACATCCATAATCTTGGACTAATTTGCGAGACGAATCTATTGAGCCTAATTAATCCATGATTAGCCTATGTGATGCTACAGTAAATATTCTCTAATTATGGATTAATTAGGCTTAAAAAATTTGTCCCGCGAATTAGCTTTCATTTATGTAATTAGTTTTGTAAGTAGTCTATATTTAATATTCTAAATTAGTGTCTAAATGTAGGGACTAAAGTTAAGTCCCTAGATCCAAACACCACCTACAAGTCTATAACTATAATAGTCATAAGCTATTTTCAATCATATATGTGATTAGAAACTTAGAAAACTACAACTTAGTATTAGGACCGAATTATTATCTTTTTCAGATTATTCACTGAATTATTAAATCGGATTGTTTAATTTTCTCTATATGCCCCGAAACATATATATGTTTCTTAAAAAAGCTTTATTCTACTACATTGCTAAGTCCAATTGTTTTAGGTTGTTTGTTAAGTTTATTTATTAAAATATTTAATTTATCCCTATAATAAAGAATATAATTCATGGCATTGATCCGCTCGATAATCTTAAATCAAATTAGGCCTAACCAACTGAGATCCCAAGAAGATTCCTACCACACATAAGAAGAATTTAGAACAAAGTCATTAAATAGCTTTTTGGTCTTAGGAGAAGAACTATAGAGTGTTCTTTCTGGTCAAGATCTACAAAGACAGCAACTAATGACATCCCAAGTGCTTTAACTAAAGAAAGCCCCCTCATTGGGTCGAGCTATTAAGCACTAGTACACAACTGTTTAGCTAAACTATCCCACAGAAGAATTAAATATACATGGAAGCATCAAAACATGCCACTTTGCTCTTTGCTCTTTGGAGTTCTCAGAATCTAGAGGGGTGAGTTGGTGTGATGGTGAAGGCATCAGGAAAGCTAGATAGAAGCAGGTGACCAGTAGAACAAACTCCATTGTACATCTCCTAAAGAAGAGAAGGTGTCACATGCATGCTACAATGCCTGCCCTAGAGGCTAGAGAAAGAAAGGAAAAGGTTGAAAGGAATTGGAGAATAAAGGGTGCATATGCATGGAGAGAGACATATCATATCGACATATATATGGATGTGAACCTTGTGACGTTTCATGCAACATAGCAAATTAATGCATCGTGTGGAAGAGAATGTTGGAAGATTGGATTGAGATGAGCCTGGATCTCCAGTTAGTTAGTAGTTAGGTCCAATGCTAGCTACTCTCCCTCGATCCTCAAACAAGTTTATTTTCATCATCTTACACGTATCAACACAAAACCAAAAAAAAGCTCGCCAGATCCAGCGAACCCAAAGCCGGATCTAGCGAGCTCGACGGGGCGGTGGCGGCGGCCTAGGGAGGAGAAGGAAGATGACGGTGGTGGCATAGGGAGAAGAAGGGAAGATGGCAGCGGCGGAGGAAGTCAGGAAGAGGAGGCGACGGATTTGATGACCTAACCTCGTTGTCTTCATTGCTTCGCGCCGCCGAGGACCACAGCAGCGGCAGCTCGACGAAGAGGGCCATGTCGTCCCCAATTCGTGCCCTGCTGAGCTCCCGCCGCGCCATCCCCCGCTCACACGCCGGCGAGCTCCTGTCGCGCCGTCCCCCACTTGGGCTACCTATCGGAAGAGGAGGAGAGGTGGAGCACTGGAGCGCCATCGGCGCCATTGCTGCTTCAGCCGCGATGCCGCCTCGCTTCTTCTCCACCAGGGAAAAGGCGCTGAGAGAGGAGGGGGGAAGAAAAGTGAAGGAGAGATAGTGGTGGGACCCACCACAAGTGACCTGCACTGTGGAGCATGTAGCAAATATAGTTCATGTGAGGACAGGTAAAAATATGTGGCGCGCTGCTATTGCCCTTACTAGCATCCACATCGGCTTTGCATGAAATATTCCCATTTATACATTTTCCCCTTGTACTTTCCATTTGATGGGCCTATTGATTGCAAGTCCAATCCACGTTAGTTCCTTCCTCCATTGGGCCCAAAAACAAAAGAAGAGCAAAAACTGGAGATGTTTAATCATATCCTGTCCCGGGGGCCATCCATCGAACTGAACGAGGTTGCATTGCGATGCCCGGAGGCGAGTCATCATCCACAGGCCAATCACATCTCCACAGGTTGCATTGCATTGCGACGCCCTGTGAATTGGCTCGATGTGATGCGATGCGATGCTTGGCGCCTTTTTTTTCCGGGCCTTTTGTCCGGTCCGGTATTATCCTGTCTAAGCTTTACCCCTATGTAGCTCTAGTTCTTTTCTGTGTGATCTCACATTCTTCTGATCTGATCTATCTCTCCACCGTTCTCCTATGATTGCATATCTATGGTCCTCAAAAAGAGAATAGGAAACACTATGAGATTGACCATTAGATTCTTCTCTAGTGTATTTTGCAAAGCAGGGTGAACAGAGTCCCTCTTCTCGGATTTCTCCGTGCTAAAATATAACAGCTTTGAATATTTAACATTTGTTCTAAATTATAATAATTTTTTCGCATATATTTTCTTCTAAACCAATAACAACCTTCACACATTTAATTCTACATATTTTCTTAACAGTAATACTTGTGTTCAACTGTAAAACTCCTTATATTATACTTCTTTCATACTAAAATATAAGAGATTTTGGAGGGATGTGACACATCCTTACTACGAATCTGGACACTAGGATGTGATACATCCCTCTAAAATCCTTTATATTTTGGGACGGAGAGTATGACGGTGTTAGTAGAGATTTTAGATGGTAGGGGTTTTATTCAACTAGAGCGGTTACTTAATCCAAAATTCACATGGATATTTTAATAAAAAGTTTAAAAATTCATAGAAATTTGTTCGGTTTCTATATAAGAACCTAGTCTAGAATAATTCTGAAGTTGAAACGGGCTATGATGTTCTTTGTCATGCAGACGAGCATATTTTGTTAGACAATGTAGTCTAGAACTATAATAGTCATAAGCTATTTTCAATCATATACTCATATAAGTATGTGATTAGAAACATAGAAAACTACAACTTAGTATTAAGACCAAATTATTATTTTTCAGATTATTCACCGAATTATAAAACCAGACTGTTTTCTCTATGCCCCGAAACATATATATTTTTTCTTAAAAAGCTTTCTTCTACTACATTGCTAAGTCCAATTTGTTTTAGGTTGTTTGCTATAAGTTTATTTATTAAAACGTTTATTTATCTGTATAATAAAGTATATAATTCATGGCAATAATCTGCTCGATAATCTTAAATCAAATTAGGCCTAACTAGCTGTAAGAAAGAAACCAATACCTTAACCAGCTGATCCCAAGTAGATTCCTACCACACATAAGAAGAATTTAGAACAAAGTCATTAAATAGCTTTTTGGTCTTAGGAGAAGAACTATAGAGTGTTCTTTCTGGTCAAGATCTACAAAGACAGCAACTAATGACATCCCAAGTGCTTTAACTAAAGAAAGCCCCCTCATTGGGTCGAGCTATTAAGCACTAGTACACAACTGTTTAGCTAAACTATCCCACAGAAGAATTAAATATACATGGAAGCATCAAAACATGCCACTTTGCTCTTGCTCTTTGGAGTTCTCAGTATCTAGAGGGGTGATTTGGTGTGATGGTGAAGGCATCAGGAAAGCTAGATAGAAGCAGATGACCAGCAGAACAAACTCCATTGTACATCTCCTAAAGAAGAGAAGGTGTCACATGCATGCTACAATGCCTGCCCTAGAGGCTAGAGAAAGAAAGGAAAAGGTTGAAAGGAATTGGAGAATAAAGGGTGCATATGCATGGAGAGAGACATATCATATCGACATATATATGGATGTGAACCTTGTGACGTTTCATGCAACATAGCAAATTAATGCATCGTGTGGAAGAGAATGTTGGAAGATTGGATTGAGATGAGCCTGGATCTCCAGTTAGTTAGTAGTTAGGTCCAATGCTAGCTACTCTCCCTCGATCCTCAAACAAGTTTATTTTCATCATCTTACACGTATCAACACAAAACCAAAAAAAAAAAAACACTATAATATCCATCAATTAATTTATCAAATCACTATTTATCCTCTACTTTCACAAACATTAATACAATCATTGCTAAAATAAACTTATTTTGAAACAAATGGGAGAAATAAAAATAATCTTATCTAGGACAGATAAAGTAACTGCACAACATAAGTCCTTTTTCTAAGGAAAAAAAGAAAGAAAGAAAGAAAGAAAGAAAAGGAGCTAGGCGCCAACTAGCACAACGTAAGTAAGAGGCTTAGTGTTAGCTCTAGTATCATGTCTTAGGAGCTTAAGAAATAGCTGGTGATAAGTTTTAGAAAGGAAAAATCACAAATTACCTCCAGAACTATCGCAGTCGACCGAATTACCCCTGAACCCGAAAATCAGACATTACTCACCTCGAACTTTTAATATCGGACGTGAACTTTTAATACCGGACAAATTACCCCCCTCAACACTGTTTTCAGCGGTTTTGACTTGAGTTTGCACACGTGGCGCCTACGTGGCAATCCAGTTAGGAAATAAAAATAAAATACCTCCCTTGGGCCCACATGTCATACCTCTCTCTCTCCCCGGTCGCACTCTCTCGCTCTCTCATCTCTCCCACGTGCGCGCTCAGGCAGGCGGCTCCGCAGGCGGAAGCGGACCAGTCAGTCGACGGCAGAGGCGGAGCTCGCCCGGGCAACAGCCTGGACGATCTCCAGGTCGTGGCTGCTCCATCCGCCGGCGGCATCGTGGGGAGGAAGCAGCACCAGGATGGTGTAGCTCGCCTCAGTCACCTCCGGCGTCCCACCTCCGTCGTAGATGGACACCCTGAGGATGGGAATTCGAACGACGGCCACTGCCCACACCGATGCTGTCGCCATGGCTGTTGATATTTTTTAACGATATTACTAGAAAGATAATTCCCAACAATGGCGCAGAAATACTCCTGGTATATTATGGTTACAGAGTTCATCCGCAAGCGTACGGATATATCATTGTAGCATTTCAAGGGTATCGTATTTATTTAATCCCATGGGAAGATCATAGTAGAGAGAACCGGACTAATAATTTATATTTCCTTCGTTTCACAATGTAAGTCATTATAGCATTTCCCATATTCATATTATTGTTAATGAATCTAGATAGATATATGAATGTGGGAAATGCTATAATGACTTACATTGTGAAACGGAGGGAGTATGTTACTTGTAATAATCATACTCTAAGCAGGGGTTAAGATAAATCAAAGGGTAGAGTGACACAAGCAGAGAGCTACTCATTCTCATACTAAAATATCTAAGCTAAGTGGAAAGAAAATAGAAAGAGAATCTATTCCTATACTTCTAATATACATAGTATACATACATTCTAGTTATACGATTAACTAGCTAATACCCTCTTTCTGATGCCCTCCTGGTACTTCGAAAAGTCACCCATGACTGCCGAGTTCCTTACGACAGCCCGTCATGACCATACAACCGGCGCTAAATACGAAGGAGTACCCTCCCCAGGAAATTAACTTAGGACTATATACACGCGCGGAGGAATATCCGTACTGAGCTGTCACCATTAGCGGCCCACCTCTCATTCGCAACATATCACCCCAAATAATGATATCCCGTAATCTAGACATCACGCCTAAACTACCAGATACTACTCTAATATCATCGTCATGACATAGAGTAATTGCAAAAGCAAACATTATACCCGTACCTATGCATCTCCCAGATAAGCTAGCAGTATAATCAGTATAACATGAACATAAAGTAAAGTTGGTATTCATATACTCAGAAAGTATTTCAATACCATAAATATATAAAGAAGAGTATTCTAATAAAAGTACAAAGCTTACAAAAGAGGAAAGAAAAGCTACTAGAGCCATACCCGAACTCTTCCGAAGGCTTCCGGACTCCGATTTCTATACTATTCCTACTCCACTAGATTAAGAACACTAAACTAAACTTGAGAGAATATGAGAGAGCTTTGCTTGGAGTGTGTGAGTGAAGTGAGAAGAGGAGCTCCTTAAATAGGCTGCAAATGACAGTTGTGGCAGTTGGAATGGTCAGAATTGCCCTCCAACCGTCATTAGGGAGTGATCCATGCCGTCCAGAAGAAACCCTACATCCAACAGTGCCAGGGGGATTCGGTCGAACCACCTGTTTCGGCCGAACCAGGGGCCGGCCCAACTAGCCCATGTTTTGGCTGTCGGCCTCCTCTGTTGCTTCTCTTCGTAGACTTGTGATTTTTGGCCCAAATCATCGTGTCAATTCTGAGTTCTTGGCCCATTCATACGTAAGTCTGATTCTCGACATCGTCCGATTGATTTATCGTTTGATTTGATGTCGATTCTCCTCCACTTTATGGCTATTCTCTGCAAAAGGTTAGTGAACCAAACACTAGTGGAATATTATTATCCTAACATGAATATGCATTGCAAGCATAACTAGTTCTCCTCTATTCTGGTAATATTGACGGTCGAAACTGATCGCTAACGACCGTCAACAATGGCAAGCACTGTGTCTGGTTCGAGCACCTTGGCGACCTTGCTCGACATTACTTCGACCACGTTGGGGTCATCGGTGGCGACGGTGCATGCGTCACCAACCTCCAGCAGCAAGTCAGCCGCGTCAGGCCGAGTGGTGAGATGATGCATCAGCACGAGGTCGTGAGACCGGCCGGCGGCGAGCATCTAGACGGCGCAGGCGTGGAGTCCGAGAGCGTCTGCGAGCTGGAGTGCGGTGGTGCGGAGGATGGCATGCGGGTCGGGTGGGGAGCCGCGGATCCGGCCCGTGAGCTCCCGCACGACGCGGGAAGTGGCCTCCTCGTGGTGGCGGACGAGGCCGAGGCAGAGGTCGCGGTAGTGGAGCCGGCTGGCCTTGTCACGGAGCGGCGACTCCCTGACCTTGAAGCAGAGCAGCTTGGGGATGAAGGTGGGGAGCGAGACCATGACTGCCGACGACGCGACCACGGTGATCACCTTGGCAGTGGTGAGCGCCCTGAGCAGCGGTGCGGAGTGCGGGTGGGAGTGGGTGAACGCGGCGAGGAGGTTGGTGGCGCCGCAGAGGACGATGATGGCGCAGAAGTGGAGCACCGCGCACTTGACCTCCGACATGTCGGCACAGGTGGCGAAGTAGAAGAGCTCGAGTAGGAAGGAGAGGAAGGACGCCACGATGAGCAGGTCACTCCCGCGCTGGCACTGCATCAGCGCCTCCTGGGGTCGATGTAGCTGGCGGCGAACGGCATCCTCCACCGCCCTCCAACCCACTGCCCGTCCTCGCGAAAACATACATATGACCATAAATCTCATGATGGATTAAGTGGTTGTATTATAGCAAGATCATTGGCTTAAAATATTTTTCATATTTGTTTTACATCTATGTAACATTCATGTTGCCAACTTATCATATACTAATGAAATAATTCTGAAGATTCAAAAAAAAAATTGAGAATCTTAATCTCAAACGAATTAAAATTAAATTAGATCTACTTAAAAATACACAACTAAATTATGTTATTTTCATTTATTTTACATATGTAGATTTAAATTAGCATTGTATAGTCATCAAGTGATATTTGACACCTGAAATATAATGTAAATTTTTTTTGAAATAGGAAAAAGTACAAATTACCTCCATAAACCTGAAAACATGACATCTTTTACCCTCAACTATTAATAGAATGAATTACCCCCTAACTCAACCCAAAGTGGTTTTGTTCCTATGTGATAGTCCAGTAAGCATTTTTTTCAAAAAATAAAATAGGTGGGGCCTACCTGTCACACTATCTACCCTCTCTATCTCTCTCCCCTCTCCCCTCTCTCTCCCTCATTTCCTCAATCCCATTCCCAAGCCTCTCTTTCTTATCCCTCCCCTTGATGCAGGGGCCGGCCGGGCAGGCACGTCGCCGCTCTTCTCCTTCTCCTTCGTCTATTCCCCTACTCTTACTCTTTTGATTGATCCACCTCGTTGTTCTTGATTGGTGCTTTCTGTCTTGTCAGGAGAGAGGCATTGGTGGTGGGGATCGATTAAGAACCGTGGTGGGATGGCATGCTGTGGTAGATGGAGCTACGACTGCATTTGTTTGGGGAGTTCTCGATGGTAGGGGCACAGCCGAACCTGGCCATGGAGGAGCAGCGCAGGTCCTCGCCTCTGGCGGCCGTCATGTGACGATGAGATGTGATGGAAAGGATAGAGATGACAGCCTTCGTCAGAGTGCGCATGTGGTGGCCGAGATAGCTGAGGAGGAGCCGCCTTCGCCGCTCGAGCTCCACCGCCCACCACTATTGTCCTCTTCATGCGCCGGTGGAGGCCAAGGAGAAGCCACGTGGCCATCAAGGAGGTGCTCGCCGGCGGAGGCTGAGGAGGAGCCGCATCTGCCGCTCGCCACTCAAGCTCCTTCGCCCCGTCGCTCGCCGCCCCTAGCCTTGCCAATTCATAGACGTGGAAGAAGAAGGAGAGAGGGGTGAGGGGTGAAGGAGATATATGATAGGTGGGTCCCACCAATTTGTTTTTGAAGAAAATGCTGACTGGACTACCACGTTTAACCAAAACCACTTCGGGTTGAGTCAGCGGGTAATTTGTCCGGTATTAATAGTTGAAGTTGAAAGATGTCTAGCTTTCGAGTTTATGGTGGTAATTCGGCCGACCATAATAGTTCAGGGTGTAATTCGTCTTTTTTTTCCTTTAAATATTATCATAACATTATTTATTATATGTTGGCCTCATGTGACTGGATCACAAATTAGATATATAATTTTCAAATAATTTAAAGGTAGGACATTTTTTTATCGTAAAAGATCTAGTTTAACTATGTATAATTTGCGTAAGTTTTTAGAGTATTTTATTTTATTTTTAAATAGTAGAAAATCCTATATTATGGACTATCAATTTTTTTAATGGCACTACGTACCTATGTTATGTAAGTTTTCTTTATTTTATTTATCGGTTCTTATCGTAAGTGCGTACGCAGGTTTTCTTTTCTTCCGTGAACTGTAGGTAAGTTTCATTGATTCAGTTACGTAAGTACGTCCACGGAGTACATGTGTTTGTTTTCTTTTTTCGGCCCACAATATACACAAGGAAATTATTACTTCTTAAAATACTATATCTAATCTAACTATCTAAAACATCGGATCCATCAAATTAAGAGAAAATCGACGGTAAGATTAAATAGTGTCATGTAGTGGTTTAGGAAAACCATTAGCCAAATAGGAATATGTGAGAAGGGGGACGGAGGGAAGATGTGTGCAGGTATGTACGTACGTGACTGTGGGGGTACGTACATAGGGACGTACGGGGAGCGAGGTGGAGGTAGATGGGATTTGTTTTTTCTTTTAAGGATTGATCTGATGGCTGAAAATAAAAAATAAGGATGGGCCCACCAAATTAAATGAAATCGACGGTTGGATGTTTTATTTGCCACGTGGCATCCCAGGAGCATTTGTAGGGGTGCCACGTGGCGTCTTGAGAGCGTTTGTAGGAAGTTTAATGGACTTTTAGTATATAATAGATAGATGATTGCTAAAATAAACTTATTTTGAAACAAATGGGAGAAATAAAAATAATCTTATCTAGGACAGATAAAGTAACTGCACAACATAAGTCCTTTTTCTAAGGAAAAAAAGAAAGAAAGAAAGAAAGAAAGAAAAGGAGCTAGGCGCCAACTAGCACAACGTAAGTAAGAGGCTTAGTGTTAGCTCTAGTATCATGTCTTAGGAGCTTAAGAAATAGCTGGTGATAAGTTTTAGAAAGGAAAAATCACAAATTACCTCCAGAACTATCGCAGTCGACCGAATTACCCCTGAACCCGAAAATCAGACATTACTCACCTCGAACTTTTAATATCGGACGTGAACTTTTAATACCGGACAAATTACCCCCCTCAACACTGTTTTCAGCGGTTTTGACTTGAGTTTGCACACGTGGCGCCTACGTGGCAATCCAGTTAGGAAATAAAAATAAAATACCTCCCTTGGGCCCACATGTCATACCTCTCTCTCTCCCCGGTCGCACTCTCTCGCTCTCTCATCTCTCCCACGTGCGCGCTCAGGCAGGCGGCTCCGCAGGCGGAAGCGGACCAGTCAGTCGACGGCAGAGGCGGAGCTCGCCCGGGCAACAGCCTGGACGATCTCCAGGTCGTGGCTGCTCCATCCGCCGGCGGCATCGTGGGGAGGAAGCAGCACCAGGATGGTGTAGCTCGCCTCAGTCACCTCCGGCGTCCCACCTCCGTCGTAGATGGACACCCTGAGGATGGGAATTCGAACGACGGCCACTGCCCACACCGATGCTGTCGCCATGGCTGTTGATATTTTTTAACGATATTACTAGAAAGATAATTCCCAACAATGGCGCAGAAATACTCCTGGTATATTATGGTTACAGAGTTCATCCGCAAGCGTACGGATATATCATTGTAGCATTTCAAGGGTATCGTATTTATTTAATCCCATGGGAAGATCATAGTAGAGAGAACCGGACTAATAATTTATATTTCCTTCGTTTCACAATGTAAGTCATTATAGCATTTCCCATATTCATATTATTGTTAATGAATCTAGATAGATATATGAATGTGGGAAATGCTATAATGACTTACATTGTGAAACGAAGGAAATATAAATTATTAGTCCGGTTCTCTCTACTATGATCTTCCCATGGGATTAAATAAATACGATACCCTTGAAATGCTACAATGATATATCCGTACGCTTGCGGATGAACTCTGTAACCATAATATACCAGGAGTATTTCTGCGCCATTGTTGGGAATTATCTTTCTAGTAATATCGTTAAAAAATATCAACAGCCATGGCGACAGCATCGGTGTGGGCAGTGGCCGTCGTTCGAATTCCCATCCTCAGGGTGTCCATCTACGACGGAGGTGGGACGCCGGAGGTGACTGAGGCGAGCTACACCATCCTGGTGCTGCTTCCTCCCCACGATGCCGCCGGCGGATGGAGCAGCCACGACCTGGAGATCGTCCAGGCTGTTGCCCGGGCGAGCTCCGCCTCTGCCGTCGACTGACTGGTCCGCTTCCGCCTGCGGAGCCGCCTGCCTGAGCGCGCACGTGGGAGAGATGAGAGAGCGAGAGAGTGCGACCGGGGAGAGAGAGAGGTATGACATGTGGGCCCAAGGGAGGTATTTTATTTTTATTTCCTAACTGGATTGCCACGTAGGCGCCACGTGTGCAAACTCAAGTCAAAACCGCTGAAAACAGTGTTGAGGGGGGTAATTTGTCCGGTATTAAAAGTTCACGTCCGATATTAAAAGTTCGAGGTGAGTAATGTCTGATTTTCGGGTTCAGGGGTAATTCGGTCGACTGCGATAGTTCTGGAGGTAATTTGTGATTTTTCCTTTCTAAAACTTATCACCAGCTATTTCTTAAGCTCCTAAGACATGATACTAGAGCTAACACTAAGCCTCTTACTTACGTTGTGCTAGTTGGCGCCTAGCTCCTTTTCTTTCTTTCTTTCTTTCTTTCTTTTTTTCCTTAGAAAAAGGACTTATGTTGTGCAGTTACTTTATCTGTCCTAGATAAGATTATTTTTATTTCTCCCATTTGTTTCAAAATAAGTTTATTTTAGCAATGATTGTATTAATGTTTGTGAAAGTAGAGGATAAATAGTGATTTGATAAATTAATTGATGGATATTATAGTGTTTTTTTTTTTTTGGTTTTGTGTTGATACGTGTAAGATGATGAAAATAAACTTGTTTGAGGATCGAGGGAGAGTAGCTAGCATTGGACCTAACTACTAACTAACTGGAGATCCAGGCTCATCTCAATCCAATCTTCCAACATTCTCTTCCACACGATGCATTAATTTGCTATGTTGCATGAAACGTCACAAGGTTCACATCCATATATATGTCGATATGATATGTCTCTCTCCATGCATATGCACCCTTTATTCTCCAATTCCTTTCAACCTTTTCCTTTCTTTCTCTAGCCTCTAGGGCAGGCATTGTAGCATGCATGTGACACCTTCTCTTCTTTAGGAGATGTACAATGGAGTTTGTTCTGCTGGTCATCTGCTTCTATCTAGCTTTCCTGATGCCTTCACCATCACACCAAATCACCCCTCTAGATACTGAGAACTCCAAAGAGCAAGAGCAAAGTGGCATGTTTTGATGCTTCCATGTATATTTAATTCTTCTGTGGGATAGTTTAGCTAAACAGTTGTGTACTAGTGCTTAATAGCTCGACCCAATGAGGGGGCTTTCTTTAGTTAAAGCACTTGGGATGTCATTAGTTGCTGTCTTTGTAGATCTTGACCAGAAAGAACACTCTATAGTTCTTCTCCTAAGACCAAAAAGCTATTTAATGACTTTGTTCTAAATTCTTCTTATGTGTGGTAGGAATCTACTTGGGATCAGCTGGTTAAGGTATTGGTTTCTTTCTTACAGCTAGTTAGGCCTAATTTGATTTAAGATTATCGAGCAGATTATTGCCATGAATTATATACTTTATTATACAGATAAATAAACGTTTTAATAAATAAACTTATAGCAAACAACCTAAAACAAATTGGACTTAGCAATGTAGTAGAAGAAAGCTTTTTAAGAAAAAATATATATGTTTCGGGGCATAGAGAAAACAGTCTGGTTTTATAATTCGGTGAATAATCTGAAAAATAATAATTTGGTCTTAATACTAAGTTGTAGTTTTCTATGTTTCTAATCACATACTTATATGAGTATATGATTGAAAATAGCTTATGACTATTATAGTTCTAGACTACATTGTCTAACAAAATATGCTCGTCTGCATGACAAAGAACATCATAGCCCGTTTCAACTTCAGAATTATTCTAGACTAGGTTCTTATATAGAAACCGAACAAATTTCTATGAATTTTTAAACTTTTTATTAAAATATCCATGTGAATTTTGGATTAAGTAACCGCTCTAGTTGAATAAAACCCCTACCATCTAAAATCTCTACTAACACCGTCATACTCTCCGTCCCAAAATATAAAGGATTTTAGAGGGATGTATCACATCCTAGTGTCCAGATTCGTAGTAAGGATGTGTCACATCCCTCCAAAATCTCTTATATTTTAGTATGAAAGAAGTATAATATAAGGAGTTTTACAGTTGAACACAAGTATTACTGTTAAGAAAATATGTAGAATTAAATGTGTGAAGGTTGTTATTGGTTTAGAAGAAAATATATGCGAAAAAATTATTATAATTTAGAACAAATGTTAAATATTCAAAGCTGTTATATTTTAGCACGGAGAAATCCGAGAAGAGGGACTCTGTTCACCCTGCTTTGCAAAATACACTAGAGAAGAATCTAATGGTCAATCTCATAGTGTTTCCTATTCTCTTTTTGAGGACCATAGATATGCAATCATAGGAGAACGGTGGAGAGATAGATCAGATCAGAAGAATGTGAGATCACACAGAAAAGAACTAGAGCTACATAGGGGTAAAGCTTAGACAGGATAATACCGGACCGGACAAAAGGCCCGGAAAAAAAAGGCGCCAAGCATCGCATCGCATCACATCGAGCCAATTCACAGGGCGTCGCAATGCAATGCAACCTGTGGAGATGTGATTGGCCTGTGGATGATGACTCGCCTCCGGGCATCGCAATGCAACCTCGTTCAGTTCGATGGATGGCCCCCGGGACAGGATATGATTAAACATCTCCAGTTTTTGCTCTTCTTTTGTTTTTGGGCCCAATGGAGGAAGGAACTAACGTGGATTGGACTTGCAATCAATAGGCCCATCAAATGGAAAGTACAAGGGGAAAATGTATAAATGGGAATATTTCATGCAAAGCCGATGTGGATGCTAGTAAGGGCAATAGCAGCGCGCCACATATTTTTACCTGTCCTCACATGAACTATATTTGCTACATGCTCCACAGTGCAGGTCACTTGTGGTGGGTCCCACCACTATCTCTCCTTCACTTTTCTTCCCCCCTCCTCTCTCAGCGCCTTTTCCCTGGTGGAGAAGAAGCGAGGCGGCATCGCGGCTGAAGCAGCAATGGCGCCGATGGCGCTCCAGTGCTCCACCTCTCCTCCTCTTCCGATAGGTAGCCCAAGTGGGGGACGGCGCGACAGGAGCTCGCCGGCGTGTGAGCGGGGGATGGCGCGGCGGGAGCTCAGCAGGGCACGAATTGGGGACGACATGGCCCTCTTCGTCGAGCTGCCGCTGCTGTGGTCCTCGGCGGCGCGAAGCAATGAAGACAACGAGGTTAGGTCATCAAATCCGTCGCCTCCTCTTCCTGACTTCCTCCGCCGCTGCCATCTTCCCTTCTTCTCCCTATGCCACCACCGTCATCTTCCTTCTCCTCCCTAGGCCGCCGCCACCGCCCCGTCGAGCTCGCTAGATCCGGCTTTGGGTTCGCTGGATCTGGCGAGCAGCACCACTTTGGGGGCGACGCACCTGCTCAGGGTGATGGCCTCGCCGGCGGCCGCCGCTTCGCACGGGATGTGGGGCCGTTGCATGGGGTTACTTCCTCTCTAAATGTGCTGCTCCACCCGCGCCTCGCCCCGCGCCTGCAACTTCTGACAAAGACGCATGACTTATTTTGGCTCCGCGGTCTTGAGTTGGGAATACCACGCATGCATCTGGTGAGGAATCTTCTACGTAGATGCATGGTTGGGGCAGAACGCCACCTCAGTACACTGTGAACGCCCTAAAAACTAGAAAGTTAATAAATGTAGAGAATGTCCATGTAACATTTTAAAGAAAACTCCCTCGTCTCAATCACTTTTAGATGGTCCAGATCATATGCCAAGATTGTGTATAGCTATAGCACCACCTCTACTTTTCTTCCCTCTCCTCTCTCATTCCCCTTGTGAGTAGCAACGCTCCGCTGAGCCACATGCCTCTTCCTCAACCCGTGTTACGGTCTTCTCTGCCTAGCGCGCCACCCCCGTACCTTGTTATCGAGGCCCCGTTAGCTGTCCTCCTCTCTCTTGTTCCTTCTCCCAAGTCGGATGGTAAGGTATTCATGTGCCTGTCTTCTCTCTCATCGCCGTTGGAGACGCCTCCACCGTCTTTGTCTCCTAACCACTTTACATCTAACGCCTTTGCCGCTGATTCTGCCTATTGATAGTGTAACTGTTAATGACTGTTACCATGGCCATCCCTTTTTTAAGCTAGGGGAAATCCTCTCTTCCCCCTTCCCCAACTCCCTTACCTAATCCGTGTCAAAAAAAAAAAAAAACTCCCTTACCTAATCTCAACCCTAAACCCTGATATGTAGGTCCTCTGCTGAAGTCAGGGTATCGCTGATGCCTGAGCAGAGGGGAAGCTTGACAAAGCTGGAGAAAAAGGAGCTAGCACAAATCTTGTCACATATCCGATGGACTAGAATCTGTAAGATTTAGAAAATTTAGCAAATCCGATAATGGTAAATGGAAATACTTACTCCCTCTAATAAAAAAATATATATTTGTTTTACTTTCTCCGTTCAAACTGTAGAAACTTTAGCTATTAGTAAACCTTGAAATACTTAGATTAAAATATAAAGATTTATGTGTAGGTTTGTCTTAAAAATTATTTTTATAACTTTATATATGTATTTTAATAAAAAAAATTATGGAAAAAATTACATCTCGAAAGGTTAAGCCATAATGTTTAATAGGATGTAGTACTAGTTTTTTTTAAAAAAAAAATAAATGCTGATGGACGCGACGGAGGCCATGGCGCAGCGGCCGGACGCCCACCCGAGCAAGTACAGGCTGTGGCAGCCGGACAAGTTCAAGGTGTCGCGGGACTGCGTGCACTGGTGCCTTCCCGGCGCCATGGACGCCTGCAACGACATGCTGTTCCACATGCTCATCGGGTGATGGCTGATGCCCCCCGTTCTTCTCATTATGGCTGGGTCGATGATTATGTGCGGTTTATTCGCCCCACGATTTTAAATGCACGATTCGTTTTTTTTTCTTAAAAAAAAATACATCAGCATTGTTTAGATAGCTTGGGAGCCCTGCTATATGGATCGGGTGTCTGATTTTTTTCAAATCATTGGACAGTATTGCACCATGTTATTGATGTTCACATGTTTCACCCTTCGATAAAAATTGTTGCAACAAAAGTGTTCTAGATGTTTCACAATAAGAGAAATGTTTCCGCACTAGAGCATAGTTGTTTCAACTAAATACACTACTAAAACATATCGATTGCAACACCAAGAAATCAATGTATACAATATTGAATCAAAACGAAATAAAACACCTTAATACAATCAAGTAAAAAAAATACAAATAAACCGTAACATCACTTTAATTCACAATAAAACCCACTCCTCTGACTTCTATTCCGGCCACCGAAACCAAGCAGCTGGCATGAGATGCGTAGACGAGGATGAGGGCAAGCAACGACTTCAGGTGAGCGACCCCACCAGGGCTAGCTGCATCGGCATCCAGTCCAGCGCCTCCTTCTTCGCATGGCACTGCTTCGCCACGGGTAGAGGGCTAGCACCTCTTCCGGTCCTCGCTTTCGCCTCAGCATGCCACGCCACCGCCAGCGTGGTCACCGGTGCCGTCCTTCCTCTTCGCATCGCGCTGCCCCGTCGCCACCCGCATGGCCACCGGTGACCTCCTCCCACTTAATGTCTCGGTGGGTGCGGCGACGATGGTGATGTCATCATGTGTTTCCTATGAGCACAAAAACAATGAGGAGAAAATGAGACGATAAGGTTGTGGTGGATTCAATCAACTGCGGTCCCCACCTTATATGACCGTCCGATGTTTGGTCTCGCATCGAACGCTCTGGGATCAGCATTTCTGGATAACTTGCTCTAAATTATTTGTTAGCTTGAATTCATTCCTATAAGCAAGTGTCTTTACTCTGTCCAATCATCCATTTCATACTTGTTGATGGTTAGAAGGTTTGCTGTTAGAAAATATCAATGCCTACTTCTAATTTAATTGCAAATAAGTTAGCAATTATGCTTTGTAACGATGGCAAAAAGATTTATCCTTTTAGTGGCCGAGGTGCATCCTTCGAAACAACTAGCGTACACCTAAGCCCTCCCTGAAAATAGGTTTTGGTTTTGTAAGGCATTTTCTCCCAACTAATCGGCGACCTTGTCGAGACTAAGAGGCACTTGGCACTTGAGATCCATCATCAAATTGCAGTAATTATTCCCGCATAAAAATGCTATGTTCTGAGCTTGGCTAAGCATAAACCTAAAATATCTACTAAGAACTAGATATATAACTTTCACTAGCTGATTTTGTTTACCTAGGGTTGTCAAGGATAAACATGGATATAAATAATAAGACCATAAATGTAGGAATGACTAATAAAACAGTTAAATGCGTCGGGAATTTAATTAAGCCGTGCAATAATTTAAACCATGACAGTTTTCACATACTGGGATTTAATATTCTCAAGGAAAGCAGTATGGTTTGCCTTGCTCAACAAGAAGGTATTTCTGATGTCTTGATATGCACTTTCAGGATCCTTTGAAACTATAGGAACTACACGAGACACACAAAATGTGGCTAAAGGTGTATCCAAGAAGCAAGATTAGTCTATAAAAATACAAATGGGTTCTTCACGATTTAACCAAAATATTAGTGACTTGAACGGGCTGATTCAGAGTTCAGATAGGTAACTTGAACTGGATGTATATTGGTTCCTCTCCTTTCATCATTAATTAGCATATAGTAGATATGTACAAGGAACTATTCATTGATCTGTTTTCTTGATTCTTTAGGGTAGTGCTATGGGAGAATGTAGTACCTTCTAGCCGGGGCAGGCGTGCAACCTGATGTGCCCATCTCATTTATTCACTGTCTACTATTGCTCTTGTTCAGAGTACCATACTTCGAGTTTCCTCACTCCAATTGATTATATATAAAAAATACAATGGTAGGGTTAAAGATGGTAGCAAAATGAACATGCCTTGAGTCTCTTGAATAAATAACTTACTATTGATCAATGAGTGACATTCGTGCAACTAAGGCTGTCAACGAGCTGAGCTCGAGCGAGTTTGGCTACGTAGGCTTGAGCTTGACATGAACTCGAGCTGAGCTCGAGCCAAGCCTGGATACTGATCGAGCTTGGGAGTGAGCTCGAGTTTGAGCTCGAGCGAGCTTCGAGCCTACTCGAGCTTGACAGCTTGTCTTGGTGAAACTCCAAAAAAACTTACTCTTGTATAAGAGATATTAATGCAAATTATCGGTAGTCAAAATTAATGGGTGCTACTTGTCTTGAATAAAGCCTCTGCAGCTTTTCTCATGAATTCATGGCTTTAAAACGTTGCAATTAACAAAAGCTAGCTACTACATCTAATAGGAATAGTAGTACTATTACTAGCAGCCGGATAATTGCTTTATTGAGAAGCATCGATGAGGTCTTGAGACTTGAGCAGGTCAAGCACGATGACAAGTATACATTGACCCATCAAGAATATCTTCCTACATGCAATACATCTTATGCTAATCAAGCCTTGCCGAGCTATTCGAGCTCGAGCTTGCTAGGCTTGTGAGCCTTAGCCTAGGCTTGAGCTTGGCTTGTCTAGTATTTGAGCCGAGCTCGAATCAAGCCTGTAACGAATCAAGCTCGAGCAGCTTGCGAGCTTCGAGCTTTTTTGACAGCCCTACTTGCAACTATTCGTGAGACAACATACAATGTGTTTTATACAGTTCATGCCCCTTAGATGGGTAATGACTGTATGTCCTGTTTGGCCGGAGTCAAGTGTTTTTCACTATATCAATTACATGAGTACAAGGTATGCAATGGAACCCTAATCTAGCCTATGACTATATCGGCGAGAATGATGGTGGTGGTCGGCAACTAGTTGTTGTCGAGTTTCCATTAATGTTGACTATGGTGGTGGTGGAATTGCCACACCTACTAGTTATGCGTAGACTAGCGATATAGTCAGATCCTAGCTATAATGTTGATGATAGAACCACCACGTCTACTGGTTTACGTAGACGATCAACATAGTCGTACCCTGACCACTGTTTTGTTGTTTAGGCTGAAAGTTTTATATGCATCCCATTGTTTATCCAACCCTTAAATCATTATGGAGGTGTATCGGTCTATGGTTTGTTTCAAGCTTTTTTTTTCTCCAAAACATCTTTCCAACCAGACTGCTTGTAATGCACGTATATCTCTATGTTTGTTCAACGGTATGCTTGGTATTGTCGCTATTTGAGATCTCTGCCTATGTCATCATGGTAGATGTTACAGGCAGTGCATCGGGTTCTCCGCTTGATAGCGAATCACCTCGTTCGTCCTTGTCCTGATTCCCGAGTCGCTTGAGGCCATTCACAATGCGTCATGGGCCAAGAACGAATTTGTGATGCCACGTAGGACCAAGCTCCTCTAAAGCAACTCACCTCACAATGCAACTCCCACTCCCACCCACTTTTCATGGGTCCCACTCCCACATACTTTTCATCTCCCCCCCTCTCTCTCTCCACTATCTCCCCCACCGGCGGAGGATGGGAGGAGCACCCGAGGCTCACGTGCTCGGCGCCGCCGCCGCCGCCGCGCCCCACCTCTTCGTCCGCCGCCGTCGGCCACATCGACGCCGGCGCCCCTCTCCCTCCCCCCCTCCGCCGGTGCCCCTCTCCCTCCCTCCTTCCGCAGAGCTCGCATTGCGCTGGAGCGGGACGGCACGGAGCTCACTAGCTCCGGCGGTGCGGAGCTCACGGAGCTCACCGGCGTGGATCTGGCGGAGCTCACCCGGGTGGAGCGGGACGGCGGAGCTCGTCCTCTCCGGCGGCGCAGAGCTCACGGAGCTCACCGGCGTGGAGCTCGGCGGCGCGGACGGCGACGAGGTCGGCGGCGTAGAGAGGAGGATGGTGACGAGCTTGGCGGCGCGCGAGGAGGGATGGCGTCGGCGCCAGCGGAGCGGCGGCGGAGCAGCCCAGTCCAGCGCTCGCCGGGTCTAGCCTCGGGCGGCGGCTACGGCTCGTCGCATCTCCCCTCTCCTCAGCTCGTCGGCGCCTCGCCGTTAATGGCTACGGCTCGCAGTTTTCTGCTCTCTCCCCTCTTCCCTGTCACTGGCGCCAGCTTTTTCAGGCTTCTAGTGGGAAGAATGGGTGACCAAAACTTGCTACGCGTTCCTCGTGAGGCTCCGAGTGTGATCGACGTGGCATAGAATATGCCGTTCCTCAAGCCGAGGCTGAACGCCACGGAGGCGCATTGTGATAGCCGCCTTCACCAATCGCTGTGTCGCACAAGGGCCCAAAACCCACAGGGCTAGCTGCAGCCTACTCAGGCCAGTTAAGCAGCATAAATTGGTCCGCATCTTGCTTGTGTAAGCTGTCCTTCGGCCCAATGGACAAGTAATTACTAATTAGTAGGATTTTTTAGCCTCGTCTTCCAAAATTTCATGTTGATATGGTGATTTTGGACTCGAATGATAGGAGTGCTGGTATCACGGGTAAATAATTGCGACCAGGGTCTTGATAATGCTGGCTGCTATTGTGCTCATTTTGTCACGAGCGAGGTTAACTAGCTTACGTTATTCTTGATCCCTTCCTAAATTATCTGGCGATATATTGTGCGCACTGACGGATCGATCATCTCTACACACTACCACAAAAATACACAAAAGTGATGGCACTATATAGGTGCAAGAAATACTAAAACCGGCACCTACAAACCTCTGTCCGCGGCACGTGTCTAGTGCCTACGGGGCGTCATCCGGTAGAACCGACACCTTTAATACGAACTGGTACCTATGACTTCTGTCAGAGAGAAATGTGTTGATTTCTATTGAAAACTAGCACCTTTGAGTACGTACGAGTGCCGATTTTTGAAAAAAAACCGATACTTGATTAAACCGAGGCGACGGGCGTGGAGCATGAGAAAGAAAACAAATTTACGCTCTTATCCCCTTGCGTGCCTCATCTTCCTTATCCTCTTGCATGCATCGCTCTTCTCCTCTCGCAAACCGCGCCTCTCCCCTACGCAGCGGTGCGGCGGTGCCAGCGGCCAG
This sequence comes from Oryza longistaminata, assembly GCA_009805545.1. Lineage (NCBI taxonomy): Eukaryota > Viridiplantae > Streptophyta > Magnoliopsida > Poales > Poaceae > Oryza > Oryza longistaminata. The sequence goes on along the minus strand of CM020186.1, from coordinate 15,454,362 downwards.
CTCCTCTCCCTCTCCCCCTGCGTCGGCGGGAGGTTGACACCGTGGCGACGAGGAGGTCCGGCTCATCCTTCCATCTCTCCCGTCCCGTATATACAGCGATCTCCCGTATCAAATGAATATTCGTGACAAAAAAACTGCAGAAAAAAATTCGACGTATATACAGCGATCTCCTGATCCTCCATGAGCTTAGCTATAGTGTGGACGTACGTTGACCACCCACATCGACGATGAAGTTTCACGAGGCGATCAAGCTGCCATCCATTGCTCATTACGCCCTACGCTATGTGCTTCCCGCCGCCGCCGTCGCCGCGTGCGTTCTGGTGCTCGCCGCCGTCAGCCTACCTGGCCGCGTGCCGCTGCCGCTGCTGCTGATGACGAACACGGCGGATGGCGTGGGCGGCGACACGTCTGGTTGTGACATCTTCAAGGGCGAGTGGGTGCCGGACATGGCCCGCGAGCCGCCGCCGTACACCGGCGAGAGCTGTCCGGTGATCCATGGGCACTATGATTGCATGCGGTACGGACGGCCGGATCTTGGGTACGTCCGGTGGCGGTGGCGGCCGGACGGCGGGTGCGAGATGCGGCGGTTCGACGCGGCGAGGTTCCTCGCCGCGATGAGGGGCAGGTCGGTGGCGTTCGTCGGGGACTCGCTGGCGAGGAACCAGATGCACTCGCTGGTGTGCCTCCTGTCGCGCGCCGAGCGGCCGGCGCCGTGGACGAACGGCAGCTACGCGTACCGCTTCGAGCGGCACGGCCTCACCGTCACGGCGTTCTGGTCGCCGTTCCTCGTCCGCGCCGTCGAGACGGACCCCGACGAGCCCGACAGGAGCGGCGCCGGCCTGTGGAGCCTCCACCTCGACGAGCCCGACGCCGGGTGGGCGGCGCACGTCGGCGCGTTCGACACGTCGTCGTCTCCGCCGGGAGCTGGTTCTACGGCCGTCATGTTCTACGACCGCCGCGGCCGCCTCGTCGCTGCAACACCTGCCTGTCCCCGAACGTCACCGACCTCACCCTCCGTTACTCCCTCCGGATGGCGTTCCGGAGCGCGCTCCGGGCGGCGGCGACGGGGGCGCGGCCGCCGCCGCGCGCGAGAGGACGGTGATCGTGCGGACGATCTCGCCGTCGCACTACGAGAACGGGACGTGGAACGGGCACGGGGACTGCGTCCGGACGAGGCCGGCGCGGCGCGGCGAGTGGGAGCTGAACGCCATGGAGAAGGACATGCACCGGATACAGGTCGAGGAGTTCGCGGCGGCGGCGGAGGAAGAGGGGGAAAGGGGCGGCGAGGATGATGCTGATGGACGCGACGGAGGCCATGGCGCAGGCGGCCGGACGCCCACCCGAGCAAGTACAGGCTGTGGCAGCCGGACAAGTTCAAGGTGTCGCGGGACTGCGTGCACTGGTGCCTTCCCGGCGCCATGGACGCCTGCAACGACATGCTGTTCCACATGCTCATCGGGTGATGGCTGATGCTCGTTCGCCGTTCTTCTCATTATGGCTGGTCGATTTATGTGCGGTTTATTCGCGCCACGATTTTAAATGTACGATTCGTTTTTTTTTTCAAAAAAAATACATCAGCATTGTTTAGATAGCTTGGGAGCCTGCTATATGGATCGGGTATCTGATTTTTTTCAAATCGTTGGACAGTGTTGCACCTTATTATTGAAAAATGTTTCATCTCTCGATAACAAATTGTTTTAATGAAAAATGTAATGTTTCACAAGATGTAAGAGAAATGTTTCCGCGCTTGAACATAATTGTTTCAACTACACTAGTACAAAAACAATTTTTTTTTGTGCGGTCAAAAGGGATTTTCGCGGTGCGGATCTCACACCAGTCTACAATGGGGTGTCTGCGAAAATACGAATTTTTTCATGCCGATGGCTTATGTCTCCTGCACGCAAACAACACCCCCCCCCCCCAAAAAAAAAAAAAACCCTAGCCGCCGCCCTCCTTATGGTTGCCGTCGTCATCATCATCACCGTCGTCGGCGGCGGCATCACCGCCTTCACATCGCCCGGCCGTGTCGGCCGCCAAGGAGCACGCGCGAGGCCACGTTGCCGTCGCCCGCCGCACCGCGTCCCGGCCGCAGCCCGCACGCTAGGCCACACTATCACCGCCCGCCGCCGCTCCGTCCCAACCTTGCGCCCGTTGCCCGCCGAGCCCGCCACCGCGCCCCGCGCCTGTGGAGGGAGAGACGAGAGAGAGATAGAAGAAATAGGATAAGGATGAGTAGATGGAGAGGATAAGATAGAAATTTTTGAAGTGGTTGAGAGAAAAATGCCTGAGGAGGGAGGGGATTTTCGCGTGCAGTGCTCTTAAGATATCCGCACGCGAAAATCGATTGCGGGCCTCTTAAGGTCCGGACGTAACAATAGGCTTATTTGTGCATACGGACCTCTTAAGAAACCGCACGCGAAATCAATTTTCGTGTGCGGGCATCTTAAGGATCCGCACGCAAAAATGGGAGGACGATTTTTCCAGACGCGGTTAGTTATGAACCATCTGGAATCTGACGAGGGGTTCGTCCAACAAAATCGTTTTTTAGTAGTGCTAAATACTCCATTCAAACATATCGATTGCAACACCAAGAAATCAATGTATGCAATATTGAATTTAAACGGAATGAAACATTATTTTTTTGCGGGGAACAGAATTAAACATGTAAAAAAAATACAAATAAACTACAACATCACTAAAATTCCCAACAAAACCCACCTCTGACTTCTTCTATTCCAGCCACCGGAACCAAGTTCCCGGATTGACAGAGTCGAGAAGCGTGATACGCTACTTGTAAGATGTTTCTATAAAGTGGAGAATGAAAATGGCAAATGTTTCTGAGACGGGGGATGACAGTCCCGGGTTAAGCAACGCTGAATTCGACCCATTTTCCTGACTATGGGCACAGTATATATCAATCAAATTAAAAGACAGCAAGGGTGTGTTCATCTGCTGCCGATGAAGGCACAGTGACGCGCAGATTGATCTTTTGGACAAACTGGTGAATGAACATAAGCTAAACTACCATTTGATCGATTTAGTAAACTGATACCGACACGTACATGAAATTGGTTTGCATGCATGATTACATGTGCGTGCAGTGGGGAGGTGAAAGAGCACTTTTTTCTTATTATTGACCCGGGTTTTGGAGAAATCCAAAGGAGCATGAACGAAGTCTTTACACAAACAAAACATTCCTTAGAGTAAGCAGAGAGCATCACAACTGCTAAGACAAATTTTCATTCCAGCTGATAATAAGTCGGCACAGCATCACCAGAGAAACTTGCACAAACTTTCCAGGTAAACAAAAGCATTCAAAAGGTCCAAAAGACAACAGCATCACATACTTCCAAATTACAGGTCTTCAGGGAGCACATCTTCTCGCTGTCACGCAAAACAGACCTGACAGTATGATAACTACACAACTGAACAGGCCGTGTATCCTGTCTTGATAAGGCGGAAAAATATGTAGTGTAAATCCTATATATATGTAGGACAAACCTAAAAACTATCTTTGGATATTCAAATAGATGTTTGAGATTTGTTCATGTTTTCAAAGTAAAAAGATTACTCCCAGATAAGTCTAGGAGTAACAAATTTGGAGTAAAAAAAAAACTACTCATGGTGACGTGGATAAATCTCAGACATCTATTATGTACCCGATGATAGTTTCCAAATATGCACTATACATAGAGTTCACACTACGTATTTTTCCTGATAAGGCCCGCCACTAACCACCCAATCAACAAAGACTAAGATGGCTGAGAGAGAGAGAGAGAGAGCTCATATCTAGCATGTCGTGCACGCTGATCGGTTGAATATATAGTCTGTGATGACTTTATTTTCCAGCAAGTTTGTGGTACTACCATACCAAATTATCAAAAGTGTTATAGTTTCTTGCACTTTCTGACTTCTGAGTCAAGGTCTTCGTCCTAGAAGTTGAAAGCACCGAGTTGCTAAATAAAACCACAACTTGTTCGTCCAGTGAAGTTACTTCACTCCTTGCCAATGCATCACACACACCCAGAAATGGCGCTCGGATTGCCAGTATGGATTTCCATTGCGTTGTTGATCATTGCTGAGTCCACTGTGGCTTCTGCGTCTTCTCTAGATCCGAGCAAGAGCAATGGCAGCGACACCGACCTCGCCGCGCTTCTGGCTTTGAAAGCGCACTTCTCCGATCCCGACAACATCCTTGCCGGCAACTGGACCGCTGGCACGCCATTCTGCCAGTGGGTGGGCGTCTCGTGCAGCCGCCACCGGCAGCGTGTCACTGCCCTGGAGCTGCCGGGCATTCCTCTCCAAGGAGAGCTCGGGCCTCGCCTCGGTAACATTTCTTTCCTCTCCGTCCTCAACCTCACCGACACTGGCCTCATGGGGTCGGTGCCGGATGATATAGGAAGGCTACGCCGCCTCAAGCTCATTGATCTTGGCCACAATGCCCTCTCAGGTGGCATCCCAGCCACCATAGGGAACCTCACAAGGCTTCAACTACTCCACCTCCCGTCGAACCAGCTATCCGGTCCAATCCCAATAGAATTGCAGGCCTTGCACCGCCTTCGCAGCATTGATCTCATTGGAAATTACCTTACTGGCTCGATACCGGATAGTCTATTCAACAACACGCCTTTGTTAGCTTATCTCAGTATTGGCAACAACAGCCTGTCAGGACCTATACCAGGTTGCATCGGCTCCTTGCCAATGCTCGAAGTGCTTGAGCTGCAGTACAATAATCTCACAGGGCCGGTGCCACAAGCCATCTTCAACATGTCTAGGTTAACTGTTGTTGATCTTGGCTTTAATAGCTTTTGGCCGGCTCCATCCCGGGCAACACAAGTTTCAGCCTCCCGGTTCTGCAGTTGTTCTCAATCTCCCATAATAGATTCACCGGTCAAATTCCACAAGGACTCGCGGCGTGTCCGTACCTCCAAGTTCTTCGCGTTGGTGACAATCTATTTGAGGGTGCTTTCCCTTCATGGCTGGCCAAGTCGACGAATCTCAGTGTTGTTTCTTTGAGTAGGAATCACCTTGATGCTGGCCCAATCCCTGCTGCACTTAGCAACCTCACCATGCTCACTAGACTAGGCCTTGAAATGTGCAACCTAATAGGAGCCATCCCTGTGGGTATTGGACAACTAGGCCAACTTTCAGTACTGGATCTTACAACCAATCAACTAACAGGTCCCATTCCTGCTTGTCTTGGTAACCTATCAGCATTGACAATCCTTTCATTGGCAGAGAACCAGTTGGATGGCTCAGTACCAGCAACAATTGGTAACATGAACTCGTTGAGGCAACTCAGTATTGCACAAAACAACCTACAGGGAGATATCGGTTACTTTCTACCCATACTTTCCAACTGTATAAATCTGTCTACCCTTTACATCTACTCGAATCATTTCACCGGGAGCCTCGCAAGCAGTGTAGGGAATCTGTCGAGTCAGTTGCGAGTATTCTCTGCATTTGAGAACAGCTTTACTGGTGAACTTCCAGCTATGATTTCGAATTTAACTGGGCTTCAGCGGCTAGATCTCGGGGAAAACCAACTGCATGGTAAAATTCCAGAATCAATCATGATGATGAGGAATCTTCAAGTCCTTGTCATGGAGGCAAATAGCTTGTCTGGTTCCATCCCATTAAATACTGGCATGCTAAATAATGTTGAATTAATATACATTGGAATCAACAAGTTCTCTGGCTTACAATTGGACCCCAGTAATTTGACCAAGTTAGAGCACCTAGCATTAGGTCATAACCAATTATCGTCAACTGTACCACCAAGCTTATTTCATCTTGATAGGCTCATCCTGCTAGATCTATCTCAAAATTTCTTCAGTGGTGAATTGCCAGTTGATATAGGCAATATAAAACAAATTAACTACATGGATATCTCTATGAACCGCTTTGTCGGTAGCCTCCCTGATTCAATTGGACACCTTCAGATGTTAGAATACCTGAACTTATCTGTCAATGAATTCCATGATTCCATTCCAGACTCTTTTGGTAACCTATCTGGCTTGCAAATTTTGGATATATCCCATAACAACATTTCTGGTACCATCCCAAAATACCTGGCCAATTTCACCAGCCTTGCTATCCTGAATCTGTCTTTCAATAAGCTTGAAGGTCAGATACCAGAAGGAGGTGTCTTCTCAAACATCACGTTGCAATCCTTGGCGGGGAACTCAGGGCTATGTGGTGTTGTCCGTTTAGGATTTTCACCATGCCGAACAACCTCTCCCAAAAGAAATCAACACATACTAAAGTATATTTTACTCCCTGGTATAATCATAGTAGTTGCAGTGGTAACTTGTTGCCTATATGGAATAATTAGAAAGAAAGTTAAGCATCAAAATATTTCTTCTGGTATGCTTGACATGATCAGCCACCAATTACTCTCCTACCATGAGCTTGTTCGTGCTACCAATGATTTCAGTGATGATAATATGTTGGGATCTGGAAGCTTCGGAAAAGTTTTTAAGGGCCAGTTGAATAGCGGTTTGGTGGTTGCCATAAAAGTTATACACCATCATCTGGAACATGCCATGAGAAGCTTTGATACTGAGTGTCGTGTTCTTCGAATGGCTCGACATCGCAACTTGATAAAGATACTGAACACATGCTCCAACCTGGAGTTCAGAGCATTGGTTCTTCAGTACATGCCTCAGGGTAGCTTAGAAGCGCTCCTACACTCGGAAGAAAGGATGCAGTTAGGCTTTCTCAAGAGGTTGGATATTATGCTAGATGTGTCAATGGCAATGGAATACCTGCACCATGAGCACTATGAGGTGGTCGTACACTGTGATTTGAAGCCTAGTAATGTGCTATTCGATGATGAAATGACGGCACATGTGGCAGACTTTGGCATTGCGAGGTTGTTATTAGGCGATGATAACTCTATGATCTCTGCAAGCATGCCAGGAACAGTTGGTTACATGGCACCAGGTACTTAGTAGCTTTTGTACTCTTGCTAAACCCAATTGATCTTTTCACAACCATTGAGTGGTGCAATCAATTGTCATTAATCTAATTTTCTTGTGCAGAGTATGGGGTTCTTGGAAAAGCGTCACGGAAGAGCGATGTGTTCAGCTATGGGATCATGCTACTTGAAGTGTTCACTAGGAAGAGACCCACAGATGCCATGTTTGTGGGAGATCTGAGCATCAGGCAGTGGGTTCACCGGGCATTTCCTATAGATCTTGTCCATGTTGTCGATGGCCAGCTACTACAGGACACCTCTTGTTCTACCAGTAGCATTGATGGATTCCTTAAACCAGTCTTCGAGCTGGGCTTGCTCTGCTCAGCTGACTCCCCAGAGCAAAGGATGGAAATGAAGGATGTGGTCGTGATGCTGAAGAAGATTAGGAAGGACTATGTCAAATCGACAGCAAAGACAGGCAGCACTGCCCAGCAGTGAACCATAGCCCTCATCGGCCCTCATCGCTGTACACAGAAGAATGAATTATTCTCGGCATCCATATCTACATCTGGCATTAAGGATAAGAAGATAGCACCAGCAACATGCCCAGTGACCGATTACTCTTCACCTATATGCATATATGTTGAATATGAATATATCACTTCTGTTACACAATATTTAATTGGTGTACATGTATGATTAATCTGCTGGTTCATGAATTGGCGGACATGAAAATGAGAGTAAAAGATCTGGTGCTTAAATGTGCACCAAGGCCAAAATAAAACAGCATACTCTCACCTAGGAAAGGAATGAGGTTTGAGTGCAAACATTGGGTATAAGAGATGGACTTCACTGGTAGCCTGACATCCCGGCTCGGCTCATAGGCCGTAAGATAGTTTTCCTCAATCCTCATATTTTTTTTCTATCTACAATTTGCACAATGTTTGATTTATAACGCTGAAATGGAGAACAATGAACACTACCCAATGGAAGATGAAAATTATAGCCATTATTTCGGACGGCTCGATGATATCAAAAATCGACGAGTACGCAACAATCCAAGAGATAATCTTTACTAAGAAATTAAGATATATCTAGATGAATTAACGAACCAATTGGTAGATAGAAAAAGTGAGGAACTAAGCCAGTTAACTACTTTATTATTTTGGATGCGACGAAACAAGGGGATTGTTAATAAAGTGCGCACAGGAGTTTAAGAAAAAAAAAAAGCATGCAGTTTCAAGGAATTCGCAGAGATCACTACCTGAAATCCTTGGATAGATGAGGAGTTTCCGAGCCCTGGATCTCGACGCCGACTTGGATCTAGCCGGAGCCCGGAGAGAAGAGAGGATGGGAGGCGGCGTTAGCGAATAGGTGAGGAGGTGGAGATGGATTCAGCGGAAGAGGCGCCGGCGGTGGCACGGAGGACGAGGAGATGGGAACGGAGGCGGAGGATTGGGTAGGAAGGGAGGCCGCGCCGGCGGCTGGAGGAGAAGCGGCGGCGGCGGCACGTGGAACTCCTCGCCGGCGAGTCGAACCAATCGCCCCGATCCTGATCCTGACATTTCTTAGAAAGCCCCTTAGATTTGACAGATATTAATTTTGTGGTCCTGAAATTTGCAAGACGAACGTGAATTGGATCCCAGTGAATAGGAGTAGTATTTCCAAAATGGTCCTTTCTTCACGTCATAGAGGGTGTTTGGATGGGTGTAAAGTTTTGGCGCGTAACATTGGATATACTGATATATATTTGAAGTATTAAACGTAGACTAATAATAAAACAAATTATAGATTCTGCCTGTAAACCGCGAGACGAATTTATTAAACCTAATTAATCCGTCATTAGCAAATGTTTACTGTAGCACCACATTGTCAAATCATGGAGCAATGAGGCTTAAAAGATTCATCTCTACATTTACACGTAATTTATATAATTAGTTATTTTTTATATGTAATACTCTATGCATGTGTCCAAGCATTCGATGTGACAAGGTGAAAAATTTTGCCAAGAGATCTAAACAGGTCCTCAGCCTTTGGCCACTATGAAATATCAAGGACTAATTTGACTCCAAAGTAAAAGTTTAAGGACCGAACTAACTATTCAATCTTAATTAAATGATAGCATATAATGATATAAAAACAAAAGTATATAGAAGTGCTTGATGTTGAGAGCACGAGAAGTTAAGTTGTGATAAGTGATATGTATGGCACACCGGCATCGTCGACTGACCCAGGATGAGACGTAAGAGATATGAAGAGTGCCTAATACACTATTTATGTTAATTATCGATTTAATTAAATAATCGTACATAAAAAGAATATGTTGGAGGGGGCCTAGCCTCTAGGGGTAGGGATTCCATCTCAGTCTTCGGTCACTGAGGAAGTTTTGGTCATTTCAAACTTAGGATTGACTTACATTAAAAAAAAGATAGGACAAAGCAATACAGTCTCGATCATGACCAAAATCATCTAGAGGTATCCAAAAAAGATCATCTAGGGGTGCAAGCATCACACAGAGTCCAAGATCATCAAAAACCAAACAAACACACAATCATCAAAATTCACAAAAAAATGGACCCATCTCCGGCCATCGCTCATGGATCTCCGTTGCTGCTAGCACACGTGCAAGCATCGATTAGGAAGGACTATGTCAAATCGATAGCAACGACAGGCAGCACTGCCCAGCAGTGAACCATAGCCCTCATCGCTGTACACAGAAGAATGAATTATTCTCAGCATCCATATCTACATCCGGCATTAAGGATAACAAGATAGCACCAGCAACATGCCCAGTGACCGATTACTCTTCACCTATATGCATATATGTTGAATATGAATATATCACTTCTGTTACACAATATTTAATTGGTGTACATGTATGATTAATCTTCTGGTTCATGAATTTGTGGACGTGAAAATGGGAGTAAAAGATCTGGTGCTTAAATGTGCACCAAGGCCAAAATAAAACAGCATACTCTCACCTAGGAAAGGAATGAGGTTTGAGTGCAAACATTGGGTATAAGAGATGGACTTCACTGGTAGCCTGACATCCCGGCTCGGCTCATAGGCCGTAAGATAGTTTTCCTCAATCCTCATATTTTTTTTCTATCTACAATTTGCACAATGTTTGATTTATAACGCTGAAATGGAGAACAATGAACACTACCCAATGGAAGATGAAAATTATAGCCATTATTTCGGACGGCTCGATGATATCAAAAATCGACGAGTACGCAACAATCCAAGAGATAATCTTTACTAAGAAATTAAGATATATCTAGATGAATTAACGAACCAATTGGTAGATAGAAAAAGTGAGGAACTAAGCCAGTTAACTACTTTATTATTTTGGATGCGACGAAACAAGGGGATTGTTAATAAAGTGCGCACAGGAGTTTAAGAAAAAAAAAAGCATGCAGTTTCAAGGAATTTCCAGAGATCACTACCTGAAATCCTTGGATAGGTGAGGAGTTTCCGAGCCCTGGATCTCGACGCCGACTTGGATCTAGCCGGAGCCCGGAGAGAAGAGAGGATGGGAGGCGGCGTTAGCGAATAGGTGAGGAGGTGGAGATGGATTCAGCGGAAGAGGCGCCGGCGGTGGCACGGAGGACGAGGAGATGGGAACGGAGGCGGAGGATTGGGTAGGAAGGGAGGCCGCGCCGGCGGCTGGAGGAGAAGCGGCGGCGGCGGCACGTGGAACTCCTCGCCGGCGAGTCGAACCAATCGCCCCGATCCTGATCCTGACATTTCTTAGAAAGCCCCTTAGATTTGACAGATATTAATTTTGTGGTCCTGAAATTTGCAAGACGAACGTGAATTGGATCCCAGTGAATAGGAGTAGTATTTCCAAAATGGTCCTTTCTTCAGGTCACAGAGGGTGTTTAGATGGGTGTAAAGTTTTGGCGCGTAACATTGGATATACTGATATATATTTGAAGTATTAAACGTAGACTAATAATAAAACAAATTA
>CM020186.1:15418281-15435000 GCA_009805545.1 Oryza longistaminata | reverse complement strand
CAGACGAAGGCGACGAAGCCCCGCCGCCGCCGTCCTTGTGGCCACTCGGCTTTGCCGGCGGCCGCTCGGGCGGCGGCGAGGCGGCAGAGGGAGGAAGGGGGGAGCGGCGACGCCGGCTGTTTTCGCCTCCCGTGTCGCCCGTGAGGGAGGGCGACGCGGGGGCCTCTATTAGGTGTAAGGTTTTTTTTTATCAAAGTGAACATGCCCTTAAACCAGATGATAAATTAACATTCGATTTTCTGAAATCGTAGCTTATATATACTATGTGGTTGCGCTTTGTTGCATAAAAATATTGATGAATCGAATAACCGTGTTTGAATTTGCAGGTGACCAAGGATGGGTACCCGGTTATCTTCCACGACGACTTCATCTTCACCGAACAAGACGTAAGTACCTGATCAACTCGATCGGTTAAACATGGAAAACGAACGAACAAACAATCGTGTAGTGACTAGTGGCGCCATTCCTCTGTAAATCATGCATTCTTCTTAGTACATAAACGCAGTTATCTGCAAATCCATTTTTACATATTACTTTGATGCTGACGACTGTCAACCTCAAATTTCAGGGCGAAATATGCGGGAGACGAGTGACCGATCTTCGCTTGGACGAGTTCCTCTCTTATGGTCCCCAAAAGGATCAAAGCAAGGTACATACATTCACACAAACCCAATCGGATCATCTTGACTTGAACTTACTTCTACCAAACAGTTTCGGTGAAAGATAAAAACTAAATAAGCTGCAATAATTTGTGCCGATCGAGTTCAGGTTGGGAAGCCATTGTTCAGGAAGCTGAACGACGGCAGGGTACTGAGATGGGACGTGCAGTCGGACGACGCGCTCTGCACGCTGCAGGAGGCGTTGGACGGCGTCGACCGCCGCGTCGGGTTCAACGTCGAGCTCAAGTTCGACGACGACATCGCCTACCGGGAGGAGGAGCTCACCGGCGTCCTTCAGGGCATTCTCAAGGCATGTTGAGAGCTTTCTTTGCAGTGACACCACATCTCCGAAGATGGGAAAACTGTTTTAAATTCTCAGAGGAGATGAACCTATCGTTTGTCTAAAAACCATCCAAATAGTTGTGAGAAATGCTAAAAATAGAATTCATTCCCCGAAGACGATGCAAGTGGCCTATCTGGATATCTGACTGGTGTTCCCTCTTTGTTCAGGTCGTCTTTGAGCATGCCAATGAGAGGCCAATCTTCTTCTCCAGCTTCCAGCCCGACGCCGCGCGAATTATGCGCAAACTGCAAGATAGATACCATGTAAGTAATTTCACTATCTACATTGTACTCTTCAAGACAATTAGACATGTTAGTTTATTACTCTCTCTGTCCCTAAATATTTAGCACCTTTGATTTTTTTAAACATGTTTGACCGTTCGTCTTATTTAAAAACTTAAGTAGTAGTAGTATATTTAACAATAAATCAAATGATAGGAAAATAATTAATAATTACTTAATTTTTTTAAATAAGACTAACGGTCATACATATTTAAAAAAATTAATGGCGTTAAATATTTAGGGACGGAGAGAGTATATAACCAGGTCCCTACTGCCCTACTTTGTCGTCTATCTTTCCCCTTTTCTTAAAGGAATTCTATCTGCAATTTGGTATGACAATTTAATTCAGCATGCATCATGGATGCATCTTCTCAAAACAATTAATTAGTAGTATGTAGAATGAGATAGGCATGAGAGAGACGATTATTATGGCTCAATTCGCGGTTGTTGTGTTCCTCCATGTTTGGCCACCTTTTATAGTCATGACAAAATTAAATCTATAATCATTATAACTAGTTTTGCAAATCAAGTTAAGGTTAGAAAAAAATACGTTATATCCAGTTGGCATGTCTATCTCTACGCAATAATATTATCCTTTAGAACATAGGTTAAAAATATAATATTGTTTATCAAATATTAAAATGTTAAAGGCAATTACATCAAACAAGTAACTATAATCCATCTCAATATACTCCCTCACTTCCATATTGTTAGGCATTTTAATTTAATTTTATCTTAAATATTTTTTTTCTATTTTTACCAAATTTATGTAAAAAGATAATTAACATCTATGGTAACGTACCAAATAAATACACTATCAAGACATATTTCAAGGTAGATTTTAATGAAACTAAGTTGATTTTATATGTTGATATATTTTTCTATAAACTTATCGAAGTTAGAAAATTTTAACCAATAAGAAAACCAAAACACCTTACCTATATATGGTATAGGGTGAGTACAGATTATTAACTAAGAGCATCACCAATAGCTCCCAACACAAAAATTATGTGATTTTAGGTAAAAATCATGCTCCAACAGTCCCCCCTAATCAATTCCCGAAAATTTCAATGTCCCATATCCAATTTTTGAGCTCTCCACAAGTTGGGAGCGCACAACCACTTCCAATCTTTGATAGCATGAAGCAGAAGGGGAGGGACCGATCGCGCGGATGGAGAGGACAATAGCATGGAGGGGGTTGAAGGTGGGCCTACTTTTTTGTTTTATGAAGCTAATTTTAAGCAATGCATTGAAAATAAGTTTTTTTTAAAAAAAGAAATCCTAACTCCTGATTAGAGATTCCTAAAAAGATTTTTTGGATTTGGAATTTGGGGGAAGTGTTGGTGATGCTCTAAGCTCACATTTAAAACACCCCAATTAACAGGCGTGCACATTTGGGCTTGCAACACTGAACTGTTATGTTTGTCCCTTCTGTTTCGGTCACTCCTGGCTTTAATTATCAGCAGTGACGATGAGTGTGTTAACTACTTCACTTAATGCCTTCCTCCTCAACTAGCTTTGCATGCTGATCTGGTAATTAACAGTCGTCGTCGTCGTCGTCATTCCTCTTTGGTTTCTCCTGAACAATCCAACGCTAGCTATAAATCTAGCTATCTGTCTCCACATCCAAAGCAAGAGCAGCGGAAGAAGCAAAGACGATGCATCCATGGCTGCAGCACATGGAGGTCCACGAGCTGCGTAGCTTAGTTATTAGCTAGAATATAATGGCGTCGCCGTCGTCGTCGTCGGTGATCTCCATCTTCCTCCTGGTCGACGGTGAATTCACCGTTGCCATCTCTAACCCTCGTCATCTTGTAGAAATAGGAAATACCTCATGTTATAAAAAACTTAAAAATAAATAAAGACTATAATATGAGCAGTAGTTCAATCTCAAAAACATACTCTCGATAGATATCTTGTGAAATAATCTCAATTTTATTTTGAAAACCAAACATGAGGTCATGGTGATGATGCTAACATTGCAGTAGAAGTTAGAGGCTCAAACCCAGAGATGCAAGCGGGACGGGCAAGCGGGTTTTTTCAGGCCGCTTATCTCACTTCTAGATCATTTTTTCTTCTAAATTTTATACTACTATGTGAAAAATGAACTAGCAAGCGGGTTTTTATACGGATAGTGGGACCACCCACTTGCATCCCTACTCAAACCGTTGAAAGTGTTCAAGTTAGTGCTAACATTGCCAACGAAATTAATGGCGATCCCAGCTTGGATAGATCAACAAGTAAAAAAACAATAACAATGGCCTAATTTTTAGGGTCCCAAAGTGTATTTCGTATGGGTGCCTCAAATTTCTGGAGACGGCCAGTGAGGTAAGTAAGCAAACTTGTGACGAGTTCGCACGATAAGTACACGAACGATGTGTTGGCGATGTCATTATGAGATTGCGTGGACAAATAGCGAACTTGTTGGAAGTGGATTTTCGTCCGTTTTATGCATGTCATTCAAAAAGTTATCAAAAAATTTTAAAAAATTTGTCAAGATAGATCAATATATGATGACCGTGAATTACACGTTATATTCATAATCAAATTTGTTATTTTTTGATTATATTTGTATAAGTTGAATTTAAATTTGTATGTTTGTGAAGTGACATATCACATATTGATCTATCCTACGAAATTTTTTCAAATTCTTTTTAATGACTTTTTAAGTGACATACAAAATCCTTTCAAAAAAAAAGTGACATACAAAACTGAGGATATCCCCTTATTAAAACCCCGTCACAAGTTCGCACCGGAACGGCAGAAGCCGTCGCGATTTTTCACACAACGTGCATGTAAAGCACTTGCATGCATAAACAGCTTAAATGCAAAGCACTTGGAGACTTGGCTGTGGGATGTACGTGTGCATGAGTACAGCCATACCCATACCCGGCCATACCCCTACGTGCATAGGATACGTACGCTGCCGCCAACATAGGAGTATTATTAAACGTTTGTAGCTTCTAAAATAATTTAATATATTATATACTCATTTAGTTCCTCTTTAAAAACAAAATCCACTATTCACTTCAAATTGAACAAACATGGACTCCTAAATATCACGGGCCAAGAAAATATGAATTAGTAGTACATGATGAACTTCATGGAGGCATGCACAATGAGAGTTTTATGGAAACATGTTTTTATCCCTCCAGGGCATATCCTTTTATTTTTTCATGTCATCGAAAAAGTCACTTAATTGTTTTTAGAAAAAAAAATGATAAGATAGGTTAATATGAAATATATTACTTTACAAACATGTATGTTCAAATTTAGCTTCTATAAATTGTAACAAAAATAACCACGAATGTACGCTAACTAGTTTCAGTTTAATTTGTTACTTTTTATAACTTGTATAAATCAAATTTGATCCTGCATTTTTTGAAGCGATAGATTTAAAAATGATTATAAATACTAATGCACTATAGATGAATTAATTAATTAAAGTGCTCTATGCACGTCGAGCCTGCATGCAAGGTGATGTGACCAGAGTGAAGTGAAATAGACTGGGAAAATAGCGGCCAATGAAAAATTAAGTTTCTGCCACGGATCGGAGGAAGTACTATCCGACGATTCTACGTTCGTCATATGGAACAAAATTGTTTGTTTTGCATGCTACTGCTCAGGATGGAGATGCCCGTTCTGTTCTGCTCAGGAGTACTACTATATCAGCACTTGCTTGCATTCATATTTTGAGAAATCGAGCAAGCTAAGAGGAGTTATATATATGGAGTTCAAGAGGAGAGAGATGGCCACACATACAGGTTTTATTTTGAGAAAACTTTCGCTTTGGCTACTGGGAATATCGTCAGCGATCGCTTTTGTGCCATCAGTATATTGTCCCAATTCAAAAACTCAAGGAGAGATCGATGCGGTAATTAATAACTAGGAGTATAGTGAAGATGAAATAATTGTCTTAGCGGCAATTATGGTATAAAGTAGTGGTGTTAATTTAGACTAGCCTGGCTGCAATGAGAATACACCATGCTAGTATAAAGTACAGAAATGTTGTATCTTGGAGCTGAGCTAGGCAGATACTATAACCTGTGTCCCTCTTTAGCCTTGGAGGCGCTAGGCAGGTGAGAAACTGTCACCTGGCTGAGAAGGCTGACACCCTTTTGTTGGAAGACTTTAAATCAGCAAGCTATTTCAAAAGCAAAAGAAACTGCAAAACCTACAAAACATTTTGGCTGATATTTTGTTAGAAAAAGAAAAACGTTCGTTCAAAAAAAAATTTGGCTGCTGTTTTGTTTTTTTTTTAAAATTGTTCGTTCGAAATTTTGTTTTGGCTGCGCCTACAAAACGGGACATATTTGTGTGCTAATCCAGGCAAATTAAAGGAAGAAAGAATGAAGAGTGAAAAAAAAAAGAGCTCGTTGGATCCTTATTGGGTTGTCGGGTTTATTGGGCTGTACCCACCCGTTGGATCCATACAACATATGCCAGATGAGAAGAGAAAGAGAGAGAAGAGAAGAGTGCGCCGGGTTTGGGTCAAATCCCGGTCTGACAACCCGCCCGCTTTACCACCCTTCTTCTTCTCTTCTCTGCGCACGTAGTGACAAGAAAAACGGAGCAAAAGTGCTTTTTCCGCACCTCTCTCTTCCTCCGCCGCGCGCCGTGAAGCCCTCACCCTCTCGAGCACAACCCTAGACCTCGCCGCCGCCACCGCCGCCGCCGCCATGGGTTCCGTACCATCGCACGCTGCTCTCCCATCGTATCTCGTTCTCTGGTTACCGCCGCCGTTGCCACCGTCTCTCCAGCTGACGCCGCCTCTACCACCACTACCCTCTCCAAAGCTGCTGGCGACTTTACCGCCGGCCGCTCTCCGGCCACCACCAACTCTGCCGGCGGCTCTCGTGATGCTACCGCCACCGATGGAGCTCCCGCCGCTGCCACCGTCTCTCCGTCGTATGCGCCTGCGGTCGGCACCACCCTCGTCGCGGTTTCTTCCTCCCATGGTGGTGCCGCCTTTCTTATCACCGGCGGCTCTCCTCCCACCGCCATGCTTACTGGCCGCACTCCTCATGCCACCGCCACCAGTGGAGTTGCCGCCGGTACCGTCCTTTCTTCTCGTGCCGCCGGTGCAGACGGATCTCAGGTGTGCCGCGGCGGGTCTATCTGGGAATGGGGCCATGGATCCCCTGCACGAAGCAGAGGAGGATCCCCTGTTCTTGGATCCAGCTCCACCGTCGCCGACGCCGAGCCCACCACGGGATCCTCTCGACCAGACGACGGGAGCGGCGCCGGCCAATCCTCCGCATCAAGTCATGGTGCATGGCGGCGATGCTGCTCGTGGCGCGCCAAACTCTTCGTCCGTGGCGCCACCGTCGCCGCCTGGTGGTGTTCCATCGCCCAGTGACCGAGTGACGGATCGTCCCCTCGGCCGCCGTCAACATCATCCTCCTCGACGCCACCGTCGTCCCCCGTGCCACCACCGTCGGCAAGGTCGCCTACCGTTCCAGCACCAGCAGATGCCGATGATGATGATCAGGGTGGAGGTTCTGGCCAAGAAGCTGGCGGCGGGAATGGCGAAGATGAAGCCGGCGGTGGTGATGACTCCAATGGTCATGGTGATTACTCCAGCGATGTGCAGCGACGGGATGTCCCTCGACATGAGTCTGCTGATGGTTCAGAGATACATGACGAGCACCATGTCATTATTACTGGAGAAGAACCACCTGTTTCGCCTGTTCCAAGGGAACCACCTGTTGCGCCTGTGCGCAATCGAAGACCGATTTCCTTACTCTGTGCCGTTCCGATGTTTTTTCTGTATGGAGCATACCATTTTACGATTGGGGGATCAGCATTTGGAATAGACAAACATGTCACTCACGATCGTCTGATGGCCGGAGGCATTCTCGCAGGCATCTGGTTGTTTCTGCTTCCATTTCTGATCCTTGGACATGTGTACTTCTCCCACCGTATCCGCGTCCGTGTCTTGAGAAACAATGCACCATCGGCAGGAGAAGCTCAAGTCCCCGCAACTGACGTACAAGATGAAGGCTACTTCCCTCGCAAGATCAAAGCTTCCGTTTCTCTGATGGTCCTTAGTGGTTTAGGAAAGATTGCTTATCTGACATTGGGCACTGTTTGGCCATGGGCTTGGCTCTCTCATTTGATTGGGTTTATCATAGAGGTTATCATGCTAATAGTTAAATGGTACATGCAGGATGTAGTAGATTTTTCCTTCTTATTGCCTGAGGTGTGAGTGAACAGCTGGGTAACATTGCTCTGGGTGGTACCGGTAGTCTGGCAGTAGTAGTAATTGGGACTTGGGAAGAATAGTTGGTTTACTACTCTGCATCGGCATGGTCAATCAGCAAGGCACTTATCTACTAGTAGTTCTCTGTGTCGAACAGTTTTTTTTGGCCCCAACCTTAGATATCTAGCTGTCTGTTCTGAAGGTCGTTTTGGTACTGTAACTGACTTGATGCTGCTTGGTTAAGGTTACTGAGACTGGGAATTACACTCCATGCAATGTTCTAATTTTGCTCATTTATTATAGCTGCAATATATATATTGAACTGCAAATTAATGACATTTGGGCTGTTAATTTGATCAGTTCGTTTCTCAAGATCGTTTTGGTAATGTGTAACTGAATGCTACTATGCTAGTAGTATAATCTTGCATGTTACAGGTTGCTGAGCCTGGCAAGTGGCAATTGATATATTGAACAACCAAATGACCATACATGTTGTACCAGTTGAGGTGATTGCTATATATATGTCATGCATGCACATATTGGACTACAAATGACCTTGTTGTTGTTGAGGTGATGGTTATGTCGTCATGCATGCACGCCTGGTGACATTGACATATATGTCTACTCGCTCCTTTCTTATTACAATTCGTTTTTGATTTTCTTTTAGTCAAATCTTTTTAAGTTTAATTAAATTTGTAGAAAATTTTAACAATATTTTTAATACAAAATGAACATATTATCAAAATATATGAAATGTTAGTTTGAATGTAACTGATTTCGTGTTACATGTGTTGCTAATTTTTCATATAAACTTGATTAAACTTTAAAAAAATGACTAGGGAAAGAAATAGTAATTAACCAAGCTCTCTGTAGCGTCCGCTTGTGATATACGAACTTCTATTGTTCAGTGTTTTGTGAAGGGACCAAATTAACGAGCTCGTCTTCGTTACTACTGTTTCGATTGGGGAGGTCATTTTGCTAATAGCATCAGTGACTTGTCACACACCTCACATCCAAACCATCATCATCATATCGATCGAATGGAGTCCCCTTCTCCTTCGGCTAGAACTCTGTTGTACGTCTTCCTAGGCTCCAGTAGGTGTTCGATATATATATAACCATCGTATCCCTGAGACACTGACTGAATGAGATTTATGAATGCTCAATCATAATTGAACTATTATTCTGCAATGGCTCAACCATAACTGAACAGCTGATGCCTTTTTTTTTTTTCTTTGGTAAATACATTTTAGATGGCAAAAGACAATCATTCACACTTACATAGTGTGTGCCCATGCTCCCAGAATTCATGCTGATTTCCAATATAAAAAAAAGAGTAAATAATATATCTCTACTACCTAAAAAATAAGAGATGCTTTCTTCGTCCATCAAAAAAAATAGCGAAAAAAATAAAATAAAAAAGTCCGACTCCTATATCTTATTCCCTCTTAGAAACAAAAAAAAAAGTCTAGATTGGTGAAAAAAATTGATGTGCCGGATTATTGAAGATCTGTCTTCAAAAACGGAACCTACAGGTCGAGAGCATTCTATTTTTATATGATTTTAATTTTTTGGTTTGTACTTTTGCATTTGAGTCCCTGTAATTTTTATATTTACATTTGAGTCCCTATAATCTTGCAATAAGGTACTTGAGGTCGTTTTTTTAAAAAAATAATAAAAGAGAGAGAACAAAGGCAGAAAGGTGCATAAAAAGAAAATGAAAAGCCGTATAAAAAAGAAAATAAAGAAAAAACAACAACAACAAAAGTCTTTTTCCCCTAAGTGGCGAAAAAAACTGTAGATTCGAACGAGAAAAAAATCTGATTCATATAAAAGGCAAAAAAAGTGGTGAAATAAAAACGCTAGATCCGATTCCTTCAAAAACGGAAAAAAAAGTCTGATTCCTATAAAGGCGAAAAAAAATCTAAAAAAACATCTAAAATAGTTCGTTCGATTCCCTAAGAAAGTGGCGAAACAAAATCCGATTTCTAACCAGTATATATCTCTTCTCTATCTCTAATCCAATCTAACAATTTAAAAAGAGAAAATACACGAGAAAATAAAAACGGGTCAAAAAAACGCGTGAGGCAAAAGTCAGAAAAAAGCGCAAAAAAACACGCTAAAAAGGTTTTCCATCTTCAATAAATAAAAAAACGCGCGAGAACAATTATTTCCATCGTTGGTAAAATATTTTAAAAAAACATGCGAGGAAAAACTGTCAAAAAAACGTGCCATTTCTAAAAAAATGGTTTTAAAAAACCACGCAAGAAAAAAAAAACACCATCTATTAAAAACAAATCATTCTGAAAAAATTGTCAGGAAAAAGCTAAATTGATGGACGCTTGAGTCGGATAGGATCCATCATTTTTTGCCATCTACTACATGGTTTTATTTCGTCATATATTCTCATGTATTGGAAAAAAGCAAAAAAAAAACATTCGAAAAAAAAAATTGTTTGTTTTGCATGCTACTGCTCAGGATGGAGATGCCCGTTCTGTTCTGCTCAGGAGTACTACTATATCAGCACTTGCTTGCATTCATATTTTGAGAAATCGAGCAAGCTAAGAGGAGTTATATATATGGAGTTCAAGAGGAGAGAGATGGCCACACATACAGGTTTTATTTTGAGAAAACTTTCGCTTTGGCTACTGGGAATATCGTCAGCGATCGCTTTTGTGCCATCAGTATATTGTCCCAATTCAAAAACTCAAGGAGAGATCGATGCGGTAATTAATAACTAGGAGTATAGTGAAGATGAAATAATTGTCTTAGCGGCAATTATGGTATAAAGTAGTGGTGTAAATTTAGACTAGCCTGGCTGCAATGAGAATACACCATGCTAGTATAAAGTACAGAAATGTTGTATCTTGGAGCTGAGCTAGGCAGATACTATATAACCTGTGTCCCTCTTTAGCCTTGGAGGCGCTAGGCAGGTGAGAAACTGTCACCTGGCTGAGAAGGCTGACACCCTTTTGTTGGAAGACTTTAAATCAGCAAGCTATTTCAAAAGCAAAAGAAACTGCAAAACCTACAAAACATTTTGGCTGATATTTTGTTAGAAAAAGAAAAACGTTCGTTCAAAAAAAAATTTGGCTGCTGTTTTGTTTTTTTTTTAAAATTGTTCGTTCGAAATTTTGTTTTGGCTGCGCCTACAAAACGGGACATATTTGTGTGCTAATCCAGGCAAATTAAAGGAAGAAAGAATGAAGAGTGAAAAAAAAAAGAGCTCGTTGGATCCTTATTGGGTTGTCGGGTTTATTGGGCTGTACCCACCCGTTGGATCCATACAACATATGCCAGATGAGAAGAGAAAGAGAGAGAAGAGAAGAGTGCGCCGGGTTTGGGTCAAATCCCGGTCTGACAACCCGCCCGCTTTACCACCCTTCTTCTTCTCTTCTCTGCGCACGTAGTGACAAGAAAAACGGAGCAAAAGTGCTTTTTCCGCACCTCTCTCTTCCTCCGCCGCGCGCCGTGAAGCCCTCACCCTCTCGAGCACAACCCTAGACCTCGCCGCCGCCACCGCCGCCGCCGCCATGGGTTCCGTACCATCGCACGCTGCTCTCCCATCGTATCTCGTTCTCTGGTTACCGCCGCCGTTGCCACCGTCTCTCCAGCTGACGCCGCCTCTACCACCACTACCCTCTCCAAAGCTGCTGGCGACTTTACCGCCGGCCGCTCTCCGGCCACCACCAACTCTGCCGGCGGCTCTCGTGATGCTACCGCCACCGATGGAGCTCCCGCCGCTGCCACCGTCTCTCCGTCGTATGCGCCTGCGGTCGGCACCACCCTCGTCGCGGTTTCTTCCTCCCATGGTGGTGCCGCCTTTCTTATCACCGGCGGCTCTCCTCCCACCGCCATGCTTACTGGCCGCACTCCTCATGCCACCGCCACCAGTGGAGTTGCCGCCGGTACCGTCCTTTCTTCTCGTGCCGCCGGTGCAGACGGATCTCAGGTGTGCCGCGGCGGGTCTATCTGGGAATGGGGCCATGGATCCCCTGCACGAAGCAGAGGAGGATCCCCTGTTCTTGGATCCAGCTCCACCGTCGCCGACGCCGAGCCCACCACGGGATCCTCTCGACCAGACGACGGGAGCGGCGCCGGCCAATCCTCCGCATCAAGTCATGGTGCATGGCGGCGATGCTGCTCGTGGCGCGCCAAACTCTTCGTCCGTGGCGCCACCGTCGCCGCCTGGTGGTGTTCCATCGCCCAGTGACCGAGTGACGGATCGTCCCCTCGGCCGCCGTCAACATCATCCTCCTCGACGCCACCGTCGTCCCCCGTGCCACCACCGTCGGCAAGGTCGCCTACCGTTCCAGCACCAGCAGATGCCGATGATGATGATCAGGGTGGAGGTTCTGGCCAAGAAGCTGGCGGCGGGAATGGCGAAGATGAAGCCGGCGGTGGTGATGACTCCAATGGTCATGGTGATTACTCCAGCGATGTGCAGCGACGGGATGTCCCTCGACATGAGTCTGCTGATGGTTCAGAGATACATGACGAGCACCATGTCATTATTACTGGAGAAGAACCACCTGTTTCGCCTGTTCCAAGGGAACCACCTGTTGCGCCTGTGCGCAATCGAAGACCGATTTCCTTACTCTGTGCCGTTCCGATGTTTTTTCTGTATGGAGCATACCATTTTACGATTGGGGGATCAGCATTTGGAATAGACAAACATGTCACTCACGATCGTCTGATGGCCGGAGGCATTCTCGCAGGCATCTGGTTGTTTCTGCTTCCATTTCTGATCCTTGGACATGTGTACTTCTCCCACCGTATCCGCGTCCGTGTCTTGAGAAACAATGCACCATCGGCAGGAGAAGCTCAAGTCCCCGCAACTGACGTACAAGATGAAGGCTACTTCCCTCGCAAGATCAAAGCTTCCGTTTCTCTGATGGTCCTTAGTGGTTTAGGAAAGATTGCTTATCTGACATTGGGCACTGTTTGGCCATGGGCTTGGCTCTCTCATTTGATTGGGTTTATCATAGAGGTTATCATGCTAATAGTTAAATGGTACATGCAGGATGTAGTAGATTTTTCCTTCTTATTGCCTGAGGTGTGAGTGAACAGCTGGGTAACATTGCTCTGGGTGGTACCGGTAGTCTGGCAGTAGTAGTAATTGGGACTTGGGAAGAATAGTTGGTTTACTACTCTGCATCGGCATGGTCAATCAGCAAGGCACTTATCTACTAGTAGTTCTCTGTGTCGAACAGTTTTTTTTGGCCCCAACCTTAGATATCTGGCTGTCTGTTCTGAAGGTCGTTTTGGTACTGTAACTGACTTGATGCTGCTTGGTTAAGGTTACTGAGACTGGGAATTACACTCCATGCAATGTTCTAATTTTGCTCATTTATTATAGCTGCAATATATATATTGAACTGCAAATTAATGACATTTGGGCTGTTAATTTGATCAGTTCGTTTCTCAAGATCGTTTTGGTAATGTGTAACTGAATGCTACTATGCTAGTAGTATAATCTTGCATGTTACAGGTTGCTGAGCCTGGCAAGTGGCAATTGATATATTGAACAACCAAATGACCATACATGTTGTACCAGTTGAGGTGATTGCTATATACGTAGTATATGTCATGCATGCACATATTGGACTACAAATGACCTTGTTGTTGTTGAGGTGATGATGGTTATGTCGTCATGCATGCAAATATTGGACTACAAATGACCTTGTTGTTGTTGAGGTGATGGTTATGTCGTCATGCATGCACGCCTGGTGACATTGACATATATGTCTACTCGCTCCTTTCTTATTACAATTCGTTTTTGATTTTCTTTTAGTCAAATCTTTTTAAGTTTAATTAAATTTGTAGAAAATTTTAACAATATTTTTAATATAAAATGAACATATTATCAAAATATATGAAATGTTAGTTTGAATGTAACTGATTTCGTGTTACATGTGTTGCTAATTTTTCATATAAACTTGATTAAACTTTAAAAAAAATGACTAGGAAAGGAATAGTAATTAACCAAGCTCTCTGTAGCGTCCGCTTGTGATATACGAACTTCTATTGTTCAGTGTTTTGTGAAGGGACCAAATTAACGAGCTCGTCTTCGTTACTACTGTTTCGATTGGGGAGGTCATTTTGCTAATAGCATCAGTGACTTGTCACACACCTCACATCCAAACCATCATCATCATATCGATCGAATGGAGTCCCCTTCTCCTCCGGCTAGAACTCTGTTGTACGTCTTCCTAGGCTCCAGTAGGTGTTCGATATATATATAACCATCGTATCCCTGAGACACTGACTGAATGAGATTTATGAATGCTCAATCATAATTGAACTATTCTGCAATGGCTCAACCATAACTGAACAGCTGATGCCTTTTTTTTTTTTCTTTGGTAAATACATTTTAGATGGCAAAAGACAATCATTCACACTTACATAGTGTGTGCCCATGCTCCCAGAATTCATGCTGATTTCCAATATAAAAAAAAGAGTAAATAATATATCTCTACTACCTAAAAAATAAGAGATGCTTTCTTCGTCCGTCAAAAAAAAATAGCGAAAAAAATAAAATAAAAAAATCCTACTCCTATATCTTATTCCCTCTTAGAAACAAAAAAAAAAGTCTAGATTGGTGAAAAAAATTGATGTGCCGGATTATTGAAGATCTGTCTTCAAAAACGGAACCTACAGGTCGAGAGCATTCTATTTTTATATGATTTTAATTTTTTGGTTTGTACTTTTGCATTTGAGTCCCTGTAATTTTTATATTTACATTTGAGTCCCTATCAATCTGCATAAGGTCTTAAGGTCGTTTTTTTAAAAAAATAATAAAAGAGAGAGAACAAAGGCAGAAATGGCATAAAAAGAAAAGAAAAGCCGTACAAAAAGGAAAATAAAGAAAAAACACAACAACAAAGTCTTTTTCCCCTAAGTGGCGAAAAAAACTGTAGATTCGACGAGAGAAAAAATCTGATTCATAAAAAAAAGTGGTGAAATAAAAACGCTAGATCCGATTCCTTCAAAAACGGAAAAAAAAGTCTGATTCTATAAAGGCGAAAAAAAATCTAAAAAAACATCTAAATAGTTCGTTCGATCCCTAAGAAAGTGGCGAAACAAAATGATTTCTAACCAGTATATATTCTCTTCTCTATCTCTAATCCAATCTAACAATTTAAAAAAGAAAATACACGAGAAAATAAAACGGGTCAAAAAAACGGCGTGAGGCAAAAGTCAGAAAAAAGCGCAAAAAAACACGCTAAAAAGGTTTTCCATCTTCAATAAATAAAAAAAACGCCGGAGAACAATTATTTCCATCGTTGGTAAAATATTTAAAAAACATGCGAGGAAAAAACTGTCAAAAAAGCTGTGCCATTTCTAAAAAAATGTTTTAAAAAACCACGCAGAAAAAAAAAACACCATCTATTAAAAAACAATCATTCTGAAAAAATTGTCAGGAAAAAGCTAAATTGATGGGCGCTTGAGTCGGATAGGATCCATCATTTTTTGCATCTACTACATGGCTTTATTTCGTCATATATTCTCATGTATTGAAAAAAGCAAAAAAAAAACATTCGAAAAAAACAAGCAAAAACAACGTGCGAGAAACATGAAAAAAAACACACGAGAAAGAAAAGCAAAAAGAGAAAAATATGGTTTTCCTTCGTCAGTAAAGAAAAGCAAAAAAACATGCTAGGAAAAAATCTTTTAAAAAAATGTGCCATTTCTGAAAAATGGTTTGAGAAAATCGCGTAAGAAAAAAAACACTGTTTATAAAAAAACAAGCCGCTCATTAAAATAGAAACATTGTCATTGACATGATTATACATGAAAAACGTATATTATCATTAGAATTTCTTTACCCATTGCAACGCACGGGCATTTTTCTAGTATATATATATACACACATGGAACTATAGTTCTTCTCCATGCTCCCATGAAGTACTAGAATGTTGATTTCCAAACAAACGAAAGAAGTGCAGAGAAGCTTGTCCGGTTGTCCCCTCCAGGTCGACTGGGCTGACCCAAGTCAAGTTGTTGGACCTGACGAGGCGAAGACGTACAAATCGCATCTGAACTTCTGCTTGCTTGCCCGTGAGATGAAAAATGGACGTAGATGCATAAATCCTCTACGTTAGAGGATCCGGTGTTGGAACGAGATATATATGTATATAACCATCATCATTTTTGCAGTTAGAGGCACCGACGAAACACACACGACCGTTTCGATCTGCAAACAAAAGCGTGCATGCATGCTATGCGCTCGCGCTAGGGGATCGGAGCAGTGAGCAGTCAGTCGTCGCACGGATCCACCAGGCATCTCTATTAGCATCTCACTTTTATGTTAAAAACATAATCACAAGTTTGAATACGAATATATATAATAATATCAAATATGTGTCATAAAAATATATTTTTTGATAGAGTAGTTGTTAGTTCAATTCTTGTCCTAATAGAACCTCGTGCATGCGCCTTAAGTTTTTTAGCGAAGGATTGATAAGTCCATTTTATTTTAGGGTCATGTGTTTTGTTTTTTCTTTGATAAATATAGTTGAGCATGTTTCTTCTTTTATTTGCAAATAAAAGATGCATTTCATTAAGTTAGCATATAATAAATATTCGTGCATGGAATTGGTAAAAGTTAACAAAATTTATTTGAATAAATAAAATGTATGGAGTGAAGAAGGTATATGCGTATAAAAAAATTACGGTGGAGAGATCAATACTCACTCCGCCCTGCCTAAACTACAAGGGCTATATATATTTTTGGTTAATTAGATCTCTACCATTATAAATATATACGTTTTGAAAAATACCATCAGGCTATTCACAGTGCGTTGTTCGGCCCAAGCGCCCAATACAAAATATTTGCCTCCATTTTGGTCACTCGCGGAGCCAAATGAAGCACGCTGATCCAAAATTGGACACACATACTTCACCTCCATCGAGGGCGTGCGACGCAGGGAGAAAGGTGGAACGCTGCGTTGTAGAGGTCGTCGCCTCGTCCCTCCGTGGTTTCGCGTATTCCCCACCCGTGCTCTCCTCTCACGCCAATAACTCGTGCAAGGGTGACGGAAGGGAGAACGAGAGGAGCAGCGGCAAGAAGGCTGCGCGGCGGGAGAGAAGAGGGGCCTACCGGCGACCTAGGAGCACCACTGTCGGGATCCACCGCGTCGGCGCCGAGGCAACTCCACCGCGGCCCTCACTAGTGGCGCCTCCTCCCTATCCGCGCCGACCAGAGCTCGCTGGCTACGTCTCTCTCCCCCC
>CM020186.1:15371379-15417665 GCA_009805545.1 Oryza longistaminata | reverse complement strand
CCCCTCCCCGATCGTGCAGCCCGGAGCTCTTCGGCCACGCCGGTCACTCGGTCAGAGCTCGCTGACCAACGCCGCCTCCCAAATCGCCGACCATACAGATCCGGCAGGGCTCGCACGACCGCGTTGACCGAAGCTCGCCGCCTTCGGCAGCACCCGCCCCTCGAGGCGAGAGAGGGAGAGGTGGTGGTGCACTCACATCAGACGGCCGTGAGTAGAGTGGTGAGTTTGCACTGATGTCGACGGAGAGAGGAGGGGAAGGGCACCTGGTGGCGGAAATCCTGTTTGGCGATCGATCGCCGTGGGTGTGTAGTTTAGAGGTCCCACCCAGTCACGATCGGTACTGTAGTTCGCGAACCTTTTATTAAAATATCTTTTAAGATTAATTTATATATGTAGTCACCATATTTGAAATAAAAATATTTTAAAAATGATTCATAATTAAAGATTATAAAGTTTGATCTCACCCTTGTCTAAAACGAAAAGTATTATCAGACGGAGGGAGTATAATATAAAATTGAAGGGAGTAGCTACATGTGATTAATATATTCTTAGTATTAAACATGGTGTTAACAATAACTAGCTGGGTGGCGCGCGCAATTGCGCGGCTAGCACCGAAATAAAATCATATATTTTTAGTATGATTTTACTTAAAATTTATTAAATAGCTATATCATTGTACTAAGACATCGAAAGATCAAACCTTATCATTCCCCCATGTTTTTAATTATATAGTTTTTTAAAAATCACACCAGTTGCTACCCCTTATGTCATCTCCTTCTTTATTTGCTTGCTCGATCTACCATTATTTCTATTCATTCTCCTGCAACCTTTAAAAATTGGATCTTATAGTTTGTAGAGTTTATTGTCACGTTGGGTTTCGTTTTTATAATTTCTAGACGTCCCGTCAAACATTATCATTATAATTCTCTATGGCCCGTCCACTGTATCTTCTCTTTATTGTCATTGAGATTTTAAAAATTGAACATAATTATCGTTTGGATTCATTTTTACTTTCTAGAAGTCCCACCAAACCGTCAGCGGCTTTTCCATTGTACTTCTCTACGGCTCGCCCGTTGCCTCCCTTCTTTATTATTATTGAGATTTTAAAATCGAACATGATTATCATTGTTTTTTTTACTTTTTAGAAGTTCTTAACCTTTAAAAATTGGACCTTGTAGTTTTTAGGGTTTATTGTCTTGTTGGGTTTTATTTTTTATAATTTTTAGAAGTCTCGTCAAACGATGCCACTATGCTCCTCTACAGCCCGTCCGCTGCCTACTCTTTATTTCATTGTGATTCTAAAAATCGAACATAACTATCGTTGGAATTCATTTTTTATTTTCTAAAAGTCCCGCCAACCGCTGTGACCGTGCTTCTTAACGGCCTGTCCGTCATTCCTCCTCTTAATCGTCATTGGGATTCTATTTGGGGTTTTGTTTATAATTTTTAGATGCCCTATCAACCATCACCACTCTACTTTATAGGCATGACCACGATCAAAACCTTGAGAGCAAACGTAGAGGCTTCCTTTTACATTACTTTGATGTATTTTATTTATATAAAACTATACTGATCAATATAAACCGTTAAAATCTAGATCCTTTAAATATTTCACTTTTTATGATTAATGTGGTAATTTCCGCCGCTTCTCAGCTCTGCCCCATCATCGGAGTATGAGCTATAACATATGGACCGTAAATATGTAGAAAACTATTAGGGAATCTTGTTACTTAGGATTGTTTTTAAAAAAGAAAAGCATACTGCTGCCTCTAGAGATTATGCGATAGTGCAAAACTTGAATGTGGTTGAAGGAGTTTGGATGCCCAGCTGGTTTGCCTCCCCTGCACATGATTTTGTACAGGACGTGTCAATTGTGCCTATATACGATTTCTAATTTAGCTACACGGACAGGACATGATTGTCTCGTGTAGTAAATTAAGTTTCCTAATCCAATTTTGATTTCAATTGCTATTGCGTAGCACACATCAAATTCTAGTCCATGCTCTTTCACGTGTCTGATTCATGATCTAACTGTGTAGATTTTTTTTCTTCGGTTAATATGAAAATTTCTAGACCCCAGAGTGTACGTGGTGTCTTCTTTCAAAGTTGTCTTAATAATTTTGAAGTATATAAAAATACCGATCATGGTAATTTGGAACTAATTGGTATTATTATGCATTTGCTCTTTCTTATACGGCTTACGTTGTTGCAAAATTTCATGTCCAAATTCAATCTAATAAAAAACATGTGATGTATTCACATTATAATATTTTAATCTATGTCATTGCTTTAAAAAAAGTTTTAATATGTTTATACTTGAATTTTAAGCTTTCATGTAAATATTGATTATATGTATGGCATGATTAATAAGGAATAATAAATGACATCTAGGTATTGCAAACTATAAATATTAAGCTATGTTATTTATCATGCTTCAAAAACTATAGCCGATGCTCAAATCATCAAAATTTTGGCTTACCCATAGCTTCCGCTTGTTAGCTGATAGCAGGTTAGAAAGCTTTCAGTCTGGCAGTCCATCCTTTGTCTGGATCGTTGAAAGTTCTATTGAATCGGACCAGTTTTTTTCCCCCGAAACTCAATGAAGCGGCTTCTTATCCTAATTTCTGTCCTAATACGTCTAGTTTTCTTTCCTAATACGTTTTGATTTCTTATATATAAATTGTGTCCTATATATTCTATATTTTAAGTCGTAGACTTTTATTAGCTTTACAACTCTGGTATCATCTAATCTGTGCATAGATCTCAACCATAATAATAATATAATAGATTTATTTTTAATTTCAGTTGTTTCAAAATTGTATTTCTACTTGAACTCTCTTTTAATTTGTCTAATTTGGATATTATTTTATTTTTATTCTGAATTTTAATTAATCTCGTATTGGGTTCTTATATGGATTCTGCTTTCAATATTGTTTATTTTTAATTTCGAATTTTAGCTAATTTTAAATTGTATTCCTACTTGAACTCTTCTTTTATTTTTTTTCTAATTTTGGATTTTATTTTTATTTTTGGGAGAGAGGCGAAGGCCATGCTGCATGTCCCGTCGTTCCAGGTGATGGTCGTGTTGGGCCAAATTTTCCTCCACATGAAGCCATTGCTCCCAGTCCATTTGCAGCCCAAAAAATTCAATAATTGTGAGCCATTGATTCATGCCTTAATCAATGGTTGAGATTGCCGGGGGGAAAGAAAAACACTAGCCTCCATTGGAGGGAGAGTGAGCAGCAGCTTTGAGGTGAAGAACCAACCTAGCAAACACAAGAGAGGGAGAGGAGAGTGGAGAAGAAGAAGTGCAGTTTGTTCAGCTTGGGGGGCTCTTACCCGATCTTCATCAGGTCAGCGATTGAAGGGTTAAACGTGGTTGGATTGGCACCAAACTTGGTGAGTTTGTTCCTCATTTTAAGCACTTCAATCTGGTCAGTTTGGATGGAGATTGGTTAAGTAGAGCACCGGATTTGAGTGGTGGTTTGTCAGCTCGAGTTACTGAAATTACAGATTGTGCAACAGTTACTAAAGTGTCAGTTTGAGGGGTCAAACGGTGTCCGATTAGGCTGTTTTTGGGATAGCTTGGAAGGAACTCATAGACCATCATCTCTGCCAAGTTCTATATATTACATTTTGATGTTCTATATATTAAACAAAACAAATAATTTGACGTTCTATATATTACATTTTGATACAAATATGATCATACTTAAAAAAATTAACTTTAAAAATAAGTCAGAACGTCTTATATTATACTTCTTCCATCCCATTTTAAGTGTAGTTGTAGGTTTCCGTGTCAAATGTTTGACTGTCTATTTTATTTAAAAATTTATGAAAAAAATTAAAAATAAGTCACGCATAAAATATTATTTATGTTTTATCATCTAATAACAATAGAAATACTAATCACAAAAATATTTCAAGTAAGACGGACAGTCAAACGTTCGATATAGAAACCCGCAACTGCACTTAAAATGAGATAGATGGAGTATACTATTTCATTGAAACAAAGAAAAAACTCTTGGTCATATCAAATTAGTAGAGTTTGAACCATCAAAACAAGTGCTTCGATCATCGAATTTGTTACTCAATTATTACCAAAAGCACGGAAACAACTCCCACGCACAGCATAGCCACTGTTCCGATGACGAGCCCCTTGCGCTCTGTCATCATCTGCTCCTGCACCTTCTCCTCCTTGGTCTTGAGACGCTTTGGCGATGACATGAGATTTTGTTGATCAATGATCAGCCATGGCTGCTAAGATGATGTCGCTCGTCGTCGTAGTTGTCGTCCCTGCCTTCTCCAATATCCGATCTTGTTATCCCAATCAACGTGCTGCTAGTAGTATTTAAGCAGGCTTCTCCGATTCCTACTTCTCCTCAAACTGGGCATCCTGGCCAGATGCGACACGGACACGGATCGGATCGCTGCCGTGCCGCCGATGTTTTCCCCGGGCAAACCAACGAAACAACGAGTAGTACTAGTATTGAATTCTCCGTACTCTCTGCTCTCGAATTAACTGTGGTTTGATGTCACATGAATTTAGGCCCGCATCACTGCAGCGGTGTAGCCACTACTAAATGCTGATAAATTCAGCCAAAAACCCCAAGCAGATCGACAGTGTACCGTCTCATTACACTTGTAAGCTTTAGCTCCGGGGCGATCGATCTCGAATGGAGAAGATCAAGAAGAGGGTGGCCATCGTCGGCGCCGGCGTGAGCGGCCTCGCCGCGTGCAAGCACGCGCTGGAGCGCGGCTTCCGGCCCGTCGTCTTCGAGGCCGACGGGGCCGCTCTCGACGACCAAGCCAGCCGGCCAGCTTTCGCAATTTCTCCTTCCATGATCGAGAGCCAAAATGACCCTGTGTGTTTGTGTGTATGCAGGGGCGACGCATCCGTGCACGATAGTGCTACGCACGAAGCGATGGATCGTGCCGGACTTGTACGCTTGGGGCGTCCCGGTTCCGGTGTTCTACATCAACCGTTTGTCCCAGATCCTGCTTCACAAGCCTGGGGATGGCTTGATCCTTGGCCTCCTAGCCATCCTCTTATCACCACTGGTCATTTCTTCCTCCATTCATCTCATGTACATCTGATTTCAATAAAAAGATTATAAAATATTTTAACGTTTTTCCCTAACATAATTTATTTTAAGTTTAACCAAGTTTATAAAACAAAATTGCAAAAAATATATAACACTAAATTAGTTTCATTAAATTCAACATTGTATATTTATTTTGTGTTAAAAGTTTACTATATTTTTTTATAAATTTTATCAAACTTAAATAAGTTTGACCGAGAAAAAAAATCAAAATGACCTACTCCCTCCGGGTTGATAATACTTGTCGTTTTAGACAATGATACGGTCTCCAAAAAACAACTTTGACCGTTATTTTCCATTATAATATGTATAAAAGTGTAACAAATATATGATTTTATTAAAATATCTTTTAAGATTAATTTATATATGTAGTCACCATATTTGAAATAAAAATATTTTAAAAATGATTCATAATTAAAGATTATAAAGTTTGATCTCACCCTTGTCTAAAACGAAAAGTATTATCAGACGGAGGGAGTATAATATAAAATTGAAGGGAGTAGCTACATGTGATTAATATATTCTTAGTATTAAACATGGTGTTAACAATAATGTCGGTTAATGCTGCATTAATCCATCCATAATAAGCTAAAGGTAATCATTGTGTTTCAGCTGCACGTCGCGGATTTCGTGGTGCTGTGCATCGGACGGTTCAGCGGCTTCCCCAACATGCCGAGATTTCCACCGGGCAAAGGGCCAGAGGCGTTCGCCGGCACGGCGATCCACTCCATGGACTACTCCAACATGGGCGCCGCGAAGGCGGCTCAGCTCGTCAAGGGCAAGCGCGTCGCCGTCGTCGGCTACCAGAAATCCGCCGTCGACATCGCCGCCGAGTGCGCAGACGCCAATGGTGCTAAGCTCTCGATCGACGATCGATCAAGCCAGCCAGCCGGCCAGCTTTCGCAATTTCTCCTTCCATGATCGAGAGCCAAAATGACCTTGTGTTTTACGCGTGTGTTTGTATATGCAGGGGCGTCGCATCCGTGCACGATAGTGTTACGGACGAAGCGATGGATCGTGCCGGACTTGTACGCTTGGGGCGTCCCGGTTCCGGTGTTCTACATCAACCGTTTGTCCCAGATCCTGCTTCACAAGCCTGGGGATGGCTTGATCCTTGGCCTCCTAGCCATCCTCTTATCACCACTGGTCATTTCTTCCTCCATT
This sequence comes from Oryza longistaminata, assembly GCA_009805545.1. NCBI lineage: Eukaryota > Viridiplantae > Streptophyta > Magnoliopsida > Poales > Poaceae > Oryza > Oryza longistaminata. The sequence goes on along the minus strand of CM020186.1, from coordinate 15,411,399 downwards.
CATCTCATGTACATCTGATTTCAATAAAAAGATTATAAAATATTTTAACTTTTTTCCCTAACATAATTTATTTTAAGTTTAACCAAGTTTATAAAACAAAATTGCAAAAAATATATAACACTAAATTAGTTTCATTAAATTCAACATTGTATATTTATTTTGTGTTAAAAATATTACAGTTTTTTTTCATAAATTTGGTTGAACTTTAAAAAATTAATTTTAGAAAAAAAGTCAAAATGTTTATGTAATATGAAATGGAGGGAGTAATGATTAAGCATACTTTGGCACAGATTAATCCTGTTTTTCTACTGCTAGTTATATCATGCAGTCATTAGGACATTTCGTCATATTTGTTTTTTTGTTGTGTCCTGTTATTCAGAGATGGCTCTTCGCCAAGTTTGTTGAGAGCTACTACAAATGGACTCTGCCCATGGAGAAGCACGGCATGGTGCCGGACGAGGATTTCATGGAGGCCATGTGCTCATGCTCTGTGATGAAGCTACCGGACAAGTTCTACGACAAGGTGGAGGAAGGAAGCATCGTTCTGAAGAAATCGAAGGGATTCAGCTTCTGCAAGGAAGGCCTGGTCGTGGAAGGCGACTCGTCTTCAGAGACCGTAAAGAGCGACGTGGTGATCTTCGCTACAGGGTTCAATGGCGACCAGAAGATCAGGGAGATGTTCAAATCACCATTGTTCAGAGAGATTGTGGCCGGCTCACCTTCCAGCATAGTTCCACACTTCAGGTCTATAATTAAATCTGTCATTACATTCTTCTTCTGAATGCATATGCAATGTGATTATGGTGACTGATGATTTTGTGGTTGTGTTTTGTCAGACAATGCATCCATCCTAGGATCCCACAGCTCGCGATCATCGGCTACGCTGAAAGCTGGTCGAACCTCTGCGTGTCCGAGCTACTGTCCAAGTGGCTGGCACATTTCCTCCATGGAAGCTTCAGATTGCCAAGCATAAAGGAGATGGAGGAGGACATAGGTGAATGGGACAAGTACATGAAACGGTATTCCCCCGGCCGTTTCCGTCGATCTTGCATTGGGCCGGTGAGCGTGCTGTGCAGTGATCGGCTGTGCCAAGACATGGGGGTTCAACGACGGAGGAAGAAGTGGTTGCTGGCAGATTGGTTGGTACCCTACGGACCAGCCGATTACGCTGATATCAACTTGAACAGATGAAATGGCGATGGAATCTGAATCTTGAGGGCACCGGTGACCTTTCTAAACAAAACATCTTGAGGGCAGTTTGCCAGTGACTCCATTTTTATTTTATTTTATTTTCGAACGATCAGCACCGGACATTGCGACGATTCATTGAATAAAGTAGGAAAAAAATAGAAGATTAGAGCCTTGGAGGCAATAGTCAAGAAAGAAGACAATGCGATGATTTATTGAATGAAGTAGGAAAAAAAAATAAAAGGTTAGAGCCTTGAAAGGCAATAGCCAAGAAAGAAGAAAAAAATTCTACCACCATACACCGACGTCACCTACGTACAATCAAGGAGAAGGCTTAGCACCGGACCGATTGTCATTAAGCGTGACCAGCTACCGCTAAACCAACAAGGAAACTATAGCCAAGATCGTCCACGACCAAGCCCTACCAGCCTAGCAAGTTTTTATATTTAGCGGTGCAAAATGAATGCAAGTTTTTATATTTATTAGGATTCGGGACCAAAATAAGGATAAGTCATCCGGTCTGTGCAGATGCCGCAGCCAGCCGCCGCATGCACCCTCCCCTCTCGCGCCGCCGCACGCCGGCCGTCGAGATAGTGCTGGTACACGTACGAGAGAAACCCCCACACGGCCATGAGCATGGCCACCACCTTGGTGCCCGTCATCTTGTCCCCGAACAGCGCCACCGCCAGCACCGGCACCATCGGCAGCGCCAGGGTGCCCGTCACGTTCGCGAACAGCGACGACCCCCTCGCGATCAGCCTCACGGCGCCCAGCGTCGCCGCCTGCCACCCCACGGCGACCCCCACCACGGTCGCCGCGTACGCCGCCTTCCCGCCCTTGAACGCCGCCATCTCGCCGCCGATCGCCCTCCACTCCCCCGACGCGAACAGCGCCGTCGCCGACACCGTCGCGGCCACCGCGTTCGTGGAGATCTGCATCTTGAGCACCCACCGCGGCGTCGCTGCTCCGATCACCTTGTCGAAGGTGGCCTCGAATAGGGACAGGATGAGCGCGTAGACGGCGGACGCGGACAGCGTGAGGACGACGCCCGCCGCGTGCTTGCCACGCCGAACGGCGTTGCCGCCGTCGCCGTCAGAGGAGGAGGGGTCGTCGACGCCGAGCAGCGCGGCGGAGAAGGTGAGCACGACGACGGAGTTGACGACGAGCGGCGTGAACCGCTGCGCGTTGATGAGGCGCGACGCGACCGCGCTGAACGCCAGCTGCGTCGCGGCGAGGAGCGAGAACGTGGACACCGGCAGGTACAGCATGGCGTACGAGTACATGAGGTTGTCGCAGCCGACGACGAGCCCGAGGGCCACGCAGATGGCGACCATCTTGGACGCCGCCGGCGCTGGTCGGGGCTCCCCGACGGCGGCGGCGGCGGCGGCGGCCCGCGGCGTGATGAGGAAGGGGATGACCAGCAACGGCGCTCCGGCGGACTGCGCGAGCGTGACCATCCACAGGCTGTTGCCGCCGGAGTTGTAGTAGAGGCGGGTGAGGAGAGGCGCCATTGCCTCCCCGACGAGCAGCATCAGCATGTCCACCATCACTGGCACCCACCGACATCGTCGAACGCCTCTTCTCCTCGCGATCGTCGGCCCAAGCGCAGCTTGCCCCTTGCAGATTTCGCCATGGCAGGATTCCTCCTGTCCGGGAGTATCTTGGCAGAAAGAAAGTTACAGTAATTTAGCGTACGTGGTGTAAGTGTGATCGATCCAGTGAAGTTTAATTACTGTCTGAGCCTGTTCTTAACGCAGACAAATTAAAGGATGTACGCAGTGAGACATGCGTACGTACGCACTGCGCAGCTAAGGTTGCCGTGAACTGCTATTACTAGTCTACTACCCGTTGCTTCGACAATCAAATTGGAGAACCAATCGTGTGGCTAAAATTTGCAGGGCATCCATACTACTGTTTTTGTAAGAGGTTACATTTCCATTGAAGCTAAAACGCATTTAGTCTTTCGTGTAGCATAATTAAACAAAAATCTCAACAATGGAACTATTGGAAAAATTCATTCAAATGTGTAATTCCAATAGTACATTTTTTAAAAAAAAATATGCTTACCGTTGATCTATCAAATATTACGAGGTTCGAGTCTGAAAGTGCAGAAATGGAGCATGACAGCATGTACTAGTTTGCTACTCCCCCGTCTCAATATAAGTGTAACTACTACGAATCTAGGCAGATAAGAGAATACTTACTAAGGTATATAAGAGGACCCACGCATGAGTTGAAGTAGTACAACCTGAACCAATCAGGAAGGGTTCGATTCTGAAGGAGGAGTACCTTTTATCATTAGCTGAATTTCTTGATCGTGTGCCATAGATCAGATCACTGACTGAAACTCAAAATTAAGTACCTGGATGATACTATTCCGGCTCAACAATCACTAAGTACTTAGCTAGCTAACTGTTTTAGCACTACTGGCTAATGAGCAATTCACTCTAATACGATCCTAGCTCATTAGCATCTTATATATATGTACCGATCTGATACAACATTATGACTATATATAGTCCTATATATGGTGATTCCTTTTTTTGCGCTCCTATAGTTTCCAATTAATTTATACGTCATGTACAGTACCCTGAACCCAACACTGCACACAAATGGTTAACAATCATGGACTAACGTGTTCTTCAAAGATATGCCCAACGTTTTCAGTCAAATCTACCATAGATCTCTTGATGTATACTACTGCGTACATCGTTCGATCGCATCTATGTTATTGGACTTTTGACGGACAGCCCCCCATTTCAATTAATTTTTGGATGGCTAGGATTGCATCAAGATCCGTGCATGAACAATAACCTTATCTTCTTCTTCGCGTATCTTGAGAAATGTCCAGGGGTCTTCCGATTAGCTTCATAAGATGGCGGTGGGCCGAGATTGCTAATTAGCGACTGGTCGCGCGCCTCTCTCCCCGCGTGGATGGACGCGTGGCGCGCGTAGGAAGGAGGGGGCGCGGCGGCCGCGCTTAGTGGGGCCCACGTTAGTTTTTTTCGCCGCTTTTTGAGTTTCGTACGGTTCTTTTTTTTTAGTTTTTTCTGTTTTTCTTCTGTACTTTCAGTTTTCGGTTTTCTTTTTTTCTTCTGTTTTTCCTTTCTATATATTTTTGTAATACGTATATGTCCAAATACAAACTTTATATACACAAACACAAACTTTATATATGTGTATACAAACTTTGTATATGCGTATACAAACTTTGTACAGGTGTATACAAACTTTTTATACGTGTATTTTTTAGGTTTTTATATGTACGTATACTAACTTAGTATATACATTTTTCGGTTTTCTCTTTCTGTTTTGGTTTTTTTTTCAGTTTCTCTTTTTTCTCCTTATTTTTAAGATGTGCATATGCAAAGTTTGTATACGTGATTTTATTCTGGTATTTTTTTTATTTTTTAATACGACATATACAAAGTTTGTATACGACGTATACAAAGTTTGTATACGCGTATGTATATATATTTTTATACATATAAAAATATATTTTTTATAGTAGTAGCAGCAGTATACTACTATAGTAGTAGTACTAGTAGTAATAGTAGTAGTAGTAGGTACTAGTAGTCATAATAGTAGTATAGTAGTACTACTAGTAAACTACCAGTACTCCACTAGCAGCAGTGCGGACTGGTCGCGGGCCGGCGCCCCCGCGCGACCAGTCGCGCATTAGCTGCCCCCGTGGTGGGCTAGCCGGCCTGAGTTCGAAGTCTCACTCATTCTATTTATTTGATATTAGGTCATTTCCTAATATTCACGTTCTTTTTCTCCGCACGCCTTCTCTTCGTTACCTTGTTTGGCAGAGCGAGCGAGCTTGCTCCCCACGTCTCCTCCGATCCTCAAGCCAAGCGCAGACGCTGGCCCACTGCCAGCCTCCATCCATACGGCTCCGCCGACGCTCCAGGGAAAGCCCCCTCTTTCCCCTCCCCTCTCCCCGACCCAAATTGGTTGGGGGGTGTTGATGCCTTGCTAGAGTTGCCATGGCTCGTCGAAGCTAGAGGAGGTTGGCACAGATTAATAGTCGAAATTTTGATAGATCTCTTGATGTATACTACATTGCTCGATCGCATCCATGTACGGAGAAGCTGACTTTAGAATTTAGATACCCCAAACTGCTCTGTACAGTTGACTTCAAGGCATCCCCGACGACTCCGAAATCAGATGTCGTGAAAGTAAGAAAGTACATTGCATCGACCACGGTATGCCGATGATCTCTCTATACGTAGAGGCGACTTCGATGACCAGAAGAGCCGAATCTTTCGGCCGACCCGGCAAAAAAGATGACCAGAAGAGCTAGCTCGAAATGATGGAGTTGTCTGCAGATTAAAATACAGTTGACTTGCAAAGGGTCATACAATTGACTTGGTGATTGCCTGGTTGGTGTGCCATGCCAGTTGACCATGACGTATGATTGATGAGGAGGCCGGAGCATATGCGTGCTGGGCGGGAGAAGGCGGCGAATTGAGTGTGGAGAGGGAACAGGCCTAGTCAAGGTTTCTCTTATTATTGGGCCTCCGCTAATTATAATAATGGCCTTCGTTAGTGGGCCTTCCGCTAGAATTGGCTAATTTGGGCACCATATTGGGCCTAATTTTGGTAGACATTTCGGCTCGCTTTAGACCACAACCATCGATAGGGACCCAATGCGGCTTTACCACCTCCATCATCGGCCGGAGGACGTTCGCCGACGTCGTTGCCAGGCATGTTGGATCGATTCGAGGCCTTGTTGGCCAATCCAGAATCTAGCCCGTAGGGATGCCCTCTTGATATATGCGCATAAATTCAGATTTTATCCCATTGAGATGCCATGGTATTTGCTCAACTTTGAAAGAGACCTCACCTCACCTCATTAAGCACTCAAAACACATCCATCATCCATTTCTAAAATTACCACTCCCAACCTCCCACTGAACACAAACATACAAAAAGAAAAACTCACAGCGGAAAAAAAGGGACAAACTGCCAGAGGCTGACAGGGCTAGAACCAGCAAACAGTGAAGACGCCAAGCAAGCAAGTGGTGGTGGTTTGGCCCCCATCCAATCCCCTGAAAAGATCCACCAACTCCAAAAAAATCTAATTTAACTTATCCAAAGAATCAATCAATCAGCAACATTCTATAACATCTACCCCCATCTTCTTCCTTCCTCCCAAGAACCTGGACGCAGAGCAAGAAAATGGACAGGAAGAGGGTTGGCATCATCGGCGCCGGTGTGAGCGGCCTAGCAGCATGCAAGCACTCACTGGACAAAGGATTCAACCCAATCGTGTTCGAAGCAGACGACACCATCGGTGGCGTCTGGGCACACACCTTGGAGTCAACAAGGCTCCAGGCACCAACCACAGCATTCAGGTTCTCAGACCTGGCATGGCCAGCGACTGTGACAGAGAAGTACCCAAGCCATAGGAAGGTCATGGAATACCTGAGGTCATATGCCAGCGAGTTTGATCTCCTCAAGTGCATCAGGTTCAATAGCCAGGTGCTTGGAGTTGAATACCTTGGGGCAACCGAGGGGCTTTCGTCATGGCTGGATTCCTGTCCTGGAAGGAAATGATCAAATGAAACGCGTACAAAAATTGTTTATACACAGGGAAGTGAGAAGTCTATTGGTCATCCCTCGTTCTTTTATATCATCAAAAAAATAAAATAAATTTACAAGATAAATCATACGTAGCTTTACAAACATACAAGTTAAATTCAATTTATACCAGTAAAAAAAAATTTAACTCTAAATAGGACATGTAAATTATAGTCAAATTTGTTCTTTTTTCCTAATTGTATAGGGCGAAATTAAACTTGCATGTTTGTGAAGTGATATATCATATATTGATTTAACTTATCAAAAAAAATTATGTTTTTAATTTTTTTTTACGATATGCATAAAAACGAGGGGATATTATGTATTTCTGTCAAAGAACATTGAAATCCATCTCCTTATAAACACCTTAAGAAAAACTGATGTTGCATATTATGATTGAATCTTGATTTTTTATAACGACCGGGCACTAATTAAATCCAATATTTGTTTGTAAACAGTTTGGTTAAGATTTTTTAAGTAGTATAGCATTACTCGTCTCGGAATATCTGGGTGGAAAGAAACTACACTTGTTATCAAGTGCAAGTTATAATTTCCCTCATTTTTTTTAAATGCAAAGGCATTGTTTGGGTGGTGCCTTCGTCAAACAATGCATTGTTTGGGTCCTGCATGTAGTCTCCCAAATCACACTTTGACCCTTAATTCTCTCCTACAGTGGTTTCCTCTTGACAATAAAATTATAAAATCATAATAATAACAAAACACTAAAAAAAACAAACTAGTAATACCATGCATGAGTACCTCTTATCTGGAGCTGAATTTCTTCAGCGTGTGCCATAGATCAGTGGCTGAAACTCAGTAGCCCCTGGATGGTCTGCTGCTTATTTCTGGCTCAACTATTCCCTAAGCTCTTCTTGAGTGCACTCCTCGATCTCTAATAAGCAATGTGCATTACAAGCGCTCAACTAATTAAGCAATGTACTACAATACATGATCCTGTTTCCTTACCATCTTACATGTACTGTTGTGAAGCCAACACATATTGTCACTATATATATAGTCCTAGGTGATTCCTTTTTTGGTATAAGTTAATTCTTATGTTTCTATAATCAGTGACTACACATGTTCTTGTAAGTTGCCCCACGTTTCCGGTCAAAATCTACCATGGATCTTGCTGTATACATTGTTGAATATCGCATCCATGAAAGCCATGATGAGTTGTCTTAGATGCCACGACCGGTTCTATGCAGTTGACTTCAAAGAAATCAACGGCCCTAAACGAACTCCGGAGATGTACAGATATCGTGAAGGTACACCGTACCTTCTTATGCATCGACCATTGTACGTAGTATCCCTAATTCTCTATTGGCCTCATCGGATGGCATATTATATGAATATGCCAAATGGCATATTTACAAACGAAAATCAATTTGTGAATAAAACTTTTATATATGTGTTTTTAGCGATCAAAAAGCAAAGGCTGAAAAATAAACTTCGATTAAAAACCCTAAAATCAGCTCCAAATTTAACGTTGAAAATTCAAAATTTAGCTGATAAGCATATGAATATGCCAAACGATGGGGACCTATATGTACAATCGACTTACATGAGATGAACTGAAGAGCTCTAAATGATGGAATTCTCTGTTAGGTTAAAATACAGTTGACCTGCGAAGGGTCATATATACCGGTTGACTTGTGATGCCACATGCATGACCATGGCGATATATATTGACAATGATGTGATGTGATGACGGGGAGGAGCTGTTTGGATCTATCAGAAACATGCGTACGTGCTGCTACATTGTGGTAACTGGTAATTAAGATTCGGAGACGGTCGAGTAGCGGCTGTCTCGTGTATGAGTAGTTAACGAACATCACGTCATCTGGCCTCCTCGGTCGCCGGTCGACGGCTCGACGACGGCAATGTCCAAATTAACAATATCCACGCTGTTTCGTAAGCTTCCCGTTCCCGTCTTCCCGATCATGGCGCCGCGCCGGCGACGCCGCGGGCGGGGGATGGGATTCGGTCGGACGAAGCGACACGCCCGAGGGACCGACCGCGTCCACGCATCCAACTCCGCCGACTCTTGCACAACGTCGCCCTGCATATTGGGCCCAAATCTTTGTAGATATTTTGGGCTGTTTTAGACCACAACGTTGCTGAGGCCCAATTAGGTGGCATCCGGAGTACACTGGGATTTTTTTTGAGAAAAAAAAAATAAAGAAAGAAAAGGAAAGATCGCTTAGACTTGGGGGGTTACTTTATTAGTGACGATTATGACAAAATCTGACATCCGATCCGTGAGCTCCACTATTCAGATTCTAGCCCCCATTGAGATGCCCTCTTGATATTTGAGTAAAAATTCAGATCCTATCCCATTGAGATTTGAGATGCCATGTTGATATTTGCCCCAATTTGAAAGCAACTTCACCTCATTAAGCACTCAAAACTCATCCGTCACCTATTTCTATAGAATCATTCCCAGCCTCCCACTGAACACAAATAATAAATCACAGCAAAGAAAAGGGACAAGCTGCCAAAGCCTGACAGGGCTAAAACCAGCAAACAGGGAAGATGCCAAGCAAGCAAGTGGTGGTGGTTTGGCCCCCATCCAATCCCCTGAAAAGATCCACCAACTCCAAAAAAAATCTAATTTAACTTATCCAAAGAATCAAATAACAACTTCATATAACATCTACCCCATCTCCTAACTTCCTCCCTCCCAAGAACTTGGGTGCAGAGCAAGAAAATGGACAGGAAGAGGGTTGGCATCATCGGCGCCGGTGTGAGCGGCCTAGCAGCATGCAAGCACTCACTCGACAAAGGATTCAACCCGGTAGTATTCGAAGCAGATGACACCATCGGTGGCGTCTGGGCACACACCTTGGAGTCAACAAGGCTCCAGGCACCAACCACAGCATTCAGGTTCTCAGACCTGGCATGGCCAGCAACTGTGACAGAGAAGTACCCAAGCCATAGGAAGGTCATGGAGTACCTGAGGTCATATGCCAGCGAGTTTGATCTCCTCAAGTGCATCAGGTTCAATAGCCAGGTGCTTGGAGTTGAATACCTTGGGGCAACCGAGGGAGAGATGATGCAGTGGGAGCACTGGTCTGGCAATGGTGAGGCATTTGGTGCTCAGAAAGATGGGGTGTGGCGCCTCACCGTGAAGGACTTGAAAATTGGTAACATTGAGGTATGTGCATTCACCTTGCATATTTATCAAATTCACACTGGTGCATAGGAATGGAGTAACATGTGAGAAAAGACATTATCTAGCAATGAAAATAGAACAGCATCCTCACCCTGAACAAGAATAATATGAAGTCAGCAAATCTGCTTGAACCAACAATATAATGTATTTCACCTTTTGTGTGAAGAAAATTGTATGCCATACTGCAACTTTGTATGTTGATCTCCTGTTGTCACAGGTTTTTCTAGTGGATTTTCTAATCGTGTGCATTGGAAGGCACAGCGGAAGCCCAAATATCCCAGAATTTCCGGCAAACAGTGGCCTAGAGCTGTTCAAGGGGAAAATCTTGCACTCAATAGATTACTCTTACATGGATAATGCAGCTGAATTTGTCAAAGGGAAGAAGGTGACTATAATAGGCTCTGGAAAATCTGCATTTGACATCGCTTCAGAGGTTGCCAAGGTGAATGGTACGTCAAACAGAATCAACTCCTCGCTAACTGGCAATAATCAGTCTAAAGAACATATGGCTAACACTTCTGTTCAATATGTAGGTGAAACCCAGCCATGTACCATGATATATAGAACAAGGCACTGGTTGGTCCACAAATCTAGTATTTGGGGAGTTGACCTCAGTTACTTCTATCTTAACCGTATTTCACAGCTACTAGTTCATAAACCCGGTGAAGGATTTCTATATTATGTTTTAGCCACTGCGCTCTCTCCCTTGGTACATTAGCACTTCAATTTATGGAGTTTAGAAACCAGTTCAACTTTCATTCAGACTAATAAGCTTGAGAACCCACAAAACTGAAAATATTTCTTTCCATCTGCTTTTTCAGAGATGGGCAATCTCAAAAGTAATTGAAACTTACTTCAAGCGAAGCATTCCTTTACAAAAGCATGGGATGGTTCCTGACTACAGCTTCTCCTTTGCCATGTCGTCTTGCTTGATTGCAATGCTACCAGAGGGGTTTTATGATAAGGTTGATGAAGGCAGCATTATTCTCAAGAAATCCAAGAGGTTCAGCTTCTTTAATGATGGAATCATCCTGGAAGATGGAAATGAACACATAAAGAGTGACATTGTAATTCTAGCAACAGGATTTAGGGGAGATCAGAAACTTAGAGACATCTTCACAGCAAACTGGTGCAAAGAGAAAGTGGCAGGGTCATCAGCTACTGCGGTCCCTCTATACAGGTAGAAGTTCAACATTTCTTTGGTTAGTGTGCATACTTTGAGAACAATACAGTGAATAGACAGGAACAAGGGATAACATTATGTCCGCAAAATTAGTGCACTGCTATTATGCATGAAAATGTCCATCAGCTGTTGAAGCTATTAACCAATTTTTACGCTCCAGAGCAGCTAATAGGTATCATTACGAAATACCAATGGTTTTGATAACAATAAGCCAGTAGTTAGCATAATTTGGGATGATGAGAATTTAATAAACTTGATACATCATGTTTATGTTTTAATGTTTACTAGTTAAAGCCTGTACGTTCATTTCCCATTTACCAAAATATTTGAAACTTGCAGAGAATGCATCCATCCTCGGATTCCTCAGTTAGCAATTGTTGGATACTCTGAGAGCCTTACCAACATATATGCCTCAGAAAGGATGGCCAATTGGGTTACACATTTCCTGGCTGGTCGCTTCAAATTACCAAGCATAAGATGTATGGAAGAGAGTGTAGCAGAGTGGGCTAAATATAAGGATCTTTACAACGGAAAGTACTTTCGCAGGTCCTGTATAAGCACTGTTAACATTTGGTTTAACGATATCTTATGCCAAGACATTGGATGCAACCCTAAAAGGAAGAAAGGAGTACTGGCTGAATGGTTCCAGCCATATGGGCCTGCTGATTATGCGAGTCTTTACTGACGACTACCCTACAAGTATATTCATAGGAAAAGAACACAAGTACTGCCTCCAGGATCCTACTGATTGATTAGAAAGGTTTTATATCTTTCAAGTTTGTTGTTATCATAACAATATAAAATAGAATCTACCATGTTCTTTACACACTTCTACTTTCAGAGAGAGAGAGAGAGAGAGAGAGAGAGAGAGAGAGAGTTAGTTCTCAATTTATGTGAATTTATGCTTGTACTTCAGTTAATATCATGTAAATCTACCTAAAGTCCAAAACATTTGCAAAAGTCAACACAATGCTAAGAACAAAATATATTGAACTAGTCTGTTGAGTATAATGCACCTTTGATCACTTCCATTCTCTATCTTCCTATTTATCCCCTGCAGCCCAACATCAACATGTACTTGAGTGTAATCTGCATATAACAACGTATTAGCAAAAATACTACCAGCTATGTGCATACCCTAAAGATGCAATCATCACTATATTTTTCTACCAAAAGATAACAACTAGATGCCAAACCAATGTGGTAATGTTACAGCCAAAGAACCTTATTCAGATTAAAGGGTTGTCTTTGTCTCCTAAAATTAAAACTAATTAGTAATATCTCTTTGTAAATGTACTTCTGTCATGGTGCACTAGAAAATATGCTAAGCGTAATCCATGATAGGTTGGAAAAGGATATCTTTTTTTTTTAATTAGATGTACCTTCTTTGTTTTACTAGTGAGAAAGATATATCTTATTGTTTAACAACAGATGATATCACTGTATATGTCAGGTATGGGAAGATGGCACTAGCATGAGACTCAATTTAGACTTAAATTGAGCCATATGTAGATTGGTTCAAAACTTCAAATTAACAGCTTCTCACATCTAGTTCAATTCTTGGTATAGAAGTAGCGGTAATGATTAGTTACTTATTACTAAACGAATCAATAAAATATCACAACCAAGAATACATTTTCACTAACTTGTATGTTGGTTCTTTCTGGTGAAAAAACCACCAAGGACCTGCTCTCGAACCCAATCTGTAAAGTAGATAGGTAAATGTCACAACATGATCAAACAGCCTGGTTATGATCAGCAGGAGCCAAAGTTTGCACCACAACAATGAAAGGTTTGCATCCATTATATGCTTGCAAGCATATGAACGATTCTGAAGACAATCAACATATGCAAACAATATATTTACAAACAAGCACAGTAATTCTGTATTTGAAATGACTGAAATAAAGCTCAACAAAACCTATATGCATATGTTGTAACAGCTGCATTTTCAGGGGAAGTTAAACTCTGCTATTTACTCCATCCATTATAGTACAGAAAAGATAACAATACATATCAAAGATAACCTCAAATTGTCTCCTACAGTTCAGCAAATCACGAGAGGAAGTCAGAAAGAAAAACTTGCCTCAAAAATCCTGCAGTCATGCGCAGACCCATGAAAAGAGCCAGCCCAGCCCAAACCCCAGGGAGGCCAAAAACTTTGGGAGCATATAGCAAAAATAAAGAAGATATTGCCCCAACAGTAATCTGTAGACAAAAGACAGTAATTAATCATCGAAGAAAGGAAAGGACACAATGGCAAGGTAAATAGTTGCAGCTAATGCAAGATCAAAATATTAGAGATTTATTATGTAAGTGTATATACCATTGAAGAAGCAGAATATGAGAAGTCTGAGACACCGAAGTGAAGTCCATCGAAGATAAAAGCTAGGGCATTAATTGGTTGGCTGGCACTAACAAACTTCAAAAACAAAAACAGAACGGGTAAAGATGACGTTGACAGTGCTGAAGATCTTATTGTAGTATGACAAAAAAAAGGGAGCACATACCAGAACACCACTCCCAACAATTTGTAGAACCATAGGATCTTTGGAGAACAGTTCTGCAATTCTACCAAAAGAGGCAAATAGAAGAAGGGCTAAAGCTGCACCAACAAGCAGTCCTGTCTGGAAAATAGAGTTCAGTTGTAAGTTGCTTCAATACATGCTCAATGTATAATATCCAACAATAGAAGATAACACCTGCGTAATTTAATAAAGGTTGTTATTTATTACCTTCAAGACATAGTATGTGACCTCCTTGACCTTTTCATAGTCAAGCTTGGCAAATGAACTTGCAATCAATGCCTGCAATCAAGTAGGTCTAAAATAAATTGAATGCACTAAGGCCCTGTTCAAGAGAAATTGGGATCATGCTTAAATGTCATATACCATGGGATGGTTGAATGATTGAGGAAATTCAACCATCCCAAGCTTCTCACAAAAGGGGAATTCTAGAGAGAGCATGTTTGTTAAGGCTTAATTCTGTACTGACTTAAGTGCACCCTACAGTTTTGCATATTTTAGTTGAAAACTTCAAACCACATAAGGTCATTGGGCAAGATAAGTCACCGATGTTTGCCAAAAAAAAAAAAAACATAGTGAATGTAAAGCTTTTCAAAGAAATACAAAATTACATTACAAAAGAGAGTTGCACCTGGGCAGAAACAGCCAACGCATCCGAAAGTAATGATACCGCCAGCCAAACCTGTAGACATATTTGATGAGCAGCCATGGCTATTGTGCCTTGCCTAGCAGCCATAGCAGTTCCAAGGGTCATTGTTATAAGAACTGAAAGAGTTCTCCCTAATAGCATGCCACCTAGAAAGTTTGAAAAGTATTCAGAACTTGTACAAAGGCAAGAGTTATGTCACTAAGGTGTACATAAATATTAGAGTTGCAAAGTAAAACCTAACGCAAGTTAGTATTCATAAAATACAACATGTGCATCAAAAGCCTGGAAGCATCAAAAGTTACTTAACAGTAAAATAATAACCACATATGGACATACCACTCACCAGATTTTATGTACCCAACGAAATCAAGATCTTCAATTTTTGGAGGCAGTAGAACTGCTCTTTTGCTTAAAGACCAAAGGAGCAGAAACATACCAAGATACCTAGACATTTCGATAACAAAAGGCAGAAAACAAATAATACATCAACGATATGTAGGAAAAATTCTAGAAAAAAAATAAATAAGATGGAAGGGGTACACATTTCTTAAGCAAACAAACTAAAACAGGATTAGTTAGCACATTGATGGAAAACTCAAACAGTCTATTCCCTCTTACTTTAAGCGATAAACAATTGGGACCCCAGAAAAGAAAAAACCTATTAGAAACAGTAACAGACATATATTTTAGCTTGTCTCATCTGTTTATTTTAACCAATTTGACAATTGTATCAATTTTAAACTATAAAACAGTTTGTGTGTTCCTGAAATTGTGGCACGTCTGAATGAAATTGTTTGAATATATTTAAATGCAATACGTACTGTGAAGCAATAGTTGCGAGAGCTGCTCCATTTAATCCAAGGTTCAGCGAATACACGAAAAAGGGAAGTAGAAGCACAGCTGAGATGTTGCCCAAGCCTGAAGATTCAGCATTGATCCGTAAGTGACTATATATGTTTTGTTCAGTTGTCAGAAGACTCAGAACAAATGTCACTAAGAGAGAAAATTAATGATCAATTAATGATCATAAACTTTTATGATGTACTGACAATGGGATAATATCTCCATCCAGTATATTTACTTTTGAAATTCTAATCGACAGTCTACAAGTGATAGGAAATCATTGAATTTAGCAGGTGATAAGTCTTACCACTGTAAAGTAGAGGTGTCTTTGTGTCTTTCAATCCACGAAAGATACCTTGAATAGCCAATGAAACCACTACGGCAGGAGCACCAAGTGCCCTTAAAGAAAGAAACAACTTTGCAGGACTATGCATGGTTGACGCCTGCCGAAGAAATAAATGGAGAGTACTGCATCAAGGGTTTAGTAAAATAGAGTCTCTACCGAAAGTGTGAAGGATACGCTAAAGTTTAGCATCCATATAGGATAGCATCAATGCATTGATATGACATTTTTTAACATACATGTGACACACCCATAATGCTGAGGAGTATTTCAGACCCCAGAATCAAAGCTGAGGCCTCAATGACACCAATTGCAGCCGCCAAAAGTATAGCAGAAGATATGGAGGGGAGTCTCTTTCTTCCTCCAGTCTCACTAGATATGTTCCCCTCTGTGCATCATCAGAGAAATTTAGCTCCCAATTCTTAAATCAATGTATTTCTTCAGCAAATAAGAGTAAGCAAGCATCAAGTACCTGAAGTAAACTGATCGGAATCATGTCTTGCAACATCTTCAGCCACAAATGAGGTTGTGATGCTTAAGAGTGGGATGTTAAACAGTTTTGATATAATATTGAAGACTGACACACCCACGGCAGCTGAGGCAAGCTCTACAGGACCTATCAAAGTTTCAGAAAAACAACAGCGCGGTGGGCTGGCATGGCGTCCGATGTTACGGATTACCTGGTCCCTCCCGTACGTGACCGCACACTCGCATCCATCCTACTACTGTGTGCCGTGACTGTTAAGCTGTACGGAAACGGGATGCCGTCAGAAAGCTGGGAGCGGCATCAGGATTGGGTGCCTTTGCTGGCTAATTACTAGTCGCTCACAACGCCATGTACTACCAAATGATTAAGGGGTTGTTCAAATTGGTCATTTCAAACCATACCATATTTTAAATAAAGTTGTCTAGAATGTGTATCTATTTAATTTTTTATCAATATTTAATAATATATAAGAAATTATGTCAAAACTTGACAATATTACTAAATTGCCAAAACCTGGGAGGAAGGTTTATTTTGGCTATGGTCTGCATAGTTCGTAACTCTCTTTCTTTGTGCATGGCTTCAATGATGAATGGTTTTCACGAGTACTACTAGTACTACTAGCTTTTTATCCCTGTGGCTCACAGTGTGAACCACTAGTTTCAGTAGTTACAGTGTGAAGCACTTGTTCCAGCATTTCCTTGCTCATGCTCTAGGCATGACGCTGGGCGCGTACTGAAGAAAGTGTCGTCAAAAAACAAAGCACGGCAAACTGCACCCTGTCAGCAACTCAGCACTGCAAAGGATCCGAGGCACGCAGATGCGTCGTCATTAAAATTAACATCACGACCAAACTCCTAGACACACGGTCACAGTCACACGCTTGACACGATGAACAAAACACATCCTCCCAGAACAACACAAGGTTATCAACTGGCTGTCGGGTTGAGCCTGAGAGAGTGATGAGAGAGATTCCTGGCCAAATGGCCCGTCCAAATCTCAAGGTGAACAGCATTGCAACGGTAGTACTACTAGTAAGAGCAAGTTTAATAGTATAGCCAAGTACGAGCTCTAATTCATTTATAGCTAATCTAATAGCTCGTTCATACAATAGTTATATACTACACTATTAATATCTGGTCCCACCTATCGTACACACGCTGCGTCTTGAAGTCCGTGCTACAGCTGGCTATAAATCTATAGCCCGCTCCCCTTCTTTCTCCTGATTTATCTTCTTAAAATATGTTTACAGCTGCCTTATAGCCTGCTATTGTACCTGCTCTAATAGTACAGTAAAAATCTCTCTTGTTTTTTCACCCGCCTATTTTTTTTTTAATACTGCTCCTAGGACTAATGGTACACTTATCCAGCTCTCTCACAGATGAGATGAGATGACAGCTCTTCGCCGTCGATCGATCACACACACGGAGGGCTGGATATGGACGGCTCCTTGAACGAGCCACTTCGCACGTGACGGATGCCGACGAGGCATCGGGATCTTGTCTTTGGATGAGCCAGCTCCACTGGATTTGGATTCGGCCGACCCGGCAGAGCTAGCTACAGTTCGGACGAACAGATGAACGTTGATGTTTGTAAAAATCGGTGAATTATATTACTACGAAATGTGAATTACTAGCCGTTTGAGCTTGATAGCGTCCCTGTTTTCGTCACCGAACATACCCGTTATGGGCTTATGGTCTTCACATAGCACCAGTTATCAGGATTTACAAAACCGTACGGTTATCGTGATTATCATGTGCGATAACCTTCTTAGCTTTTAAAATCATAGTATACTTCACGGTAACCGTAAATTTGTGGGGTGGTGTAACCCCATCTCAAATGATGTGATAAACCCTGCTTCGTGCAGTGTCTTTTATGAACACTTTAACAAATTGAGCACTCAAGAGTGTTCAATTTTTTTCTCCTTTTTTTCTTTTACATTTTTGGTTTCAGATAAAAAGTTTATGGCTTCTATGATTGACATTTGAAAACTTGCTAGTTCACTGTTGTTGATGCTCCTTTTGATTCTGTAAGAAAAAAAAGCTGCATTTCCATTTAGCCATTTAGGCGCTTCTGCTTGTTGCCAGAGTTGGGATCCTGAGCTAGTGGCCAAATGGGCGAGAGGTGAATGGAATCCTAGTAGATTGCAGGCAGCCGCCCAAGCATTTGTTCTCGAATTCGTTTTGTTCTCTGCCTGGCCTGACTCAAGGGCTGAGCCATGTATTCTTGGATTGTAGAAGTACAACGTATCTACGTATGCATACATCACTTCACATTTGTACAGCATTCTCTTGCGGAGTTGAACAAAAAAGTGAAGACTCTTTGATGACAGGATACTTACTGTTGGCTCCTTTCTCTCAACAAAGATTACAAAATGTTAGTGTCATACTCATGAGCCCAGGACAAGTTTACACTTTACAGTAGTTCGTCATAACAGTGAAAATGATTCAAGATGGGAGAAAAAAAAACTTGACCCAATGAAACTAAAAAAAAATGAATTAAGCTGCTGCACAAACACGTTTCCATGATATACAAGCATGCTGTTACAAAGTCAAAGAAAATTACTACTTACTAGCCGACGACGCTGGAGAGCGGAGACGCCAAAAAAAATGAGGCCACCCTTATTGAGCTAGAGGCAATGCGGCAAGAGGTGTTGATGTACAGGTCCACCTCAAAAATCTATGTACACCAGCAACTGCAGGTCTAGCTACTTTCAGGCGTGAAATCCATCAATTGCTAGTTTGCTACCACACACAACAAGCGTCTGAGAAGTTAAATCTACATAACTTAGCTAAATGTCTTCTAGCTAGATGCATAACTGAATTAATCCGAAAGGATTTCCTCCAGCACAGAATCTACTCTGCTGGCCAATGAATCATCTTCAGCTTCCATGTCAATCATTTCTCCTATCCCTGAAGGATCATCTTCAGTATCAGGTCGATCCGCCTCTTCATCGGTATAGATAGGATATGTTGGCCCACCAATAGGTTTGTTACTTATTTCAGTGCTGTTAATAGTTTCTCGGTTACTTCTGGAATCCGATCCGACTACCGACTTTATGCCGGTCTTTTCGCATATACAGGCAGCAGGGTTGGCATGGAATTCACCTCTTCCAGGCGTAATTTCCATGGGCTCTCCAATGAATCCTTTCTGTATTGTTTGTACCTGTGAGGAGAATGCATCCCATGAAATATTTGACCTATTCATAAATAAGGGATAGAGCTGTTTAGCACTTGGCCTGATTGTTCTCTTGTGGCCAAAATATCTCCTGCAGAGAGTACCAGTAGATAGTTAGAGCTCGATGAACTAAAATAAATAAAATATCCAAATGGAAAGAACTGATGCATCACCTTCGCCCAACAAGAATTTTGGCCATGTTACCGTTGTTGTTAGTTACAAAAGCATCACTTCCATCACAAACAATAAAATCAATTGCCGCCATGCGAGATGAGTGTGCCAAGAATGGAGTCAATTCCTCTTCTGTGGATAATGTTTCTTTGGTATGGTAATTGGGGAAGAGCAATTTGAGGGGTGCTAAAGTGTCTTCCCCTCCATATATCTCACCGGAAGCAACATAGATATGGACATCACTTTTGTAGCCTAATGCCCTCAACATTAGCCCTACCTCCTCAGGGGTTAGTGGGCATCGACCTTGCCTCCTTCCTTTCTCTGGGTCGCCTATCTGAAATGTAGAACACAAGTTGGTAACAGGAAACTTTAGCTCACTTCGAAAGTATCTGCTGCATGATATTGTTCTTACATGCAAAGTTTTCCATCGCTTGCGAATGGAGCCTAGTTCTCTTTTCTCCTTTTCTCCACCACCATAATAACACCCAGAAAAGGCAAGCATGTCAGGTTCAAACCTGCCATCAGGATAGACGGTGCATGCTGAAAAAAAGAGCAAAATGATGCATAGTGCAAGAGGAAGAGTGTACATATGAAATGTTATTTTAGTCTACTTTCTCTTCAATTAATCAACCTCTATAATTTTTCTGTTCCATAATAATTCTAACAAAGTTAAGCGAACAGGTCGGAGCTGAAAACCACCTTATAATTTTAGCAACAATAGCAGTATTTTGGTCATTAGAAGTTGACACTTCATTGTGCAGCAAAAAGAATGGATCAAACAGGTTAATTTTGAACGATAAGGAAACCTGCAGATTGAGGACAGCTTTATCTAAGCATACCTCAGGTGCAGAGCAATAAAATGTCTGCTCTTCTCTCGCATTCGTTTTATTAACTTTTCACCCAATTCTTGTATTGGGTCAGTAAATCTCAAAGCATGATAGTTGACTCGGCAACGCAGTTTTTGCAGGTCCTTGTCCAACTTATTTGAGAGCCTGTAATCATATTTAGTCAGGCGAATGACCTGAATAACCAGCGAGAAAGTGGTATGAGCTATATGGCTGAGGATTTTTCTGAACTTCAACCACAAAAAGAGCTAAAATACACAGAGAAGCATGAAGAACAAAATGCATGTATAAGCTATAAACACGGAATGAAAGCACTCTCAACTTCCAACATAGACATTCAGTAAAAGTTATCAAGGTTCGAATAGTATCCAAGTATCTGATCTAGAATGTGGAAAGGAACAAACGATAATTTCACATAAAATTAATATAGCCTAGTAACAAAGACTACTACAGAGTCACAGGGTCCACGACTTACATGTTTCTTCAGGAGTGCAGGTAATACACGGTTTAAGTAACATTTTGGAGTGCATTTTCGAGGGACGCGCATTTTATAAGGTTTCACAGCTTTACCCCCTTTTTCTGGAGGTTCTTTGATAATATTGACATCCTTTGCAAGAAATGAGATGAACCAGTTGATATCAAATATTTCAGAAAAGTTGCTGCAGCAGAGAGCATTCAGAAAAGAAGTTAATCAGTTCAACTAAAATATGCAATCACACATAGAGGATCATGAATTAAAATTTGGAGGTGCTCTATGCTTTTATACCTTGAATCTTTCCAGAAAGATCTTTGATCCAATTCGGGAACAACAAGCGTTGCATTTAAAATGCGTGCAGCGACAACAGCATCAACTATCTAGAAATAAGCAGATGTCATGATATATCTAATATGGAAAAAAAACATAACTACTTAAGAGTTCCAAATAAATGTAGAACCATGGCATTACTGCAATGCTATTCAGTTTCATCCATAAATGGAGTGCAAACTACCAACTCCAAAGTTAGTAGCTTCAGAAACAAAGAGATTTGGTGTGGCTCAGCGTAATAGCTACTAAATTTCATGAACTTCACCACTTCTAGTTTATAATTCTAATTCATTGTCAGAACCTTGCCTAGTGTATACTGCATTTTATCAAAATAGAGAAGCTTCCCCAGTGCATGATAGTATACTTATACAAAAGAGAGAGATGCATCTCACCCCTGTTCTCTGCTGATTGAGACCTCCACTTGTAACAATAGTCAAATATCGATCCGGCTGTGTGGTGACACTGGAATCTAGAAGACATTAGAAAGGCGATACCTTTAGGCAGAGGATAGAATCAACTCATTCCAATAAAAAGACGTTTCGACTATTTCCAAAGAGTAGCATGAATTAAGCACCAATACAAATTAAGTTTTACTTATCATTCACATATAATAAACGATTACACAAAGTACACAACATGTTTGATGTGCTATACAAAGTTTAGCAGTCAATTAGAGGCTTAGTGCAGAGAAATGGCTCACCAAGGAATTTTCCGCTAGAGTTACTGCAGCCAAAGAAGTTGCTAGCGAGCTTTGAACCCCATAGGTCAATTGGTGCAACCCTTTCATTCCTCTACATTTTGAGAAAAAATAATTAATTCATCAGTCATCTGTTATAAAAAATCAAAGCTAACATTCCCTACGCAGACATTTCAAGGCTTGAAGCCCATCGTATCTCTTCACTACTGCTACTTGACACAGTGACAAATGCTATAAACCTGTATGATCCAATTTACTAGGACATTTTTGTATTGCATCAATCAATATCCGAACTTATATTCTCTACAGATCAAATAAACACAAGTCTAAACAGCTCTCAGCTCTGGTATTGAATAAACCGGGTTATAGAACAAGCACATGATTAAAATTAAACTCATTCATCAACAATCCATAACACACACACAAAGCAATTCTAGCCGGAATGCCGGAGGAGCCGCCGCTCGTGAGGCCGTCCATTTCGCCGCCAGAGGTGTTCGGCTGTGCACTCGCAGACACAGAGCGAGAAAAAACATCATACCAGGGCACCAGGCTGCTTGGATGGAATCGAGGGGCAGGAAGGGGAGGGGAGCCAGAGTTTCCGTTCATACCGGGCGGCGACGGGAGCTGCTGTTCCCGAGGGATCGTCGGGAGGAGGAGGCGAGGCCGAGGTGGTCGGTGAGCGGTGGCACGGAGAGGGAGAAGGAGACGAGCGAGACGGCGAGGAAAAGCAGGAGGAGGGCCGCGGCCGGCAGCGCGATGCGGCGCGGGAACTGGTGCTGGGCGTGGTGCTGGCAGCGCCGCCGCCACTGGCCCATCTCCGGCGGCCGGAGAGCTCAGGGGAGGAGCGGGGCGACGCCGACGGCGACGAGAGGGTGGCGCCGGCGACATAGATCAGAGGCAGTGAGCGTCTGTCGGGAACGGGCAACTTCTTATATGGGCCCAACTTATTTGGGCCGGCGGAGCCCGCAATCCCCTTCCGGCTCAATGTGGCATTCCCTTTCCGGGCCTACATACATGGGCCCCACGGAGGCCATATTCCAGTTTCGGCCCATGAAGAAGCCTCGTAGGCTACTCGATCGTGGGCAGGAAGGAGGTGGGCTGAAGACCGTTCTTTCGTCAGCGTTGCCCCGGTGATGACGCAATTGCCAGATTTTCAAACTTTAGGGCCCCTTCATTCGTAGGAATTTTGGATAATTTCAATCATATGGAAAAAAAAAATCCTATGAAGACCTTTGAAACAAATGATTGAATCATATCCAATCCTTTAAAATTCCTATGAAATGGGTAATCCTATGCACATTTTGGAGGAAAGTTAGCAAGAGGTCTAACCTCTTGGAACATTTCATCTGATTCCTGCGTTTTTCCTGTGGTCCAATCAAACGGCCATTCCTATGTTTTTCATGTGTTTTGCAATCCTCTGTTTTACATTTGTATTCCTGTCAGAATCCTGTGTTTTTCCTATTCCTCTGTTTTTTCATTACTACGATTCAAAGGGGCCCTTAACACGTAAAATCCATTCCTGGACTTAGAAATTACTAGATTTTTGACAGCGATTAATATAGAATAAAATAAAGTACGGAGTAGTAGATAAAAAGGATTCAAATCATGAGACATGTATATATTTCTTAATGTTTCTACGGCCTTCACAGACCATAGGAAGGCACAGGCTTGTAACCGAACTCACCACCTATCTAAGTCAAATTTCTCAACACAGACTGAGATCTTGAAAAACAGTTTCACCAAAGCGATAAATCTTTCATCACGTTCTCCACATTTGATTTTGATAGTCTTAAGGCGATGTCACTTAAATGGCAATATTTCTCCATATGAGAAAGGCGGTGCTTTTTCCTTGCAATACTCGCACTCTTTCTGCAATATAACAAAACCAAATGTTTCATTTAGTACTAAACAACAGTTGTAAGCTCATCAATAACACAACCATCACAAAACACACATTGCTTAGTTGCCCTTGCACGGTTATAAGACGCAGAACAATTTACGTACCTCACGAAGTTCCACACAGAGCTCCTCTAATATTGGTGATTGCTTAAGAACACAACGTAGTGAATAAAGGTCAAAAGCCATGCACCAGTCACCAAGCACCAAACATTTCAAGTTGTTGAAGACCGGGCATGTCAGTAAGCACCCCTCGAACAAAGCCTATACACCCAATTACCCAAAAAAAGAGAACCAAAACTTAATTTGAGGTTACCTATTGTATCAACGATGATAAAAAGAACCATAGTAGTCAAGACCATTCGTCTTATTAAAAAAATTAAGTAATTATTAATTCTTTTCCTATCATTTGATTCATTGTTAAATATACTTTCATATATACATATAGTTTTACATATTTCATGAAATTTTTTGAATAAGACGAACAATCAAACATGTGTTAAAAAGTTAATGGTGTTAAACATTTAGAAACGGAGGGAGTAAGATGAAATAGTCAAAGCAGTTCGTGCAAACCTGTCGTAGCGGAGCTATCAATTTTAGGACACCAAGGATATTATACTCAACATGATGCTCATCGCTTAAGTCCTCGTCTTCAGAATCTTCAAGGGAAAAACCATTCACACTGACAGAAGCTGTTGTTAAGTACGGTAAGTACTCCAGTATCAGTGAGCTCTTGCATTCTACGCCATCAAGGCACATCGTCAGAAGATTTGGAGTACGGATCCAAAATTTACAGTCCATCATACAGTTGACGATCCGCAGATGCTTGAGTGAAGTCGACGAGATCTCTGTGAACTGGATATTAACCTCCAAAAGCTCCAAGTTTTCCAGGGCAGGGCACCCGTTGTTTAATGGCCCAAAGTGGCAATCATGTAACACAACATGTTCGAGCACCACCTTAGTCAGATACGGAGAAGCCAAGATGAGATCATGGCAACCATGGAATGAAATATCCCTGACGCTCAGCGTATTCAAGAACAGGGACCTTGCGTTTGACAGCATATCTGAGCCACGAGACTGCAGAATCATCAATCCAGCAAGAACGAAGGCGAAAAGAGCGCAGGGGCACGCTGTCGTCTAAGAGATGCAACGCGTGGTCCGTGAACCTGTCGAACTGGGAGGCGTCGTCGAAGTCGCTTACGTCGATGTTGAGGCAGGGCGTGGAGACCCAGAGGTTGCGCCACCGCCGCGACAGGAGGCTGGTGCGGGCGGCGTCTGGCGCGGGCAAGAACGAGAGGACATGGTGTACGAGATCATCGGGGAGGCAGTCGAACCCGCTGGCGCTGGCGCTGCCGGCCGACGTGATCGCGGACTCGCTGGTAGGCGGAGACGCCGTGTTGCTCGTGGGCGGCATTACGTCGAGCACGTCGCCTGCATCTGTAGATGGGAAATTAGCAGGAGAGAAAGGAGTGGAAATTTTGTTAGAGTGGGGAGGAGACGGATCCAATCAATCGAGAAAACAGATAGGCTTTCCGTGTACGTAGGGCAGTATCGTGGGCTTTCCTTTCTGGCCCAACATATTGGTTTATTTTACTAGGTCTTCGTCCCACGTGGTAATGATGTGGCGCTTACGTGTCAGTTTGATTCGAAAAATAATAAAAACTATAGGGCCCACGTGTCAACCAGCCGAGTCAGCATGGGACCCACATGGGTCCCCACATGTCAACAACAAACCCTTATTTACTCCCATCTATCTACCAGCCGAGAGCCCGGACATGGGCGGCGCAGAGAATGGCAACAACAGGTGGCGTCCGATGGGAAGAGAGATGAGCTAGCGCCTGGTGGTCTCCTTCCTAGATGCGGCCAACGGCCTCCTTCCTCTTCTTCCCTCTCTTTCCCCAATATGGTGGGTGGCAATCGTTGTCGTCGATCTTGCCGACATGGCGCCCGACGGAGTGGACGGCGAGACGACATCGACGCCACTGGACCACGCCACCTCTCCACTGCCGCACAGCCTCCCGAGCTCAACGGGGCCATGGTCGATTCTTGAGCGGGCAGCGAGACTGCTTCGTGGTTGCCTTTGACCTAAGAGCCGCCGTCTTGCTCCTCTCCCACGCTTGGAGGTGGCGACGAGCATGTTGGAGGTGGTGTCAATGACGACGGATTTGGACTTGGAGGAGCTGTCGACTTCTCAGAACCCCTCACTGGTCTCCCCGCCTCCCCTCTCTCCGCACGGTGAAGGTGGTGTTAGTAACAACGAATTTGGACTTGGAGGAGCTCGCTAGCCTCCCCGCCTTCTCCCTCTCTGTGTGGTGGAGGTGGTGTAGGCGACGGTGGATTTGGACTTGGGAGGAGATCGCTGGGCTCCCCGCCTTGTCGCTCCCTACCCCCTAGGCGGGCGACCCTACTGACTTCAGCTCACCGGCAGAAAGAGGAGATAGAGGTAGAGAGGGTGAGGTGGAGGAAGTGGGACCCACTATTTTTATCTTTTTGTTTGACTGACATATGGGCCCCTGCATGTTTTGTTCTAATTTTTAATTTTCAATTTTTGTCCTAGTGCCACCGCCACGTAGGCAGCACGTTAGTCAAACCGGGGGCAATACTATCGAGGGACCTCGTTCGCACTGGTCTTGTAGTTGAGGATCGTTTTATTTGGTATTTGGGTTGAAGAACAAAAATCGAACTCGCGGACCTAAAATGAACTTATTCCTACTATAAATCTCTAACTTTTTTTAATTCCACTATAAATGATTTCTGGTTGTGTACAGTGTACACCACTACATAGTTACAAATGAGCATTATTTTGTCTCCTATCACTTCAATTAGGTTTTTTCTCAGTTATTGGGCCTGTTCACTTCGATGTCATTTTCAACCTTACCAAATTTTGATAAAGTTATTAAAAAAGTAGCTACATTTAGTTTGCTACTAAATTTTGGTAACTATATAAGAAATCATGCAAAAAATTTGGCAAGTTACCACAGGTCCATTGTATCATTTAGTTTACCTGCGACCGCATTACGTTCCAGGCACATTGAAAATGAACGTTATACAATGTACAGCAAAGAGATTCCGGTAACCAGCCATCGTTCAGCTGAATAACACTATATTAGCTAAATCAGGTAGAGTGCATGCATTAGCATAGGAGTAACAATTGTGGTTATATAAGAATAAATTGATAAATCACGCTCAGCCAAACATGCTCTCAAATAAGGGCAATATGATAGAATCATTGCTAATGAACTATGAATCTCCGTGCTTTTTTTCCCAGCTATTTCATATCTTCTTGTTAAGTGGAAGCTGCTCATATCTAAACTAATAAATTACTATTGGCAGTAGTGTGAACAAGGCTGACACTGAGAGCTAGCGTTGACAAACAAAAAGGATGTGTGTTGAGAACAAACACTGCCACTTAAAAACAGTAACATCTACACGGCCAATGGCGAGACAATAATAGAGGACTACTAACGCATGGCTATTAAAGAGGAGGCGGCAAACAATATTTTATCTCGAGCTAATGAAACGCTACTTGTGAGCTAATGAACCTTAGGCTTAAGTCGACTGAACTCAGTTAAGATAAAACGACTGAATCCAAAAGCTTGCAGTAACGTAAGTACAATTCCAAATTTCATAGAATTTCCCAATGAGCAAGGGAAAAATTCAAATTTTCTTTCAACATATTTGCCAATCTTGTGTCAGGGAAAAGATCGATGAAGAAATCGGTGTTTGATTGGCAGCCAGTAACGAAACTTGACGACGGTGTATACATGTACTAGTATACTGTATACAAGTTCTCTGTATGTGCAAAGGCAGAGGAATTGCCAGATCGGTGCAAGGGTGTCATAGCTACTTGATGACCTCATAGACAAGGACTTCAGGTTGGATGTTGATCTCCCTGTAAAGTTCTAGTAGCTCTCCCCAGGTATCTACTGTCTGCAAATGGGCAAACGAAATATTCAGATCGGCATTAGGAGAAGATTAGGATTTCAAATTCAAAGGCTACATGGCTCAGTTATCGAAGATATCTTACGAGTTATTTTATGTAGTAGTAACTAGGTAAGGAAAACTCTTGTGTTGTACAATAATACAGCTAGGTTCACCATGACAACTATTATTTTCACAACAATATGTATTCTTGTGAAATATGGTGTGGGAAAGTAGCCAAAGTGGCATATCTACGAGTTCAGAGTCAGAAACGATGAAAATTTATGGTTGGGAGGGGTAGTTAATTACCTTGACCATCGTAGTGTCATACTTGAGCCACTTGTCGTCCTTGTCACGAGCAAAGCAGACATAACCATGCTCAACGTAGCAAATCTGCGTGGTTGGACAGATAGCAATGTTAAGCTAACTGTATGCACATGAAGTAGATTTTCAATACATGATTAGGCTTCTATAAGCAGATAATCCCACAACCAGTCTAATGACAGGATGTGTTGAAACAAAGTAGCAACATAATGTGTAGAGATTACAAAACATGGTTGAGGAATGGTATGCCGATGTAGCCGTTATCTCTGCAATCGATGCATTCAAATTGATGAGACAAATCGTTATAAGATATGGATGGAAATAAGAGTACTCCAAATATAGAAATGAGAAGAACATCAGGCATTTAGTTGGTCCCACAAGATTACCTAGCCATGGTACTTCTCCAATGCTTAATCAATGATATGTTCCAATTTAAAGTTCAGCAATATATCGAGATGACAGTCCATAGAAGTAATAATCCACTGTGTTGCTTCCGCTCCCTAGTATTCGCTATATGGACTATATATTCCTGCTCAAATTCTAGTCTTCAAGTCACACATAGGATTAATTGCCACACTCACTGCTAACATTTGGCAAGTTGCAGTGAAACATGTTAAATTAATATGTAACAAGCTACTGCCAAGGTATAATGGTGCCTAATCACTTCGACTTTTCACCTTTTAGAAAGTTGATAAAGGTTTATCAGAAAACATGGAAAACGAGAATGTGTTCAGCTGCCAGTAATACCATTTCTCTGAACACAAATTAGATAAGTACCATCTCTAATATCCTGAACACAAATTAAATAATACTCCCTCCATCCCAAAATAGCCATATTTCTATGTGAAAATATAAATAATAACATTTCCTAGAAGTAGTACCTATTTTTTTCTGAAAATATAAAAAAAAAATAAACACCTCTGTATGCTCTCTTTGCTCAGTATCACTACCCAAATTCTGTGACAACTAAGAATTTATATACAACCCAAACATCTCAAAGAATCCAAACACCACCAATAGTCAAGAAACAAAATAGCACCTCAATGTATAGAAATGCTGCATAAAACTCCTGAAAAGTATGCAAAACAATCAATGCACAATGGTTTATTGTTCCCCGTCTCTTCCGGATTACCTTAGTGCATAATAATTATTTTGCGAATTATTGTTTTCAGTCCAGTGACAGTTCAATTCAGGACAAAAAAATGATTTATTGTGTACATACCACTGAGGCAAGACGATACTTCGTTGCAGAGTGACCACCTATGTGAGGAAGTGTAACACCTTTGTAGAGAAGTGTAATGTCAAGGGGAGACCCAATGCCAAACAATGCTTCAGACAAGATAGCCTGGCTTCCATCGCTACCCAGCCAATCCTTCATAACTGAAACATGGTAGCAACAAGTTACACAATAAAAGGGGCATATGAAAGTAACACATGCAAAGCAATTAAAGGTGAATTTACATTTGTTTCACGTTGGTTTTGCTACTTCTGAAGGACAAGTATCTCACCTATTGCTTTTGTTGGGAGAAGGATTCACACGAAGCACATTACTAGGCTATTTACAACATATTCTAACTTGCAACAAACAGAATAGGTTTGTTTCAAGTGTAGTCTCTGTATAGGGTGGAGAAAAAGAAGTGTGTAACATTACATGCAAGGCACTATTTAAACAAGAAAATTCACCTATTGTGAAGAAGTGTGGTCCCTTTGAAAGAAAACAACCAATTTGCTTGACACTCCCAGAACAGTTATTGCATCTTCTCTCCCAATCGGACTGATAATCCATTAACATTGGAAGCTCATCAAAGCAATTGATCTGAAGAGGACCAAGATAAACTCTGTCAAGTGTCAATACTTAATACATTCAAGAATATGCTTTCACGTCATTATATCCACTAATAAAATGTTGAAAGACTAGGAAAATACACAGTGTGTGACACACCTTTGTGCTATGAGGTGAACTTGCGTCAAGTTTATGGAAAAGCAAAATATATTCTTCCCCAAACCACTCTCCACATCTGCAGCTCATAAGTTGCTTCAATCTTGTCCCAAAAAGACCAAGTGTGTACCATACACAATGTCTGCAGGGTGCATCTAATACAATTCTCATTGAACCAATGCACACAGAATTCTCAAACTTATCCAGACTCCG
Source organism: Oryza longistaminata (assembly GCA_009805545.1). Taxonomy (NCBI): domain Eukaryota; kingdom Viridiplantae; phylum Streptophyta; class Magnoliopsida; order Poales; family Poaceae; genus Oryza; species Oryza longistaminata. The sequence goes on along the minus strand of CM020186.1, from coordinate 15,381,435 downwards.
AAGAATAATAGCCATTATTTCAGATGCAAAATTTCTTCCAGCCTGCAACTGACATATTGCCCCAAGTTTAACCTTGTGAAGAAGGAAATATTTTTATGCAGCATCAAATATAACTAGAGGAAGGATTCAGATAAGTCTCCTAGGGTATTCCAACACTTCTAATTTATTTTTTTAAAAAAAAAACTCAAGAAGGATACAAGTGAAAAGCGTGAGAGCAATACATCCAATTTTTTCATTCATTTTTTTTGTAAAATAACATCAACATGCAAACATAAAAGCAAAAAAAACTAAAATAAAATTGATTGCCAACATTGAAAAGGAAAATAATTAGTTAAAAGACATGGTTCTTGAGGTTAGAAATGTTCTGTTTTACGAACTGGAAACTATATTAAATCCATGTTTAGCTAGAGAATAATCATATAGGTCTACAATAACCATAAATTAAGGGAAAAAATATTGGAAAAAGGTAAGGAAGATAAAACAAGATAAATTAGCAGTTAATCTCCTATGATGCCAATTGTTTGAATGAATTGGTCTATGAAGCTATAAGATGGTATTAAACACGTACCGTTTGAAACATATTGCTATCATTTACGATTCCACACAAAGTGGCCTTCACATCAGTTAGCAAAAGAACCGTCTTAGAATGTTCATTTTTCTCCCATGCAGAGAAGATCCTATATAATTTTTCAGCAATGCAGAGGTCCTCATGCACTATGTCAAAGGTAGATCGCCCCCTTAGAAATTCATTCCGGAAGTGCCTCAAATTCCACAGTAACTGTACGTGTTTACAATGAATTAGAAAAAAAAAGTATACGGCAATGTACAAAGTCTGGTACAAATTTCAGCTACCTGTATTATCACATTCAAGAAATACAGATCTTCATCAGCATTGTTCTTTTTGAGATCATCAATGCTTTTTTGGTAGCAGGAAATGCTTGCAATTTCCTCAGTAGAGTGGTCAAATTTTCCTATTATAAGATTGCCAATCAGAAAAAAAATTTATCTTGCTGCATTACTGAACATAATTCAGAATTGCTAACAGAATGTCTTAGTCTAAGAAACAAATGACTATACTTTTCATAGTAAATGGTAACATTACAAATATCATCATTTGTAATGTCCTGAAGCCGCTGTAGTACGTTTGCCTTCACATCAGTTAGCAAAAGAACCGTCTTAGAATGTTCATTTTTCTCCCATGCAGAGAAGATCCTATATAATTTTTCAGCAATGCAGAGGTCCTCATGCACTATGTCAAAGGTAGATCGCCCCCTTAGAAATTCATTCCGGAAGTGCCTCAAATTCCACAGTAACTGTACGTGTTTACAATGAATTAGAAAAAAAAAGTATACGGCAATGTACAAAGTCTGGTACAAATTTCAGCTACCTGTATTATCACATTCAAGAAATACAGATCTTCATCAGCATTGTTCTTTTTGAGATCATCAATGCTTTTTTGGTAGCAGGAAATGCTTGCAATTTCCTCAGTAGAGTGGTCAAATTTTCCTATTATAAGATTGCCAATCAGAAAAAAAAATTTATCTTGCTGCATTACTGAACATAATTCAGAATTGCTAACAGAATGTCTTAGTCTAAGAAACAAATGACTATACTTTTCATAGTAAATGGTAACATTACAAATATCATCATTTGTAATGTCCTGAAGCCGCTGTAGTACGTTTGGTACAACAAATGCACAGAACAAAGAAGATCTAAATCCATTAAAGATGGGTTGCATTGAAGAAGGTAATTACAATAAAGCAATAATAAGCTCGCTGATAACAATAAAATGACATCAAAGTAAAACATAATATAAGGACTTTTCCTGTCAAACCTAGGTGGGGTCAATAGGTCAAATGGTCTTGCCCTCTAGGTAATGCAAAATGTTGCCTACAGTTTACCTGGATTAGACTAGATACTAGATAAAGAACATGTGCAATGGATCTGTAAAGACATTTCACACATAAGAGAGCGTTGGCAGTTAGATTAAGTGAACATGCATCCTTCAATTTCAATCAACTGTGCCGAAATTCCAGTAGCTTAGACAGTTTGTTTTTTATAACACCAAACTAAAATAAAACCAAATGGAACCAAGTTCACATGACATCGATAATCTATTGGTTATCTGCTAAACTGGAATATTGACAGCACTGTGCTACAGCTAGAATTTCTACACATGTAGCAATGTTCCTTTCGTTTCAAATGAAATATATGTACCTAACAAGTGTGAAGCAGTGTTTGCTGTACTGTAAATTTGGTCACTTAAACTGGGTAGAGAAGTTCTTTTCAGGCTGTCACATTTTAGATCTGCCTCCGTATTACCTGGTGTTGCATCCAGCTCGTTTCCATATTCCACCATTTCAGTTGGTGAATTTGACTCATTTTCATTTACTGTGGCACCATAGTCCTCATCTTTAACATGTGCGTCACTGCACCAAGGAAAAACTTTTGAGCTCTTGTACGTATTGGAGAAACAAAAAATGATAATCAGTAACGATACTAGCTATTTTTATGAATCTATCAGAGATCACAAACATGAAGGATCAAGAGGACCCAGACACAGTAAAAACACAATGATATAACGAGATGCAGCATTTTTAGATCATAAAGATGATATAAAGAAACGATGGTCTCTCACACGCGTGTATTTCAAAATGTAGACTGAAGAAATAGTTGTCATGCTGATCTCCAATCTCTATAAAAAACAAAATATTTCTTTATGTTGTCACAGAATTATGCACCATCACTAAATCGGGTATAGAATTACAAGATAATGAGGAAAAACAGTTCACAATGTTCAAAATACCTAGTAGCTTTCTAGACGGAAATTGACTGACACACCTCTCCTTATTTCTAAAATACTTGTTAAATTTTATCAGAGTGATGCTAATTTACAAGCTGACAATATGTATTCTTAAGTAGCTTACACAGTATGTATTCTTTAGTAGCTCACACACTGATAATAACCATCATCAGTTGCCCTTTTCTCTTTTACATGGATCATTTGCACGTGCAAATGTGGATCTTAAAAATCCCATCATTCCATTGGTTTCTGAAACACATGCCCAACTGACATAGCATGTTCCCTGCTAAACAATATCTCCACATAACATGTTTCTATTTACTAACTATTGAAGTAGCCACATTACATGCACTTGTTCATTCTGAACATATGCTAACTTTAGAAACAACAGGGAGGTTTTCCACAAATAAAAAATGGGGAAGTTACATGGTTCAGTAAGTGAATCATTAGTGAAAAAAATACAAGTTTGTTGACATATTGGGCAATACATAAAAGAAAACAGATTGACAGTGGACAGTTATTAACTGAACTACTCTAATGGAACAATAATCCTGCTTGATAATTAAAAAAAGAAGCATTCATACCTTTGTTTATCAATTACATCTGTTGATGTGCCGTCTGAGCATGACAGCTGAAAGGAATTTCAGATGTTAGCACTTCAATTAAAGTTACTTAGTAAATACTATAAATATAGGAAAATAAACAACCGTAGTGTTCTCTGGTTTTTGGTTGGCTTCATCTTCCTGGACCTTGTTTGCGTGGGAGAGATTGGAGCCATCTTTGATATCAGAATTTCTGTCAGGGGCATCGGCAGTGTTAGGAATTACTGCATCCATATCATCAGCATTGTTTTCAGGGGCATCGTCAACATTAGGACATACTGCAGCATCTCTGCCCTGGGCATCATCAATGCCATGACATACTGCATCAGTATTAGAAGCATTGCTACTGGAGGCATCAACAACATTAGGATGTATTGCATCAATATTAGCAGCATTGCTGTCAGATGCATCAGGAACATTGGGACATATTGCATCATTGTCAGCAGAATTGTTGTCAAGGGCATCATCGACATTAGGAAGTATTTCATCAATATTAGCAGCATCGCTGTCAGATGCATCAGGAACATTGGGACATATTGCATCATTGTCAGCAGAATTGTTGTCAAGGGCATCATCGACATTAGGAAGTATTTCATCAATATTAGCAGCATCGCTGTCAGATGCATCAGGAACATTGGGACATATTGCATCATTGTCAGCAGCACTGTTGTCAAGGGCATCATCGACATTAGGAAGTATTTCATCAATATCAGGAGTATCAACATAAGGAAATACAACACCAATATCAGCAGCATTAACACTCTCACTGGCAGCCTTTTCACTCATGCGTTGCAGAAACCGTTCCTGTAAAGATAGTTGTAGATTTGTAGATCAGTACATAGTAAGAGTGAACAGATGGATAACTACACATAAACAAGAGCCTCCAGATTATAAACATACCCATATGAAAACCATCACATGGGTAAGATAACTACACGAAAATCCAGAACAGAGATTTCAGGAAATCATGCCACAAGTCCCGGATTTCAGCACAAGCCTCATTAAACTGCAATGTGAAAAGTTTAGTCCAATAAATATATTGTCAGAGCGAGAAAAATGCTGAAACAAGACCATGCAAAAGGGAAGATTGTCAACCTCGGTGCTTAAAATGTCTGCGGGGCATTCTTCAGCTTTAGCTTGATCTTCTCAAGGATTTTAATTCCTTCTGTGCATTTGTTCTCTCGTATTTCAGAAAATGGCCTTTGATCAGTTACGGCAGGTGGCAGAATCCTTTTGAAATGGAAGACATATTGCTCCTCTGAATCTTTATAGACAGTCATGTCATCCGAGAAATGATCACCCCGAGTGTATCGGAAATCAAGTTTGGATCTAAACAGACAGCAGCTTCGGCCAGACACTCCCTTCCGGTGCTTGTTGCGCATGTGTTGCAAGAGCGCATCAGTGTTCGGGATCTTCTTGCCAACACAATAGGGGCAAATCCAATACCTCCATGACCCGCTTTTCTGGACAAAGCTGAGTGCCTCAGACACGATCTTTGTAGCCTCGTCAATTTTTCATTAGTGTAGTGTTGAAGCATCGAATTGAGTCCCACTGATAGAACACTGTCCGCTCTTCGATGTTTAGGATTGCATGTGATCTATGGCCACCACGTCAAGCTTCTTTTGTAAACGTCCAAACTCTTTGCGGATAGAAGCCACCCTATCTTCAGGTTTCTCTCCGAGCACAGATTTAACAGGTACGTCATCATCCCACGGATCAGCAGGCCACTCCATGGTGCTCGCCCGGATGCACTCAACTGTCATAGGAATATACATGCCCAGGAGAAACGAGAGCTTGGCGCGGAACATGGCGAGCACAAGCGAGGTCTTGAACTGACTTGCCACCTTGTCCAAATCGGCGAGGATGCGACTCAGAAACGTCCGGTTGTCGATGCCGGGGCCATGCCTTGAGCGAACTTGAGGCGGATGTATGCGTAGATGAGGTGTGCGCGCGCCGAGTAGGGGTAGCGCAGGGCGACCTCCTTCGCTGGCTTCACCGCCTTGGCCACGCCATCGCTGTCGGCGTAGTCGAGCACGGCGCGACATCGCCTGGAATGGACCTGTTGTGCACGTAGGACAGAATCTCGGGGCGGCGAGCGAGGGCCACCCTCCTCGCCTTCTCCACCTGTCCTGGAGCTGGTGGTGCCCAGGGCGTTGTCGTACGCGACGTTGTTCTCCGCGGGGTCGGTGGGGAGGGATGGCCAAGGCGCGTTCGATCTCGGGCTCCGCCTCGCCGTCATTGAAGCATCGGAGCCGCGCTAGCGCCAGGCGGACGGCGATCTCGACGCAGTTGGGGGCGAGCCGCTTGGCCTGATGTAGAAGTCGCGCGCGGTGTGCAGTGCGCCTCGCACCCTGCCTGTCTTTGGCGGCCATGGCGCGGGAGGTGGCGTGGTAGTGGAGGAGCCCGGCGAGGTGTGCCACGGCCGCGGACTCCGGGTGCCTGGCCGCGAGCTCGTCGACGCGGGCGATCGCCTCGTCGTGGCGGCGCGAGCGATCCAGCAGCAACGCCCTCCTGGCCTCCTTGCGCGGGCTGCTCGCCTCCCCGCATAAGGCGATCCAGCTGCTCCGCCGCCTCGGCGTCCTTGCGCTGCTGCGCTTGGGATGCTTCTTGCGCATCGCGCCGTGGGAGACAGCACGCAGCCGCAGGCGAGGTGTTCGTGGAAATGCCTCACCGACGCGATCGAGTCGGAGCCCTTGGGGAGGAGGCGGAGGCGGAGGCGAGCGCGAGGTGTTCGTCGAAATCGCCGCAGCGGCGAGTCGGCGACGGGAGGAGGTGGAGGTGGAGAGGAGGCGCGATGGGAGGAAGGTGGTGGAGAGAGGCGGTGGCGGTTGGTGGAAATGCGGGCGCGGAGAAAGAGAAGAAGGTGTTTCGGACTTTCGGTTTTTGTCTTTGCGAGCCGTTGCGTTCGAGGGGAGGAGGGCGATATTTATTGGGCAAGAAATTGGGGCTGATGACGATTTTTTTTTTTTTTTTTGATTTGGATATATACTCCGTGGCTAACTCGATGTACGCAAGATTGACACCATAGCGAACGTGAGAATCTTGCGTGTAAATCACGTTTTGATTTGTTGAGAGACTAATTACCTATGCTAGTGGGCATCCCAAGTTGTGTACGTAGTAATTATGTACGCAGTTTTGGGGATTGCTATAGGCACTTTGCTGACAGGTACATATGTTTTTTCTTATCTGTTCCTGTCGCAATGGGTAATTTTTTCTGACAAAGGATTTGTATAAGGCCGAGTTTAGTCCCAACTTTTTCTTTAAACTTTCACTTTTTCATCACATCGTTTTAATATTTAGCCAAACTTTCAATTTTGATTTTTTATGAATTGGTAGGATCTAAAAGTCGATCTTTATTAATGGCTCCGTCCTCCAAATGTAGCCCCTGCGATTTCTGTGTTTTCGTGTACAATCTTGAACATGGAGGTGATACAGATCTTTTGGACTGTTGAATGTGTTTGTTTCTATGAAACGATCAACCAATCTCCCTATAAATCAAACCAAAGTCTTAATTATCATATAAATCACAGGTCTTCAACTCTCATCCAGAAATCGAGCCACTCATGGAAGTCCGCAGTAGCACGAACGTTTGCATTGCTGCCAATGCTAACCAAGGTTGTGTACTAGATGATATTAAGGATATTAATCATTAGACATTTGCTTCAGGTTTTCTGCGGCCTTGATCAAAGCTTAAACGAATCGGGAGGCTGAGCACTAACCACCCCTATCTATGTCAACTTCCTCGATACAGACTGAGTCTTGCAAAACAGTAGCAGCAAAGCAAACAAATCTCTCATCATGTTCGGTCATTTGATTTGACGGTCTTCAGGCGATCACAACTAAATGGTGATATTTCCCATATGAGAAAGTCGTTCTCTGTTCTGGCAATTCTCACACTCCTCCTGCAATAAGGAAAAAAAATGTTCCATTAGGTCAATGTCTTACTATACCATTGCCAACTAGAATAGAAATATGCGGTAAGCTCAGCAACAAAACCATCCATCACAAACAAACATTGGTTGGTTGACCTTGCAAGGGTTCTGGAGTGAGATGGAACGACACAATTACGTACACAGCGCAGTGGATAAAGGTCAAAAGCCATGCACCAGTCACCAAGTACAAGCATTTTAAGTTGTTAAGACCGGGCATGTTGGTAGGCCTCCTCAAACAAGCCTGTGCACCCAAACAAAAGAACAAAACAAATTATAGGTTAGATGTTATATCAAAAATGGTAAAAAAAACAATGGTAGTCTAGAACAAACTTACCTGAAATAGTTAAGGAGTTTGTACAAACCTCATATAGTGGAGCTATCAATTTTAGGTTTCTAGCATGTGAAAGGCCATGAAAGAAATGCAGCCAGTTTTGACATAATGTTTAGGATAGGAACAATGATATACATGACTGAACAGTCATTAAGGGATGGCAAGTTCTCCAAACCAAAGAATCATGTCCCAAAGGACCATTGACATTTACGTCGTCAAGGCACATTGTGGAAGATTTGGAGCATTGGATCGGAATCCATTGTAAAATAAACAGCTGACGATCCGCAGATGCTTGAGTTGAACTTGACGAGATCGTTACTGAGTAGAAGGTCCAAACATCCAAAGCTCCAGATTTTCCAGGGAAGGGCATGCACGATCAATGGCAAAAGGCCATAATCAAAATCAAAATGTTTGAGCACCACCTTAGTCAGATATGAAGAAGCCAAGCTGAGGCTGGCATCAACAGAGCTACACAGTTCCGCACGCCAAGAGTACTCAGCACAGACCTTGCGCTTGACAGCATGGTTGACCCACAAGGCAGAAGGTAGTGTAGGGAAGAACGGAGACGGAGAGAGCGCCAAGGGCAGCTGCTGTCCAGAGAGGCAACGGTGACCGTGAAATTCTCGAACTGACCGTTCGTCGCGGAAGTCACCTGCGTCGACGTTGAGGCGAGGCATGGAAGACCCAGAAGTCGCGCCACCTCCGCGACAGAACGCTGGTGCGGACGGCCTCAGCGCTGGCAAGAAGGACAGGACCGTGGTGCACTAGATCATCGGGGAGGCAGTCGAACCAGTCCTCCTTGCCGCTGGCACCGCCGGCGGCCGACGCCATGTCGCTCGTGTCAGCATTCCGTCGACACGTTGCCTGCACCTTTTGTAGATGTCAAGTAACACAAGAAGTATTCTGAATCTCAGATCAAAGAGGAGACGGAACAACAATCGAGCAAAGTTAATCAATGAGATAGATCGGACTACACCGTGTACCCAATATAGCAGGGAGGAGTGCGCTCGATCGGCGTCGGGTGGCGGCGGCGCGTCGTTCGCGGCGGGGCCCTCACGCCGAGGCGGAATTTCGAATTTTTTTTATTTTAATTTTTTTATTAAAAGTTTTACAAAAAAATTTTTCATTTTGAAAATCGACAAAGTAGTCGCCTACCGCCGCGAAAGTGACGTGGCAGACGGCCGTTCGCTCTCGGCGACGGCCGTCAACGAAATTTGCAGGCGGCCCCTTGCCGCCCTCCTAGGGCGATTTTGTACTTGTGGCGGTTCGCTGGGGCCCGCCTGTCAAATGGCCGTCTGGTCGGCGTGCCGTCTTCTCGGTTTGTTGGTGCTTTTGTGCCTCTCCACTCTCGGGGCTTATGTTACCCACGTTGGTGTATTCTCCTATGGTTATTTGCCATAAGTGTGCGAACAGATTGTACTTCTATGAATTTTAGATATTTCTTCAGTTTTGTAGTTTCAACCTTTGGTTAAAGTCATGTCGCGGGATGTCTCGCTGCGCGCAGGTGCCGTGTCCGGATCTGCTCTGGTTCATCTGGCGAGATACTATTATTTGCTTGGAGAGAATTTGATCCAGGAGGTACCTTTATCGTTTGAGTCACTTCTGTTTTGTCAAGGCCGTTATGTTTTCCATAAACCTGCAACGACCGTCGACCGGTGTTTTTTGTTTTGCCAATTTTTTTCATTGCAAGTTATTTGCGTGTTGCAGATTGTTTCAATAACAGGGTGACCGAGAAGTTGGTGATACATGGCTTGTTACCCTTTGGATTGTTGGGAGTATCCGAGCAACTGTTGGGAGGAGATTATAATTGGTTCCCCTTATTGCGAGAGAAAGGTTGTCCTTAAACTTCATCTGGCGGAACAAAGAACAGCCCCGTTTTTTAGCCCTTAGCAAGGGTCAGAATTTCTTTTTCTTTCTTTTTTTAACAATAAAATTATAGCAAATGGTTAAATAATGTTAGACAATGCTCCTAGTGGGCAATGTGACACATGAAAAGTCCACAAGACTAACTGGTCTCTAACTGCTTATGAAAAATCTTTTTTTCACTCTCGCGCAGGGCTTTTTGGGTATTCATGAACTCCTTTGAATGTTTAATTGTTTTGACGATGTACTTAGTTTCAGTTGAACTTCCACAGTTTGCTTCGTTATTCTTTGGAAAAAGCCATTATGGGGCCCCAAGAAAAACACGAAATATTAAGCACACAATCTTCTTTCCCAAAGTAATATTTTATTGTAATCACACGCACCACCCACGCTCTCTCTAGGTTCCCAATCAAAAGACAAACACAATTTCCCTTGTTTTTCTTCAGGCAATTCCCCGCAGCAGATATGAAATAGTGGTTCCCCATGGCTAATGGGCTTTTTTGTTAAGTTGGTTTTATGGGACGT
>CM020186.1:15324152-15360036 GCA_009805545.1 Oryza longistaminata | reverse complement strand
GGGCTAACAATATATACTACGGACTATACCAACAATGAAATGACAAGGGGGGAGAAAATTAGAATAAAGTTAATTTTGAGGAGGCATTAATTGACAAGATTGGAGCTTCTCTCTTTTCTTGAAAAATACCTGTTATCTGCCGTCCATTCTTTATGGTCTATCAAGCATCTGAACCAAACAATTATTGGGTTTGCTTTGACGACGCACTGCAAATCATCCCTAGTACAACGACATGTTTCTTCTTCCTCCTCTTCTTTTGTTGCTAGCACTTGCCTCCTGCAGCTGCTACCTAGCTAGCCATGCTCCAGGTCACCTAAGCTAATAACCTTGTCCGATAGTACATGTTAACAAGATTTCTCTATGTGCATATATATGTATTGGATGCATGATTTTCAAGCAATTCAAGTGTTAACTATTAACATAGGGGGATTGCTAATTGAAATTGCAAGGAATTTCGGTCACCTTCAACCTAGCAATCCCTTTTGGGCACGATGAAGAAGCTAGTCTGGTCTAGCGGGCCCTAATAACGTTCTTGGCGTCTTCTGGTATTGACGAGGCTATGGGGAGTGGTTGGAATTGGAGATGGCGGTATCGGAGGAGATGAGCGCAGGTGTACGTGTTGCGGGAAAGACACATATGGGGGAGGAAAGGGTACTAAGATTAATGAGTTTGTTATCTAATTAAAAGTGACTGAAATTTGTGGGTGTTTTCAGACTAGTGGTTGTGTGGAATTATGGAACTAATGGCATGTGTATTGGCTATGCGCTTCTCTAAGGTTCCGTTCGATCTCCCGCTTGGGAGGGAGATTTTCGTTGCACGCAGAATGAGAAACCTCATTAGTATATGATTAATTAATTATTAACTATTATAAATTTTAAAAATAGATTTATTTGTTTTTTAAACAACTTTATATATTGATTTTTTTTTAAAAAATACAAATTAACAGTTTGAAAAATGTGCTAACGGAAAACGAGAAAAATGAAGTTTGGAATTGAAGAATATAACTGGGCCTAATTGCTGAAGAGTTTAAAAATTTATAACAACGATCGACATCCGCATGTACGAGCTAGTCCGACACATGTGTACGAACGAGGTGTTGTCTCCTCGATCGTCAACACTCGAGTCTTCTCTTCACCTGGGGTCACACACACTTACATGCAACCATGTGCTAGCTAGCTAGCTACATGATCAGAGATGATCCAGTGTACACTGTTCTTGCATAATTCTCCCTTCGTTTTCAATTCGCATATATCATATACTTCCTCCATTTCATATTATAAGACTTTCTAGCATTACTTATATTCATATAGATATTAATAAATCTAAACACATATATATATTTAAATATATTAACATATATATGAATGTGAACAATGCTAAAAAAATTATAATATGAAACGGATGAAATACTACTAAGAGTACGACCAGTTCACTAGCCATGCCTAGCAAGACTATGAATTTGCGACATCTTATCTTGCATATACACTGTCCAGTACTACTACTGCTGCAGTTAACACCACATGTACTACTGTACTAATTATCCTCTTCGCCTGTATCACTGTATATATGCAATACTAGCACCTCCCATTCATAGAAGATCAACAATACTAGCAACAACCCTCGTTCAGCACAAAGCGTACCGTGGAAGACATTACTAATCAATAATAATAGGGACTACCTATACATTTGTCGACAAATTTTTCCCCAAAAATTTGACAGATGTAATTACAGTACAATCGTAGTGTAATTACACTGTAACTTGTATGTAATTACACTGTAACTATAGTATAACTTGTATGTAACTTTCAAAAATCTCTCCGTAACATGTTATTTCGGTAAAATGGAGGTCATAGGAACAAATTCTTTCACATATGTGTGTGCTATAATTTGTTTTCTTCCTCACCAAAACAAATCTTGTAATAGATCTAACGATTCAAAATAATGTGAAACTTACATATAAGTTACACTGTAGTTACATGCAAGTTACAGTGTAATTACGTATAAGTTACAGTCACCTAGAAAACCACCCAATTCGAATAGCTACAAACATCCTAATGTACAAAGTATGAACGGTTTTTGGATGCAACCAACCATTCCACTTTTTCCTAGTTAAACTGCCAATCCAGTATAGCTTTTCAATAGTACCATTTCCAACCATATGCCGATTGCACAACCAATAGGCACTCAAATGTGTGACTATTTGATCAAACTAGCAAAAATGTTTTCATAGACAACCAAATAAGAAACAACATACACAAACCAAGATAAGAAGCATATTAACACAAAGACATGTGAGCAAAGCGATTTCATATATTGTAGGCTACATACCTAATATATCACAAAAGGATGGACTTCACGAGGAATTTATACCGCATGCAAATGATGGTATGACATATCATAGGGAGTTCTAGATGTAGCACTTAAAGGTTATTGACCGTACGATTGGCGATCCAAATTAATCTAACTGACCAAGACTAACCACATCAGTAGTATGAAATGCCAAACATTCCTCTTAACAAATGTGAAACATAACGAAATATTTATGGTATGCAGAGGAGTATGAAGTGCATGAATCGACCAATTTCCAAATCAAATAAATGCAAGAAAGATATAGCAATGCTATCAATCACATCTTGGAATGACGATTCGACTTGAAAAACCAAACCTAAATCCTAGGTTACGCACTTTGCAACATTTTACCGTCTCTATAGTTAGCTCACCATGAAAAAAAGAAAACAAGATTAGGCAAAGCGATGTTTAAGCAAAACAATGATTCGATCTACCTCAATCTATTCATGACACAAATTAAGTGGCCAAAATTTAGGGTGTTGGATTCAAACCATGGACAAATAGGCATGGGTCCAACTAAGCATGTACGCACGGGTTGTTTGAAAGAAAGTAGAAAGCTATAAGGTAGTGGATGCAGGAGCATAGGTCTTTTTGGCAACTATTTATCTACTATATTCTAGTCCATAAAACCATGATTCAACTAAATGAAATCACCGGTTGATTGGTGGCAAGAGAGCTAGTCCAGGTCAATTACTTGATCAAGTTTGATTAATAAGGGCAAGCAATCAAGAAGCCCTCATAGGCAAGGGCAAAGCCAAACCCCAGGCCACATAGGCCATGAACCAGGGCATGAGAGTAGGGACTAAAGGCCCATTGTGGTGCGCAAATTTTCACCATCGTAGCACAGATGTATCAAGAAACTAGGCTTGGGGACCATGGCTTTGGCCCATTTCTAGGTGCGTCCATCATGCTGATAGACATACGAACGAGCAGTCATTTTCATGGTAGATTAATTAACTAAGATGAATAAACCCACCAAGTTGCAACATGCAACATTTACATGTACCATACACTAGTCCAGTCCAAGATTAAGGGATTGCATCAATTTGGTCAAGGTTAATGTTCACGGGATCAACTCGCTTCGCTGCTTCCTCCTCTTCCCCGTCCATCCCTTCATCGAGCACGAGAACCACGGGAACAATGACGACGCTGACTACCCGAAGCTCCTCGTCATTTCTCCCTCACTGTCGGCACCTCCGTTGAACTCTCGCCGCGGCGTTCGCTCTCACCTTATTCCCTTTTCGTTTTTCCCATTCCGGACTCCGTCCCACCGCCACGGTGCCGTTGGCTGTTGCCGGCGAGCCGCCGAGCTCGGGTTTTGCTCCTGCCTCGCGTGCCTGTGCGCCAGTGCGCCGTGAGCCACCCTCGTGCGCTCGACACACGGTGGACCATGCGGCTGGCAAGTGGAACTCGCCCAATGGATCTGGTATACGCGCGCCCTCTCGCTAATGTAGTAATTCAAACTTTCTTTAGAAAAATAATTCACAAAATTATAAATTTTCATTTAAAAAACATCTAAACTTCAAATGTCATATCTTGACGGTTTGAACTCAGAATCGACCCGTTCAAATCTCTAATTTCTCCTAAAAATGCATAGAACCCAATTATGTGCTTTTTTGCTTCGGTTCATATGGTTTTTTATTAGCCTCTTTGTATTTCTTCACGTTGGTCGGGCAGATCTCGCCATTCCAGACGATCAGCTGTTCATCGCCGTTGACGCTGAAGACTTTGTGAGCGATCAAGGCAAGTCGTATCTACATTGAACATGTTGAATCGTGAAAATTATGTTGTTTTACCTATACTTCATTATAAATAACTGTTTATTAGTTATTTCTATGCTCTTTGTTATGGCGTTGATATTGATTTGATATCCATAATCGTTGTGAACCCTAGTAAAATTATAACTTAACTAATCTAGTACCCTACATGATAGATGTTGATGGTCGTTATCGACCAGTTTCGACCGTCAATATTACCCAATGTATGAAGACTAGCTATGCTTGCAATGCATAAATTCCACATAAAATAGCTACTTCCACTATATACTATGCTCCTAACATGTATGCAGGAGAAGCACATATAAATGGAGGAGAATCGACAGAAAATAGACGAACGATCAATCAGACGCTGTCGAGAAGCAGACATGTGGATAGATGAGCTGATAATACAGAATTAACATGAGCAAATAAGCCCATAATTCATACCACTAGGCTAAGGATCCACTGGGAGATACACCTGCCAAGTGGTGGGCTGATTGGGCTCGGCCAAGGTTCGGCCGAACCAGCAACTAGCCGATCAGCCCAGTTCTTCACCAGCTGGTAGTTATCCACATCTCATGGCGGTTGTGACCGGTTCTACTTGAAATAACCGCCGTGGACACTTGTCAAGAGGAGGATGAAATATGCTCTTTGGATGCGTCATCATGCCACTTGTCATGAGGAGACCAAACATGCTCGTAGGATGCTTGGAGCATCTCCACACTCGCAATGCACCTCATGGCTTATAAATACCCCTCCTCCCATTCATTCCCTCACACACCTCATGAAGAAGATCAAGAGCTCTCCCAAGTTTAGTGTACTAGTTTTAGTACTAGTGGAGTTGGAAATAGAGTAGTCTTCATAGTCCTCGAGTCTTCAGGAGATTCCGGGTATGGCTTTGATAGCTTTACTTTCTTCTTTTGTAAGACTTGCTGAATTAATAGAATATTCTTCTCTATACACTTTCGGTATCTTATTCCATTCATATTACTTGAGTGCCGACTGTACTTTATACTTGAATCGATATAGCCATGTAACTAGCTTTCTACATAGGTGTATTGGTGTGGATTTAGTATCCGAATATTCTGTTGCTCTATGTCGGTTGCAAGGATGTAGAGTAGTATTTAGTAATGTAAACGCGGTGCTCAGATTATTAGATACCATTAATTGGGGTAATATATAGTGGTACAGAGGCTAGCCGCTAATGGTGACGGCTCAGTACATATGGGTGTTCTCTGCATGTCTATATTATCCTAAGTGCAATTTTCTAGGGAGGGTACTCCTCCGTATTTAGGCCCGGTTGGATTGCCATGATAGGTTGTCGTAAGGAACTCAGCAACCAGGAGTGGTCTCTCGAAACACCAGGAGTACACTGGATACGGGGTATTGGTTGCATGACTGTATACTAGCAAGTATAGACTAAAGATATATGTATACTAGAAGTATAGGAATGATGCTTTTCTTATTCTTTCTCTAGTTAGCTTAGACTATATTTTAGTAAGAGTATCTTAGTTCTTTCTTCTGTATGTCACCCTACCCTTTGAACTGAACTAATCCCTGCATAGACTTTGATGTATATAAGTAATATATGAATTATTAGCATAGTTCTCTCTTATCATATCTTCCCTTGGGATAAAATAAATACGATACCTTGAAATACTCCCGGGTGAAATGCTACAATGGTATATCTGTGCGCTTGCGGATTATATCTGTAACCATAATATACCAGGATTATTTCTAGTGCTATTACTGGGAATTATATTTCCAGTAGTGTCGCTAAGAAATACCAACAATGGACTGACTAGATGCTTTAGGTAAATGCTTAGTTGTGCTTAGTACCAACGTAGTACTTTTGGATAAACTAGACTATGGTGGTTAACAACTAAAACTATATTAGTTATGGACTATTGACTGGTTTGTCAATAGATGAGTGATAAAATGTTTTGTGCAACTAAAATATATTTTTGGGCTGGGCTTGGGTGCAAGCTAGTTACTTTGGTAGTCGCACCCTGGCTAATATAAGGACATGTCTTCGGGCCTCTATTGAAAGGCATCTCCGTGCAACAAGTCTAGTGGGTAAGGCCTGACTAGAAGTTTAGATCTTCTCAAAACAGAGACCATTGGTTGGAAGGGTGTGGGGCCAGGATTAAGGCCAATTTCACCCGTCGCAAGGGGGGCCTGTCTCGTTCCGGGGGTTTGATCCATTGATTTTAACATCAGTGGGGACCAGCGGGCGGCGAAATCTTAGCGGGTTCTCCTATTTTGGGTAGACCTGGATGGATAGTCTTGCCACGACCTCTATCCGTGTATCGTGGCAGCGCGTGTTGAGGTTGTGTCTTGTGATTAAAGTTGTACACCTCTGATCAGAGTTAAAAACTATTCGAATAGCCATGCCCTCGGCTATAGGCAAGCTGAGCAATGTACCAAAAGTTAGTCATGTTTTATAAAACCTTGTGAGGGTAAAATCATGATGGTGTAGACATGTGGTAATTAACCTGGGTTAAGGCAGGTTCGCAAGCTCATGCGACCTTGATGATATTAAAGTATTGGCTTTTAACAAGATCGTGTTTTAAAATAAGCTATAACCTAATTAAAATGTTTAAATTATGGCTTTATGCAAAATAAACCATATTAGGCCACTTCCTTGTTTCCCCTATGCATAACCGTTGCATTTCTGGTGTAACTTGCTGAGTGTATACGGTGGTGATACTCAATCTTGCTCACAAAACTAATCCAGAGGATGGATCTGAGGAAGATGAAGGCTTGACTTCTAGTTTGCTCCACCGTTGAGTGCCTGTGGCTGCTGCTGTTCCGTAGTCTTCCGTTGTTTTATTTGTTTATATTTGAGTGTGAGGGCCTAGAGTCGCCAATGTAGTAAAGTACTTCTATACGTTTCTGCAAGTGTGGCTTGTAATTATTAACCATGTCTATGTGTACCTCGTCTCCTGGGATAAGGATTAATGCACTGAGCGTTTGAAAATAGTGTACATTTCTAGGCGTGACAGTAACCTACTCTTATGACATTTTTGTGCTTGGAGACGAGCTAGCGAGTGCTGGCGCCCATTCATCTTATATATAGGACAGATGCTAGGACGAAGGGGCCGTATGGTTCATGATGGCAAATTGTCTCACCGTGTTGAATTTCTTAATCAAGTTAAGTATACCTGTTTGTTCATAGCCAAACTAATTATGACCAGTTTTTTTTTTCATTGTCACATAGATCAACGGCAGTGAGTCTGAAAATCTAGCTAAGATTATCACTTGCTAGCTGAAGTGTGGTTTCTATTTTTTACCAATCGTTAATCAATTTTTTAAAAAAATTAATGTATTATACACTTACTTCCTCTGATTCCATATATAATTCAGTTTGATGACACTAGAATACGATTTTTTATGCTATAATAAAAAATTATAGTCAAAAATATATTTTAAAGACCAAGTCGTTCTTCAAACGTCAGGATGCAAACAAGTTGATTATACGGCCGGCCAACCGACCGGTCAGGCTTCAATCGTTGTATTCCTAGTGTTTTTGTTTTCTACAACGTAAGGCTCCATATTAAAGTCAAAAGTCAAAAATTCACCTCATATGGGTTTTTGGTACAAAGCGTTACATCTTGCCCGATTGCTCTGGACTTCTGCGACCATTGCAGACGACGAGCAGCGGAAATTAAACTACAGGTCAGTGTCAATTTGTTGGCCCGTACCGTGTTAATTTGAGAATTCGTCTAGCGAACCAAAATTGTCCACGATGAGGACATGAAATTAAGACACGAATTTTAGACTATTCGTCAGGCAGACTTTTCCAACAGAAGCATGATATTCGTAGAAATTACATATAAGGGCCTGTTTAGTTCGCGAAATGAAAATTTTTCGGTGTCACATAGGATGTTTGATCAGATGTCAGAAGGGGTTTACGGACACGAATGAAAAAACTAATTTCAATTCATAACTCGCCTGCAAACCGCGAGACGAATCTTTTGAGCCTAATTAATCTGTCATTAACACATGTGGGTTACTGTAGCACTTATGGCTAATTATGGACTAATCAGGCTCAAAAGATTCGTCTCGCGATTGCGCCTCTAACTGTGCAATTAGTTTTTCTTTTAATCTATATTTAATGCTCTATGTATATGTTCAAAGATTCGATGTGATGTTTTCGGGAAAAACTTTTAGGAACTAAATGGTAGTTGTGGAGCTGGAAAAATGTAGTTTCACATTTCCTATATATTTCTACAGCAGATTCATCTGCTTTTCTATTAATGAAAATCTGAGTGCTGATCGTGCCCCTACAAAATAAGTCCTAAACGACTGTAAGTGAACACTCATTTTTCTAAAATATATTTTTTTAGTTGCCATGTTAAGGTTTCGGATATATCAATTCGTGGAATTGTGTTACTATTATGTTTTTTTATTTATTAACTAATTGGGACTATCTATTAGACACGTGGATGTTATCTTAATTAAATAATGCTGAGAATATAGCCACTCCCTATTATAAAACCCTTGGTTTTAGAAGACTATTGTGCTGGTCCATCGCCACTGGGAGTTTGGACGTGCCACTACATGTGGGTGGCGCAAAAGTGTCAAACGGAAAAATCATTTAAACTGTTAGCGAAAACCGTAGCCGGTGTAGTGGTGCTAACGGACTAAGATGGGACACCCGATATTTAGCTGTGCCCTGATCCGTAATCGTGTTGAAATCAAAATAACCCAACCGAGGTACTTCTCTATTTTTCTTTAGAGCAATTCTATGGTCCTTGAGGAGGTACCATGAGATACCAAAATTTTAGTGTAAAATTTGGTACCTCATGGTAACTCATAGTACCTAGGTACCAAGAGGTACCAAATTTACAATAGAAAAAATGGTACCTCATGGTACCTCCTCAAGGACCGTAAAATTGCTCTTTTCTTTAACCAGTGTTGTTTTTTAAACTAACCAATATGGATAAGGGAGACAAAAGAAATATTGCTTGAGTGAGGGCGGGCTATATGACTATGCGTGATCACAACCACAAGCTTGTGACCCCTACAACATCTTTTTCTCATAACTTTTTCTCATAACGTATAAGAGGTTTATAGCCCACTTCTATTCCAAATTGCGGATGCCCTAGGTATTTATCCCATCGATGAAAATAAAAAATGATCATCTAATTAAAAGGATTAACAGTGTTATAAGAAAAAAAATGCCCAAGCATAAAACTGAAGCGACTTATCACAGTGAACAGCGTTTAACAAGGGAGGCAATGGATATATTATTCCCTTTAATTAATACATAACAACCACAGCACGCATAAAAAAGAAGGCGTGAACTTAATAGATTTCTTTTGCACCCTTCTGTGAAGTTTATTGAAGTTTAAGACTATATTTAATCAAGAGTGAAACTTTTAAAACTTTAATAATTGATTTTATATTCCAATAAGATTGGAAAATAAAATAATTTTATTATACTACTTTTCATGGCAAATAAGTATTAGGGAATTTATTGCAGGTCAAAGTAAAAGTTTAATCAAATCTCTTTTATAAAAGTATCGGATCAAATATCCTCTTCATCCTTAACTTCTTATTAATATTACGGCAGCCGTGCATTCTGTTGCTCCACGGTGCGCGCATCATTGGTGGGAAAGCATGGCGGTCTGGGACAGTTCCTAGGAGGAGAAGGCCGAGGGCAAGACGGATTAAATCTTGGGTCGTTGGTACCTGGGTTTCCAAGAGGTGACTCTCTGTCATGTGAATAAATTACAGTTGTAACATAATATTCAGTACTAAACATCTATTAGATCTTCAATGTGAATAAGATTTCAAATTTGATCATACTTTTGTATACATCAGATCAAACAGGTGTAATATTATGAAAGCATTTCTTCTGATAAACTGGGATATATCACTTTTATATGTTCATACCTACATTCTTTTAGAAAAGAATGAAGTCCATATTATACGATTCAACTATCGGATTTGTCTAAGACACAACTTTCTACTATAAAACCCAAACCTGATTGTTATGCTAAAACCCTCAACTATGAAAACCGGTAAAAAATAAAAACTCACTAAAGCAATACAACCGGTTTTAATTGTATTTTTCCTTATTCTCCTATCCAAATACACAAGTCCAAGAGATAAAGAAAGTAATTAAATGTATTACTTTATATATGGCCTTTGCGAGAAAGAGATAAAAAAAGATAAATGTAAGTTAAATAACATAAATTGAGTTCTAAAATTATGAAAACAAATATTGAGATCAGGATATATTGCCCTTAATTAGGAGGCTATTTTAGCCGATTTTGATAGTTGAGATGTGTAACCAATATTTTTGGTTTATCATACTCATATTGACCGAGAGGTGTAAGATATTTTTAGACGAACCGGATGCATGGTTGATTGATGTATGGATTATATGAACTTGTCCTCTCGTGGAAACTATAGACTAGATAAGTGCTACTACTCCCTCCATATTTTAATGTATGACGCCGTTAACTTTTTGTCTAACGCTTGATCATTCGTCGTATTCAAAAAAATTATGTAATTATCATTTATTTTATTGTGACTTGATTCATCATCAAATGACTTTTAAGCATGACATAATTTTTTTTATATTTGCAAAAAAATTTGAATAAAACGAATGGTCAAATGTTGGTCGAAAAATCAACGGCGTCATACATTAAAATACGGAGGAAGTATTAATTAACAGGATAAAAGCAAGGACAAAACGTAGCATTGGTATCATGTTAACAGGATAGAAATAGTATATATACTGTGATGCCTACTGTTCGACGACTGACATAATAACCTCAAGCATGTATTCTTTTTCATTCATCACGATCGGAGAAAAAGAAAGCACTTACATCCTCTTCGTCCGGCAGCCGGTGGAACAACGCAGCTAGCGGTAAGAAGCATGATGACGAGCGACAGGGTTGAGAGAGAGTAGTCTACTCCTCCCATCGACATTATTGGATGGTTCGGAGCTTGCTTTACTTGCTAGCTAGCGTCCTTTTTTGCTTTTTTTTAAAAAAAAGAAATCTTGATCAGAAGAACTAAAGCTTGCGTCTCTTCATCTTATTATATACATGGTGAGTTAGAACCTCGATCGAAGTCCTCTATTCCCTTTGTCTACAACGGTTCAAAACTGAGTGAGTGAGACCGGCCAGTTTGGTGGCTCACGACGAGATATCTGGTCACCAGCTATAGGCCTATAGCTAGCTAGTCGGCTGGCTTGCGTGTATGATCAGTATCGTCACGTTGATATCACTATGTACTCCATCTTCCATTCACACCATTTGTCCGGGAAAGTACGTACTGCAAACTTAGAAATAACTGTTGGATCAAAAAATAAACGTCCGAGATTCGTCCACATCACCATGAATTAAAATTTTAATTCTAGTGAAATTTTAACTCATGAGTGAATCTGTAAGTAAAATTTTTACTCGTGATGGAGTGGACGAATCCCAGACTCCATTTTTCGATCAAATGGTAGTTTCTAAGTTTACCCTACATATTTTTCATATTTGTCCTGAATATAAGTTCTCCTTTTTTTTCTCTACCCATCCTTATCCAAGTATCGATATCGATAAATTTTCTTGCTTATTCCATACTCCCTCTATCCATAAAAGTTACCCCTATTTCATATTTGAGTTTTTTTTTCAAATAAGTTGTTTCTATTTGTAGTCTTTATGCATTCAAAACTTAAATAAAGAGATACCACCCAACCAATACTTCATTTCTATTAATAAGGGGTATTTTCATATTTTCCACTTTATCTTAATGGTGAGTTATTTTGTGGCAGATGTAGTGGATAGAAAATGAACCAAACGTCTATCTCCACGACGACGGCATGAATTGAATTAAATCTGATGACTTATTTCGTCATGCAGAATTGTCAAATTAAAAATGAGAGTGCCAGAAAAGGCCAGGTTTTAAGGTCGAAGTTGCACGAACCCTAGGTATTATACGACTAGTATATCTGATCGCGTAAGCTCAGAGAAAACGTGTTAAGCACGTATGTACTAAAAACCACAAAATATGCGGTATGATAAAAGGTTTTGTTGATTTCTTAATAGGTTGTTCGTTTAACTCATCACTACTTTCAAAAAAAATATTTAAAATATGTTGAAATTATCTAAGATTTGAATAAGGGTGAGGTTTTATAAAACAATTACTTTCTTCTTAAAATAAGTGCACTCCTTTAGTTGAACTACAAGAGTGCACCTATTTTTAGGACGGGGAGTAGACTATAAAGCTTTTGCATGTGTGAAAAATCATGTATATATACATAAATAATGTATTATGGTTTTGGTAACTCTAACCATACAAAATTGAGTTTATTTTAAAAAATTACTCAATAATTAAAGTAGAGTCGTAGAGATTACGACTAAAACCCTACTTATGTTACATGATTTTTGCAATAATCTAAATAATGGAAATAAGTTTATTTCAAGCAGAAATGGAAAAAAAACACGAGCTTGGCTACTTTCCTGGATACATGCGTGAGGTTGGTCACCGAATTGTCGTCGTGTGCAAGAAAATGCCGACGACCACCCGTGGTCCCGCGGAAGCGACAATTCCGCTGATTGGACGAACGTTTCGCGTTTCTTCCTGGAATATTAATGAGATGGAGAAATGGACCGTAACTTCCCGATAACTCAGCACTCCATCCAGTAGAATATTCTTCCTTGGACGCCCTAAAACATGTGCTCAAATTGTAAAAATGAAAAGGAAGTGCATTAATTACAGATTATAGAAGGGAGAGGCGGCGGCGTGCGTGCGCCAGGCTGCGGGCGAGACGGGCGTGGGGGCTAGGGTTTGGTCCGTCCGGACGAAATCTATGCCGTTGATTGCTGATTCGATGATCCCACGGCTGAGAAAGGGCCGCCACAGTGGACATGTGGACGGTTAGTTTAGCTCTACCGCGAGATCGAACGGACGATGTTGGTGGGAACCAGTATGCAATTAACAAAAACACAGGGTTTTTTTGTGAAATTTGCTGATGTGGCGCCCCTAATCTTCAACCGATCCCACGGCTTTTAAGTAAACCTATATTTTACGTGGAGACAGTAGACTATAAAACTTTTGCATGTGTCAAAAATCGTATATAAATAATATTTTATGGTTTTCGGTAACTCTAACCATACAAAATTGAGTTTTTTTTTAAAAAAAGTACATAATAATTAAAGTAGAGTCATAGAGATTACGACTAAAATCCCACTTATGATAATCTAAATGATGGAAATAAGTGTATTTCAAGCAGAAATGGAAAAAAAAACATGAGCTAAACAGGAAGGTTGACTACTTTCCTGGATACATGCGTGAGGAAGAAGCTCGAAATAAGGAGCAGGTACAATAGCAGGCTATAAGCCAGCTATAAACACATACATATCGAGTGAAAAAAAGAAGAGAGAAGAGCAGCGGGTTATAGATATGTAGCCAGCTACGTACAGTACGGACTACAAGACACATTGAATATATAACATGTGGAACCATGTATTAATTGTATGAATTGACTATTAAATTGACTATATATGGTTTGGAACTGGTAGTTGGCTAAACTACTTTTATACTTCCTCTAATATCTGGTACTTTAGTTAAACACCTTGGATATATATATGGCTCATCGAGTCGTACAAAATGAACCACCATGGACCATGAATATATATATGCGTTGTTTAGATCTAAAATTTTTTGGCAAAAATGTTATACCAAATATTTGGACACAAGTATGGGCAATAAATATGAGAAAAAACTAATTTCATAGTTTGTATATAAATTGCGAGACGAATCTTTTGAGCCTAATTACACCATGATTTGAGCCTAATACTTTAAATATGTGTTCGTATAGTTTAAAAACTTTATGCCCAATGAAATAAACACACCCATAGTAGTATTGTTAGAATTGGAATTCGTACGGATTCACGACAATTGCATGAATTAGGAGGGCATAGGGGGGGATGCATTTAATTAATTATGAAGGTGCATGAAGACAGGAGTCGAATAGTTATTGATAATAAAAGTTTGATAACGTCACATGAAAGAAAAATACTAATAACTTAAGTGCACGATAAACATGTCGATTCCGACGAATTGACTGGTTTGCTTTGTTTACTAATTTACTTTTATATCATTGTTCGTTAGTCCCGCATTCATATTTGTTATTTCTCGACTTGATGATCTTATATTCTGTGTTCAATATTCTTAACTGTTATACTGGTTAAATAATTCAACGCTCGATCTAGAGAATAAAGCACTTACATCCGGAAGGAGAGGACTCCATTGAACTGGCAACAGGAGGAACGGTGCTGGCCGTGCTGCCGACGATAAGAAGCAGGACGATGACCAGCGACAGGCGGGATGACATAGAGCAATCTTGTAGGCTTGTCGACATTAATTTGACCGGAGCTACCACCCCCTGCGCTTCGAAGGCCTAGAGGGAGAGAAGCTATTTCACCCATGGGCACGCATCCCCACGTCTTATATACGGAGGACTCAAAATTAATTTCCATTTTTTCTACTCCGTCTGTCCATATAAAAGTGTAGTTTTAGTTTAAGAATTTGACCCTAAAATTGTGTAGTTTTATAATGATACGCTGAATCTAATTTAATAGTAGTATCACATCCTTTTCTTTGCTGTCTTTAGCCATTGAACCAGATGCCTCCTTATTTCTCCCACCTTATTTTCTCCGTATTAATGAAATCATAGTAGTGTTTTAATATCTTGCTTAATACTCTCTTCATTTCTAAAAAATATTATTTTAGTTAGTTAAAGACAAGTTAAACAAAAGGTAAATAATTACAATTACTTGTACCCTTCATATAGAATAAGGAGAGGTGAAAACAAGCATCGGAGAAGGAGCTACTGTTATTAGTTTTGTGCTTAAATGAAGTAGAAATCGACGAAGCAGCATTAAAAAGTTTCATTGTAACCTAAAATTACACTCTTTGTGGAGCAAAATTTTATACCGAAACAATACTTTTTTTTAATGGACAGAGAGACAAAGTTTATTTGATTAGGGCCAAGTTTAGTTCTAAAATTTTTCTTCAAACTTCTAACTTTTCCATCACATCAAAACTTTCCTACACATACAAACTTCTAACTTTTTCATCACATCGTTACAATTTCAACCAAACTTCTAATTTTAGTGTGAACTAAATACACTCTAGGTAAAACCACACTGACACGGAGGCAATGCAAAGTAACGGCTAGAAAACGAGGGTTTGTCGTGAAATAGTATTATAACGCGGTTGGTCACCGAATTGTCGTCGTGTGCAAGAAAATGCCGACGACCACCCGCGGTCCCGCGGAAGCGACAATTACACAAATTGGACGAACGTTTCGCGTTTCTTCCTGGAATATTAATGAGATGGAGAAATGGACCGTAACTTCCCGATAACTCAGCACTCCATCCAGTAGAATATTCTTCCTTGGACGCCCTAAAACATGTGCTCAAATTGTAAAAATGAAAAGGAAGTGCATTAATTACAGATTAAAAATTGGAGATTGTTCTTCCTTGGATGCCCTAAAACATGTGCTCAAAGTTTCATACGTGACAATGACATGCTAGTCGGCTGTGACATCGATGCCCACAGTCTGGTGACTGGTGAGAATCCCCAACCGAATAGGCCCAAATCGGTAGTGTGTTAAAGAAAGCAAATTTGCTTGTGGTAGTTGTTTGTCTCGAGAAAGTTCTTGCATTGCAGCCATGGTTAGAGATTTCGGAGTCTTCTTGTTGTTATTACTCAAGAAAGTTAAAAAAAAGAAAATTCTTGTTGTAGTACATTTGTTTTAGCTTGGGCATAAAGTGCGCAGTTCCTGAAGATTGTTATTTTTTTTAACAATGAAGAAATTAGGATATTAAGCATGATGCATCTAATACTATAGCTTCTGTTGATATTCTGGCTGTGATCGCTATCTCCCAAAAGGTTCTACTTTTTTCTATATCTAAGCGTTAATCGGCATAGAAAAAAAATGTTTTTTTTGCCAAAGGTTGCCAATGCAAAGTAATTACCCCCACAATGTGTTTTAAGTTGCATGTTGTATTCCCAAAGATTCTGCGAAGCATCTGTGTTTCCTATAATCCCCATGTGCATATTTTCCTGAGCAGAAGGAGAAGAGCACACTTCATTGGATTTGTGCGTGCAGGGACTAATTAGTACTTGAAACTTCTGTGTTTAGCAGTACTAATTTCATTTGGTATAGATTAATGCCACGAACATGGGGTAGGATTGTGTCCCTCAATTGGGTTTAAGCTAACTTCCAGAAAATTTCATATCTCAGTTTTGATTGGTCTCCTTGATTTGTAATGTGTCATGTTGAATCCATTATTAGAGAGTTGGAGTCTTCCTGCACCTCCTCTGAGCCTTCCATAAGTTGTGAACCTTGATGTGCTGGCTTTAGTTTCCTCTCTTCATCTTCTTTTTTTAAAAGAAGTTCAGAAACATCTGTTCTAGTATGTGCTAATATGTGACAGTTAGTATATAATCCTTTTTCTTGTCTGCAGGCTCATTGTATTTTTTAAAGAAAACGCAATGGAAAATAATATGAGTTATGACTTTCGGTTGTGATTGACCTGGTTTCTCCTCAGTTGGCTGCCTTGCCAGATAAAATTGGATTCACATACTGATGTTATCAAACTGGCAGATACAGATGCCAAATTTTGTCATATGAGAGGATGTATAACTTCCTATTTTCCTTCTATCTAGAACTACTTTACATGCAAGAGTGCTTAACAAATGACTATACTAGTAGCTGCAAATAGCAACTTGCATGTTTACTCCCAGAGACGGTGCCGTAGTGTTTGCATAGTGGCACGAAATTGCCATGGAGCACAAGAACGCCTTCTCAACATCTACTGAAGCATTTCTTCTAAGCAAGCACATCATGTACTCCATCACCATTGCATCACATGGTAATGTGATCTTTCCATCACCCGTGAAGCCAAACTCCTCCTGTGACATCCTCAGGAGCTCACCGAAGACCATCGTGCCGAGGTACCGCAGTGGCACCTCAAACCGCATGCCATCTGCGGTGTATATGATGCAGTAGCCCTTGCCTGCCACCGTTGTTGAGCATCCTTCAGCTTCTTGTGGTGCCATCATTGTAAGCCGCTTCCTTCCCTTGGCTGCCATCCTTCTCCACTTCTTTGCTAGCTGAGCAATTCTCTTGGTGCTGATCATGGTTGATTCTTTTTTCTGGAGGGCGGAAGCTGGAAACCTCTACCTGAGTTGCAGTGCTTTGTTCGTGGATGAAGTGATGGTGTTTGGAGGCCACTTAGCCATGGATTTATAGTTGGAGAGAAGGAGGTATCCAGCCAAGTTAGGCATGGTTGGAAACGTTGGGTAAGGAGACAAGGTCATGAGCACATCATGTGCGATGTTCCAATCTGATCAAGGCAAGGTGATCAAGATTTGACATTGCTTTAGGGCCAACTGTTTGATGTGTGGTGAGCACATAACAGTGCACCGCCGTATAACATGCTTAGCGGATAAGTGGCACGAGGACCCCATGCAAATTGGGTCCAGTGTGTGAAGGTCAGTTCCTCAGGTACTGTACAATGAGATATTGGCAGACAAGTCTTGTGCTGATAGTGAAAGATGAGCTGCATATGTTAATCAAAAGACTAATCATTTTCACAATGATCAGGGGACCCTGTTCTTGTACTTCGCAGTTTGCAGTGCATCACCGTGTGTTGCAATCAATTTAAGGGCCATTATCATGGGTATGGCCAGTTCACAATGTGCTTATGTATGTTCTTGACAGTTTGATTAGGTCTGAAAGGCAGTTTGTTAATAAATGCAGAGTATGAAACTTACTGAACAGTCCCCATCTCCCATCTCCATTCTGATTGATGACCTACCGACTTGTACATTGCATGTGGTGTGAGCTTCTCCGAACTTTCCTGTGGGCCTACAACCAGCTGCCAACCTGAAGACCATTTAGTGAATCGTCTTTTTTTTTTCTTTTTTAAAGAAAGAGAAGGAAACCCTCTCCCATTTCTATTACTATAAATGGAAACGCCACAGTTCAGTTTTCCATTTGGAGAACCACTATGGACATGTCTTTTATTATGCTTTCAAATTTTCTTTTGAGCATTTCAGGCCTAATTTTCTTATATGCAGTTTTACCATTTCAAGGTGTAGAATTATATGTCAACAGTTAAACCTCACTCGTTCATACTCGAAAATCTGGTCTTATAGTGTCAATGAAATCTGTTTTCCTTGACCCTTGTCATCCTGAGGGCTTTTGTAAGTTTTATCTTGAGGGCTCATCATAAAAACAAATGCTCTTCTACTTGATGATTTCACTTGTTCACTTTTCTAACAACAGCTTATATTTCTTAAGGTGAGAATCTTATATGGTAGATTTCAGAGAAACTTGCCATGCATTCTGCATGCTGCAATTTCGAAAAGAGTGGCATTCACTATTATAGGCAATTTAAATGTAAGCAAAAATGGCTGCAATTGCTGGTTGGCCACGTTTCTTCTTGATTATTTGCAAGATCAAATGGCTTTACATAGCATATTTCACTTTCCTTTTGTTAATCTAACTATCTTACATTGGACCATTCCAGGTAAGCCACATAAAGGAACCAGAATCAGGGCCTCAACATGCATGACTTCAGTAGCTACAAACAGCAAATGTGCTGGCTGGCTCCAACAGTTGGGATCATACTACCAGTGTAGCGGCAAGATGTCAGCATAGAGCTTAGCAATGCATTCACCACATCAGCTGAGGCATTTCTCTTGAGCAAGCACATGGCATACTCCATCTCTGCAGCATCACAAGGCAGCACGATTCTGCCATCGCTCGTGAAGCCAAACTCCTCCTGGGACATCCTCAGGAGTTCAATGAAGACCCTCATGCCAAGGTACACCAATGGGACCTCGAACCGCCTCCTGTCAGCTGTGTACATGACGCAATGGCCCTTGACTGCTACAGAAGTGGAGCATTCTTCAGTTTCTTGAGCTGCTGCCATGACCCTCTTCCTCCCAAGGGCTGCCATCCTTTGCCACTTCTTGGCCATCTGAACAAGTCTCTTGGCGCTGATCATGGTTGGTCGGCTGCTTGCTGTCTTGTTTTTCAGCTGGAAATTTGAGTAGGTATGCTACAAGGTGTGATGTTCAGTTTCTGACTCTGGATGAGCTGATGAACTGATGGTATTGAGATAGCTTGCCTCTCAATTTATAGATGATGAAGATGATGGCGTGCCAGTTTCGATGTAGGTCAGATGTATCAGCAAGGGACAGGGCCATGATACCGCAACATGCAATGCTGCGTGTAGCTGATTGAGTTAGACTTTGATAGGGACAAACGTTTGCTGCATGCAAGTCTTGGTGGTTGAGTTCTGCAAACTGAATGCCATAGCGATATGTTTAGTGGATGAGGGGCACGAGGACCCCATGTTAATTGTGTCCAACGCGTGAGGAGTAGTTGAAGTTCCATCAGCTATTGTGCAATGAGATAATAGCAGACAGGCATGGTGAAGGCACCTCTGGTCCAGCCTTTTATTGGTGAGTTTCATTTTGTTCGTCATCTTTTGAGAATAAAAGATTATCTGCTTATGTTTATTGGACAAGCCCAATATTTCATAATGATTAGGTGATCTTATTTTTGTACTTCGCGATACAACACAAGTTACACAACGGAGACTGCAAGACAGGGTTGTCTAGCACTTATGGTTCAGCAGTCAGCAGCCTTTATTTAGCAGATGATGAGAAGTCGTCTCCATTGGATTTCCATGTGTACACTGTACTTATGTAACCTGCTTAACAATTTGAATAGGTGTGAAAGAGGCCACATCAACTGATCGTTGTGTGTAACTTGCTGAACATTGTGGTCCATCTGATTTGTAGTATCTCATGTGGCATTGAGTCCCTAGCATCTTCGCTGGGCTTTCCTATGGGTCTGCAGCCAACAGCAAACCATGATATGGTTAATTTAGCTGAAAAATGCGAAGGAAAAATGGCCTAAACTAATGATGGATGCCATGTTCAAGCCTACTGGATACTGGCTTAGTGACCTCTTAAAGGTTCTATCTTCAACAACATTTTATTCTGGTAGCAGCTAAACATCATTACTTGTTTTTCTCCAAAATCAATCTTTTACTGCTGACTTAAATTGATTTGCCTCCTTCCATTTTGTCATTTTCACATCACTTCAGTCATTATTTTTTATTCCTAATGGCCTTCTGAAGTCTTTATCCAACGATTGACCATTGAAAACAGCTGTTTGTGCCACCTGATCATTTCATTTCCCTCACTATTTTTTTTTATCAGAACCGCAGATAGATTGTACAGAAACTTGTTGAGTATTGAAAGTACTCTGTACAGTCAACAATTCTCGTATGAAATATGTGCAATCATTCCTGTATGCAACAAAAGTTTTAAGGAAAAAATGGTTTGGTTTTGCTGTCAGGCTGTTTCTTGACTGCTTGCAAGATCGGAAAGCTTTACAGAGCAATTTTCCTCTTTCTATAGCTACATCTAACTATTTTGAATTGATCCAGATATAATACAGAATAGAGTACAACTACAGGAGAAGACTTATGGCTCTTCTTCGGGAAGCTACAAGCAGGAAATTTGCTGGTTGACTCCACCAGTTGGCACCATACGGCTTGTACAGTGGCAAGACATTGGAATAGAGCTGAGCAATGCATTCACCACCTCGACTGAGGGATTTCTCTTGAGCAAGCACATGGCATACTCCATCTCTGCAGCATCAAAAGGCAACACGATTCTGCCGTCGCTCGTGAAACCGAACTCCTCCTGGGACATCCTCAGGAGTTCACTGAAGACCGTGGTGCCAAGGTATGCCAACGGGACCTCGAACCGCCTCCCATCAGCTGTGTACATGACGCAATGGCCCTTGACTGCTACAGAAGTGGAGCATTCTTCAGTTTCTTGGGCCTTTCCCATGATCCTCTTCCTTCCAAGGGCAGCTATCCTTTGCCACTTCTTTGCCAATTGAATCAATCTCTTGGCGCTGATCATGGTTGATTGGTAGTTTTTTTTCAGCTGAAAATTTGAATAGCTATGGTATGAAGTGTGATGCTCAGTTTCTGACTCTAAACGAACTGATCAACTGATGATACTGAGATAGCTAGTCTCTGAATTTATAGATGAGGGAAATGATGGCATGCCAGTGAAGCATGCCATCGCCGATGTCGGTCAGACATATCAGCAAGGGACAGGGCCATGATACTGCAACATGTGATGCTGAGTTTAACTAATCGAACTAGATTTTGATGGGGACAAGTGTTTGCTGCATGCATGTCTTGGTGGTTGAGTTCAGCACACCGGATGCCATTGTGACATGTTTAGTGGATGAGGGGCATGAGGATCCCATTCTAATTGGGTTCAACATGTGGTGGCGTGAGTGGCAGTTCCATCCACTATTGTGCAATGAGATAATAGCAGACAGGTATGGTGAAGGCACCTCTGGTAGTCTGGTCCAGCTTTGTATTGATGTGTTCCATTTTGTTTGGCATCTTCTGATGAGAGTGAATGATTATCTCCTTATGTTTATTGCACAATCCAAATATTTCAAAATGATTGGGCATCCTATTTTTGTACTTCACAATACAACACAATGGAGACTACAGGACATGGATGTCTAGCACTTATGATTCAGCAATCAGTAGTCTTTATTTAGCAGATGGGAAGTCGCCTCCATTGGATTTGCGTGTGTACTCTGTACTTGTATAGCCTGATTAACTATTTGATTAGGTGTGAAAGGGGGCACGCTAACTGATCATTGTGTGCAACTTGCTGAACAGTGTGTCTTATCTAATTCTGATTGATGGCCTATCTGATTTGCAGCATCTCATGTGGTATCGAGTTCTCAGCATCTTCCCTGGGCTTTCCTGTGGGTCTACAACCAGCAGCAAACAGTGGTGTGGAAAATTTAGATGAAAAAAGTGAAAGAAAAATGGAGTACTCTTATGCCTTTGAGCATGTTCAGGCCTACTGGCTACTGCCTTCTTTAAAGGTTATATCTTCACCAACATTTTATTATGGTAGAGGCTAAACATCATGTTTTTTCTCCAAAATCAGCTGTTTACTGCTGACTTAAAATGATTTATCTCCTTCCATTCTGTTAATTTCACATTACTTCAGTCATTATTTATGATTCTTAATGGTCTTATTACTGTTTGTGCCACCTGATCATTTCATTTCCTCACTACTATATCAGAACTGCAGAACAGATTGTACAGACTTGTTGTGAGAGTACTCTGTGCAGTCAGCAATTCTCGTATGAAAAATGTGCAATCATACTGTTAACCTGTATGCAACAATAATTTAATGGAAAAAATGGATGCATATGCTGACTGCGTGTTTCTTGATTGCTTGCAAGATCGAAAGGATTTACAGTGCAATTTTCCTCTTCCTATTAGCTACATCTAACTGTTTTGAATTGGTCCAGATATAATACATAATAGAGTACAACTACAGGGCAAGCCATATGGCTCTTCTTCAGGAAGCTACAAGCAGGAAATTTGCTGGTTGACTCCGACAGTTGGCACCATACTACCAGTGCAGTGGCAACGCATCAGCATAGAGCTGAGCAATGCATCCACCACCTCGACTGATGGATTCCTCTTGAGCAAGCACATGGCATACTCCATTTCTGCAGCATCACAAGGCAACACAATTCTCCCGTCGCTTGTGAAGCCAAACTCCTCCTGGGACATCCTCAGGAGTTCACTGAAGACCACTGTGCCAAGGTACGCCAATGGGACCTCGAACCGCCTCCCATCAGCTGTGTACATGACGCAGTGGCCCTTGACTGCTACAGAAGTGGAGCATTCTTCAGTTTCTTGGGCCTTTCCCATGATCCTCTTCCTTCCAAGGGCTGCCATCCTCTGCCACTTTGCCAATTGAACCAGTCTCTTGGCGCTGATCATGGTTGGTTGGCTGTTTTTTTCAGCTGAAAATTTGAATAGGTATGCTATAAGGTGTGATTCTCAGTTTCTGTCTCTGGAGGAGCTGATGAACTGATGATATTGAGATAGCTAGTCTGAATTTATAGATGGGGGAAATGATGGTGTGCGAGTGTCTAGGTTGGCCAGAAGTATCCGCAAGGGACAGGGCCATGATACCGCAACATGCAAATGCTGAGTGCAACTGATTGAATTAGATTTTTTTTTTTGGGAATACAACTGATTGAATTAGATTTTGATAGGGACAAGTGTTTGCTACATGCATGTCTTAGTGGTTGAGTTCTGCACACACCGCTATATGCACTTGATGCCACAGTGACATACTGACATGTTTAGTGAATGAGGAACACGAGGACCCCATGTTTAACTGGGTCCATGTTGTGACGGCGTGAGGGGCAGTTCCATCAGCTATTGTGCAATGAGATAATAGCAGAGAAGTATGGTGAGGGCACCTCTGGTCCAGCTTTTTATTGGCGGATTCCATCATGCTTGGCATATTTTTTTTTTGACCTGGAAAACTGCCAGGGCTTTGCGTAACAGTTTATTTTCATTAAAGCAGAAAATATTTACAGAGGTTTACATACAGCAAGATCTTAAAGCTACAAAGTTTGTAACCAATCAAAAACAGATTGCTTTAAAGGATCCTTCATTCTACACAGATGTAGAAGAAATTCTTTGGCGAACAAGGCCTTCCAAGATTGAAATGATGGAATAATATTATCAAAAATGAGCCCATTTCTCTGCTTCCATATGCTTGGCATATTTTGTGGGAGTAAAATTTATTTGCTTGTGTTTATTGGAGCTAATAAATATTTCAGAATTCAGATTGATTGCGGCTTCCTGTTTTTGTACTTTGAAATGCAACACAATTGAGACTGCATGACAGGGATGGGTAGCACTTGGTTCTGCAATTAGCAGATGAGAAGTTGTCTCTATTGGACTTGAATAACCTCTTAAAATTTTGATTTGGTGTGAAAAGGACCACATTAACTGATCATTGTGTGCAACTGTTGAACAGTGCAGCATACATAATTCTGATTGATGGGCTGCCTGGTTTGTGGCATCACATGTGGCATTGAGTTCTCGGCATCTTCCTTGGGTAGCTGGGCTTTCCTATGGGTCTACAACCAGGTGCAAACCATGGTATGGAAAATTTTGCTTAAAATTGTGAAGGAAAAAAATGACTAGTCTTATGATTATGATGGATGACACATTGGCTTCTTTAAAAAGTTATAACTTCAACAACATTTTAATATTTATTCTGATAGCAGCTAAGCATCATCACATGATTTTCTCCAAAAGTCAGCTTTTTCTACTGATTGAAAATAATTGGGTCTCCGTCTGTCATGATTTTTACATTACTTAAAGTCCTCATTACTTCTGATCTGTAATGGCCCTCTGAAATCTTTATCCAACGATTCATTGTTGAAAATGTTGTTTGTGCGACCTAATTATGAGTTTTACATTACTTTAAGTCCTTGTTATTTCTGATTTTTACATTACTTAAGTCATTATTTCAAAATTGTGCCGCCTTACCATTTCATTTTTGTTTTATCAGAAGCGCATAGTAGATTGTACAGACACTTGTTGATAATACTCTGTGCAGTAAACAATTTCATGTAACATAAGAGAATGCAAGGGTGTTTGAGCAGCGAACCAGAAGGCCAGACCAACTCGTGGAGGCTATTAAGGAAGAGATTATGGTCTGGAAGGAAGTCGGATATTTCGCGAGTAGTACCACATAAAATTTATGTTCAATGTAGCTGTTCCTAGCTTGCAGGTTGCTGTGGCTTTGCCATAGCACCATAATTCAGATTGATTGCGGCTTCCTGTTTTTGTACTTTGAAATGCAACACAACTGAGACTGCATGACAGGGATGGGTAGCACTTGGTTCTGCAATTAGCAGATGAGAAGTTGTCTCTATTGGACTTGAATAACCTCTTAAAATTTTGATTTGGTGTGAAAAGGACCACATTAACTGATCATTGTGTGCAACTGTTGAACAGTGCAGCCTACATAATTCTGATTGATGGGCTGCCTGGTTTGTAGCATCACATGTGGCATTGAGTTCTCGGCATCTTCCCTGGGTAGCTGGGCTTTCCTATGGGTCTACAACCAGGTGCAAACCATGGTATGGAAAATTTTGCTGGAAATTGTGAAGGAAAAAAATGACCAGTCTTATGATTATGATGGATGACACATTGGCTTCTTTAAAAAGTTATAACTTCAACAACATTTAAATATTTATTCTGATAGCAGCTAAGCATCATCACATGGTTTTCTCCAAAAGTCGGCCTTTTACTACTGATTGAAAATAATTGGGTCTCCGTCTGTCATGATTTTTACATTACTTAAAGTCCTTATTACTTCTGATCTGTAATGGCCCTCTGAAATCTTTATCCAACGATTCAATGTTAATGTTGTTTGTGCGACCTAATTACGAGTTTTACATTACTTCAAGTCCTTGTTATTTCTGATTTTTACATTACTTAAGTCATTATTTCAAAATTGTGCCACCTTACCATTTCATTTTTGTTTTATCAGAAGCGCATAGTAGATTGTACAGACACTTGTTGATAATACTCTGTGCAGTAAACAATTTCATGTAACATAAGAGAATGCAATTCATTCCTCTGTGCAACATCAATTTAAGGAAAAAATGACAGCATATGTTGGCTGGACGTTTTCTTTGATTGCTTGCAAGATTGAAAGGCTTACATGGCAATTTTCCTCTTTCTATTACCTACATCTAACTGTTCTAAACTGATCCAGGTATAATACAGATATAATAGAACTACAGGAGAAGACTTGGCTCTTCTTCAGGAAACTACAAGCAAGAAATATGCTGGTTGACTCCAACGATTGGCACCATACAACCGGTGTAGTGGCAAGGTGCCACCATGGAGCTCAGCAATGCTTTCTCCACCTCAGCTGAAGCATTTCTCTTGAGCAAGCACATGGCATACTCCATTACCACAGCATCACAAGGCAACATGATCCTGCCATCGCTCGTGAAACCAAACTCCTCCTGTGACATCCTGAGGAGCTCACTGAAGACTGCAGTGCCGAGGTACGCCAATGGGACCTCGAATCGGCTCCCGTCCGCTGTGTACATGACACAGTGGCCCTTGCCTGCTACAGATGTGCAGCACTCTTCATTTTCTTTGGCTTTCATTGTGAGCCTCTTCCTTCCAAGTGCCGCCATCCTCTGCCACTTCTTGGCCAGTTGAGCAAGTCTCTTGGCACTGATCATGGTTGATTGTTGATCTTGGTTTTCAGCTGGAAATCTGATGAGATGTGCTATGAAGTGCGATGCCCGATTTGTGGATGAGTTGATGAAATGTGATGGTGCTCAGTCTGCTAGATGCTGAATTTATAGGCCATGGAGCAGAGGCGCGGTACAGATGTCATCGAGATTAGTTGGCAAGGGACAAGGCCATGGGAATGGTGTGTGCGATGTCGCGGTATGATTGATTTGTATCAGATTTTGATGGGAGCAAGTTTTCAGTGCGTGCTGAAACTGATAGTAGTAAGAGCCAGTTGCTTTCAATCATTTCGTGGCTGCCATACTTCGTTTCAAAATAAAAAAAAAGGGTGGCTGCCATACTGAACAGCGTTGGAACAAGTTGCGTGAGGAGAACATGTTAATTTGACCCATCATTTTCAGTTTCTATTGGAATACCGGTGGCTCTTAGATTCAGTACTATATACAGCTTGTGGTGCTCTCAGTTACTCAAATTGGTGCTCTGAATGCAGCCTTGGAATTGTGATATGCATTGCTCACGCCCCTAAATCCCTGATATGTTGTTTCTGAACATTCATAAGAAGGAAGTCTAGTCTAGCACATGGTCTGATTTTCCCTCCAGCATCTCATGTGGTGTCCATTTAGTTGTTCTTTCTCGCATTTCATTTCTTTTGGAGGATTATTGTTGTGAGTATTTCCTTTTTGAAAGGATATTGTATCATAAGATTATTGTACCTGAATAATCATTTGAATCACGTTTCCAGAAGCTGAAGAAAACCGGCTCTGATGTCAATGATGCATGTGTTGCATTCGCATCATGTCATATTCGACTTCTCGGTCTGCATGTGTTGCATTTGCATATGATGCTTCTAGTTGTAGCTGAGCTTCTCAGTACAACATTTTAGGCAAGAACCCGTATCCATAAAAAGTAATATACCTCTTGCTAGAATGCCATATTTTCCTCTCCTTTTCTCTGATTGAGAGGAATGCCAAGCCATCTGTGTCTATTCAATTGACATGTTTTGTTGTTGAATCTATGTACATTCTTTTTCATTTAAACTTTAATTTTGAGATCATATTTTGCTACACGGACTGTTTTCTATCGAGTTAGTTTTAAGATGTTAAATTTTGAGATCATAATTTTGCGGCATTACTTGTTCCAGTTCCTATTGGAATATGTTACAGTTTACATCACCTAGGAATGCAAGACGACCAAGGATTCAGAGCTTCAATTATTTTTATCTGCATTTTTAGGCCAAGGAGGATTTCAGGATAATGTACATCCATACATGGTTCTGAACATTCTGAACATGACTTGTTGGCAAGCTGTGTTTCAAATTTTGACTGCTAGCACTGGATAGCTTTCCTTGACTGTTTGCTTCCATCATTTTTCTATCTTCACCTGTACAATATATCCAGAAATTTCTGAACTACCTGCACGAATCAATATACCATATCGTTGGTCTAGTCCGGGCCTGTTCACTTTGATGCCAAAATAAAACCTTACCAAATTTTAGCATTACCAAAAATTTTGGCATAGTTGCCAAATTTTGGCAGGATTTCTTATATAGTTACCAAAATTTGGCGGAAAACTAAATGTAGCCACTTTTTTGATAATGGTAAAGTTGAAAATGGCATCAAAGTGAACAGGCCCCAAAGCATGTACAACATCTCTTATGCAATAATAAAAAAAAAACTCCTTGGTCACATAACCTGAGCTTTGATTAGAAAACATACAGACTTCCAGAACTCAGGAGTAACAAACAACTTCAGTTAAGAAAAAAACAGAGAACGAACTTGCTCCTTTGATGTGAATAATTGCAATTTCTATTTCTGACTTCATGTCTCCATATTTACATCATTCAGAAGAAGAAAAATGAAAAAGATTAACTCTACATAATTTGTCAGAAGCTAGAAGCTGCTACTTGTTGGACAAATCCCAAGGATGGTGCAAAGCCATTCCCATAGTGGCAAGACCTCACAATGGTGCTCAGGAATGCCCTGACAACTTCTTCTGATGCATTTCTTTTGAGCAAGCACATGACATACTCCATAACCTCTGCATCACAAGGCAATGTGATCCCTCCATCGCTTCTGAAGCCAAACTCCTCCTGAGACATCCTGAGGAGCTCTGCGAAGATCGTCGTGGCGAGGAACGCCAACGGGACCTCGAACCGCCTCCCATCAAGCAGTGTACATGATGCAATGGCCCTTCACTGCCACAGAACTGCAGCATTCATCGGTTGCTTTGGGCGTCGTCCATGTAAGTCTCTTCCTCCCGAGGGCTGCCATTCTTTGCCACTTCTTCACCATTTGAGCGAGTCTCTTGGCACTGATCATGGCTGCTCTCTTTCTTTCTTGCCTGAAATTTTTTGTACGAGGTGGTATTCAGCTAGGAGTTGTGTTTAGCTTGTGGATGAAGTGGTGGTTCTAAAATGATGGATTTATAGGTGAGGGGAAAGAGAGGCATGAGGTTTAAGTGCAACTATCAGTGCAAGCTGGCAAAGGACACTGCCATGAGCTCAGAACATGCAATGTTTCAAGGCCAGGAATGTGGTTCTGATTAGATTTCTCTAGGGCCATCAGTTAAGTACATGCTTGAGCCATACCACAAAAATAGTTCGTGGATGTATGGACACCACATTGTGTGGCTATACTGACCTGTTTTGGTGTCCAAGACGCATGCCTCATGAGGACCGCATGTAGCCTGGGTCCATATTTCAGGGTCAGTGCCATTTCTGAGTCTGCAATGAGATATCAAATATATTAGGTATTTAATTGTATCATGTTTAAAATATCCAAAAGTGGCCCTTGGTTGAGAGGACTTCATGCCCAGAACGCGTTTTTCCTGAACTGCCAGATTAAATGCATACAGTGGTCTAAAAAAATAAGAATTTTCTCAACAATGTCACATTGCCTGTTTAGAAGATGGACTATTTGGCTAGCAACATCTCATGTGAACTCCATTTCGTTGTTTCTTCCTATACTTTTTCTCAAATGACCTACAGGACTAAAACTCGCTGGTGCTATCATTGAGTTAGGACGGTCCTACTGGACCACGTTTATCAATAAGACTTGGGTCAGTCATATATCTTTCTGAGACATAGCATGAGAGCTGTTAATTTCATCCATTGGAGGAAAAAAATACAAGGGAGAAAAAAAGGATAAAGAAAATAATAAGGGAAAGAAAAGAGTGGCTCCAATGCAATTGTTAAGCCCCTATCGTCGTTTATTTTTCATCAATGCTTGCCATGCGTAAATTCCTAGACATCTATTTTATTCAACATTACGAAAATCTTTAAAATTTCATCAATGGATAATTAAGTTAGCAAACTGCTCTCATCGTATCTGTAACATCTAACAGGGAAAAGGATACTGATAAGAATAACCACAGGAAAAGTCTTCAGAAAAATTGTTGAACTGGACTGCTAGGAAAAGTTTGTATCTTTGTCTCATATTTTATAATCCTGATAATTTACATCGGACTGAACAAAAACCATACAGACTATCTGCAAGCAGCAAATTGCTGATTGAGTCTCATTGGTGGAACCACATAACTAGTGTTATGACATGGCCTAACTATGGAACTCAGGAGTGCCCTCTCAACCTCCTCAGAGACGTCTCTCCTAATCAAACACATCACATACTCCATCACTGAGGCATCACAGGGCAATGTGATCTTGTAGTCGCTTGTGAAGCCAAACTCCTCTTGGGACATCCTTAAGAGCTCACAGAAGACCACCGTGTTGAGGTACATCAGTGGAACCTCGAACCTTGCCCCATCAGTGGTGTACAACACGCAATGGCCCTTATCTGCGACAAACGCTGTGGACGTGCTGCAGCATCCATCGATGGTTGCAGTCCGCCGACCACTGGATGCTACCATACTCTGCCACTTCTTGGCCAATTGAGCAAGCTTCCTTGAACTGATCATGATTCTGTTGTGTTCTTCGCTAAATGAACTTTTGCTCTGAAGGTGTGAATTAGAGATGCTTAAATTGCTATGCTTTTTGCAGATGAAGTGGTTGTGTTGAGAAGGCAATGAATTTATAGGTGAAGGAAGAGAGGCCAGTGCATGGGCAACCCAAGTGGAGGGCGGGACCAAAGGAGACAAAGCCATGAATGTTGCCGCGCAATTGTTGCAGTAGGAGACGGTGAGGACATTTTAATGTGACCGGCTGTTAGCTGAGTGGTGGAGCCTCTACAACTACTTTGATGATTGGCGATGTACTGTAGTACTGACTTGTAAACTAGGTAGCCTTTAAGCATCAGAACCTATGGACCAACCAGCCATTTGGTCATGTCCCCTTTGTACTGTGGTGCCCAGAACTGGTAGAACCCTCAGCTAGACTGGATGCTCCTATCCGAGCCATCTTGATCATATGTGTGTTCAATCCAGGCAACTTGTGGCAATATCTAGAGTTTTCTGTTTTTAGTTTCACCAGCATGCCATACCATTCATCATTGATTCAGTCCATGTTCTTTGGTCTGCATAGTTTCCGTGGGCATTGCCTGGTTTCCAGTTTCTGCAATATCTAGAGTTTTATGTTTGTAGTTTCAGCTGCAGCATGTCATAGCATTGAATCATTCATTCAGTCCATGCTTCTTGGTCTGCATAGTTTCTATGGGCATTGACTGGTTTCAGGTTTCAAGATAGTTAAGTCGTCGCCGTCGTCAAATAAGACAATTGATTTTTTTTAGCGAAATACTTTGGAAGTGCTAATTTGTCATAAAAAATAAATAGTAGACTTTACTAATATATCAATAAAGCAGGATGGAGAGTAATGAATAGGATTTTTAGTGAACTATATAGGAGTGGTACAGTCTGAAACAGACTTGAGTATAGTAGACTGAATAAACATTCAGCTAGTGCGGAGGTAGAACCGTAAGGGCGACTATTGCTAGGGAGAAGGAAAAAACATATTGAGATGCAATAATGAGTATATCCTTGTTTCGGAAACCGCATCAGAAATTCAGAATCAACATATGAATGTATGTTGAAACCAAAGCATGAATTGAAAAAAAAAAATGACATCTTTGAGAGGTAACAACTTACAAGCAATGGAAAGAAGCAACTTTGGTTCGTCAGAAGATGATGAAATTCTGCGTGTATACAGCAAATAACCTGTAGGCAACAGTCCTAAAACTTCAGTCTTTTGGGCAGAAGTTCTCCATTATGCTCATAGTAGTAACATACTAACATCTTGGATATGTCTGATGGTCACTTCAGGTGTAAAATCTCTCTCTATCATATATCACCATCTGATCCTGCACTTTAACACCTAGAAGAAGAAAAAAAAAAGGAAAATTAGGGAACTACTATTACTCTATTAGAGAGATCCTTCTTTGCGATTGCAGAAAGCGTCCACTATATACCCCAAAGCTTAAACAGGTTACAGGTGTAATACAACAAATCAGCAAACCAGCGACATATCTCTGCATTCACCGCTACAAATAAACAATCTAAATTGATCAAAATCGTTTTCTATGCCCTAGACCTGAGTCGAGCTGATGAGATGTCACGAGCACACTTCCGCGGACGCTGACACCCTACCCAGCCCGCCGTCAAGCGGGCTCCCCAAATGCCAGGGAGGAGCAGAAGAACCCATCATGGTAGGTGGAGACGGAGCCCCATGATGGCCAGCAGCGGTGAGAGCTGAGAGCAAATAGTGGCCCTCAAAGAACCACCTTGATGGATGAAAAGGTAATTCAGGGTAATTCTAGTGCCTTTTTTCTGCAAATGCTCCGCTCAAATCAATCTGTACCATTCGATGTTTGATCGGAAGGTCCTCAACAGAGGAGCTCACCTCTTCCAGAGTGTACAGACACCCAAGAACCAACGAGTTCAGACTTCAGACAAGAAAGAAAGTGCTGGTATTTTTGTATCATCTGAATAATTCGTTTTCTTGTAGTAATCCTACATTTTACATGAGTAGCTATGTACAAACAGCTAGTTGATGGTTGAGCACTACGACATTGTGGCATGGCATCACCATGGAGCACAAGAACGCCCTCTCAACCTCTTCAGAGGCATCTTTCCTAAGCAAGCACATGACATACTCCATCACAGATGCATCACATGTCAACGTGATCCTCCCATCTTCGCTTGCAAAGCCAAACTCCTCATGAGACATCGTCAGGAGCTCGCCAAAGACTGCCGTGCCAAGGTACGGCAATGGCACCTC
This sequence comes from Oryza longistaminata, assembly GCA_009805545.1. NCBI lineage: Eukaryota > Viridiplantae > Streptophyta > Magnoliopsida > Poales > Poaceae > Oryza > Oryza longistaminata. The sequence goes on along the minus strand of CM020186.1, from coordinate 15,327,577 downwards.
AAACCGCTCCCCGTCGGCAGTGTACACAGCGCAGTGGCCCTTACCAGCGAGAGATGCCGTGCTGCAGCAATCGTTGCTGGTTCCTCCTGTGTGCCGGCCACCGCCGGCTGAGGCTGACACCATCTTCTGCTGCAACTTCCTGGCCAACTGAGCAAGCTTCTTTGCATGGATCATGGTTCTGCCTTGTTTTTGGCGAAATCAACTGCACTTTGTTGATCAGAGGATTGGTTCTTGGACTGCTAGTATCTTGTTTGTGAATGAAGTGGATGTGTTCAGCTGGCCAAAATTTATAGGAGAAAACTGAAGAAGGAAAGATAGTGATGGGCCAGGAGACATGGCCATGAATGGTGTTTGTACGTGCAAGGTTGCTGGATCATTGAGATTTTGATTAGACTGACATGGGACTGGCCGTTTGGTGAACATTTGAGCGGTGAGTGATGGAGCCAATGCAACTTGCTGGATGATTGGCGATCTACTGTAAGCATCGCCCATGGCCCAGTGTTTGGGACCTCCATATCATTATATACGTCTGAATCATGTTTGTTGCATGAGGAACTGAAAGAGCCCACACACACACGGCTTGTCTTGTGTTCAGAACGGTAGTTGATCCAGGCAACCTGTGTGTCCAGGGCCGGCCACCGCCGGCTGAGGCTGACACCATCTTCTGCTGCAACTTCCTGGCCAACTGAGCAAGCTTCTTTGCATGGATCATGGTTCTGCCTTGTTTTGGCGAAATCAACTACACTTTGTTGATCAGAGGCTTGGTTCTTGGATTGCTAGTATCTTGTTTGTGAGTGAAGTGGATGTGTTCAGCTGGCCAAAATTTATAGGAGAAAACTGAAGTAGGAAAGATAGTGATGGGCCAGGAGACATGGCCATGAATGATGTTTGTACGTGCAAGGTTGCTGGATCAATGAGATTTTGATTAGACTGACATGGGACCGGCTGTTTGGTGAACATTTGAGCGGTGAGTGATGGAGCCAATGCAACTTGCTGGATGATTGGCGATCTACTGTGAGCATCGCCCATGGCCCAGTGTTTGGGACCTCCATATCATTATATACGTCTGAATCGTGTTTGTTGCATGAGGAACTGAAAGAGCCCACACACACACGGCTTGTCTTGTGTTCAGAACGGTAGTTGATCCAGGCAACCTGTGTGTCCAGGGCATTGCTCTGGAAATCTGGATCGGTCCATTTTAGTTCTGCTTTTGTAGCATGCGTGTCTTGTGAGTTGCAAATGATTAATTCAATCCATGGTTTCGTTGGCAGCTGGAATTTTTTGCTACCCCTGGTTTTCGCACTGAAAGAGGACCGTTGAATAATCCTTGTTATCTGACGATGATTCATTGCCAGCAGATGTTCAATCCTTGCAACTTGCTGCAACATCTAAAGTTTTCTGTTCGTAGTTTCATCATTGATTCTGTCCATGTTTCTTGGTCTGTACAGTTTCTTCCGGGCATTGACTGGTTTCAAGTTTCAGGCTTCAAAACACAGCTAAGTTGCTGTCATCGTTATCAAATAGGACAATTGATTTTTTTTAAAAGCGAAATATAGGAAACTTTGGAAGTGCTACTTTTTCATAAAAAATAGATAGGAGACTTTCCTAATATATCAACAAAGCAGGATGGAGAGTGATGAACAGGATTTCTAGTGAACTATGTAGGACAGTCTGAAACAGGCTTGAAATATAGACTGCATTCAACGTTCAGCTAGTGCGAAGGACTAGAACCCTGAAGGCGACTATTGCTATGGAGAAGGAAAAAAACATAGTGGATAACAATAATGAGTATATCCTTGTCTGTAAGACCGCATGTCAGAAACTCAGAGTCAGACCATGAAGTGTACTTGTGTTGAAATCAAGCATGAATTGGGGGAAAAAACTTGATATCCTTGAGAGAGAGAGGTAATAACAACTTACCAGCAATGGAAAGGGGTACTACCAGTGCATAATCTCTCTTTATCATATATCACCATCAGATTCTGCACTATAATACCTAACAGAAGAAAAAAAAAAGGAAAATTAGGGGAACTACTATCACTCTATTAGAAAAATCCTAATTTGCGATTTCAGAAAGTATGCACTATATGCCCAAGCTTAAACAGGTGCAATACAACAAATCAGCAAACTATCGACAAATCTTTACACACACTGTTACAAATAAACAATGTAAATCGAACAAATTTTCAACCGATTAGAGCATTCATTTCGATCCAAAACCCTCACCGGAACATGGAGAGGTGCGCCCTATAGAGTCGACACGATGAGATGCCGCGAGCACACTTCCGCGTACGCTGACGCCGCGCCCATCGCCGCCGTCAGGCGGGCTCCACGTCGGTGGCCGCATTGTGGGGAACGGAGCCCTAGTGGCGGCCGCCGGCGGTGGCGGCCGCCGGCGGTGGCGGCGGCGGCGAGAGCGCAAACACTAACCCTCACCGTCGTGGATGAAAAGATAATTCTGGGGAACTGGAGTGGCTTATCTGCAAAAAAGACTCAAGCGAGTTATCTGCTCGTTTCAACAAACAGCGTGGTCCATGGAAATCTCATCAAAATCTCAATGAATGTGCAACGCTGCACATACAAACATCACTCATGGCATTGTCTCCTGCCCATCACATTGGGGTGAATAGGCTGTCAGGCTGATGGCTACACTTGAACATTACTTCATCAATCTTCACCTATAAATTCTTGGCCAGCTGAACACACCCACTTCATTCACAAACAAGAATACTAGCAATCTAAGCATCCAATTTCAGATAAACAGGCTGCATCTAGTTTAGCCAAAAAGCTAGCAAATCAACCATGATCAGTGCAAAGAAGCTTGCTCAGTTGGCCAAGAAGTTGCAGCGAGGATGGCGTCAGCCGGCGGTAGCCGACAGAAGGCGGTGGTCGCCGCGATGATTGCTGCAGCACGGCGTCTCTTATCCCTCGCCGGCAAGGGCCACTGCGCGGTGTAACCGCCGACGGCGCGCGGTTCGAGGTGCCATTGCCGTACCTCAGCACGCCGCTCTTCGGCGAGCTCCTACCATGTCCCGGGAGGAGTTCGGCTTCGCCGCGACGATGGAGGATCACGTTGCCGTGCGATGCGTCGGTGATGGAGTATGTCATGTGCTTGTTAGCAGAGATGCCTCTGAAGAGGTCGAGAGGGCGTTCTTGAGCTCCATGGCGAGGCCCTGCCGCAATATCGGAGTAATCAGCCACCAATTTGCTGTTTGTACTTAGCTCATTAGCTCCTAGCTCCTGATGTAAACTCATCCAGATGATAACAAAAGTAGCACAATTTTCCTGTCAAATTTCTTGCTTTCAGTGTCTGAACTCTGAACTCAAATTCTGAAATCTGAATTCTCAACTCGTCAGAGTCGAACTCCTGTATGATGACCTTCCGATCAGAATCGCACGGTGCAGATCGATTCAAGCGGAGAAGT
>CM020186.1:15299152-15324127 GCA_009805545.1 Oryza longistaminata | reverse complement strand
ATGATCAGCAACCTTGCACGTACAAACACCATTCATGGCCATGTCTTCTAGCCCATCACTATCTTTCCTTCTTCAGTTTTCTCCTATAAATTTTGGCCAGCTGAACACATCCACTTCATTCACAAACAAGATACTAGCAGTCCAAGAACCAATCCTCTGATCAACAAAGTGCACTTGATTTCGCCAAAACAAGGCAGAACCATGATCCATGCAAGAAGCTTGCTCAGTTGCCAGGAAGTTGCAGCAGAAGAGGTGTCAGCCTCAGCCGGCGGTGGCCGGCACACAGGAGGAACCAGCAACGATTGCTGCAGCACGGCATCTCTCGCTGGTAAGGGCCACTGCGCTGTGTACACTGCGACGGGGCGGTTTGAGGTGCCATTGCCGTACCTTGGCACGGCAGTCTTTGGCGAGCTCCTGACGATGTCTCATGAGGAGTTTGGCTTTGCAAGCGCAAGATGGAGGATCACGTTGACATGGCATGGCATCTGTGATGGAGTATGTCATGTGCTTCTTAGGAAAGATGCCTCTGAAGAGGTCGAGAGGGCGTTCTTGTGCTCCATGGTGATGCCATGCCACAATGTCGTAGTGCTCAACCATCAACTAGCTGTTTGTACATAGCTACTCATGTAAAATGTAGGATTACTACAAGAAAACGATTATTCAGATGATACAAAAATACCAGCACTTTCTTTCTTGTCTGAAGTCTGAACTCGTTGGTTCTTGGGTGTCTGTACACTCTGGAAAGGTGAGCTCCTCTGTTGAGGACCTTCCGATCAAACATCGAATGGTACAGATTGATTTCAGCGGAGCATTTGCAGAAAAAAGGCACTAGAACTACCCTGAATTACCTTTTCATCCATCAAGGTGGTTCTTTGAGGGCCACTATTTGCCTCAGCTCTCACCGCTGCTGCCCATCATGGGGCTCCGTCTCCACCTACCATGATGGGTTCTTCTGCTCCTCCCTGGCATTTGGGAGCCCGCTTGACGGGGGCTGGGTAGGGTGTCAGCGTCCGCGGAAGTGTGCTCGTACATCTCATCAGCTCGACTCAGGTCTAGGCATAGAAAACGATTTTGATCAATTTAGATTGTTTATTTGTAGCAGGTGATGCAGAGTATGTCGCTCGTTTGCTGATTTGTTGTATTACACCTGTAACTGTTTAAGCTTTGGGGTATATAGTGGACGCTTTCTGCAATCGCAAAGAAGGATCTCTCTAATAGAGTAATAGTAGTTCCCTAATTTTCCTTTTTTTTCTTCTTCTAGGTGTTAAAGTGCAGGATCAGATGGTATATAGATAGAGAGAGATTTTACACCTGAAGGGACCATCAGACATATCAAGATGTTAGTATGTTACTACTATGAGCATAATGGAGAACTTCTGCCCAAAAAGACGAAGTTTTAGGACTGTTCCTACAGGTTATTTGCTGTATACACGCAGAATTTCATATCTTCTGACGAACAAAGTTGCTTCTTTCCATTGCTTGTAAGTTGTTACCTCTAAGATGTCATTTTTTTTTTCAATTCATGCTTTGGTTTTCAACATACATTTGGTTGATTCTGAATTTCTGATGCGGTTTCCAAACAAGGATATACTCATTATTGCATCTATATGTTTTTCCTTCTCCCTAGCAATAGTCGCCTCCGTTCTACCTCACTAGCTGAATGTTTATTCAGTCTACTATACTCAAGTCTGTTTCAGACTGTACCACTCCTATAGTTCACAAAATCCTATTCATTACTCTCCATCCTCTTTATTGATATATTAGTAAAGTCTACTATTTATTTTTTATGACAAATTAGCACTTCCAAAGTATTTCGCTAAAAAAAAAATCAATTGTCTATTTGACGACGGCGATGACTTAACTATCTTGAAACCTGAAAACCAGTCAATGCCCATAGAAACTATGCAGACCAAGAAAGCATGGACTGAATGAATGATTCAATGCTATGACATGCTGCAGCTGAAACTACAAAACATAAAACTCTAGATATTGCAGAAACTGGAAACCAGGCAATGCCACGGAAACTATGCAGGCCAAAGAACATGGACTGAATCAATGATGAATGGTATGGCATGCTGGTGAAACTAAAAACAGAAAACTCTAGATATTGCAGCAAGTTGCCTGGATTGAACACCCATATGATCAAGATGGCTCGGATAGGAGCATCCAGTCTAGCTGAGGGTTCTACCAGTTCTGGGCACCACAGTACAAAGGGGACATGACCAAATGGCTGGTTGGTCCATAGGTTCTGATGCTTAAAGCTACCTAGTTTACAAGTCAGTACTACAGTACATCACCAATCATCAAATAGTTGCAAGAGGCTCCACCACTCAGCTAACAGCGCGTCACATTAAAATGTCCTCACCGATCTCCTACTGCAACAATTGCGCGGCAACATTCATGGCTTTGTCTCCTTTGGTCCCGCCCTCCACTTGGGCTGCCCATGCACTGGCCTCTCTTCCTTCACCTATAAATTCATTGCCTTCTCAACACAACCACTTCATCTGCAAAAAGCATAGCAATCTAAGCATCTCTAATTCACACCTTCAGAGCAAAAGTACATTTAGCGAAGAACACAACAGAATCATGATCAGTTCAAGGAAGCTTGCTCAATCGGCAAGAAGTGGCAGAGTATGGTGGCATCCAGTGGGCGGCGGACTGCAACCATCGATGGATGCTGCAGCACGTCCACAGCGTTTGTCGCAGATAAGGCCATTGCGTGTTGTACACCACTGATGGGGCAAGTCGAGGTTCCACTGATGTACCTCAACACGTGGTCTTCTGTGAGCTCTTAAGGATGTCCAAGAGGAGTTTGGCTTCCACAGCGACTACAAGATCACATTGCCCGTGATGCCTCAGTGATGGAGTAGTGATGTGTTTGATTAGGAGAGACGCCTCTGAGGAGGTTGAGAGGCACTCCTGAGTTCCATAGTTAGGCCATGTCATAACACTAGTATGTGGTTCCAACAGGACTCAATCGCAGCTTTCTTCTTCTTACTCGAATGATCCTTCGTCATTCAGCAATCAGCAATTTGCTGTTTGCAGATAGTCTGTATGGTTTTTGTTCAGTCCGATGTAAATTATCAGGATTATAAAAATGAGACAAAGATACAAACTTTTCCTAGCAGTCAGTTCAACAATTTTTCTGAAGACTTTCCTGTGGTTATTCTTATCAGTATCCTTTTCCCTGTTAGATGTTACAGATACGATGAGAGCAGTTTGCTAACTTAATTATCCATTGATGAAATTTAAAGATTTTCGTAATGTTGAATAAATAGATGTCTAGGAATTACGCATGCAAGCATTGATGAAAAATAAACGACGATAGGGGCTTAACAATTGCATTGGAGCCACTCTTTTCTTTCCCTTATTATTTTCTTTATCCTTTTTTTCTCCCTTGTATTTTTTCCTCCAATGGTGAAATTAACAGCTCTCATCTATGTCTCAGAAAGATATATGACTGACCCAAGTCTTATTGATAAACGTGGTCCAGTAGGACCGTCCTAACTCAATGATAGCACCAGCGAGTTTTAGTCCTGTAGGTCATTTGAGAAAAAGTATAGGAAGAAACAACGAAATGGAGTTCACATGAGATGTTTGCTAGCCAAATAGTCCATCTTCTAAACAGGCAATGTGACATTGTTGAGAAAATTCTTATTTTTTTAGACCACTGTATGCATTTAATCTGGCAGTTCAGGAAAAACGCGTTCTGGGCATGAAGTCCTCTCAACCAAGGGCCACTTTTGGATATTTTAAACATGATACAATTAAATACCTAATATATATTGATATCTCATTGCAGACTCAGAAATGGCACTGACCCTGAAATATGGACCCAGGCTACATGCCGTCCTCATGAGGCATGTGTCTTGGACACCAAAACAGGTCAGTATAGCCACACAATGTGGTGTCCATACATCCACGAACTATTTTTGTGGTATGGCTCAAGCATGTACTTAACTGATGGCCCTAGAGAAATCTAATCAGAACCACATTCCTGGCCTTGAAACATTGCATGTTCTGAGCTCATGGCAGTGTCCTTGCCAGCTTGCATTGATAGTTGCACTTAAACCTCATGCCTCTCTTTCCCCTCACCTATAAATCCATCATTTAGAACCACCACTTCATCCACAAGCTAAACACAACTCCTAGCTGAATACCACCTCATACAAAAAATTTCAGGCAAGAAAAAAAGAGAGCAACCATGATCAGTGCCAAGAGACTCGCTCAAATGGTGAAGAAGTGGCAAAGAATGGCAGCCCTCGGGAGGAAGAGACTTACATGGACTGACGCCCAAAGCAACCGATGAATGCTGCAGTTCTGTGGCAGTGAAGGCCATTGCATCATGTACACTGCTGATTGGGAGGCGGTTCGAGGTCCCGTTGGCGTTCCTCGCCACGACGATCTTCGCAGAGCTCCTCAGGATGTCTCAGGAGGAGTTTGGCTTCACAAGCGATGGAGGGATCACATTGCCTTGTGATGCAGAGGTTATGGAGTATGTCATGTGCTTGCTCAAAAGAAATGCATCAGAAGAAGTTGTCAGGGCATTCCTGAGCACCATTGTGAAGCCTTGCCACTATGGGAATGGCTTTGCACCATCCTTGGGATTTGTCCAACAAGTAGCAGCTTCTAGCTTCTGAGAAATTATGTAGAGTTTATCTTTTCATTTTTCTTCTTCTGAATGATGTAAATATGGAACATGAAGTCAGAAATAGAAATTGCAATTATTCACATCAAGGAGCAAGTTCGTTCTCTGTTTTTTTTTAACTGAAGTTGTTTGTTACTCCTGAGTTCTGCAAGTCTGTGTGTTTCTAATCAAAGCTCAGGTTATGTGACCAAGGAGTTTTTTTTTATTATTGCATAAGAGATTTGTCATGCTTTGGGCCTGTTCACTTTGATGCATTTTCAACTTTACCAAATTTTGGTAAAGTTACCAAAAAGTGGCTACATTAGTTTCCGCCCAAATTTTGGAACTATATAAGAATCCTGCCAAAAGTTGGCAACTATGCCAAAATTTGGAATGCTAAATTGTAAGGTTTTATTTTGGCATCAAAGTGAACAGGCCCGACTAGACCAACGATATGGTAATTGATTCGTGCAGAGTTCAGAAATCTGGATATATTGTCAGGTGAATAGAAAAATGATGAAGCAAACAGTCAAGAAGCTTCCAGTGTAGCAGTCAATGAACAAGCTTCAACAAGTCATGTTCAGAATTAGCAGTTGGATGATACCTAAATCTTGCCTAAAATGCAGATAAAAATATTGAAGCTCTGAATCCTGGTCGTCTGCATTCCTAGGATGTAAACTGTAACATATTCAATAGGAACTGGAACAAGTAATGCGCCCAAAATTATGATCTCAAAATTTAACATCTTAAACTAACTCGATAGAAAACAGTCCGGTAGCAAAATATGATCTCAAAATTAAAGTTAAATAAAAAGAATGTACATAGATTCAACAACAAAACATGTCAATTGAATAGACACAGATGGCTTGGCATTCCTCTCATCAGAGAAAAGGAGAGGAAAATATGGCATTCTAGCAAGAGGTATATACTTTTTATGGATACGGGCTTGCCTAAAATGTTGTACTGAGAAGCTCAGCTACAACTAGAAGCATCATATGCAAATGCAAAGTCACATGGCATCATTGACATCAGAGCGGCTTTCTTCAGCTCTGGAAACGTGATTCAAATGATTATTCAGGTACAATAATCTTATGATACAATATCCTTTCAAAAGGAAATACTCACAAACAATAATCCTCCAAAGAAATGAAATGCGAGAAGAACAACTAAATGGACACCACATGAGATGCTGGAGGGAAAATCAGACCATGTGCTAGACTAGACTTCCTCTATGAATGTTCAGAAAACAACATATCAGGGATTTAGGGGCGTGAGCAATGCATTATCACAATTCCAAGGCTGCATTCGAGCACCAATTTGGGTAACTGAGAGCACCACAAGCTGATTGTTGCTTCTAGTACCCAAATTGGTTCTACACTGAATTATATGCATGCTCACGCAACATATGTTAGTTCTGAAACATATAAAAGGAAGTCTAGCTAGCACATGGTCTGATTTTCCTCCAGCAATCCATTTGGTGTCCATAACTCAGCATCAGTATTAGACATAGTACTGAATCTAAGAGCACCGGTATTCATAGACTGAAAATATGGTTCAAATAACATGTTCTCCTCACGCTGTTCCAACGCTGTTCAGTATGCAGCACACTTTTTTTTTTGAAACAGTATGGCAGCCTCAATGAGAAGCAACTGGCTCTTACTACTATCGTTCAGCATGCACCGAAAACTTGCTCCCATCAAAATCTGATAAAATCAATCATACCGCGACATCGCACACACCATTCCCATGGCCTTGTCCCTGCAACTAATCTCATACATCTGTACCGCACTCTGTCCATGCCTATAAATTCAGCATCTAGCAGACTGAGCACCATCACATTCATCAACTCATCCACAAAGGGGCATCGACCTCATAGCACATATCATCAGATTCCAGCTGAAACCAAGATCAACAATCAACCATATCAGTGCCAAGAGACTTGCTCAATGGCCAAGAAGTGGCAGGGATGGCGGCACTTGGAAGGAAGAGGCTCACAATGAAAGCAAAGAAAATGAAGAGTGCTCACATCTGTACAGGCAAGGGCCACTTGTCATGTACACAGCGGACGGGAGCCGATTCGAGGTCCGTTGGCGTACCTCGGCACTGCAGTCTTCAGTGAGCCTCCTCAGGATGTCACAGGAGGAGTTTGGTTCACGACGATGGCAGATCATGTTGCCTGTGATGCTGTGTATGGAGTATGCCATGTGCTTGCTCAAGAGAAATGCTTCAGCTGAGGTGAGGAAAAGCATTCTGAGCTCCATGGTGGCACCTTGCCACTACACCGTTGTATGGTGCAATCGTTGGAGTCAACCAGCATATTTCTTGCTTGTAGTTCCTGAAGAAGAGCCAAGTCTTCTCCTGTAGTTCTATTATATCTGTATTATACCTGGATCAGTTTAGAACAGTTAGATGTAGGAATAGAAAGAGGGAAAATTGCCATGTAAAGCCTTTCAATCTTGCAAGCAATCAAAGAAAAGCTCAGCCAAACATATGCTGTCATTTTTCCTTAAATTGATGTTGGCACAGAGGAATGAAATTGCATTCTCTTATGTTTACATGAAATTGTTTACTGCACAGAGTATTATCAACAAGTGTCTGTAACAATCTACTATGCGCTTCTGATAAAACAAAAATGAAATGGTAAGGGCACAATTTTGAAATAATGACTTAAGTAATTAAAAATCAGAAATAACAAGGACTTAAGTAATGTAAAACTCTAATTAGGTCGCACAAACAACATTTTAACATGAATCGTTGGATAAAGATTTCAGAGGCCATTACAGATCAGAAGTAATAAGGACTTAAGTAATGTAAAATCATGACAGACGGAGACCCAATTATTTTCAATCAGTAGAAAAGCTGACTTTTGGAGAAAACATGTGATGATGCTTAGCTGCTATCAGAATAAATATTAAAATGTTGTTGAAGTTATACTTTTAAAAGAAGCCAATGTGTCATCCATCATAATCATAAGACTGTCATTTTTTTCCTTCACAATTTAGCAAAATTTTCCATACCATGGTTTGCACCTGGTTGTAGACCCATAGGAAAGCCCAGCTACCCAGGAAGATGCCGAGAACTCAATGCCACATGTGATGCACAAACCAGGCAGCCCATCAATCAGAATTATGTAGCTGCACTGTTTCAAACAGTTGCACACAATGATCATTAATGTGGTCCTTTTCACACCAAATCAAAAATTAAAGAGGTTATTCAAGTCCAATAGAGACAAACTTCTTCATCTGCTAATTGCAGAACCAAGTGCTACCCATCCCTGTCATGCAGTCTCATTGTGTTGCATTTCAAAGTACAAAAACAGGAAGCCGACATCAATCTGAATTCTGAAATATTTATTAGCTCCAATAAACACAAGCAAATAATTTTACTCCCACCAAATATTGCCAAGCATATGGAAGCAGAGGAAATGGGCTCATTTTTTATAAATATTATCCATCATTTCAATCTTGGAAGGCCTTGTTCGCCAAAGAATTCTTCTACATCTGTGTAGAATGAAGGATCCTTTAAAGCGAATCTGTTTTGATTGGTTACAACTTTGTAGCTTTAAGATCTTGCTGTATGTAAACCTCTGTAATATTTTCTGCTTTAATGAACATAAACTGCTAGCAAAGCCTGCAGTTTTCCAGGTCAAAAAAAAATATGCCAAGCGATGGAATCCGCCAATAAAAAGCTGGACCAGAGGTGCCCTCACCATACTTCTCTGGCATTATCTCATTGCACAATAGCTGATGGAACTGCCCCTCACGCCGTCACAACATGGACCCATTAAACATGGGTCTCGTGTTCCTCATTCACTAACATGTCGTATGTTCACTCTGGCATCAAGTGCATATAGCGGTGTGTGCGAACTCAACCACTAAGACATGCTGTAGTAAATTCCTTTTCTATTAGATGTTCCTAGCTAGCTATGTCACTGTCGTGTGCATCATAGAGCGCCACTGATGCGTGTCGGTTGCAGAACTGTCAATACATCTCTAGCTAGACAGCACAGCTAGACATAGTCAGTTCAGCACACACACTTGTCGTCCATTCCTATCCCAAAAATCTAATTCAACAGTTGCACTCAGCATTGCATGTGCGTATCATGGCCCTGTCCTTGCTGATACTTCTGGCCAACCTAGACACTCGCACACCATCATTTCCCCCATCTATAAATTCAGACTAGCTATCTCAATTCATCATTCATCAGCTCCTCCAGAGACAGAAACTGAGAATCACCACCTTATAGCATACCTATTCAAATTTTCAGCTGAAAAAAACAGCCAACCAACCATGATCAGCGCCAAGAGACTGGTTCAATTGGCAAAGTGGCAGAGGATGGCAGCCCTTGGAAGGAAGAGGATCATGGGAAAGGCCCAAGAAACTGAAGAATGCTCCACTTCTGTAGCAGTCAAGGGCCACTGCGTCATGTACACAGCTGATGGAGGCGGTTCGAGGTCCCATTGGCGTACCTTGGCACAGTGGTCTTCAGTGAACTCCTGAGGAGCTTCCAGGAGGAGTTTGGCTTCACAAGCGACGGGAGAATTGGTTGCCTGTGATGCTGCAGAAATGGAGTATGCCATGTGCTTGCTCAAGAGGAATCCATCAGTCGAGGTGGTGGATGCATTGCTCAGCTCTATGCTGATGCGTTGCCACTGCCACGGTAGTATGGTGCCAACTGTCGGAGTCAACCAGCAAATTTCCTGCTTGTTAGCTTCCTGAAAGAAGAGCCAATGGCTTGCCCTGTAGTTGTACTTTAGATTATGTGTTATAGCCAATGTAGCCTTAGAACATTATTTTACTGTTGGCCCATGAGCCCATATACCATTTATATCTAGTGCTCTCCTGGAATACACTGTACTGATTTAGCACCAATTCACATGGTATCAGAGCAAGTGCTCTTGCGATTCCGTCGCATGTCCGCGCCGGCGAGGCTCTTCACCGGTTTCTTGGTCTCCGGCGCAGTGTCCTCCCTCAATCGGCTTCTCCCAGTGGAAGTTTTCTGCGTGTGTGTTCTGTTTTCGTTGTCACTTGATTTTGGGGGATGACCCTCTTCTCTTCGGGCTGGAGCATTCTTTTTCTCCTGCTGGATCTGCTTGACTGCTTTTTCTCCTGCTCTTTTTCGTCCTGCTAGTTGACATTATTCCAATTGTGCTAGCTGCATGTGGTGTCGGCTAGCTGCAGTCTGCAGACCCGCCAGCGCTTCATCCTTTGCTGTCGCACTTGCCGCACAGGACTCTCCCCTTCCAACAATCTGCCATGTGTTGGATCTCCTCCTGCTGATTACAATACCTAATTGCAGCCAACTAATTGCAGCAGCGGCAGCCCAGTGCAGCAGTCAAGAGTAGCAGCGTTTCAAGTGCAGCAGCGCTCAGCCTTCAGATTGCAACCATGGCATCAGATCCACTTGGGAATGTCATTCTTTTGACTTTGGATAATAAAACTCAGAATGACAAATATTACGTGACAGTGGGCTTTCCTCTGCTCGTATGCAACTCAGGTCGTATGTGTGCGCCTCTCACGTTGAATGATGATCCACCTCATAGAAGGAAAGATGAGAAGAAAAATTGCAAGCTGCGGCGTAATGATGAGCGTGCTGATGGCCTTCTTGTGCATTGACGCTGAGTACCCATTAGAAGAATTTTATTGATCTTTCCTTCTGCCTGAAAAGATGTGGGAAGTATCTTCAACAACGCTATCAACAGGCAGTGCATGCTCTCCGCTTTTTCTCTTCGCAAGAGGCTTGCAAAGCCTTTGAACAGGGCGACATGACCATTGAGGAGTTTCATAATGCCTTCACCTCATTGCTAGACAAATTGAGATTCTATGGTCCAAAGGCTGGAGTGTGGGTGCAGACAGTGTATATCAAGGAGAAATTATGAGGAGCAGAGCCTTATGTTTGATTTGTGCATGCGTCTTCGGTCAGACTTTGAACCTATTAGGGTGCAGCTTCTTGGTCCGTCTACTCTTCCTACCATGGCTGAGGCTCTCGCAGAACTTAATTGCGAGGAGAACTGTCTACAGTCACTTCCCAACCCACAAACTCCGCAACACACTGTCCTTGCATTCTTCATTGATGGGAAACCTCCTTGTCTGAGGATCATGCTTTCCAGCATGGGTCCTTAGCAAAACTTCTTCCACTCAAGATTGTTGCTCCCACTGCAAAGAGGTCTGGTCACCGTGTTGAGAATCTTCAACGTACATCCTAATTGTTGGCTGAGTTTAGGGCCAAGCGTTGTGCATTCGCCGGCCCCTAGTACTCAGTTACACTTGCCTGCTTCCCGCTGTGACTGCAGCTTCAGTTAGGGCAACTTCAACCAATCCAGTCCTACATGAATGCTTATCAACCTAATGGATCAGCTTCCTTGGCCCCTGCACCATACTTCTCAGTCCATGGGTGTTAGGACTCAGATCCCTTTTCATATGACATCAGATGTGTCTCAGGCTTGCATCCGTCAACCAGTTATCAGATGGTAACATGTATTCAAACAGCTATGGCACATCCGGCTTAGTTACTCACCAGGCCACTCTTTCCACTTCACAACTCACTGTACCAAATGTTTCTACAATTGTGCCACAACTTTCCATGAATCTCATTTCTGTTGGACAAAAACTCACAGACATGAACTATTTGTGGCGTTTTGATTAATACCTCTTGCTTCGTGCAGGATCGTCAACAGAGCACTCGTTGCGTACTGGCCATCGCCATAGTAGTTCTCCTGGGAAGCTCTATTGTTCCGATCACTAGAGTCTTTCCACCTTCATCTTTGGACCTCCACCACCACTAGTTCCGAGCCTTGGTTATGCATCTTTCTGCAACTTTCCACAATGGACATCATAGTTGGGCATACTTTGTGCGGTCCCGCCTTTCAACTTTAATTCTCAGGTGTTCTTAGGTCATGTCTCTATTGATACTACTTTTGATTTGTACGGGTCGTAAACTGGAAAACAGATACAACTCCTTACCCTATTAGTTTAATTCTAGACTAGTTGTCCTTTTGACCTGTTCATTCGGATGTATGGGCCCTGCCGCATTTGCTTCTTAAAGGGTGGGACACAGAATATTATGTTCCATATTTTATAGATGATTATGCGAGATACCACTTGGATTTACTGTCATGAAACACCGTTCACAACCTTTTATCCATATACCAATCCTTTATTTCGCATTGATCCATTACTCAGTTTTCTGCTTACTATTTCGTATTTTTCGTTTGATTTTCAGGAGGGGAGTAACCTCTCAGCTGCTTTTCTGACAAAACTCTTTTCTTCGAGCGATAACTCTTTCCTCAAAAGCTCTCTTGGCCCTGGTGCCCCATCCCTCCAAAAATTGTTGTTGCTTTGAGCGCAAAAAGCACCGGCATTTAATTTTCATTGAAGGGAACTTTGCACGCCAACCTTCCCTTTTTAATCCCCTTTTGGGTGGTGTTGAGATTTTGATTAGACTGACATGGGACTGGCCGTTTGGTGAACATTTGAGCGGTGAGTGATGGAGCCAATGCAACTTGCTGGATGATTGGCGATCTACTGTAAGCATCGCCCATGGCCCAGTGTTTGGGACCTCCATATCATTATATACGTCTGAATCGTGTTTGTTGCATGAGGAACTGAAAGAGCCCACACACACACGGCTTGTCTTGTGTTCAGAACGGTAGTTGATCCAGGCAACCTGTGTGTCCAGGGCATTGCTCTGGAAATCTGGATCGGTCCATTTTAGTTCTGCTTTTGTAGCATGCGTGTCTTGTGAGTTGCAAATGATTAATTCAATCCATGGTTTCGTTGGCAGCTGGAATTTTTTGCTACCCCTGGTTTTCGCACTGAAAGAGGACCGTTGAATAATCCTTGTTATCTGACGATGATTCATTGCCAGCAGATGTTCAATCCTTGCAACTTGCTGCAACATCTAAAGTTTTCTGTTCGCAGTTTCATCATTGATTCTGTCCATGCTTCTTGGTCTGTATAGTTTCTTCCGGGCATTGACTGGTTTCAAGTTTCAGGCTTCAAAACACAGCTAAGTTGCCATCATCGTTATCAAATAGGACAATTGATTTTTTTTAAAGCGAAATATAGGAAACTTTGGAAGTGCTACTTTTTCATAAAAAATAGATAGGAGACTTTCCTAATATATCAACAAAGCAGGATGGAGAGTAATGAACAGGATTTGTAGTGAACTATATAGGACAGTCTGAAACAGACTTGAAATATAGTGGAGGAGTAGAACACTGAAGGCGACTATTGCTATGGAGAAGGAAAAAAACATAGTGGATAACAATGAGTATATCCTTGTCTGTAAGACCGCATGTCAGAAACTCAGAGTCAGACCATGAAGTGTACTTATGTTGAAATCAAGCATGAATTGGGAGGAAAAAGGAGACATCTTTGAGAGGTAACAACAACTTACCAGCAATGGAAAGGGGCACTTCCAGTGCATAATCTCTCTTTATCATATATCACCATTTGATTCTGCATTTTAATACCTAACAGAAGAAAAAAAAAGAAAATTAGGGGAACTACTATTACTCTATTACAAAAATCCTAATTTGCGATTTCAGAAAGTATGCACTATATGCCCAAGCTTAAAACAGGTGCAATACAACAAATCAGCAAACTATCGACAAATATTTACACACACTGTTACAAATAAACAATGTAAATCGAACAAATTTTCAACCGATTAGAGCATTCATTTCGATCCAAAACCCTCACCAGAACATGGGGAGAGGTGCGCCCTATAGAGTCGACACGATGAGATGCCGCGAGCACACTTCCGCGTACGCTGACGCCGCGCCCATCGCCGCCGTCAGGCGGGCTCCACGTCGGTGGCCGCATTGTGGGGAACGGAGTCCCCGTGGCGGCCGGCGGCGGCGGCGGCGGCGGCGGCGTGGAGACCTACCTCGGCCGGCCGTGGCAGCCGATCCCGGACAGCCCGCCGTTCTCGCGCGTGGTGTTCATGGAGTGCGCCATGTCGAGCGTGATCGATCCCAAGGGATGGCTGCCATGGGAAGGGAGGACCGACGTGTCCAACGTCTACTATGGAGAGTACAAGAACACCGGGGATGGTGCTGACGTCAGCGGCCGCGTGAAGTGGACAAGTTTCCACGTCATCCAAGACGCATCGGAGGCGGCCAAGTACACGGTGGAGAACTTCATCCAGGGGGACAAGTGGATTCCGGGGACAGGGGTGTACTTCGAGCCCAGCCATTGATCAATGAATACTCAAGCTTAAACATAAGTTAGGTCCAGTAGATAATCTATGCTAATAGTACTAATTTATGTCTAGATCATGGTTTAATTAGTGGAACATTTATACTTAATCTTTATTATGCCAAAAAGTATTTTCTACACCCAGGTGCCATGTCACCTAGGCGTATGCATGTAATTTAAACAGTTATATAGAAATTTCATAAAATTTGATAAGATAGTCCATGATAATATAAGACACCATGCAAACATGCAAGTCTAAATTGGATCGATATATGAAGAAACAAAAATAACAAATTTTATCTGCACTGTACGGGTACTATTCACTGTCTGATTTTATTATTTTTGTTTCTCTAGTTGTAGATCAAATTTAGTCCCGCATGTTTGTGTATAGACTTATATCATCACAAATGATGTTACTAAATTTTTTTCTATAACTATTTAAGTCATATGTAAATGATAGGAGCCATGGCACCTAAGTGTAGAAAATCATTGTATGAGTTTTCTCAAAAAGAAATAAAGAACAAAGGAAATTTCGATGTTGATCGATCAAAATGTCAGGATTTTTAGCCAAGGCACGGGGATGATGAAGCCAGAATTTCTCCTGGCATATGCGTAATGCGTTGCCGCGACGTAGTGCAGACATCGCAATAACCAACGAGTTCAGAGTTTCAGGCATGCGTGGAAGAAGAGAATTTGCGACATTAATTTCTGCGATCATCTGAACGGTTCATTTCATCTAAATAGCCCTAAATTTTACACCAGGATCTATGTACAAATGGAAAACTGATGGCTGATTACTCTGACATTGTGGCAAGAACTTGCCATGGAGCTCAAGAACGCCCTCTCGACCTCTTCAGAGGCATCTCTGCTAATCAGGCACATGACGTACTCCATCACCGACGCGTCGCACGTCAACGTGATCCTGCCATCGTCGCCGGCGAAGCCAAACTCCTCCTGAGACATGGCGAGGATCTCGCCGAAGACCGCCGTGCCGAGGTACGGCAATGGCACCTCGAACCGCGCCCCGTCGGCGGTGTACACCGCGCAGTGGCCCTTGCCGGCGAGAGACGACGACGACGCCGTGCTGCAGCAATCGCCGGTGGTGCCTGCCGTGTGCCGGCCACCGCCGGATGACACCATCCTCTGCTGCAACTTCTTGGCCAGCTGAGCGAGCTTCTTTGGGTGGATCATGGTTCTGCCTTTGTTTTGGGCTAAACTAGCTGCACTTTGTTGATCTGATTCTGATATATGCTCAATGGTCAGATTGTTGCTGGTAACTTGTTTTGTGAATGAAGTGGTTGTGTTCAGCTGGCCATGGATTTATAGGTCAAGGTTGCATGAAAGAAAAGATCAAAGATTCAAGTGTAGCTATCACCAAAGTGACGGGACAGGAGACATGGCCATGAGTGGTGTTTGTACGTGCAAGGTTGCTAGATCATTGAGGTTTTGATGAGACTTCCATTGGGGCCGGGAGTTTGGTGAACATTTGAGCGGTGAGTGATGGAGTCTGAACATGACTTGTTGGCAAGCTGGTGTTTCAAAATTTTTGACTGCTAGCACTGGAGGCTTTCCTTGACTGTTTTGCCTTCCATCGATTTTTTCTTCTCACCTGACAATATATCCAGAAATTTCTGAGACTACGCTGCACGAATCAATATATCCATATGCGTTGGTCTAGTCGGGGCCTGTTCACTTTGATGCCAAAATAAAACCTTACCAAATTTAGCATTACCAAAACATTTGGCATAGTTGCCAAATTTTGGCAGGATTTGTCTTATATACGTTTACCAAAATTTGGGCGAAAACTAAATTACCACTTTTTTTTGTAAACTTTTACCACAAAATTTGGTAAAAGTTGAAAATGCATCAAAGTGAACAGGCCAAGCAGACAACATCTCTTATGACATAATAAAAAAAAACTCCTTGGTCACATATACTTGACTTTGATTAGAAACACACCAGACTTGGCAGATATCAGGAGTAACAACAACTTCAGTTAGAGAAAAAAACAGAGAACGAACTTGCTCCCTTGTGTGAATAATTGCAATTTCCTATTTCTGACTTCATGTTCTCCATAATTTACCTGCTATATCAGAGAGAGAAAAATGAGAAAGATTACTACTACATAATTCTCAGAATGCTAGACAGCATGCTACTTGTTGGACAAATCCCAAGGATGGTGCAATGCCATTCCCATAGTGGCAAGGCTTCACAATGGTGCTCAGGAGCTCCTGACATCTTCTCTGATGCATTTCTTTTGAGCAAGCAACATGAACATACTCATAACCTCCCCTGCATCACAAGGCGAATGTGAATCCCCTCCATGCCTTGTGAGCCAAAACTCCTCCTGAGACAGTCCTGAGGAGCTCTGCGAAGATCGTCGGTGGCGAGGAAGCCAAGCGGACCTCGAACGCCTCCCATCAGCATGTACATGATGCAATGGCCTTCAACTGCCACAGAACTGCAGCATTCATGCGGTTGGCTTTGGGCGTCGTCCACCATGTAAGGTCTCTTCCTCCCGAGGGCTGCTATCTCTTTTGCCCATTCTTCACCATTTGAAGCGAGTCTCTTGGCACTGATCATGTGTTGGCTCTCTTTCTTCTTGCCTGAAATTTTTTGTAATGAGGGGTATTCAGCTAGAGTTGTGTTTAGACTTGTGGATGGAGTGGTGGTTCTAAAATGATGGGATTATGGTGAGGGGAAAGAGAGGCAATGAGGTTTAAGTTGCAACTATCAATGCAAGCTGGCAAGACACTGCCATGAGCTCAGAAACATGCAATGTTTCAAGCGCAGGAATGTGGTTTCTGATTAGATTTCTCTAAGGCCATCAGTTTAAGTACATGCTTGAAGCCATACCCAACAAAATATGTTCGTGGATGTATGGACACCAGACATTGTGTGGCTAATACTGAACCTGTTTTGGTGTGCCAAAGACATACATGCTCCATGAGGAAACTGGCATGTAGCCTGGGTCCCATATTTCAGGGTCAGTTGCCATTTCTGAGTCCTGCAATGAGAATCAATATATTAGGTTTATTTAATGTATCATGTTTTAAAATACGCAAAAGTGGCCCTTGGTTGAGGAGGAACTTTGTTTGTTCTTTTTCTATGCGCCAGAACGCGTTTTTCCTGGAACTGCCAGATTAAATGCATACAGTGGGTCTAAAAAAAAAAATAAGAATTTTCTCAACAATGTCACATTGCCTGTTTTAGAAGATGGACTTTGGCTTAGCAAACATCCAATTGAACTCCATTTCGGTTGTATTTTCTATACTTTTTCTCAAATGACCTACAGGGAACTAAAACTCGCGTGGTGCTTCATTGAGTTAGGCACGGCCTACTGGAAGCCACGTTTATTACAATAAGCTTGGGTCAGTCATATATCTTTCCTGGAGCATTAGCATGAGAGCGTTAATTTCAACCAATGAAGGAAAAAATACAAGGGAGAAAAAAAGGATAAAGAAAAATAATAAGGGAAAGAATAAGAGTGGCTCCAATGCAATTGTTAACGCCCTATGTCGTTTATTTTCATCAATGCTTGCGCATGCGTAAATTCCTAGACATCTATTTTATTCAACATTACGAAATCTTAAATTTCATCAATGATAATTTAAGGTTAGCAAACTGCTCTCAATCGTATCTGTAAGCATCTAACAGGGAAAAGGATACTGATAAGAAAACCAAGGAGAAGTCTTTCAGAAAATTTAACAGGACTGCTAGGAAAATAGTTTGTATCTTTGTCTCATCTTTTATAATCCGATATTTACAAATGCGGCTGAACAAACAAACCATACAGGACTATCTGCATAACAGGCAAATTTGCTGATTTGCTGGAATGACCGACGGGAGGGGTCATTTCGATGTAATTAAGATAGGAAGAAAGCAAATGTCTGATTGAGTCTCATTTGTTGGAACCACATAACTAGTGTTATGACATGGCTAACTATGGGAACTCAGGAGTGGCCGCTCTCAACCTCCGCTCAGTAGGCGTCTCTCCTAATCAAACACATCACATACTCCCCATCACTGAGGCATCACAGGCAATGTGATCTTGTAGTCGCTTGTGAAGCCAAAACTCCTCTTGAGACATCCTTAAGAGCTTGCACAGAAGACCACGCTGTTGAGGTACATCAGTGGAACCTCGAACCTTGCCCCATCAGTGGTGTAGCAACACGCAATGCGCTTATGCTGCGACAAACGCTGTGGACGTGCTGCAGCATCCTCGATGGTTGCAGTCCGCCCGCCCACTGGATGCCACATACTCTGCCACTTCTTGCCGATTGAGCAAGCTTTCCTTTGAACTGATCATGATTCTGTTGTGTTCTTCGCTAAATGTTACTTTTGCTTGAAGGTTGAATTTAGAGATTGCCTTAGATTGCTATGGCTTTTTTGCCAGATGAAGTGGTTTGTGTTGAGAAGCAATGAATTTTACTAGGTGAGGCAGGAAGAGAGGCCAGTGCATGGGCAGCCCAGTGGAGGCGCGGGACCATAAGGAGACAAAGCCATGAATGTTGCCGCGCAATTGTTGCATAAGGAGAACGGTGAGGACATTTTAATGTGACCGGCTGTTTAGCTGAGTGTGAGCCTTCTACAATAATTTGATGATTGGTGATGTAACTGTAGTACTGACTTGTAAACTAGGTAGCCCTTTAAGCATCAGAACCTCTGACCAACAGCCATTTGGTCATGTCCCCTATGACTGTGTGGTGCCCAGAACTGGTAGAACCCTCAGCTAGCACTGATGCTCTCTATCCGAAGCCATCATTGATCATATGGGGTGTTCAATCCAGGTCACTTGGCTGCAATACTCTTAGAGTTTTCTGTTTTTTAGTTTCACCAGCAATGCCATAGCCCATTCATCATTGATTCAGGTCCAGTGTTTCTGTGGCCTGCAATAGCTTTCCGTGGGCAATTTCTGGTTTCCAGTTTCTGCAATATCTAAGTTTTATGTTTGTAAGTTTCAGCTGCAGCAATGTCATAGCAATTGAAATTCATCTAATTCAGTCCATGCTTCTTGGTCTGCATAGTTTCTATGGCATTGACTGGTTTCAAGTTTCAAGAAGTTAAGTCATCGGCCCCCCCCCGCCCCCCCGCCCCCCCCCCCCCCCCCCCCCGCCGCCGTCGTCAAATAAGACAATTGATTTTTTTAAGCGAATACTTTGAGAGTGCTAATTTGTCGATAAACAAATAAATAGTAGACTTTACTAATATATCAATAAAGCAGGATGGAGAGTAATGAAATAGGATTTTAGTAGACTATATGGAGTGTACAGCTCTGAACAGACTTGAGTATAGTAAGAGCTGAATAAACATTCAGCTAGTGCGAGGTAGGAACCGTAAGGGCGACTATTGCTAGGGAGAAGGAAAACTTATTGAGAGGCAATAAGAGTATATCCTTGTTTGGAAAACCGCATCAGAAATCAGAATATCAAACCAATGTATGTTGAAACCAAAGCAATGAATTGAAAAAAACATGAACATCTTTGAGAGGTAACAACTTACAACAATGGGAAGAAGCAACTTTCGTTTCGTCAGAAGAATGATGAAATCTGCGTGTTACAGCAAATAACCTGTAGGCAACATCCCTAAACTTCAAGTCTTTTGGGGCAGAAGTTCTCCAATTATGCTCATAGTAGTAACATACTAACATCTTGGATAGTCTGATGTCCACTTTCAGTGTAAAATCTCTCTTCGTAGCATATATCACCATCAGATACTGCCACTTTAACACCTAGAAAAGAAAAAAAAGGAAAATTAGGGAACTACTATTCTCTAATAGAGAGATCCTTTTTGCGATTGCAAGAAAGCGTCCACTATATACCCCAAAGCTTAAACAGTTAACAGGTGTAATACAAACAATATCAGCAAACCAGCGACATATCTCTGCATTCACTGCTACAATAACACATCTAATTGATCAAGAATCGGTTTTCCTATGCCTAGACCGAAGTCGAGCTGATGAGATTGGTCACGAGCACACGGTTCCGCGGACGCTGACACCCTACCCAGCCCCGCCGTCAAGCGGGCTCCCACAAATGCAGGGAGGTAGCAGAAGAACCCATCATGGTAGGTGGAGACGGAGCCCCCCATCGATGGCCAGCAGCGGTGGAGAGCGTGAGCAGCAAATAGTGGCCCTCAAAGAACCACCTGATGATGAAAAAGGTAATTCAGGGTAGTTCTAGTGCCTTTTTTCTCAAATGCTCCGCTGAAAATCAAATCTGTACATTCGATGTTTGATCGAAGGTCTCAAACAGAGGAGCTCACCTCTTCCAGAGTGTACAGACACCCAAGAACCAACGAGTTCAGACTTCAGACCAAGAAAGAAAGTGGCTGGTATTTTTGTATCAATCTGAACTAATTCGTTTTCTTGTAGTAATCACTAACATTTACATGAGTAGTCTATGTACACAACAGCTAGTTGATGGTTGAAGCCACGTACGACATCTGTGGCATGCATCACCATGGAGCACAAGAACGCCTCTCACCTTCTTCAGAGGCATCTCCTAAGAAGCACATGACATACTCCAATCACAGATGCACATCACCATGTTCAACGTGATCGCTCCATCTTCGCTTGCAAAGCCAAACTCTCCTCATGAGACATGTCAGGAGCTCGCCAAAGACTGCCGTGGCCAGGATAGCGGCAATGGCACCTCAAACCGTTCCCGTCGGCAGTGTACACAGCGCAAGTCGGCCCTTAACACCAGCGAGAGATGCCGTGCTGCACAGGGAATCGTTGCTGTGTCCTCCTGTGTGACCGCCACCGCCGGCTGAGGCTGACACCATCTTCCTGCTGCAACTTCCTGGCTCAACTGATGCAAGCTTCTTGCATGGATCATGAGTTCTGCGCTTGTTTTTGCGAAATCAAGTTGGCACTTTGTTGATCAGAGGATTGGTTTCTTGGACTGCTAGTATCTTGTTTGTGAATGAAAGTGGATGTGTTCAGTGTCTGGCAAAATTTATAGGAGAAACTGAAGAAGGAAAGATAGTGATGGCTAGGAGACATGGCCATGAATGGTGTTTGTAACGTGCAAGGTTGCTGGATCATTGAGATTTTGATTAGACGACATGGGACTGGCCGTTTGTGAACATTTGAGCGGTGAAGTGATGGAGCCAATGCAACTTGCTGATGATTGGCGATCTACTGTAAGCATCGCCCAATGGCCCAGTGTTTGGGACCTCCATATCATTATATACGTCTTGAATCGTGGTTGGTTTGCATGAGGAACTGGAAAAGAGCCCACACACACCGGCTTGTCTGTGTTCCGAACGGTAGTTGATTCCAGGCAACCTGTGTGTCCAGGGCATGCTCTGGAAATCTGGATCGGCCATTTTAGTTCTGCTTTGTAGCAATGCGTGTCTTGTGAGTTGCAAATGATTAATTCAATCCATGGTTTCCGTTGGCAGCTGGATTTTTTTGCTCCCCTGTTTTCGCACTGAAGAGGACGTTGAAAATAATCCTGTTATCTGGACGATGATTCATTGCCAGCAGATGTCATCCTTGCAACTTGCTGCAACATCTAAAAGTTTTCTGGTTCGCAGTTTCATCAATTGATTCTGTCATGCTCTTGGTCTGTATAGTTTCTTCCGGGCAATTGACTTGGTTCAAGTTCAGGCTTCCAAAACCACAGCTAAGTCTGCCGTCTCGTTATCAAAATAGGACAATTGATTTTTTTTAAAGCGAAATAAGAGAAACATTTGGAAGTGCTACTTTTCACTAAAAAAAATAGATAGGAGAACTTTCGCTGAATATATCAACAACAGGATGGAGGGTAATGAACAGATTTGTAGTGAACTATAATAGGACAGTCTGAAAACAGACTGAAATATAGTGGAGGAGTAGAACACTGAAGGCGACTATATTGCTATGGAGAAGGAAAAAAAACATAGTGGATAACAATGAGTATATCCTTTGTCTGTAAGACCGCATTCAGAAACTCAGAGTCAGACCATCGAAGTGTACTTATGTTGAATCAAGCATGAATTGGGAGGAAAAAAGGACATCTTTGAGAGGTAACAACTTACCGCAATGGAAAGGGCACTTCCAGTGCATAATCTCTCTTTATCATATATCACCATTTGATTCTGCATTAAATACCTAAACAGAAGAAAAAAAAAGAAAATTAGGGGAACTACTATACTCTATTACAAAAATCCTAATTTGCGATTTCAGAAAGTATGCACTATATGCCCAAGCTTAAAACAGGTGCAATACAACAAATCAGCAAACTATCGACAAATCTTACACCAGCTGTTACAAATAAACAATGTAATCGAACCAAATTTCAACGATTAGAGCATTCTATTCGATCCAAAACCTCACCAGAAATGGAGAGGTGCCGCCCTAGAGTCGACACGATGAGATGCCGGCGAGCACACTTCCGCGTACGCTGACGCCGCGCCCATCGCCGGCAGGCGGGCTCCACGTCGGTGGCCGCATTGTGGGAAGGAGTCCCCGTGGCGGCGGCGGCGGCGCGGCGGCGCGAGAGCAAGCAACACTAACCCTCAACCGTCGTGGATGAAAAGAAATATCTGGGGAACTCGAGTGGCTTATCTGCAAAAAGACTCAAGACTTCTCCGCTCGAATCGCATCTGCACCGTGCGATTTCTGATCGAAGGTCCAATCGATACAGGAGTTCGACCTGAACGAGTTGAGAATTCAGATTTCAGGCTTTTTGAAGTTCAGACCGAATGCAAGAATTTTGACTGGAAGAAATTGTGCTACTTTGTATCATCTGATGAGTTTAACATCAGGAAGCTAGGACTATGAGCTAAGTACAACAAGCAAATTGGTTGCTGATTACTCCGACATTGCGGAAAAGGCCTCGCCATGGAGCTCAAGAACGCCCTCTCGACCTCTCAGAGGCATCTCTGCTAAGCAAGCACATGACATACTCCATCACCGACGCATCGCACGGCAACGTGATCCTGCCATCGTCGCCGGCGAAGCCGAACTCCTCCCGGGACATGGTTAGGAGCTCGCCGAAGAGCGGCGTGCGAGGTACGGCAATGGCAACCTCGAACCGCGCGCCGTCGGCGGTGTACACCGCGCAGTGGCCGCTTGCCGGCGAGGGACGACGACGCCGTGCTGCAGCAATCATCGGTGGCGACCGCCTTCTGTCCGGCTACCGCCGGCTGACGCCATCCTCGCTGCAACTTCTTGGCCAACTGAGCAAGCTTCTTGCACTGATCATGGTATCATTTGCTAGCTTTTGGCTAAACTAGATCAGCCTTTGTATCTGAATTGGGACTAGTTGCTAGTATCTTGTTTGTGAATGAAGTGGGTGGGTGTTCAGCTGGCCAAGAAATTTATAGGTGAAGATTGATGAAAGGTGAGTGTCAAGTGTAGATCAGCTGAACTAGCCTATCACGTACACAAAGTGATGGGCAGGAGACAATGCCATGAGTGATGTTTGTTATGTGCAGGCGTTGCACATTCATTGAGATTTGATTGAGATTTCCATGGAACCAAATGTTTGGTGAACGGGGTGAGCGGTGAGTGATGGGCCAGTTTCAACTTGCTGGGGATGATTGGCGATCGCATCGTCTTCATGCCCAGAGTCTGGGACCTCATTATCACTATTCATGTCTGAATTGTGTCGTTGCATGAGGAACTGATTTATTCAGCCCATGGTTTCTCTTGTCTGAGTTTGTTTTGGCGCCTGGTTTTGACACTGAAGAGGACGCCTGAAATAGCTGAACCAATGACGTCATCTGACGGCAATGCCGGGATGGCCAAAAAATGGCGGAAACAAAGACATTTGAGAGGATTCATACATAGTACTCCTATTTGGCGAGTTGTGTTAAGAAGGAAAGGGTCGTCGTACCCGTGTATGCTTCAGACTGCCGCTGTTCGTAAAACTGAAAAATAAAAAAAAACTAGATAATGCGTGAAAACGGAAATTGATACACTAGTTAAGGGAAATGTCAAAATAAAACAGAAAGCTTGAGGTTTATGCTCGAACGATTCAAGGTCGTCAAGCAAAGCGTCCTCTTCTCGGTCTACTCAGTACAGAGTTTGTAAAAAATGGAAATGATATGCAAATAAAGGCAAATGCCAGATTGAATTTAGAAAGCTGAGGCTTATCTTCCTGTCTGGCCTATCCATCCGAACATAGATCAGCTAGCTAGCCTTGGTCGACTCTCCCTTTTTGTTCAAACTGAGTTGGGAGTTCATCTCGTAGTTTAATTTTTCCATTAGAAGATACCCGGAACCTATAAATTCAGAGCCACAGGATCCGTTGACAAACCACATCGATCAAGTCCAGATTCATCATTAGCTTCATCGACGATCAACACCAGAAAAAACACACAATCCGCTGCATTGGTAAACACCAAAGCTAGAGAGAGATCCATCAGCGACTTCGTGATCATATGGCTATCCTGGCGATATGCAACCCGCCGCCTCGCCGCCGATGCCGTCGTCGCAGGCAGACGGCTCAGGCAACTACACCACCATCGCCGCCGCTGTCGCAGCCGCGCCGTTGAAGAGCACCAAGAGGTATGTCATATACATCAAGAAAGGAACTTATAACGAGCTCATCACCATAGGCGAACACATGGAATCTGACGCTGATTGGAGACGGGATGGATGCTACAATCATCACCGGTAACCAGAGCGTGGGCGGCGGCGTCTCGTCGACGTCCAAGACGGGCACCGTCAGTAAGTGTCAATTTTCTTCTTGGATTCAAATGTACATTGTACACGTTATGTCTCATTTCTTGTGAATGAATGTAACAATGTATATAGTGTGCAGCTGTTGATGGCATTGGCTTCGTCGCCATTGATCTGACAATCGAGAACACGGCCGGAGCAGAGAACGAGCAGGCGGTGGCGCTGCTGTCCAACTCCGACGCCTCGGCGCTGTACCGCTGCGGCATCAGGGCGTACCAAGGACACGCTGTTACGCCAAGAGTAACAGGCAGTTCTACCGCGACTGCCGCATCTCCGGCACCGTCGACTTCATCTTCGGCGGCGCCGCCGCCGTCTTTCCAGCACTGCGACGTCGCCGCCCGCCTCCCCCTCGCGGCCAGCAGAACACCATCAACCGCCCAGTCCCGCGCCACGGCGGCGAGCACCACCGGCTTCTCGTCCAGGACAACGCAACATCTACGCCGACGACGACCTCCTCCGCGGCGGCGGCGGC
>CM020186.1:15251672-15299127 GCA_009805545.1 Oryza longistaminata | reverse complement strand
TCAGGCATTGCTGGGGGATGATTAGTGATCCACTTGTACTGTACACTTGCACAGTAAAGCAATAAGCAAACCGTCGCTTTGGAACAGGGGTCCCTGAACCTGTTGAAGTCTGAACGTGTTGGTTGGCATGAGAAGCCTGTAGAAGCCCACACTGTTTGTGGAAGTCGTGTCTATGCTTTTGTGTTCAAGACGGTGGTTGATGCCAGGCAACTTGCATGTCATGCACCAATGCATTGCTCTGGATCGGTCGGTTTCAAATTGGCAGTTATTATGCAGCTCAAATGATTAATTCAAGCCAAATTCATGGTTTGTTTGTCAGAATTGTGTTTGCTCTGCCCCTGGTTTTTGACTCTTGAAAATGGAATGGGAAAAACTGTCTATTCCGTAAGCGCGGCGCTAGTGGGCCGAGTATAACAGTTAGGAGCGTCAGGGCCCAATAGAAGGGAATTGGGTGATTTCGAGACAAAGCAGCGGCTCGCCCCATCAATTCACAAAGCCAACAACGGGAGACTATCTAAGCGGCCCATAATTTAAAACCCTGTCCCAAGTTGTGCCCACTTAGTAAATACTCTACGGCCCATTAATTTTAATCTACCACGATTTTCATTAGCATGTTTTTTCAACTACCAATGATATATTTTCGTACAAAAATTTATATATATAAAGTTATTTTATAATATTCAATAAATTCATTTTTCAAGTCTAGAAATAGATTGAAAAACTCAATTTATTCCTTATGCTATGATTTTTTTGTTTTACGTGTCTACACCACCAATCTAAAGCTTATCTCAAACGGTTCCGACCTTCCCGGAGACAACAGGTTCTTCACTGAAAGTCTGAAACTAGGGGCAGCGACCTTGTCTGAAACTTTCCTGCTAAAACCGGCAACCTCATGTAACTCCCAAATGTTGCCGCACCAACCGGAAAATACAAGAAAATGCCAAGATATGGTTGCGCATGTGCATGCTACAAATCATGCAGACCACCGATGGGAAATCGGGGAGATATGATGGAGCTGCCGTGCAAAGTTGTGTCGCAACCAATCAAATCACTGGTAGGCTGGTAGCTAGCTAACCAACACCTAGCATGCAATGCAATGCAACTCTGAAGCTGTAAAGCAGAGAAATGAACCCTGAACCTGCCCAGGAAAGACTTCTCCTGAGACCATCGGCGCTCTGTCCCCTTCGACACTACCACTTCAACCTAACTGAAAAATCTGAAATCACAAGAACTGGAGTGTTCGTCAACTCATTCAGAAAATGATTGGCCTTTGAACTAATCCATTTCACAATTTCTGATACAGGAAGCTGACCAGAATGGAACAGCCTCCATAAAAGCTGGGACCCTCGATGGCTGCACGATGATGCTTCTGCCCATTCAGCTACAAACTACTGTAGTACGTATCTGGTTGCCCAGCCACTAGTCCACTGCAGCAGCAAGTGATGGCCCAGCAAGAACCTAATCTGAATCTCGCTGCCTCCCCTCTCGAGGCACCATGGCACACGTCGAGCTCATGGCCTTGTCTCCTACCAAATGCCCTAGACATGGCCCATCTCTTCGTCATATAGGAAAAGTATTTATCTAGCTATCCATCACACACCCATCGATTCATCAGTCAGTACTTCACAAGAAAGTCACGAGCTAGCGATTCTTCTCAATCAACACACCAATTGAGAAACCAAGAACATAGCAAGCAGCCACCGTGATTCCATTCACAGAAAGCTCGCTCAGCTTGCGAGGAAGCTGCAGAGGATCAGACGGCAGCGGCCAGGGAGGAAGACGACGCCGCCTGCAGCTTGCGCGTCGACCTCGCCGTCGCCCGGTGGCGGACAAGGGCCACTGCGCCGTGTACACGTCCGACGGGGCGCGGTTCGAGGTGCCGTTGCCGTACCTCGGCACGAACGGTGTTCGTCGAGCTCTCTGAGGATGTCGCAAGAGGAGTTTGGGTTCGCCGGCGCGACCGGAAGGATCACGCTGCCTGCGACGCGGCTGCGATGGAGTACGTCATGTGCTTGCTGAGGAGGAACGCGTCGGAGGAAGTCGAGAGGGCGTTCCTGAGCTCCGTGGGACCGATGCCTTGCCAGAATTCAGGCTGCACGATGCCACCTTGTGGCGTTGCACCGTCAGTTTGCAGTTTGTAGCTAGTTTCTGAAGATACTCACAGTTTCGCTGCACTGCTTGTCTGCATTTTGCAAGTCCTGCGGCAATCTTGTATGATGTAAAAAAGAGTAGTTCAGTGTAGGAGATTTGAAATGAAAACATGAATGGCATTATGACATATACCAGAATTTGATTTAACTGATTTAGTAACTTTATTTAACCTTGGGCTTTTTCGGGAATACGCAAGGAGCGGCATTTTTTCGATAAGAGAAATAAAAGCTATTTACATTTTGAAAGAGAAAAACAGCACGGGACTGATACAGGACAATAACGGACAATCCTAGGTCTATCTCTCGCGCTGATTTTGGCGACCAAACTCCCTCCTGAATTGCAGCGGCAGGGATCGTTGGGTTTGCTTTACGCCAAAGAGAGGCTTCGTCCACCATCCCTCCTAGCCACGTCACCATCCGCTCAAAGTTATTTAACCTTGGGCTTCAGTGTACATATGTTTGATTACGAGTTCAAGCGACCACGTTAACTGACTCGTTTTGTGCAACTTGCTGAACATGTGTGATCTAATCGATCTAACCTTTATTGATGGCAGCTGTGCAAAACATGGTATGGAAAATTTAACAGAAAAAATGTGGAAGGAAAAATAGACTGGAAACTTTTTGGACGGATGACGCATTGGCCTTCTTGAAAAGGTTATAGTTTCAAGGCGATTATTTTAGTCAGATAAGCAGTAACATAACCGGCACATGTTTTTTCTCCGAAAAGTTGGTCTTTTATTTACTGACTTGGAAATTTGGCGCCCGTCCTTCCATTTTGTGATTTTTTTTTTACAGTAAACTTCAGTCATTATTTCTGTTCCTAATGGGTTTTGTCTGATGATTCATAGTTTGACGTGCAAAAGCGCTTTCGGCGTTCGGAGGAAAAAAATCATCGTTGAAATGTTTGTCTTGGCCATGCCAACCTGATCATTTCATTTTTCAACTATTTTAAATCAGTAAGTGCTAGAATTCCCTAGAATAAGATTTGTACAGACACTTGTTGATACTGATACTGTGTGCAATCAACAATTTTCATGGAACATAAGAATTTTCTTTATGCAACAATCAATTTAAGGGGGGAAAATGGTCAATGTCAATTCTTGATTGCTTTTCAAGATTGAAAGGCTTACATGGCATTTTTTCCTCCTTCCTATTAACTACATCTAACTATCCTAAACGATCAGGGCATAACACAGATATAATGGCAACTACAGGAGAAGAACTGCTCTTCTTCCAATCAATCTACAAGCAGGAAATTTGTGATTGACTCCAACAGTTTGGCACCATAGAACCAGGTGGTAAGTGGCATGATGCCACCATGGAGTCAGAACTGCCCTTTCTCACTCTCAAGACGAGCATCTCTGCCTGAATCAAAGCACATGCGCATACTCCATCACCGACGCGATATCCACAAAGGCAACGCATGATTCCTGCCATCGTCGCGGCAGACCAAACTCCTCCCTGGAACATGGTCAGGAGCTCGCTGAAGAGCCGCCGGTGCCAGGTACCAACGGGACCTCGAACACGGCTCCCGTCGCGCCGTGTACACCGCGCAGTGCCGCTTGCCGGCAGGAGAGACATCTGCAGCATATCGCTTGAAGCTCTTGCTGTCACGTGATCATCTCCTCGAGAGCTGCATCCTCTGCCTCACTTCTTGGCCAACTGAGCAAGCTTCTCAGGCACGAATCATGGCTGGTATCTTGTCTTGGGTTTTTCAGGCTGGAAACCTGATGAGATGTTGCTATGAGGTGTGATGATGCTTTGGTTTCTTTGTGGTTGAGCTGATGAAATGTGGATGGTGTTCAGTCTGCTGAAGCTGAATTTAATAGATGGCAATTGAGATGAGTTTAGCCAGGGACAAAGGCCATGGGGATCGGGCGCAGGCGAATGATGGCGGTAATGATTGATTTGGGTCAGCTTGTGATGGGGAGCAGTTTTCAAGTGCAAATGCCTGGAAGCGATAGCAGTAAGAGCCGTTGCTTTCAATCATTTTTGTGGCTGGCCATAGCTGAACAGCATTACACAAAGCCGCGTGAGAAGAACCATGAGAATTGGACCTCATTGTTTTCAGTTTCTATTGGACTACGGTGCTCTTAGATTCAGTACTATCTAGAGCCTTGTGGTGATCTGAATGGCAGCCTTGGAACATGCGTTTGCTCACGCCACTAAAATCCCTAATATGTTTTGTTCTGAACATTCATAAGAAGAAAATTTTGTCTAGCACCATGGCCTGATTTTTTCCTCCAGCATCTCAATGTGGTGTTCATTTAGTTTTCCTTTCTTGCACTTCATTTCTTTTGGAGGTACTACTACACATC
The DNA here is from genome assembly GCA_009805545.1 of Oryza longistaminata. Lineage (NCBI taxonomy): Eukaryota > Viridiplantae > Streptophyta > Magnoliopsida > Poales > Poaceae > Oryza > Oryza longistaminata. The sequence goes on along the minus strand of CM020186.1, from coordinate 15,294,659 downwards.
TAGATTAATTGATGTGAGTATGTTCCTTTTTGAAAGGGTATTGTATCAATAAGATTTATTGGTATAACCTGGGGGGGGGGGGGGAATAATCATTCGGATAATGTTTCCAGGATTTTCGAGATGTCGTTTTTGACTTGTCGGTCTGCATGTTATTGGGCTTTGCATATGTGTTTCTACTTGTGGCTTGAGCTTCAAGTACAACTTTTTTTAAGGCTAAGAAGAATATACGTTATCCATAAATAGTAATATACCTGTGGCTTGCTAAGAATGACGTATTTTCCCTCTAATTTTCTCTGATTAGAGGAATGCAGGCCCATGGTGTGTTGATTCTTTTGACATTGTTTTTTTGTTGTTGAAGCTATGTACCGTAGCATTTTAAATTTTTTTTCGGGAATACGCAAGGAGCGCATTTTTTCGCATTAAGAGACGGTAAAAAGTATTTTTACAAGGATAAAAGGAAAACAAGCAGGGGACCGATACAGACGCTTATGGAAAACTTATAGGAATATTCTCGTGCTAATTTGGCTTACCACGCTTGTAAAGGCCAAAACAGCGGGGATCCCGTTGATTGCCGACTTCCAAAGCATGGCCTCCTCCGCCATTGCTTTCGCCACTTCTCGGTCCAAAGACCTTTGTTGTTGATTGAAAGATTCGGTTGTTTTCATTCCTTCCAAAATTGTCCAAGCCACCAGTGTCAGCGATAGTGTCGTAAGCCTCGCGATGCGTTCCCCAATCTTCCATTCGCTCTCATAGAGCCATTGTGGAAGGATGGCTCGTTGAAGTTAAGCAGTTCGACTCTTTATCGCCTGAAGCCGTCCACCACCATAAATTGGTCTCGATTCAGGGCATGCCCTACAAGATGTGAATCAATGCTTTCCATCCTGCTGATCGCAAAGAACACAAGCGTCCGGGTGTGGCAACCCTCGCTTGCGCAGACGGTCAAGCAGTCAGCATTGTCATTGCGACCAAACCACAAGAAGAAGCGGGCATCTGAGGCGGGCGAGTGACTTTTTCCAAATTGGGGTGGAAAGGAAGGCGACACGACCAAAAAACAAGGCTTAATAGGCCGAATTTTGAGCTGTATTGGCCCGAACATCTCCCATTTCCAGATGATTGAATCAGGAGTAGTAGGATCAAAGAATCCACCATTTGGGACAAGCGACCCAAAGCTTTGATATTCTAGAATATGGTTGGATCCGCAGTGCTCCTCGGATGTCCTTTGATCCATTGGTGACCTGTTAGTGCTCAGCCACTTGTTCGACGCCGGCGAACCGCGTGGTGAAATTTTATCATAGATGTTCGGTAGCAAGGACCGAAATGCACCCTCTTTGCAACAGCTACTTCCGCAGAAGAGGATAGTTTGTTCCATCTCTTAACCATTGACAGACGGTAGAGGCTGCAACGAAGTTTCCTTTCCTTTTGCGCCCGAAATGGGCTAGCCCCTGCCAAGGTTTGCCTTGAGAGGTCCGTTGCAACCATGTCACCTGGAACGAAGAGCTAACCGCATAAGCCTTCTTCGAGGGCTGGTAACATTTTAATTTTTAAACTTTTCATTTGAGAAACATATATGGGCTAGCACAGCCTGTTTTTCCATTGAGTTTTCTCAAAATGATACAAATAATTTTGGAGAGTTGCAAAATAAATCTGATTGCCCAGCCACTAGTCCCTGCAGCAGCCAAGTTGATGGCCCCAGCAAAACCCTAATCTGAATCTCGCTGCCTCCCACCCGAAGCACATTTGCACACGTCGAGCTCATGGCCTTGTCACCCTACCAAACTGCCTTAGACATGGACCATCTATATAGCCATGAGCCATGATCCCGAAGCTATTCTAGCGGATCAAGACACATCGGTTCAGTCAGTGCTTCACTCACAAATTCACAAGCTAGCCCATTCTTCCTCAGCAACCACACACCTGAAGACCAAGAACAATAACAAGCAGCCACCAATGATCCACTCCAAAGAAGCTCGGCTCAGCTTTACGAAGGAAGCTGCAGGGAATCAAGACGGCCGCCGCGCCAGGGAGGAGACGACGATGGGCGGCTGCAACGTCGACATTGCCGTCGCCGGTGCGAACTTAACGCCCCGACATTCATTAGCCATTAACAACAGCTAAATCACACCAGGGTGTTATGCATTCCTGTGATATAGTCCAGTCCCAGGATACACTAGCTGGTACACACCGAAATAAATGGGAATCAAAGTAAACCTGGCTTTATTACATCACTGAGTAGTAGTCCTTGCATAAAGTTTGCTAATCATGGAACAGGGCCCATAGATAAGCAACACAACATTAACAGAAAACCATAAACAGCGACGGCGCAGAAGCGAACAGCGCGGGAGCACTAAGCGACTAGCAACCTGGCACTAGGCGAAGAACCCTAGTATCTAACTTATCCCACAAGGCGAGGCTTGGGGCTGCACGAAACATCTAGAAGTCTTCATACTCGGCTTTGCTCCTGGAGATACTCCTGCGCGGTCGGGTCGACATCTTCATCTTCAAACTCTATATATTATTATAAGGGCAAGGGTGAAGTACTTAAACGTACTCAGCAAGCCGGAGGAAAGGATAACATGGTCGGTTCAACAAGTGAGGCCTAACGGTTTTTATTTGCGAAAGCCTTGCCTTTCTGGCAAAATGATTTTATTTCACAAAACTCCTAGTGAGTGAGTCAGTTTTTGTTTGTCGGGAGGAGGCTCACCGCCTCGACCCATTTCCCACAAGTTGCTTTGCAAACAACTTGTCCACGGGGTTTAATGGAACAACAAATATTTTTGGTTTTCCTCTTGGGTTCTTCTCACTTTCCACAACAACACTAATCCATCACAAAACACCTGGGTTATCCCAGCACAACATCTGCCAATCCATCATGGCCCTAACAACACCTCAGTTCGACGAACACCCCAGGTCACACAGACCCTTCTAACCACCCAGGTTAGCCGTCTGCCACACAAGGCGGATCTGGTACGCTCCCTTTTCAGTAACCACTTTTTCACAAACGCTTTTGTCCAAACAAATCTACGCTATAGAAACAACCTTACACTGCCCCTTGGACCGTGGGCACAGGCTTTCGAACAGTTCATTAATCTCTGCAGAGGTTGCACGCTTTACCCACACGACAACGAAAACTTACACCGGTACTGCCGGTAACCGAAGTTCCGTGATCAAGACCTTTCCAAAGCTAACCATGAAAATCCGCATGCCACCTAGTTGGGCTAAAGATCCATAGCCGAGTATCGGCAATTAACAGCCGTCATCTCCACTCAGGAAATACTCGCGGATGCTTCCTACTCCTAACTGTAGCGCCACGCCACAATAGAGGGCAAAAAGACACCCATGCAATGGGCAATAATGTGTAACTTCTTCATCTCCTCATCCTCGCATTCACAACCATTGCACACCAAACTCCCATGTGATAACAATTTAACTTCGCCAGAGGCATCCATAGATACCCGTGTGTCGCACTGTTAACGTGTTTGGATGGATTTTTCCCAAAGGAATCGGTCCTTACGACAATACGTAGCCAAAACCACAAAGGAAGACTTCCGCATCATCACCGACTTTCATCACACACATTTTATTTTCACAACACCTTGTAACAACGTATCCGGATTTGTAAAACATGGTATTTGGAAATAACCAAGTTTCCCACACGGCATACAACGTAAGCCTGGCTAAGCGAACTACCTCGGTAATCGTGTAACGATACCCGCGCAAAACATTTTGTAGTAGCTATTCAAGGTATAGAAAAACATCAACTATGTAATATAAGTTGGCGAACCTAACTAGGTTGGTCCGTCGGACGGTATAAACAATCTCACAGGCCTAACATATTAATGTTGAACTAAAGCAATGCACTTTTTCAAACAACATATCTTTTGCAAATATAAGGGGCAAATGTGATCAATAGAGGGCTTCCTTGCACAGGGTTGGGGGTCTTCTCCTTCGAAAGCGGGCGACCGGGGCTTCTCCGAACTCGGGCTCTTAACGCGAAAAACGACGCTAAATAAACAAAAGGCAAATAAAACAAGCTCAACTAGAGAAAAATAGTGCCACTATGTAGATCTCAATTTTAGAAAAATTTAGGAACTGAACGGAGTCAATCGGAGTTACGGTTGATTTTCTAACGGAATTTTCAAAGAATAGAAGCATTTTCCTGGAATTATGTTATTGGACGGCAAGGGAAATATTCCGTTGGAAATATTTCCGCTAGACTAACAGCAAAAGGAGGGGCCCACCTGTCAAGCGGGCCAATGGAGGAAAGAAGGCGCGGGCCGGCTTGTCAGTGGCTTGAGAGAGGAAAGGGAGGTGGGGCCGGTTGGCAGCAGCTCAGGGAGGTCTTCTTCCCCTCCTCCTGTCGCTTGCTTGCACGGCTCCGGCCCTGGGATGGCGACGCACCGCGGCGATGGGGCGCGGCGTAAGGCGACCCCGGCCGAGGGAGTGGCCGGCGGACTCCGGTGGGGCTCCGGCGGCGACGGCGGCGCCGGGCGGCGAGGCTCGGCTTTCGTCTTCCTGCTCCGCCTTTGCTCAGCTTGAGGCGGCAAGGTGCCGCGCCAGCGGGGCGCGGCTCCGCGGCCGCGGCCAGGAGAGGCGGTGGCGAACCTCGGGCCGGTGCTCCAGCGGAGGCACCGTCGGTGACGGCGGCGCTAGAAGGCGCGGCACAACGGCTATAGGTGGCGGTACAGAGAGCAAAACGAAGGAGAGAAAGAGGAGAGAGAGATGGAATGGTGTGGGAGTTTGGGAGAGCTCGGGCTCCTTTTAGGCGAGCAACGCCAGTGGCGAGCTGGCGGGTCTAGACGCGGGGAATCGTAAGGTAGGCGGGCTGCTGCTCGGCCGGATTCCTGGAGGAGGGTGATCGGCTGAGCGACGAACAATGGCGTCATGCACCGATGGCGACTCGACGGCGAAACGAACACCGATGGACGTGCAGAGAGCGGGAACGGCGGCGGAACATGGGTGACGCGGGCCCGACAGCGGCTACGGGCCGGGATTTGGGGCGGTAGGGCTAGAGAGGGTTGACGCGAGCGACGGTGGCGACTTGACGCGAGAGATGAGGGAGAGAACGCGGCTCGGGCGGCCTTCCCGGAGGAGACGGCGACAAGACGACGAGGCGACGGCGAAAGGGACGCGCGGTTCCAGCGGCTGGTGAGGCGGCGACGCGATGGCCAAGGTGACGGCGTGAGGCCGACGGGAGCGGCGTCATGGCGGCGGGTGGCGACAAGACGCGAGCAGAAAGAGAGAGAGAGACGCAGCTCGAGGCTACTCCCTTCCTCACGAAGCCAAAGGAAACGGATAAGGGTAGAACCGAGGGTGGACTCGGCCTAGGGTAGGGGTGATGGAGGAACGAGTGGCGGCCGTTATCCGTTGGCGTCGACACGACGGGCGACGGGACGGCCGAGGTGATTCCCAGCGACAATCGATGGACGGCGACGGGACAGGGGATGACGTAGGGGTGGCGTGGCTTCCGTGTCTCCGAGAGAAACCGGAGGCGAGGTCGGGCTTTGGCGCGAACGCGGCTTTGGCGCGGCGTGGGCGTCGGTTTGGTGCGGGGGAGGTGCGGCGCGGATGTTTGGCACGAACGCGCAAGCGCACGGGAGAGTGGCTCGGTGCGACAACACGGCTCGGCAAGATCGCGCCCGGGTTGAAACATTCCATCGAACACCTTGTGTGCGTGCTCGTGGCTGGCTCAAGGACGGAGAAGAACAGTAACTGGCCGAGTTGGGCCTGTTCGGGGAGGAGAGGAGATGAGGGGTGGGGGAGTTGGGCCTGGGAAGAGAAGAGGGAGGCCAATTCGAACAAGTAACTTTCACAATTTTCCCGGAGATTTTGTAGAGTTTGGAATTTTGGGAGAATTTTTGGGAGGGATTTGAATTTTGAATTTAACCTAGGGTTTTCATGGGATCTTAAAGGCAATTATAAGAGAGGATTTTGAGATCTATTTGGCACCAAAACAATTAAGAACCAATTAACTCCAAATTTTTAAAAATGAACAAGATTTTTAAATAAAAGCAAATAAAATACGGGTGCTGCACCACAAGGGCCACTGCGCCGTGTACACGGCGATCGACCGGGAAGGCGTTTTGAGTGCCATTGCCGTACCTCGGCACGAACGGTGTTCGTCGAGCTCCTGAGGTGTCGGCAAGGAAGGAGTTCGGGTTAGCCGGCGGCGACGGAAGGATCACGCCTGCCCTTCTTGCGACGACGGGCGGCGAATAGGAGTACGTCATGTGCTTGCTGAGAGAGGAACGCGTCGGAGGAGGTCGAGAGGGCGTTCCTGAGCTCCGTGGTGACGATGCTTGCCCAAATTCAGGCCGCACGATCCACCTTTGTGGCGGTTGCACGTCAGTTTTGCAAGTTTGTAGCTAAAGTTTATGAGATGTTCAGAGTTTTGTTGCACTGCTTTGTTTTCTTCTGCATTTTGCACGTCGTGCAATTTTGATGTAAAGTGGTTCGGTACAGGAGAATGGAATGAAATGTTAATTGACTACTACTTAGCTCCGTTTGCAAATTTGCAATGCCCTTAACTTTTGTTTTTTCGATGGCTAATAACAGTAACTGTGAACTACTACTAATATAAGATTATCAACAGGAATTGAAGTTGGTTTTGCTTTTAATTCACAAAAAGGAAGCCGGGTTTAAACCCTTTCCTGTCTCCAGAGAATAGAGTACATAGTAATAGTAGTATAATCACCAAAGCCTTTTAGAGGTCTGATTAAATTTTAAGATAACTAAGATAAGACACTAATAGCCATATTTAATCTAACATATGAAATTAATGATTAGTGCAAAATCTAGAATATTTGTGTGGGCCCGAATATGGTAAATTGCTTGACATTGGCGAGTTCTCCAACGCGAACCTATTTCAATGAAGAAATGGCTCTATCATTCCCCAATCCTTGTGAAATGATTGATCCCCTCAATCAACTAATCATAAGTAGTTTTAATCTTTCACTCTCCCAACACAAGTTGCCTAATTGCATGGAACCCATCCATCAATAGTTGGAACTGGTCTTAGTTAAAGAAAAATCTAAAACCCAAGATATGTGCACCAAGGCCTGTCTGCCAATATCATGGGCCCCAGTGCCACTGAACCATGAACATGTTCAATGTGGGGCGGTGGCATTTCTAGTGGTGCCCACTGCCCACACAAGAACACAGCTCACCGTTGGTGCTACAGCAATTTTAATGATCTCAATCACATTGCCATGATCCTTCTTTAAACCAATGTTCACCAACCAAGCTCATTGGCCTTTGTCCGCCTAACCCAATCATGGGTCGGGCATGCATAGACTGAATGCCATTCCTCTCCAGCTATAAATTCAAGGCAAAAGTTGGCCTCCTCCAAGCACCATCTCACTTCATCCATCCACAACACAAGCATTGGCAAAACTCAAGGTAGAGTTTTCATAGCTTGCCTTTCAACTATTCTAGCCAAGAAGTAGAAGAGAAAATGGCCATGATCACCGCCAAAGAGGATTGCTCAGCTAGCAAAGAAATGGCGAAGGACTGGCAGGCACTGGGGAGGAAGAGGCTTTACCAATGTCGTCGACGGCGACGGCGACGCGACGGAAAGAAAACGCCAAAGGTTTGCTCCACGGCGGTGGCCGGCAAGGGTCATGGCGCCATCTACACCGCCGGACGGCGCGTTCGAGGTGCATTTGGCGTACCTCGGCACAGGGTGTTCGGCGAGCCTCCTGACCAGTCCGGAGGAGTACGGCTTCTCCGGCGACGGCAGGATCACGCTGCCGTGTGACGCCATGTGTGATGGAGTTACGTGATTGTGCTTGCTCGGAAGAAACGCTTCGGCAGAGTTGAGAAGGCTTCTTGAGCTCCATGGTGATGCGTGCCACTATGCAAGCTGTGTGACACCAATCTCTGGGAGCTTTACCAGCAAGTTGCTGTTTGCAGTAATAGCAATTGCCAACTGGTTTGTTGTTTGACAGTTAGCAGTATTGTCTGTAGAGTAGTTCAGACCGTATATAGAAATTGACAACAAGCTGTTACAATCTTTCAGATGATCAAATCATAATGAAATGGTTTGGCATTCCTCATATTAACTGAGTCCAAAGTTGTACTCTGGGAAATGAATGGCAAGGCTTGAAGTGAATCTGCGCGGAGACCTAACGAACCCATATCTTTTTCACATTTTCTTGAATGACACAAGCAGATTGTGGGGTCTAATTTCTTAGAAACCGGGGCTAAATGTTTTCTTCAGATGTAAAATCAATTTACAAAAAGTGCCGGCGTACCTTCCAGCAACTCTGCATATTACAGTAGGTGCCTCAAATTCTCACTTCAGCCTAACTACAACACACAACACCACACACACACATCACCACATATATATATATATAGACACACTTGAATAATATGAATGTAGGAGCATTTTGAACAGGCAAATTCTTCAGTTTCACCAAAAATAAAAGGGCCTAGAGTTACTGAAATAACCTACTTAGTATTTTGGTATATCATATAGTTTCTTTGGTAAGAAGTAAGCAAGAAATTTTAGCCATTAATATGCCCACCTGCTTCAATTGCACACCTGGAAGCTTCAGAATTTGATGCTCGAAGCGTGCAGTAAGAGTTTCATAGTCCAGAGGCATATTTTGGATGAACACGAGAACTAAGGTTTACCTTCGCAGAATTCAGGTAATTCTAATGGTTTTTTTCCTTTCTCTTCATGCTTCGGAGTGACGACTTTCCTGGATAGTTCACTTCTAGGAGCTGGCCTTCCATGGATTGTATCTGCCGTATCACTTTCGTCCCGCTCTGTCCTCTGATTCAATCCCTCTGAATCAATCAACTTTATCTCTGGCGTACCTTCCGAGTAGCACGGCTGTTTCCCTTTTTCCGCATCCTCCCTGGCATTCATTCCACTTGTTCAGTGGTCTTCTTTATCTTCTACGTGTTGGATTTCAAATGGGAGCTCTGTTGGCGGACGTCCTCCTCTTTGGGGTTTTTGATTCCATCAAAGGCCACTATATCTTCCCTTCCTGGACGTCTACTAGAGTTGCTCATTGATTGTCTCTTGCTGAATGACCAGATTCATGAAAAGAAGTACTTACGGTCCTCAACGCTCATCAGATGAATGGGTCTTCTTATTGACAAGAATCAGCTGCCGCCTTGGCAGCAGAAGCTGCTCCTATTGGCAGATTCTGCAGCTGCTCGAGGCAGCCTGATGCAGCATCTTTGAATTTGCATCGTACACTCACCATCATATTCATCAGTGTATCCAGAACTGCAGTAAGAACAAGGAAGCCATAAGTTTACACAGGTCCATCCAATAGGTCACATTATATATATCTCGGGTTATATATGCCTAAAACAACTGACAAACCTGTAACTGAGATGGATTTATTTGCAGCAGCATGTTGCTTGCTGATAGAGTAGCCTTCAACTGGAAAGTTGGTAGCCTCCACAAATGTGTTTGGTCCTTGCTGCAAAGCAGACAATAACCTATCATTACCCAACTATTGTCATGCATGGAATATATCAAGTATGCACAAAAGATGTGTCAGCGGCATTAACAATCAGCTCTCAGAAGGTTTGAGAAGCTTCCTGTCAGTCTCAGTCATTCCCAAATCGATCTGATGCTCCCTTGGCAATCTCCTTGAGAATCCTTCAGCTAGTTTGTCCCAGATGGGGCGGCCTTCTTAAGCTGATAGCTTCTCAATTAGCTTTCAGAAGGACAGAAAGTTTAACATGTGAAAGATAGTACATGAACAGTCAAAATTGACGGATTGTGAACACATAAATGTTGAAAACTTACAAGGTTATTAACACAAGCACGGCGGCGTGGAGACCTACCTCGGCCGGCCGTGGCAGCCGATCCCGGACAGCCCGCCGTTCTCGCGCGTGGTGTTCATGGAGTGCGCCATGTCGAGCGTGATCGATCCCAAGGGATGGCTGCCATGGGAAGGGAGAACCGACGTGTCCAACGTCTACTATGGAGAGTACGACAACACCGGGGATGGTGCTGACGTCAGTGGGCGTGTGAAGTGGACTAGTTTCCACGTCATCCAAGACGCATCGGAGGCGGCCAAGTACACGGTGGAGAACTTCATCCAGGGGGACAAGTGGATTCCGGGGACAGGGGTGTACTTCGAGCCCAGCCATTGATCAATGAATACTCCAAGCTTAACCATAAGTTAGGTCCAGTAGATAATCAATGGTAGTACTAATTCATGTCTAGATCATGGTTTAATTAGTGGATCATTTATACTTAATCTTTATTATGCAACTTAAATATATTCCTTTCATGCATGAGTTTTCTCAAAAGGAAATAAAGAACAAAGGAAATTTCGATGTTGATCGATCAAAATGTCAGGATTTTTAGCCAAGGCACGGGGATGACGAGGCCAGAATTTCTCCTGGCAGATGCGTTGCCACGACGCAGGCCTGGTTTAGTTCCCAACTTTTTCTTCAAATTTCTAATTTTTCCATCACATCAAAACTTTTCTACACACATAAACTTTCAATTTTTCTATCACATCGTTTCAATTTTGGCGTGAACTAAACACACCCATAGCACAGACATCGCAATAACCAACGAGTTCAGAGTTTCAGGCATGCATGGAAGAAGAGAATTTGCGACATTAATTTCTGCAATCATCTGAACGATTCATTTCATCTAAATAGCCCTAAATTTTACATCAGGATCTATGTGCAAATGGAAAACTGATGGCTGATTACTCCGACATTGTGGCAAGAACTTGCCATGGAGCTCAAGAACGCCCTCTCGACCTCTTCAGAGGCATCTCTACTAATCAAGCACATGACATACTCCATCACCGACGCGTCGCACGTCAACGTGATCCTGCCGTCGTCGCCGGCGAAGCCAAACTCCTCCTGAGACATGGCGAGGAGCTCGCCGAAGAGCGGCGTGCCGAGGTACGGCAATGGCACCTCGAACCGCGCCCCGTCGGCGGTGTACACCGCGCAGTGGCCCTTGCCGGCGAGAGACCACGACGACGCCGTGCTGCAGCAATCGCCGGTGGTGCCTGCCGTGTGCCGGCCACCGCTGGATGACACCATCCTCTGCTGCAACTTCTTGGCCAGCTGAGCGAGCTTCTTTGGGTGGATCATGATTCCGATTTGTTTTGGGCTAAACTAGCTGCACTTTGTTGATCTGATTCTGATATATGCTCAATGGTCAGATTGTTGCTGGTAACTTGTTTTGTGAATGAAGTGGTTGTGTTCAGCTGGCCATGGATTTATAGGTCAAGGTTGCATGAAAGAAAAGATCAAAGATTCAAGTGTAGCTATCACCAAAGTGACGGGACAGGAGACATGGCCATGAGTGGTGTTTGTACGTGCAAGGTTGCTAGATCATTGAGGTTTTGATGAGACTTCCATTGGGGCCGGGAGTTTGGTGAACATTTGAGCGGTGAGTGATGGAGTCTGCAACTCGTTGGGATGATTAGTGATCCACTGTACTGTACACTTCACTTGTACAGTAAGCACTAAACACCGTCCTTGGAACAGGGTCCCTGACCTGTCTGAATTGTGTTAGTTGCATGAGAAGGTTCATTAATTTGTGTATGAAACTGACATGTGGGTCCCACGGGTTTTATTATTTTTTGGATCAAATTGCCACGTAAGCGCCACGTCAATGCCACGTCAGACGAAGACCTAGTCAAATTAGCCACGTAGGCGCCACGTCAGCCAAAACCACCCTCAAAACCGCCGAGGGACCTAATCTGAGCCGGTTTTGATAGTTGAGGGACCCGTTGTGTCTGGTTTTCCATTCGAGGGACGAAAATCGGATTCATTGACAAGTTAAGGGACCTCAGATGAACTTATTCCCACGGGAGACTATCTAAGCGGCCCATATTTTACCCTGTCCAAGTTGGCCCACTAGTACAATACTCTACGGCCCATTATTTTCTGATTAAGATACATAATCTACCACGATTTTCATTAGCATGTTTTTCAAACTACCAAATGATATATTTCGTACAAAAACTTTATATATATAAGTTATTTTATATATCAAATAAATTCATTTTTCAAGTCTAAAATAATTGAAAACTCAATTATTCTTATGCTAATGGACTTTTTGTTTTACGTGCCTACACCTCATCTTCATCTAAATCTATCTCAAACGGGGCCGAACTTACGGGAGAAAAAGGTGCTTCACTGAAAGTCTGAAACTAGGGGCAGCGATCTTGTCTGAACTTTCCTGCTAAAACCAGCAACCTCATGAACTCCCAAAATGTTGCCGCACCACCGGAAAATACAAGGAAAATGCCAAGATATGGTCTGCGACATGTGCCATGCTACAAATCATGCAGACCACCGATGGGAAATCGGGGAGATATGATGGAGCTGCCGTGCAAGTTGTGTCGCAACAATCAAATCACTGGTAGGCTGGTAGCTAGCTAACCAACACCTAGCATGCAATGCAATGCAACTCTGAAGCTGTAAAGCAGAGAAATGAACCCTGAACCTGCCCAGGAAAGACTTCTCCTGAACCATCGCGCTCTGTCCCCTTCGACACTACCACTTCACCTAACTGAAAATCTGAAATCACAAGAACTGGAGTAGTCGTCAACTCATTCAGAAAATGATTGCCTTTGAACTAATCCATTTCACCAATTTCCTGATACAGGAAGCTGACCAGAATGGAACAACCTCCATAAAAGCTGGACCATGGATGGCTGCACGATGATGCTTCTGCCCAGTCCAGCTGCAACTACTGTAGTACGTATCTGATTGCCCAGCCACTAGTCCACTGCAGCAGCAAGTGATGGCCCAGCAAAAACCTAATCTGAATCTCGCTGCCTCCCTCTCGAGGCACCATTGCATACGTCGAGCTCATGGCCTTGTCCCCTACCAAATGCCCTAGACATATGGCCCATCTCTTCGTCTATATAGCAATGGTCTAGCTATATATCCATCAACACAGAGTCAGTGCTTCACTAACAAATTCACAAGCTAGCCATTCTTCCTAAGCAACACACACCTGAAGACCAAGAACATAACAAGCAGCCACCATGATCCATTCCAAGAATTGCGTCCCCTTCTGTGTCGTCCCTTGACTCTCCTCTATTGCCAAGGTTTGTTGCCGCAACACGCGACGACTACGAGAGTCAGCGACCACCCGCTTCACCAACAAGTTTTCATCAACAGTATGACTATATCAGCAACACGTTCGTTTTCGTCGACAACACGCCACTGATGGTCTTCATCAACATAGGAACACGCCGTCGCCGACTCATCCACATAGATGGACACCTCGCGTCCTCTGACAGATTAATCTGCAAGACGCTTCATCGACGACATCGACCGCGCCCTCTACGACGGCAACGACCGCGACACCGACGACGGCATCGATCACGTCATCTACGACGACAACGACTGCATCAATCCGGCATCACCATTGTGATGATCGCTACACGGCGCAGAAGGACCAACTAAAGTGGTGGCCTCATCGCCAACGACGTCCTCTGACATATGCAAGACGTCCCCAATGGCATCCTCTGACATCTACAAGATGCAAGATGCTAACAATTGCAGTTTTTGTCTTCACACCATGGCGTAAATATATTTTTTTCGCCTTCGGCTATTTGCTGCTACATCAACTACCACGACCACGGCTACTTCATGATCGGCTACATCGACGAACGTCTACAACAAAAATCATTGACGGAAACTCCAGTCAAAAGTGTCCGTGTCATCGCTATTGTCCATGACACTCCCGCTATGACCGCGGGAGGGAATAGAGGAGAGTCAATGGACGACACAGAAGGGGACGCAGGCACCAGGTGGAGGACCGACCATCAGAGATGCAATCGATGATGATGACTCAAAGAGATGAAGAAATAGAAGATTTCAAATCCAGTCGCAATCGTTCGCTTCGCTCCCGTTACGACTGAGGGGGAATGTTAGAAGTATAAATATGTTAGTTAGAGATAAGAGTCAAATACAAATATAGAGATAAGATATATCCTAAAGATAGAATTCTAGAGATAAGATAGAGTCCTAGAGATAGAATCATAGAGATAAATCTACTCTTACTTGTATTGTACTCCAAGTCTCTATTTCTTATGTACTCCTATATATACCCCATGAGAGGGTCGATGTAATATATGAGAAAACATCAAAATACAACAATTAGATTTTTCCACAGTCTTTGCCATGCCACCTGATCATTTCATTTTTCGCTATTTTATCAGAAGTGCTAGAATTCTAGAATAGATTGTACAGACACTTGTTGATACTGAATACTGTGTGCAATCAACAATTTTCATGGAACATAAGAATTTATTATGCAACATCAATTTAAGGGGGGGGAAATGGTCATTCAATTTCTTGATTGCTTTCAAGATTGAAAGGCTTACATGGCAATTTTTTCCTCTTCCTATTAACTACATCTAACTATCCTAAACTGATCAGGGCATAACACAGAATATAATGCAACTACAGGAGAAGACTTGGCTCTTCTTCATCAATCTACAAGCAGGAAATTTGCTGATTGACTCCAACAGTTGGCACCATAGAACCAGTGTAGTGGCAAGATGCCACCATGGAGCTCAGCAATGCTTTCTCCACCTCAACCGAAGCATTTCTCCTGAGCAAGCACATGGCATACTCCATACCAAAGCTTTAGATATTCTAGAATAGGTTGGATCCCAAGTGCTCCTCGGATGTCTTTGATCCATTGGCGACCTGTTAGTGCCTCAGCCACTGTTCGACGCCGGCGCACGCGTGGTGGAATTTTATCATAGATGTTCGGAGCAAAGGACCGAATGCAACCCTCTTGCAACCAGCTATCTTCCCAGAAGAGGATAGTTTGTCCGTCTCTTAATTGACAGACGGTAGAGGCTGCAACGAAGTTCCTTTCCTTTTGCGACCCCGGAATGGCTAGCCCCTGCCAAGGTTTGCTTGAGGAGGTCCGTTGCAACCATGTCCACCTGGAACGAAGAGCTATACCCATAAGCTCTTCGAGGAGCTGTACATTTTAATTTTAAACTTTCATTTGAGAAACATATATGTGCTAGCACAGCCTGTTTTCCATTGAGTTTTTCATGATACAAATAAATTTGGAGAGTTGCAAATAAATCTGATTGCCCAGCCACTAGTCCACTGCAGCAGCAAGTGATGGCCCAGCAAAAACCTAATCTGAATCTCGCTGCCTCCCACTCGAAGCACCATTGCACACGTCGAGCTCATGGCCTTGTCCCCTACCAAATGCCTTAGACATGGACCATCTATATAGCCATGAGCCCATGATCCCGAGCTATCTAGCGATCAAGACACCATCGGTTCAGTCAGTGCTTCACTCACAAATTCACAAGCTAGACATTCTTCCTAAGCAACACACTTCTAAAGAGGAAGAGCATAACAAGCAGCCACCATGATCCATTCCAAGAAGCTCGCTCAGCTTGCGAGGAAGCTGCAGAGGATCAAGACGGTCGCCAGCACCAGGGAGGACGACGACGCCGGCTGCACGTCGACCTCGCCGTCGCCGGTGGCGGACAAGGGCCACTGCGCCGTGTACACGTCCGACGGGGCGCGGTTCGAGGTGCCATTGCCGTACCTCGGCACGACGGTGTTCGTCGAGCTCCTGAGGATGTCGCAAGAGGAGTTCGGGTTCGCCGGCGGCGACGGAAGGATCACGCTGCCCTGCGACGCGGCTGCGATGGAGTACGTCATGTGCTTGCTGAGGAGGAGCGCATCGGAGGAAGTCGAGAGGGCGTTCCTGAGCTCCGTGGCGACGATGCCTTGCCAGAATTCAGGCTGCACGATGCCACCTGTGGCGTTGCATCACCAGTTTGCAGTTTGTAGCTAAAAGTTTCTGAAGATGTTCAGAGTTTTGTTGCACTGCTTGTTTCTGCATTTTGCAAGTCTTGTGCAATCTGTATGATGTAAAAAGAGTAGTTCAGTGTAGGAGATTTGAAATGAAACATTGAATGACATTATGACATATACCAGAATTTGATTTAACTGATTTAGTACTTTATTAACCTTGGGCTTCAGTGTACATATGTTTGATTACGAGTTCAAGCGACCACGTTAACTGATCGTTTTGTGCAACTTGCTGAACAGTGTGATTTATCGATCTAACTTTATTGATGGCAGCTGCAAAACATGGTATGGAAAATTTAACAGAAAAATGTGAAGGAAAAATAGACTGAACTTTTTGACGGATGACGCATTGCCTTCTTGAAAGGTTATAGTTTTAGCGACATTTTATTCAGATAGTAGTAAACATCACCGCACATGTTTTTCTCCGAAAAGTTGGTCTTTTATTACTGACTTGGAAATTTTGGCGTCCTTCCATTTTGTGATTTTTTTTACAGTACTTCAGTCATTATTTCTGATTACTAATGGGTTTTGGCTGATGATTCATAGTTGACGTGCAAAGCGCTTGCGCGTTCAGGGAAAAAAATCATCGTTGAAAATGTTGTCTTTGTTAGAAGTATAAATATGTTAGTTAGAGATAAGAGTCAAATACAAATATAGAGATAAGATATATCTTAGAGATAGAATCCTAGAGATAAGATAGAGTCCTAGAGATAGAATCATAGAGATAAATCTACTCTTACTTGTATTGTACTCCAAGTCTTTATCTCTTATGTACTCCTATATATACCCTATGAGAGGGTCGATGTAATATATGAGAAAACATTAAAATACAACAATTAGATTTTTCCACATGGTATCAGAGCCCTAGAGACTGTCGTCGCTCCATTAGTCTTCCGCTCGCGCCGCCCCGGGGAGATGACATCTTTTAAGTCTCCCTGGGGCGCGCATCCATCAACCACCGGGAAAAAATCATAGATTAAGTATGATTAGATTAGATCCTTAATTAGCTAGCCACATAATAGCCATGATCATCGTGAGCAGAAGCAGCAAGCCAGCAACCACAACCATTGTCCATCAATCTGTATAGCCAATTCAAGCATCAGATCAAGCTGCTCATCAGATCAAGCAGCAACGTCATCCATGCATCATGACCTAGGAGCTAAAGCATGCATATGTGCACGAGGTCACGGACGGCCATGTGCATGTGTTCAGCCTTCAGCCCTGAGGAGGCCCAAGCCATGGTGCTCAGATCGATCACCATGAATGAGATGGCCAAGGTTTGTTGCCGCAACACGCGACGACTACGAGAGTCAGCGACCACCCGCTTCACCAACAAATTTTCATCAACAGTATGACTACATCAGCAACACGTTCGTTTTCTTCATCTCTTTGAGTCATCATCATCGATTGCATCTATGATGGTCGGTCCTCCACCTGGTGCTTGCGTCCCCTTCTGTGTCGTCCCTTGACTCTCCTCTATTGCCAAGGTTTGTTGCCGCAACACGCGACGACTACGAGAGTCAGCGACCACCCGCTTCACCAACAAATTTTCATCAACAGTATGACTACATCAGCAACACGTTCGTTTTCTTCATCTCTTTGAGTCATCATCATCGATTGCATCTATGATGGTCGGTCCTCCACCTGGTGCTTGCGTCCCCTTCTGTGTCGTCCCTTGACTCTCCTCTATTGCCAAGGTTTGTTGCCGCAACACGCGACGACTACGAGAGTCAGCGACCACCCGCTTCACCAACAAATTTTCATCAACAGTATGACTACATCAGCAACACGTTCGTTTTCTTCATCTCTTTGAGTCATCATCATCGATTGCATCTATGATGGTCGGTCCTCCACCTGGTGCTTGCGTCCCCTTCTGTGTCGTCCCTTGACTCTCCTCTATTGCCAAGGTTTGTTGCCGCAACACGCGACGACTACGAGAGTCAGCGACCACCCGCTTCACCAACAAGTTTTCATCAACAGTATGACTATATCAGCAACACGTTCGTTACAAGGGCCACTGCGCCGTGTACACGTCCGACGGGGCGCGGTTCGAGGTGCCGTTGCCGTACCTCGGCACGACGGTGTTCGTCGAGCTCCTGAGGATGTCGCAGGAGGAGTTCGGGTTCGCCGGCGGCGACGGAAGGATCACGCTGCCCTGCGACGCGGCGGCGATGGAGTACGTCATGTGCTTGCTGAGGAGGAACGCATCGGAGGAGGTCGAGAGGGCGTTCCTGAGCTCCGTGGTGACGATGCCTTGCCAGAATTCAGGCTGCACGATGCCACCTGTGGCGTTGCACCGTCAGTTTGCAGTTTGTAGCTAAAAGTTTCTGAAGATGTTCAGAGTTTTGTTGCACTGCTTGTTTCTGCATTTTGCACGTCCTGTGCAATTTTTGAGTAAAATGGTTCAGTATAGGAGAATGGAAATGAAATGTTAATTGACCTACTAGCTTTTGTTTTTCGATGGCTAATACAGTTAACTGTGAACTACTCCTATATAAGATAGTTCAGAGTTCAGACCATGGGACATGATCAGGAATTGAAGTGACTCTGCTTTAATCGCAAAAGGAATGAAGCGATTAATTAACCCTTTTATGTCTTCAGAGAATCAGAGTACATAGTAGTATATTCACCAAAGCCTTTTAGAGGTCTGATTATATTTCAAGATAACTAGATAAGACACTAATAACCATATTTGATATTATAATGAAATAATATGATTAGTTTAAATCTAGATATTGTGTGGGCCGAATATGGTAATTGCTTGACATTGGCAGTTCTCCAACCGAACCTGTTTCAAACTGAAGAAAGGGCTCTATCAATTCCCTAATCCTTGTGAAATGATTGATCCCTCAATCAACTAATCATAAGTAGCTAATCTTTCACTCTCCCAACACAAGTTGCCTAATTGCATGGAACCCATCCATCAATAGTTGGAACTGGTCTTAGTTAAAGAAAAATCTAAACCCAAGATATGTGCACAAGGCCTTGTCTGCCAATATCATGGGGTCCCAGTGCCACTGAACCACTGGACATGTCAATGTGGGGCGGTGCATTCTAGTGTGCCCACTGCCCAGCACAGGACACAGCTCACAGTTGGTGCTACAGCAATTTATGATCTCAATCACATTGCCATGATCTTCTTTACAATGTTGCACCAACCAAGCTCATGGCCTTGTCCCCTTACCCAATCATGGGTCGATGGCATGCACTAGACTGAATGCCATCCTCTCCAGCTATAAATTCAAGGCAAAGTGGCCTCCTCCAAGCATCCTCGGCGTCGGGCTGACAGCCTTCCTTGCCGCCGGCATGTGGTTCGGCGGCGGCGTTTTCACCAACGATGCCGCCGTCATCAGCACCATCCACAAAGGCGTTCCGGTACGATGGTCATCATAAGCAAGAACAGATTAATCTTCAGAGATTAGTAAACATTTTTCTCATGAACATATCTGACGATTGTCTCCAAATCGATTAGTTCGTCGCTGGCACGCAGACGATAAACACGCTGGCCTTCGTCTTCGACGGCGAATGGAGGGGAATGGCGTCGATTAGGATAGGATAGGGAGAGGGTGAACAGTTAGATAATGACAGATTACGATAATACCCCTACGCGAATTATTATCTCTGGACAAATATAGCCCTCCACATTTCTACTCTAATAAAATCTGGTGGGAGTAGAACTAGATCTCAACCCTACGATTAAATACGATCAACGGCACGGATTAATTTCTACCTCCAAGTAGAAAGCACCGGAGCGAGACTAATGCTATTGAAGCCATGCAAACAAACGTGCCTTTAGATTTCTTTTCAGTTAAATAAATCACGCATGTGGGACGACCTTAAGGCTTAAGTTTCTCATCATAAAGATTAAAGCTAGAACAATTCAGACCACGCATGAAACTTTATACTACTGCTCCAAAATGTCACAAAATACAGTACAGTTATGCCTGAAGAAACCAATGCAGCTTTAATTACTCATGTTTTGTGGTCACTCAAGCTGGCCTCCAGGAGATCCAGTTTTAATTACTCCTCGATCCTTTTCCAGAGAATTCAGACAACATCAGGACAACACCCGTGTTGAGTAGAGGCAGAGTACGGCCATCTGAATCAAGATGCGGTCAAGTCAAAGCTCTGCGTCAAACACTGGAGGGGGGCTGTAACTGTGAGCTATAAAGGCCTTTTGTAGCAGCTGTAAACAGAAAGTTACTGAGCTTGAATGAGCACAAGGTCACATGACCTACTTGGTTTACCTCTCTTCAGCACTTTTTTCTTCTCTCATCAGGTTCAGGCAGCAAGCAGATAGCTGCAGTGTTGTTCATGTGATTCAGAGGTTGCAAGGAGACGAACAGGTCGCGACACAAGTTAGTTTCAGAAAGGCTTTCAGAGTTTCAGCTAGCTCGATTGCCTTTCTGTATCAATAATATAGGAGTACTGGTGGGTGTAGACGAGCCGGCACTTTCGGACTATGGATTTACTAGAAGGCACCAAAAGAAGAGAAAGGTAAATAAGTAGTATAGTAGTATATTAAACAAGTGCCTTTGCTGCTCAAAGCTTCAAGAAGGGTGCAAATGGTTATGCTAATTGCTACCAACACAAAAGATGTGCATTTCCATTGGCAGAAAAGGGGATATTTTGAACTTTGAAGGGTTTTTTTTAAGTGAAAGACAGGCAGTACATTTCATGCATTTCTGTTAATCAAAGCTTGTTCCTTTATTTATTTAGGGCCTATTTGGATTGTTACCCTACCAATTTTTTTGGTAGTGCCAAAATATAGGCAAGTTTTGGCACTACCAAATATTTGGTAAGATAATATTGTATTTGGTCATATTTGGTTTGCTACCAATATAAAGCCAAAATGTGAAATTGCAGTGAAGAATGCTCTAGATGATGCCAAATCTAGATTTATTACCAATGAATGAGCTTCAATCCAAATCAAACACAAGTACTATTCAAAATACCAAAATATTGGTAAGGCATGTTTTTAGTAGCAATCCAAATAGACCCTTATTTTTCTCTCGAGATCATCATCCCAGCATATATAGAAATGCAGCGCATATCCGTAGAAAGGCCACCGAAGAGGAACAGAAAATAGACCGAATGAAAACAGACGCAGAGGATCCGGGTCGCGTACGTGGCGAACAGCGAGCAAGCATGAAACTTTGTGCACCCACAATACCGAAAGAGAGAAAGAAAAATCGCATCCGCGTCTTTTCACACAGGGTTTTGTGAATGTGCTGTTTCCGGCCGCGACAATCTTCCTCGCTTTGCGTGTCTAGATCTCGATTTAACGTGCCGCTACCCTGCTGCTGCCGCTCTTGTTCATCAGAGTACAAGTAGTACGGAGAATTCACTTAACAACCGTCATTCCGTCAAGCCATTTTTCTTGATACTGTGAGTCTGTGATATTCCTTCTCGTAGTGCATGTAGGATGACAATAAGAGTGTGCTTAGTTCACACTAAAATTAAAAGTTTGGTTGAAAATGGAACGATGTAATGGAAAAGCTATAAGTTTGTGTGTGTAGAAAAGTTTTGCGCGCGCCGTGTTTAGTTCCAAAGTTATTCTTCAAACTTTCAACTTTTCTATTACATCAAAACTTTCCTACACACAGAAACTTTCAACTTTTCTGTCATATCGTTTCAATTTCAACCAAACTTCCAATTTTGGTAGTGAACTAACCATAGCCTTAATGTGATGGAAAAGTTAGAAGTTTGAAGAAAAAGCTTGTAACAAAACTCGGTCTAAGACTAAAATTAAGCACGCATGTGTGGTGGCTGCAGTTGCCTGGAGTAGTAGTGGCGGCACAGGCCAGGGTACTCCTACCTAGAGAAAATAGTGTGGCGGCCATGGTCAGGCACATGGCCGGGACGGAGATGATCGAGAGATGCTTTTGTCGGCGTGGAGGCACTGCAGGGTGAGTTGTGCTCTGCATATGCAAATGCATGGCTCCGATCGATCCGGGCCCTGAAGAGGAATCTTGTGAACTGCTGCAGGGCATGTAGTACGTACGTCTGGTCTGGTCTGCTTCAGTCGGCCGGCCTCCTTGCCGCGCGCACCGGCGTCGCACGGCCACGATCCCCTTGCCGGCTGGTTGCCGATCGAGCTCTCTGTACGCCATGCATCTCTGTGTGCGAACGAGTGGCGCCCGCGCTCGGTCGCATGGCAATCAAGCTATACTACTATTACATAGCGTCCGTAGGCAGCCGCAGTAGCGGTGACATACCGCTACTACCACTACACTACTGTTATAGTGTAGCCGACTAAAAATATTGTATGTTGTAACTTACCGACTGCTATAACGATTCACGATCGTTTTAGTAGCCAGCTAAACTTTGTTGGACCGCTATAACACTTAAATATGTAGTTCTTCACATATGGATAGTGGATCTTAGAATCGTGTGCTTTTTTTAATCTTTGTAAGAGTAAGTAAGTATGTATTCTAAATCTTAAGTGAAAATTAATGTTAAAATTGATACACACTAAATTTATGGTTATTTCTTGAAATTCTACTATTGAAATTTAGCACCCACTATTCACAATCCGCTATTCAGACATTAATTTGATACCAACCTTCTATATATTATTTATTATCTTGATGGCAATCGGCACGACCAGTTCCAGAGGATAGATGTTCCACATACCATGTGGTGTATTTTCTAACGACTCTTCGTTTGCTTTCATAGTATGTAGACAGATTTATTATATGTTTTGCCCATTTCTGGTTGGGACTTCCCTTACTATCTTTGTGTTCTTCCTAAGCTCGTTATGTGGGACAGAGAGAGCGAGAGAGATATTCCTCCGTCCCGAAATAAGTTAATCTAGTATCGGATGTGGCACGTATCGGAGTAACTCAATATGCGACGGATGTAGCAGTGCGAAGGTTTCCAACAATACTGGCCCTGATTAGATTCCAACTTTTTTTTCTTCAAACTTTCAACTTTTCCGTCACATCGAACTTTCCTACACACACAAACTTTCAACTTTTCCATCACATCGTTCTAATTTCTTCAAACTTTCAATTTTGACGTGGAACTAAACACAGCCAATATTGTTCCAATGATCAAATATTGTTCCAATGATCATGCGTGTCTGTCATGTGAGGCAGGGCCAAACCGAAAGCAAAGCATAGGATGTACCTGGAATAATGCGTTAGCTACAGAGATTTTGACGTGTGAGATGGAATCTTGGCGCGCGGGTAGTACTCTTTCTCCATGAGTCCCAGTGTCACCGTGTGTAGTGTACATGTACATGCAGTGCGCGCATCGCAAATGAACGTAGCTGCAGCTGCTGCTGGCCCCAACGCGTTGTACTGCGCGCGCGCGGTGGCAAGGGAATGGCGCGCGATCCATCGTGCAATGCAGTGCAATGCGATGCGCGCGCGGGTGCATTCGTGCGAGCGAGCGAGGCCACCGCCCACCACGTACTGCACGTGCCGCAGCGCTGCACACACGTACCTGCACTGCACCTGCATCGATCGGCGCACGCATGCCATGCATGCTGCAGGTGCAGGCATATGCATGCATGCATTCGGATGCGGTGGTATTTCTCACAGATTCGACCGGCCCTGTGTTAGTTACTTGGAGGTTGGAACTTGGAACCCATCTCAACCGCACAGAAAACGGAGCAGTCCATCAACATGTGATTAATTAAGTACTCTCTCCATCTACTTTTGATAGTCATATTTTATCTTGGCACACAGACTAAGGATATGTAATTCTACTTATCATCTATTTAAACATGTTACTAGTCATTCCCCGTAAACAAGCGATTCATTAATATTTACATTTCTCGATGCCTATGTAGCCAATCTTATGTGGAAGAATGGAGAGTCACGCATTAAATCCGAGAAAGTCATTAAGATGATAGGGTGTTGGATTGAAATATGCCTATCAAAAATAAAATTTTCAGATTTGAAAATATGACTATCAAAAGTAGATGGAGGGAGTATTAGTAATTTTTTTAGAAATGGATTAATTTGATTTTTTAAAGCAATTTCCGTATATAAACTTTTTTTTTCAAAACCCGCACCGTTTAGAAGTTTGAAAAGCGTGCGCGCGGAAAACGAGATAGAGGGTTGAGAACTAGAAGTTCCGAACACATTCTTAGGCTTGCATGAAGTATTAAATATAGGCTAAAAATAGTAACTAATTATACAGATCGCGACTAATTTACGAGACAAATCTTTTGAACCTAATTGCTCCATGATTTGATAATATGGTGCTACAGTAAACATTTTGCAAATGACAGATTAAGTAGGCTTAATAAATTTGTCTCGTGGTTTACTGACGGATTTTATAATTATTTTTTTATTAGTGCTTGAACACCCCATGCGACACCCTATATAATACCCGACGTGACACGCTAAAACTTTATACCCGGGATCTAAACATCCCCTTACTGTTCCCGCACGCACGGAGGAGCATCGACCCATGACCCGTCGATCATTGTGTATATTGCTTCGTTTGATTGAAGCAGCAGTTCGTATACAAAACGGGGTAGTAGACAGTAGTGCTATATATACTGCATCTGCATGGTGCACATGCATAAACACACGCAGTGTTAGTGTACTGTACGCGTTTGGCGTTGTTGCAGTTGTAAAAAAAAAAAAAGTTTTGGTTGGGTGAAAGGTTGGTTACGGGCAAGGGCGTTGGAACTCGGGGAGGGACATGCATGCATTTGCGGACGATTATATTCCTGCCCCCACATGAGCCACAGGATTTCTTGTCCTCTCTGCTGTTTTGTTTTGTTTTACTGGTTGGGGCTCGAGAGGGACCCAACTACTAGTACTAGCCAATTAGCCAACAATCCTTCCCAATGGCAACGGCCCATCCCGATTCCCGAATTGACACAAATTACTCAATTTAATTTCTGGTTTTATAGTCATCTTTTGGACGAAAATAACTCAAAACAACCATTCAAATCTATGGCCTTTGATTCAATTAATATGTGTTTCGCCATGCATCTATCTTCACAGGGCTAGAGGTTCGGAAAAGAAGGGGGCAACCGGTCCTGAGCCTTAAGACATCATTAAGTTTTAGTTAGTCAGATTCTTCCCGTTTGTTTATGTCCTGGCACTCCAAAAATAGAGAAAAAAAATCAAATAGAAAGTAATATAAACCGTTGATCTCATTTGATCGAAGGGTTCAGATCTATCTATACTACCACTCTAGTTAGTAGTAGAAACATGGAGATGCATTATTGTCAAAAAAAAAAAATGTGTGGATGAGTATAATCATCATTTAGCAGTGACTAAACCTTTTTTTAATTTTTTTTGGTTTTCGGTAAAATATGAGCGTGCAATGGATAATCATAATTCAACTTAGCGGGAAAAAACATACTCTCTCCGTCCCATAATATAAGGGATTTTGAGTTTTTCTTGCACTGTTTGACCACTTGTCTTATTCAAAAAAAATTTGGAATTATTATTTATTTTTTGACTTACTTTATTATCCAAAGTACTTGAAGCACAACTTTTCGTTTTTTATATTTGCACAATTTTTTGAATAAAACGAGTGGTCAAACAGTGAAAGCAAAAACTCAAAATCCATTATGGGACGGAGGGAGTAAATAACAAAATAACTCCTAATTATTGTATTAGTAAATTACTAATTTATCCCTAATAATACTAGTAGTATAATACTATTAGTAGAGAGCACCGAAACATCGCTCATATGATTAAATTTGTGGGTATATTTCGCTCATATGATTAAATTTGTGGGTATATATGTGCATTTTTTGTCGAGGTGCATGGCTAGAAAATCTTAATGCTAGCTACAAACCAAAAAATATATAGATTTTGGTAATTATTCATCTGTAATGGTTCGAAATAAGGGTCACACACGTCATTGGGTTGAAGGATCATCTATAACAGCTCGACACCACCAGCTGATCAGTTGTCATAGGTGGCTCCCTCATATCTAACGGCTGCCTTTCTCAAGCTATTAGAGATGAAATCGGACCTTCGACCGTTACATTGATGACTTCCATATCAGTGATGATCATAGGGTCACCACCAAGTTTACACAAGCACAAGAGTAGATTGAGCAATTTTAGCACATATTAGTAAATACAAAGGTAATGAGAGGATGGAGACAACCGATCATCAAAGTTTGGATCCATATATCTTACATCTCTGTTGAAGGATTCCGAAGAGTCGGGTCTCTTTCAATCATAATCCTCACCAAGCGACCACCAAAGTCAAGCTTGATTTGTCTCAATTACCACTTTTCCTTACTGAGGTGAGGTATATAATCTTCACAAAATTCTTGGGCACTTCATGCATAATCGATGAATGCTTGCAGTTGATGCCTAGGTTGCTAGGAGAAGAATCTCCAAGAGAAATCAATGTGACGACGGATGGGCTTGGCATCAAAGTGCTCTAGGATGAAACCTGCAGCTCACTAGCACTCAATCCCCAAATCCCCAAACATCCAAGCTATAAGAGGAGTGAGAGAGCTCTATAATGCTAGGTAAGTATTTCAGTTGTCGGGAATAACCAAACACTCAAAAGAGGGGAGGATTTTTACGGTACATTCTACTTGCAGTATATAGAAGAGTAAGTTTGGTATTTATTAAAAATATAGAAATGGTTGTTTAGTAATTTGAAGTTGAGATTTATTTCCACCGGGAGTTAATCTGGAAAGGGTTGTTTAGTTGGTATTTGTTCTAGATCTTGTAGTCGGTAGTCCGTTTGGCCAGAGCAGCAGCGCTTCTTCAGAATACATTGCGTGTGGCGGCGGATCGATTGTCGACGGACGGGCGCGCGTGGAGGCGGAGCGATTCCTTCCAATCGAAACAGTATTCAGTACATAGTAGTTCAGATGCAGTAAGCCAGTAACGACACACATTTGCCTCCATCTTGCACACTAGCCTGAACTCTGAAGAATCACCATCACACTCGTTCAACCATCTCAGAAACACAGCAACTGCAGAGCCGACGCTGCTGCTCTAGTGCTCTGTGCTGCTTCCCCTTTCTCTTTCCCCATATATAACTGCATGCGAGTGTCTCGGGACAAACCCCCTGTGGCCGACGCCCTTCTGCAGCTTCGCCTCTCCGCCCCCTCCCGTGCACCCCAACCGACAATGGTGGAGTTGGGAAATTTTGGAAGACCTAGGGTTTTAGCATGGCGAGAATAACATAAGAGGAGGAAAAGAGGACGGCAAATCAAATCGATTCCCGTTCGCGGTGGCGCGTGGCGGCGCTTGATCACGGTGGCTGTCAGCAGCGAGCTGGAGGAGCGATGCGGCGGCTGTCGGCGGCGGCGGTAGCGCATGGGACGAACCCCTTTCTCACGTTCTGAATCTGACTTAAAAAAAGAAACGCAAAAATACAAAAATACCCCCCGCAAAAATATGGAAAGACAAATATACCCTTCACAATTTATACTGCAAAAGGAAGATCAGATGAATCCACACCGTTAGATTATTTATACTGCAAGTATATACTACAAGTATAGTGTACCGTAAAAGTTCTCTAACTAATATGCCTGCAGCTAGCAGAGATCAACAAGATCTAAACCCTCTGTTCTTATGTCATGTGCTAGTTAATTAAGTTAATTACCAGCCGCTTTACAGCATGTCCTTGTCATTGCCAAGTCATCTTCTAAGCATAAGAAAATGACAGGGATGAAAACTTACTCACCAAACCGTTTGTCTTGTTGACAAAAGGCCTGCCAAAAAGCGTAGAAGAAAGCACCTCTAAATCTAATTTCTACATCAAAAAAGGCCGATATAATGAATCACTTTGTCGAGTTTTCTTGTGGAAGTAGATATAGTAGATGAACTACCGGAACAAAAAAAAAAGTATGACATATTTTTGTCCCCTAATAAAACGGCACAATCCAAACCAAGAAACCAGAGAGGAAAGGTTGGAAAGGAGGCCACAGATTTGAGGTGCAGTCTGTCTCATCAACCTACTCCCATAGTTGTAAAAGCCAAATTAAGTCATAACCTATAGTACTTTCCATTAGTGCAATCTCCTGTATAGACAAACTACAAAGAGGGCTTTTCTCATGATGTAATTGCTCATCAATTAAGTAGCTTTAATCCAGACATTTTCATTAGCTATGTTTCTTCTGACATTTCTGGAAATGCCCAACTACCATGTTTCTTGGCCAAAAGGAAGATCCTTGGAGAATGCTGTTAACAGTATACTATGTTCTTTCCATGTTGATTCTCTTTCTTAAGTTGCTGATTAAGGTAGTCCCACCTGATCCACCAAAACTCTTTTGTATGACTTCCTTTTTTGTGTAATTGTGAAGCAAGTGTTTGCCCAAAGAAATTTCCTGCTGTGTCAATATGGAGATGAGATCATAGCTACTAATCAACATTGAGTACAGCATCATGAATAGGAAATAAGAACCAATTAGCACATATAGCAAGTTCCACGCATGATGCTTTGTGATTGATTCAAGGTGTTATCTCACACTCCAGGTGAGACAAATAATCTAACAGCACTGATCAGTTTGTTCTTTTGAGAGATCACGCCATGTGTTTCCCCCTCTTTTTGGTGGTAAAGCAAATGAAAAGTTCTTGAGGAGCCATGTGCAGAGAGACCATCAAATACCTTGGAAGAGTGTACAAGCAAGTGGCATGTATACATTTTGGAAGGTACTTGTACAAGTGCAACCGTATGGAAAAGATTGAGAAGCACTTGATTTCAAAATAAAGGAGCCAAAAGAAAAGTGCCCCCCAGATATATCCTGCATTGAAGCCCTGCAGATCTGATGAAAAGTCCCCATCATGCCCATCTTCACCGTCGATGCGCGATCCGACGGTCGGATCGCGCGCCAGCTCGGCGGAAAACTATTGGGCCAGGAGGACAATTGTGACCAACTTCACACTCAGGACTTGGATCCGGACCACATCACACACAAAGCTAAGGAGGGGTCCCCTTCATCAATCATTTGCACAAATGCACCCTGCAGATGAAACGCATTCAATTCAGTAAACTGAACTTTGCACAGCCAAAAAAGAGACTGTATGGATTGGAGCCATACTACCATGGCAATGGGGTAGATGATAGATCAGTGTATTTATGAACCTTTTTTTGTAATGTTTTGGATTGCATGACAGTACTAGCATCCTGCTGTTCACATGGAC
This sequence comes from Oryza longistaminata, assembly GCA_009805545.1. Taxonomy (NCBI): domain Eukaryota; kingdom Viridiplantae; phylum Streptophyta; class Magnoliopsida; order Poales; family Poaceae; genus Oryza; species Oryza longistaminata. Next base: position 15,265,753 of record CM020186.1, on the reverse strand, counting down.
TGATCGATCAATGCTTTTGTATATGTGCTGGATTCATGAAAAGTTTTTGTCAGTGCATGGAGCAGGGTGGCACGTAGGGGATCAGACTCCAGGTCATATTCAGCTCTTCCTTTTGTTTTCTGCACTACAAGCTGAGGATGATCTTCAGCTGCTAGCTAGCTTTTGCTCTCCTGTTTCCATTCCTCTTCTTGGGTTTCCTTTCATTTTCTAGTGATCAGATAAATACATTTCGGTGATGGACATCTTATCTAGATAGATAGATTGGATGTCTGTTCATCCGACGTATAAAGGTAGATCGATGAGTCAAAAAATAATCAGATCATAACATACACATCAGCTTCGATCAGTTCAAGATATAAAGCTTTAATTGCTTCCAGAAAAGCAAGAGGGGTTCCAGATAATCCTAAAAAGTTTAGGATTCAGTACAAGAAATGTTCTGATGTTCTTCGTTTCCTTCCTGACATCTCTTAACACTCCTGGAGGCTACTCGTTCTGTCCAAAGTTAATAGTAGAGTAAATGAGCCAATTCATGTGAATTCATATTTCTGAAATCTCACTAAAAAGCACCCACTTCAGAAAAAAACATTTTTTTTAAAAAAAAAGTCTGCTTCATCAGTTTTCGGCGCGTTATCATTTTTTTTCATGGGGCCTGAACCTAAATTATCCAAGTGAGAGAATCCGAAAATTTTTTTTTAAAAAAAGTATCTGATGTTGATAGCTAAAACACACTTCAGGGTACCTAATTAATACAGACAGTAGCTAATTAATACAGACATGTCTGCGTTTTATATTTTATATAGAGAAGACTTCATCTGTTTCTCCTGGTTGACTTGGAAACACTGATATCTGATTGCACAAAGCAGATCAGGCAGGTCTTATATTTTTCTACAGGCGTATCTGGTCCAAGTTGAAGTACAGACATAAGTGCACATCGTATATGACGTATGCATAGTAATTAGAAATGAGTTTAGCTGCTTAAGTCGCCTCCTGGCCAGAACAAAAGAAATGTTTATGACATAATACTATACATGTGCAGTCAGAACAAGTTGAAATTTTCCATTTTTTTAATTCTTTTGGAAGCTGTACATACCTCAATACTGTAGTAGTATATTTTAGTGAAAGTTTGGACTTCTAGTTAGTTCAGAATATTTAGTAGTACAGCATTGGCAAATTAAAATATGGCGCCAGTTGATGTAGTTAAGATGCCTTTGTCAAAGGTTAAAAAAAATTAAATTAATCCTCGATCACGTGCAAACAGGGAACAGAGAACAATACTATAACAGCAGGATGAATCTGTCATGAACACCCAAAACCTGATGCACTCATCATTGTGTGATATTTTTAATTTCGATTTCAGATCCGAAAACCTTGGGCATGATTCGTTGTAATTCGACGAGAGGAGTTCTAAAATGCTTCTAAAACAGTGGACCTGTAAAAATATCTGTTTTCAAATGTAGTTCATACAAAAGAAGAAAAAGGCCATGTTGTTTTCTACCTTTTCTCCGGCTAAAATTCTGGTATTCTCTTCAACTTTCCCAAAAGAAAAGGATTAGATTAATCAAATCAAAACTCCTTGCATATCAAGAACGATCATTCGTTGGCGAGAAGAAACTTCAGCCGGGTCATGTTCAGTTTGATTTGACTATAGTTAAAGAGAGAAAAAAAAGATTCAGACTTGAGAGAATTTCAATTTTTCTTCAAAGTGGAATCCATGATAGGGACCTGGGGATCTCATTCTTTCTCCACTCATCGACAAGAATCTTCTCTTCTCGCACCAAACCAACTAAACTTATCACAAGTTCCAGGCGACATGTGGTACATGTAATGCATAGAGTTCTCTGAAATCGATTGAACAACTACTGCTCCGTACGGCAGTTGCTAGCTACAGCTACAATGGGCCATCGCAAACTTTCAAGTTTCAACGCTAGTTTGCGTGTATTATACACTTGAAAGTTGAATCTGTTCGGTTTTTAGGAGTCCAGAAAGGAAATAATTCAGCATTTAGATCATACTCTGGTTTGACTTTTGAGTCATTTGAGCAGACAATAGGATAGAGAGTTTGTTCCATCTTCCCATGTCTTTTTTCTTTGAGCAACATTTTTTTTTTCAGGGAACAAAACTGTCAATTGTGTGTCCAGCGGTAAAAGTTGGAGTACGTTTTATTTTTCTGTAAATTTGGTGGTAGACTTTAAGAAGTTTGATTAAAAAAAATCTTCATATGTTCTAAAATAGAGAGGGTAATATAGTGTGTAAGAGCAGGTACAATAGCAGACTATAAATCAGCTATAAACATATATCGAGGAGGTAACAAAAAGAGAGAAGAGCAGCGGGCTTAAGATTTGTAGCCGGCTGCAGCACAGACTCCAAGACACAATGTTTATATGACAGGTGAGATCATGTATTAATATAATAGTGTAGTATATATTTATAGATAACTATTGTATGAATTAGCTATTAAGTTGACTATAAATAATTTGTAGCTAGTAGTTGGCTATAGTATTAAACTTGCTCTAGTGATACAAGCCCAAGATGTAAATCATTTGATCAATCTATCCGCTTTCAGGCTGATCCGGGCTCCATCACTGACATCTACATTATTAATTAGCAAAAATAATACTTTAGAAAATATCTTTGCCGACGATCAAGAAATAGTCTTTAATCATCTGGGCTCGATAACATCGCTAGTTCCACCACTGCCTATCCTCTATCCTGATTAAGGAGTAGTAGTAGAACTTTAATCGACCGTAGAAAATTACCACGATGAATAACAAACCTAATGTTCGGTTAGCATGGCAAAAAAGGGATTAATTCCTTGCCGGTTGGCGGCTTTCACCACCCAAAGCTAAATTAGTTTACCCAAAAAAAAAAGGTAAATTAATTTAGCTTTCCTTTTTGAAAAGGGATGCTGGCTTTTATATTCCGGTGGACGGACCGGATGATCGATGGGGGTGCGCGAACGAAAGAATGATTCCTGGTCACGTGGTGCAGCGAGGATGTGAGGAATGTTGGTTAGTTTGTTCCTTCAAATCATTTGATGCTGGGTCTCAGGTCATATCCCTATTGACCTTCAGATCTCACGCAGCTAGAACGTCTTTTATCACGGGCCAGTTTTTCAAACGGTTAAATGGTGCTCCCTTTGTCTTCTAATATAAGGGATTTTGATATTTTGCTTGCACTATTTGACCACTCGTCTTATTAAAAAAAATTGTGCAAATATAAAAAATGAAAAGTTGTGCTTAAAATACTTTAGATAATAAAGTAATAAGTCACAAATAAAATAAATAATAATCCCAAATTTTTTTATAGGACAGATGGTCAAACAGTGAAGCAAAAGGTTAAAATCCCTTATACTAGGGGATGGAGGGAGTATATTTTTTAAAACACTTCCTATAAAAAGTTGTTTTAAAAAATAATATTAATCTATTTTTTAAGTTTAAAATAAATATATTTATTACTGCTATAGCTCGTCTGGTTTTTGTTTATCTTCCCTATTCCCTCTTTCTGAAACACATACGGACCAATAAAAAAATATAAAAGAAAAACACCGCACAAAACAATCAAAATAATTTATAAGTTAAATTTTTTTATTTATGTTTTCTAAATATAGTAATAAAAGGCAGATATACACACTCGCTCATATAAAGATAGATAAGCACATCTCAAATAAATTAGACTGGCGTATCTTAATATTTGTAAAGTTATAAACATTCCGCTCATAAAAAAGAACTTTTAAATCATTTTTTTAAATTAAGTTTTAAGATTTTATGTTTTGGTTGTAGTAGCTGATAAGTCAATTGAGCTGCAGTTTCTCGGTATTATTGGTCAAGCAAGTACTGAACTGAATATGCAATTACACATGCCAGGTAAATTGCTGCAGCAGCTACCCCCCAGGAGCGTTATCTCTGACAAATGAGCTTGCACCGATCGCAAAGCCCAACTGGCTGGTGTACTCCTGTGTTAATGCGCAGCTCGTCTGTGCCACTCGTGAACCGCAGCAGCAAGTATAAATACGCTTTGTACTCTAGCTCATCTGTACTTTCTAGTGTGTATAATACACCATGTGTACACCAACAGCATTTCGACGGCGTAAAAATGGACATACGCTTCTTCCCTTCGCCATGTACGTTCGTACGTAGAAAACTCAGAAGATCGACAGCTGGGTGTGTTTACTTCACGATCAAAAATAAAAGTTTAATTGAAATTGTAACGATGTAACGGAAAAACTGAAAGTTTGTGTGTATGAAAGTTTGAATGTGATGAAAAAGTTAAAAGTTTGAAACTTTCGGCCTCCTTCAAGTTACCAACTTCGTTCGTTTGTTTGTTGACTTGTCCGTCGCAGCCGAAGCTTGATTTTCAGATGATTGATTTTGAGTTTTTCTTATTATAGTTTATTTTTTCGCTTTTACTTAAAAATCGCAAAAAACTCATATATAAATTTTTTCTTTATACTACATTGTTTTTACATTATTTTTGGTTACTTCATTTATTTTTCTTCACTGAGTTATAACCTTGGAACAAACAATGAGGGGCCTCATACCAAGAGTTGATGGACTTTTGATTTGTAGAAAAAATATATAAATTTTGAATGATTTCAATTCTATAAAAAAAATTCTATGAAGACTTTTGAAACAAATAATTGAATAAATCCCTACGGAATGGACAATTTGATAATTATTTTGAAAAAAAAAATAGCAATAGCCCTAATCTCTTGGATAATTTTTTTTAGTCTACCTCCCTTCTCCAATTTCTACGCATTTCATGCGATCCAATCAAACGGTCGTTCTTCTTTTGTTTTATAATGATCTATTTTGCATTTATATTTGTGTTTTAGAATCTTATGTTTCTTTTTATTTTTCATTTTCTTTCATTTCTGCCGATTCGATCAGAGGAGCTGGAGTCGAAACGGTTGGACATTCACCGCCTCCGAGTCAGCGAGGCCGTTATTACTGTTACCACTACTATCTTTTTCTACCGCGTCTGCACACTGCATCGCATCGGCAACTCCTACCACAGTGTATGTGTGTGTGCAATGCAAGCTAGATGGCCATGATTGCAGCACTGACTGCTGCTACTACTGCCGCCTATTTATGGTGGCATTTCCTTCGCCACGGAGACTGCACAGTAAAAGCCCTTTTTTTTTTTACTGACACCGCCCTACTCCAGCTAGGAGTAACCGAGTACTAGTCCACTGTAAAAATAAACATGGGACTAGTGGTAAAAAAGTCACTGCCATTTCAACAGCGACATTTCTCCGTGTCCTCCCAAACATATACGGTACCTTCCAAAATTTTTTCTTCAAACTTCTAATTTTATTATCACATCAAAACTTTCCTACACACAAACTTTCATCTTTTCAGTTAGATCGTTCTAATTTCAACCAAACTTCTAATTTTGACGTGAACTAAACACACCCATACTCCTACTTTAGTTTTTTTAGGCCTGGTTTAGTTTCCAACTTTTCCATCACATAAAACTTTCATACACACATAGACTTCCAATTTTTTCATCACATCGTTATAATTTCAATCAAACTTTTAATTTTGGTGTGAACTAAACGCACTCTTAGTATTTCCGAACTTGAAAAACTTGTTTTTTCACAAAATATACAAATACTTCAAAATATTTCATGCTGTAACAAATACAAAGTACTACGTATCCTAAATATAATCCTAGTCCTATTGGTCAATGGTCTAGTAACTATTTAAAATTCATAGGAGGTCAAAGTAAAATTATACTATTGGTCAATGGTGATAATCATTTGAGATCAGGAGAAGTTCTTTTTGTGTGTGTGTTTTATTTTTACCCTTGGAGATCGAATGCATAATTGCAGCCTTGCAGCTTGCAGGGGAGTACTACTAGTGACGACCAGTGAGCAAACTCGCTGGTTGGCGCGACCCAGTAGCTGATCGTCGTGCGATGCTGAATGGTAGCCCGGCATTGTCAAGTGCGTTTGTCGCTGTAACACACTGTGTTTTAGCAGCAGCTGTTTGCCTTTTCGATCGAAATGGGGATTCTATCAGCCGGCTGGTCGAACAAAAAAGATCATATGCCTTTTCAACCAACAGCAGAGCAAAAGTATATAGTAGTATATGCATGGTTGCGAGTAGTTTACAGGTGATCTGTCTATTGGATTGGATTGCCAATTATTGCTCATTTTTATGCTGGCTGGTAGTAGTAGTAGTGAGTACTAGCTATGCAAAAGTTGTGTTCCTGTATTTTTAGTTTCATAATTAGATCGCACATTTGTAATTTTAGCAATGTGTTGTGTGACGTTCCTTGAACAGTACTATGGAGGTAGTGCCATGTGTTCTCCTTCTATTTGAACGAGCCGGTTAGGCCAATCAAGCAACAATTTTGTGAAGGATGGCACATTAGCATTCCACACGTTTGGCCAATAAATTAGTACACGATACTTGGATTTTGAGTGATATTCTCTGCTGATTATACTTTTATGTTTTAAAACAAGAATGTTAAGAAATAATGTGTGCGGTTGTTCGGCGAGCGGGATAGCGGTTGCTGTAGCCCATGGTTTGCCTTGGTGCTTGCGGCACTATCGGCTGGCAGTTGATTAGCCTCTATGTGTTTCCTGTGGTTATATTCTATGAACCCAAGTATTTAAAAATTAACGCATGCCTGCCCGCACCTATGAGTAATCACATTTTTACGTTATCAAATTAAGGGGTGATTCTTGTCCTTGAATTTACTACATTTTAAGAATAAAGTCGTTTGCTTTTGTGATAACTCTACTCAGTTAAGATAATTCATGTGAACATCCTTATTTCAGCTATCTATGAATTGAATTTTTTCTTTTGCTAGGCGCATATTAACATTTACATAAATTAAATGTGTTGCAGTTACATGTGAAGGATCAACACAATGCTCACGTTTGTTTTGCTCAAAATCAAAAAATTGCGTGTTATGTTTTTCTTCAACTACACGCCGTTGGATTGCTATTGCACATCCGATGGTTGATATCCTTCGCAACACTCTATTTATTCCGCTCGGCTTTCGCTCACCTCTCATATCCGCCTCTCTCGATAGAATTGAGATCCCCTTTCCATATCCTCCTCCCAATGTAGTGTTTGCGCCGCCGCTGGCTCTCTGATGTCCATGCTGAGATTACCTCCTTCCTTCTACGCTCCCTTGTCTATGCGATGAGACTACCATTTCCTCCTACATTCCCTCATCTGTGCGATGAGGTTATCCCCTTCCTCCTACAATCCCTCCTTTGCGGCCATCGCTATAGTTATCAAGAGGATGTATCGACTTACTCTAGATCGCTTACATCAAGACTCAAGGAGTGCGAGGAAAGGTGCATGCCCCTTTCCGTGTTCGTAAATCTCGGTTGCTATTGATACGCAAGCATGGCGTTATGGGCTCTAGTAAGGTATGTTTTTTTACATGGAAAAAAAGCTTATTCATATTTGTGTTACTTAATAATTTCTGACCGGTGTTCTATGCTTGTCCATATTGATTTATTGTTATGCATAGTATCCGAAATGTTTATACTTTGTGGTTTAAAATTTTCACAAACCATAGCCATGAAATTCACAAGAGACTGTCCCATCGTATTTTTTCTTGTTTGTAAAAGTCATTTGTTGCTCAATAACTTAAAATTTGCACTAATTCACAAGGGAAGCACTTGCGAATTAACATGGTTCCCAAAATTCACGGGAGAAACATTCGCAAACGTGGTTCTCATAGCATCTTCACATGAATCTCTATCCTTGAAGCATCAAAACGAAAAACCCCCCAAAACAGATCACAACCTCGGCACCAAAACCGTGAAAAAGCTTGAGAACAAAAGCACACGCATCACACCTCACAGATCATCACACAAGAAACCACACCGCAAACCATGTCATCCTCCTCATCTAATCACCCCCAACACCTCACTCCACCACCCCACACCAAAATCCCACGTCACCGAGGCACCGATCCCAGCAAGAAAAAGAGAAAAAGAAACAGCCAAACTCAACCGAACAGAAAAGCCCAGAAAAAAACACACATCACCAAAACCCCCCAAAAAAACGCCGATTAAGACGAAGAAAAAGGGTGAAAACAAAAACTGAAAAAGAAAAAAAAAAGGAGGCCAGATGAAGAAGAAGAGTGAGGGAAGGGAAGTGAAGAACGGGGTTCCCCTTCCACCCGAGAGATTATAATTTAACACTATTTTCAATGGGTTTCGATTATTTGACATCCTGGCCCACTTTCATTCACTCAGATGGTCTCATATGTCATCCTCACAAATGTCAATTAAAGTAATTTGAACAACGAAAAAGTGTCAAATTATCAAATTTTTCCCCTTCCCCCACCCCCCCCCCCCCCCCCCCAAAGTAATCCAGCCCTCCACGCCGTCGACAGGCGTCAATGTACGGATGTCTCCTCCCCCCCTCAACCCCAACCCCACCTCCCCCGAATTCCCATTTTTTTCCGGTAAAAACCAGCCTCCTCACCTCGTGCTCCCTACAAGCCTCCTCCTCTCCTCCTCCTATTAGTAGTCGAGTAGGAGTACGATACTAAACTAGTTAGCCACTCTATTACTACTGCCTCCGTTGCCAACGCCGGAATCCATCATCCATCCCCGCGCCGCGCTGTGCCGCCGCGAGAGCTTTTGCGGCGGGCATGCGGGTGGGGATTCACCGCGGGTGGAAGAAGCTGAAGCAGCAGCTGTGGGCGCATCGCGACGAGGCGCACCCCCGCTGGCACCACACACAACAAAAGGAGAAGATTCTCGCCACCACCACTCCCACTGATCCCCTCCTCGTTCGCCTGCCATCTCCGGAGGAGGAGGAGGAGTAGCCGCCCAGATCTGCGCCGCCATGCTGCTGCTGCTGTCGGAGGCGGCGGCTGTGAATAGCTAGGTCGCTTTTTATTGTTGTTTTGTGTGGGTTGGTTTGGTTTGATTTCGATGGGGTGCGGGCAGTCGAAGATGGAGGAGGAGTACGCGGTGCGGCACTGCAGGGAGAGGTCGGAGCTGCTCGCCTCGCCATCCGCCACCGCTACGCGCTCGCCGACACCCACCGCGCCTACGCCGAATCCCTCGCCGCCGTCGGGCCGTGCTCCACGACTTCCTCCGCGGGGTCCAGTCGCTGCCGCCGCCGCCCCTCGACCACGCTCCGCCTCCCCGCCCACCGCAAGGGCGACAACCTCCCCACCGCCTCACCCGTCCCGGCCAACCCCGCCATCGCCTCCTCCTCCGCCCAGCCGCTGCCGCCCGTCGCCAAGCAGGTACGAATCGCCGCTGCCCCGATGACGGCGGCGGCGGCGGCGGCCCACATCCACTTCTCGGACGACGACTCCGATTCCGAGGGCGGGCGGCACATCAGTTCCACTCCGACGACGAGGGCGAGCGCCCGTTCACCGCCGCCCGGAGATCGTCCGCTCCGCCGCGCCGCCGGTGGCTCCGCCGCCGCAGATGGGGCCACCACCACCGTATGGCTCCGGATATGCTCCTCCTCCGCCTTATGGTTCGGGATACGGGTATGGATACGGCCCTGCCCCCGATTACGGCGGCGGCATGGCCGTTGCCAACGGCGGCTATGACCCAGGGTATGGGGGTATGGGTGGAGCCAGTGGCGGCGGCGGCGGCGGCTATGCGCCTGGATATGGAGGCATGGGAGTTGGGGATGGCGGCAGCGGTGGCGGCTATGAGCCAGCCTATGGCGGCATGGGCAGCTATGGCCAGAGCTTCTTCAACATCAGCTATGCGCGCAGCCAGCCGCCTCCGCCGTCCGTCTCATACGAGCACCGGCTGCAGGCCACCGATGCCAGGGTCCACTACTAGCCCGGAGAAGGAAACCCTCAAGCACCCCCGCGCGGGGTATGGCGTGGGTATGGTTATCCGCCGCAGGGCTCGAGCTCTTACAACCAGTATGCGTACGGTGGTTACTATGGTGGTGCTTCTCCTCCGCCTCCGGCCGATATACCGTCTACCTCCCGCGGGGAGGTTACGCCGCCGGCACCTCCATCTCCGCCGAGGGTGTCTACTTGGGACTTCCTGAACCCATTTGAAACCTATGAGAGCTACTATGAGCAGCCAACTGCTGCTCAAGCGTCTTACACTCCCAGCAGAAGTTCCAAGGATGTGCGCGAGGAGGAAGGCATACCAGATTTGGAGGATGAGGATATGGAGGTGGTTAAGGAAGCTTATGGTGATGAGAAGCACGCCGCCAATGGGTACAGTGGCAAGGGGAAGATGGCAAAAGAGGAAGGTGGTAGGAGCAGCACCGGGGATGAACTGCCCCATGAATCCAAGTTGTCGGAAGCGAGTAGTAGCGGGAGCAACCAGGAGCATGATGTCCATGTAGTGGAGAAGAGTGTTGTGGGAGAACAGGTGCAGCGGTCAGAGCCTCGTCAGCATGTCGCAGGCCTGCCGCCCATAGGACCGGAGAAGACGTATGTTGATGACGCTGAGGTGGTGCTGGAGATCAGGACTCAATTCGAGCGTGCCTCAAAATCTGCCATTGAGGTGTCCAAGATGCTTGAGGTTGGGAAGATGCCTTACTACCCGAAGAGTTCAGGTTTCAAAGGTTTGCACAGTCAGATCTCATATGCTATTCTTTTGCAGTTCTCAAATATGAGTTCTAATTTGACCCCCAATTACCAATATAGTGTCCGCGATGATGATTTGCGGGATACCAACAATGGAGGAAGAGTTCCTGCGGTTTGAAGAAGACAAGGCGATGGGGTGTGGCAATCTTTCCTCAACACTGCAGAAACTGTACATGTGGGAAAAAAAGCTTCTTGAGGAAGTCAAGGTATGTAATATATGCTTGGAATTTGTTGGGAATGATTTGATTCATGTGATTCTTTTGAGCATGTTATCTTTCCTTTTTTTACACCTGCATGTTGGTAGATCCTGATTGGTAGTGCAGAATCCAGTCCAGTGAATATCTGGATTTGTCCATTCTCTATGATATTGGCTGATCCTTTTTATAAATTCCAGCTTCTTTTAAAGGAAGAAACGTTGTTTGGTTGGTGACTTTTCAATGTTTTAGTGGATCAAGTAGCTATCAGGAAAAACTGCATTTCATTTCTGGATGGATATGTCTACTCTAATACTTAGTTATAAGTTTTTCTATTTGTTATAGGGAAATATTGGCATTCATTCGAATGACTGCTGCCACCATGTTTTCCCTCCACAAGAATCGATCTCTTCTGTTTTCATACCTTATTGGCTTTATGCTTTTGGCTTCTAGTTTGTTGTTCCTACTCCTAGGAATTTAGTATGGCATCTAACACAATGCTTTTATTTCGTCATCCTTATGGGTCCACAATTTAAATGCTATGCATTTTTCCATTTATCCAATCTTAGATTGGGCTTACTAAAGTATTGTTTGCGTATTACAGGCTGAGGAGAAGATGCGGGCGTTGTATGACAGGCAACGTGAGGAGCTGAAAATATTAGATGAGAAAGGTGCAGAAGCTGATAAGCTCGAGGCTACTGAAAGATCCATCAGGAAGCTATCAACAAAGATAAGCATAGCGATTCAGGTTGTTAACACTATCTCAGACAAGATAAGTAAGCTGAGGGATGAAGAGTTATGGCCGCAAACATGTGAGCTCATCCAAGGGTATGTAGTTATCCCTTATGGCAACTTTGACTTTCATATGTTAGCAGCACATAGTAAAGTAATATCTGCTGTCTGTATTCTGCTTTTCTTGGCACATGATTTTCTAAACCTATTATCTACAGTTATTGGCATGTTTAGCTTCTGCATAGCTAATTAACTTCTATCTGTGGGTGGTTTTTTTTTTCTAAAATATTGTTTAGTTCCATTGACTGTAATTTTAAGGATGAATTGTGTGTAGTGGAAAAATAAGTTGCCCAACTGTCCAAGGTTTTGTTTGGTGATTTTTTTTTTTTGGCAGAACGATCTTTAGTGACAGGAATTAGTTAATTCTTTCAAGTATTCTCATCAGACCTTCGGTATGGTGAATTTTCTGAGACTCTAGTTGCAGAAAGCTCATGTCTAGGGGTGCATTTCATTCTTCAGGTAGTAGCCATGGCCTATAGACATAGATATAAGTAGTGTGAACTGGTATGGAACCTATCACTTTACATGTAGTTTTCTTATATAGTCTTAATTTTTGTACTTAGCCAATTTAAAAACCTAAAACGCATGGCTGGATTTGATGCGTATAGTCATGTAGCCATGTAGCCCCTTTGTGCTGCAACATAAGTTTGTCGTGAAACTTGTATTTTCACCTTTGTGCTGCAACATAAGTTTGTCGTGAAATTTGTATTTTCACAAGGTAAGCCCGTCGAGGATTATACATTTCATATGCATATCCCAGCTGTAGAATTGAATTGGAAGAGACGAAGAGTAGTCATTTATGCTGCCATTTCATAGAGGTGTTTGATGGTCCAATGCTATTAATTTTTTATCTTAAATTTAGCACCTTCTTGGTTTAAGCGCGTCATGGGCTTGGACCATTTTTTGGATGGCTGGATTTTCAGGATAATTACCTGCCTGTGGTTATGTGCCAAAAGGATTGGCTGCCATTTGCTTAGTCTTTCTGTGGTTGCGTTTCTACATACCGTTCTATTCTATTATTAGCAGCCAGCCCGATGAAATTTGTATATAGATTGGGTTGTGTGCTGTTAAGATACTAAGTTAGCACCTATGCATATTTGTTTGCACCCAGAATTCTCTGATTGTCTGAATGCTGGCTTTGATACTTGCTATGGATCATTTCTCAACTAAAAAATAATAATTTTCAGGTTGATGCGGATGTGGAGCACTATGTTAGAATGCCATCAGATCCAATTGCATGCCATATCCCAAGCTAAAAACATAGATTCCATGATAGACGGTGCAAAGTTTGGTGAAGCTCACATGGACTTGATCAAGCGCCTAGAGCTTCAGCATTTGGATTGGATAGCCTCTTTTGCCTCATGGGTGAATGCTCAAAAAAGCTACGTTGGTACTTTAAATGACTGGTTGAGGAAAGGAGTCACATATGAACCTGAGGTAACTGATGATGGTGTGCCTCCTTTTTCTCCTGGACGGCTAGGAGCGCCACCTATTTTTGTCATATATAACAATTGGGCAGTTGGTGTGGGGAGGATATCTGAGAAGGAAGTAGTTGAGGCAATGCAGGCCTTTGCATCTAATGTTCTTGGCCTCTGGGAAAGGCACAGGTCAGAGCAAAGACAAGGTCTTATGGCTAATAAAGGTATGGACAAGGACCTTAGGGTGATGGAAAGGGATGAACAGTCGATGCGCAAGGCTCTGGAAGCACAAAATAAGAAGCTGGTGCTCATTTCTAATCAGAGCGGTGTATCCTTATCAGCACAAGCACAGGCCTTACAAGATGGAGGTTCCCATGGTGAAACTGGTAGTTTGCAACTAAGTCTGAAGAATATTTTTGAAGCAATGGAGAACTTCACCGCCAACTCCGCAAACACCTACAAGGATCTCCACCTGCGTGCTGAAGAAGAGAAAGCTCGCGTTGCCCAAGAGAGTGGCAGAGTTTCCTAGTTCCTTTCGTGGTTTCCATGTTACATGAGGGCATGAGCCCTTTTTAACGCAAAGGAGCTGACTGCAGTGGTTCAGATGAGCACTATAGTTTGCATGGCAGCGTCACAATTCAAGTGGCAAGTGATGCACCTTGCATGAAATAGCTTCTACCCAGGGCTGCGGGCTGCCAGACAAACCTGTGGCGTAAATGGAGACTTGCTAGATTGTGTTTTTTTGAATTGGAGCAACACTCCTCATGCCATACAGCCCAGGAACTCAATTTTGCTAATAGCTGAATCGCAAGACATTGCCGATAGGGGAAGAAAAATCTGAAGTGGCGAGTGACAAGATTCACTCAATGTTGGGAAATCCCAGTAAATAGTTGGAAGATGTAAGCTGCATAAACGAAATGCATGGTCTAAGCATGGAGCAGTAAAAATGTTCCGATCATGAGTCCAAGATTCATGAAGTTGTATCCATCCATATGAAATAGTCAAATGTGATCATGCTGCCAGGTTCAGGGAAAGAGTCACTGGAAGAGTGTGCAATGCTAGCATGCCAGTGTACATAGTTGAAGGCAATGCGATATGGGATGAACCAAAGCTGATGCTGTGG
>CM020186.1:15238162-15251572 GCA_009805545.1 Oryza longistaminata | reverse complement strand
CAAATGTAGACCCCCTAAAGTAACGGATAAACTCTGCAAATAATTCCTAAAAAAACATGTAACACCGAACTTGACATCCATTTTTCAGAGGCAGAACTCAAGAACGCATAAATATTTAAGAATCAACAAAACAGAGAACATATGTCATTTAATAAATTATGGAATTGTCAAAATACTAAACCAAAAGGAGAAACAAGACTAAGAATTCTTCCTAATACTCTTGTTCATTGGAGCGTATGTCCGGCAATATCAGGCCTCATCTCTTATCCATATTCAGAAACCACAACTCAGAACTCAACTCGTCTCGCTCAAATGATTCGAGCCCTTTCTCTCTCCGTCACCTCGACAGACCGCAGCCCGCTCTCCCGATGCGGCGCCGAGCAAACCATCTTATACTACGAGTCCTCGTATCCACGCTCCACAGGACAGGGCCATGCGCCCCTAAATCACTCGGAAAAACCCCCGGTCGGCAATCCAGTAGGAAAGTTACGTTAAGTCGCGCCACCTTAGATAGTAGAAAATTCAGATGCCGAACCTCTCCATAAAAGGAAAGTACGACCTGAAAGGGTCTGCAACTGTGACTCATCTGACGATAAAAAACATTCTCGTGACCGCAAACCAATATACGGGTCCCTGCAACTATATAAAGGCCGGGTCACTGACAGCGAGGATCCCTTGGTATGGGTGGTTTGTCACCGTGTTTTGTGCGACGAGACGGATGGCGGCTAGAGTTCAGCGTAGCGGACTATGATGAGGGCACGTGGTGCACCGAGCACAGATGTCAGCTAGCGCGTACTGTCATCGTACATGCACCGCCTACTCGCTCGCCCTCGCTCTCCCTTTCTCTTCCTTGCTCTCTCTCTCTCCTCACGATCTCTCGGTCAGCTGGAGAGGACGTCGGCGGCTCGGGCTGGGGCCTGCCTGCCGAATTCAAACGGGGCGGCAGGATGAGAGGCAGGAAAGGATGGTGGTGGATTGTCGGCCGGCGGCGGCGACTGGCGACGCAACACAGCCGCCGGCCGTCCGCCACTCAGGGCTCTGCCTGCTGCGTTGATGCAGGCGGAGAGCCGTGAGCAGGGCCGCGAAAGGGGCTAGCCCTTGCTCATACGGCGGCGGCCGTGGGGCGAGGGGTGGGGAAGAGGGCAGACGGGCCGCGACTGCGCGCTGGGTTGCGGTGGCTGTCGTATGGCGACTAAGTGCCGTGGAGAGGGGCTTCTGCGAGGTTAGCACCGGCCTGCGGGGACGAACGTACAAGGGTTTTGGGAGGCCTCCCTTGCATAGCGTTATTTGCGATCGCGCATCACTGTCTGCGTAAGCATCGCGTGAGTCGCGCTTCCAGCAGCGAGGGGCGCGCGTGAGGGCGGGCGGACTCGAACAACATGCGGCCCTGACGGACATTGACGGCGATCGGAGTGAGGGGCACCTTGGGCCCCGAGGTCGTCGAGGTCGGGCTGGACACGAGGCGATGGTCGTCGCGTGGCAGAGAGGCGTAGGCCGCGAGGGGAAGGAGCCGCCGGGTCGGGCGCATGGGGAAGGAGCCCCGTCGCCCGCACCAGAACGTACGCCGGCCGTGTTCGATTCAGCCTCGGACGGGCCGCGGCTCTTGCCACGGGACGTCGGCGGCGTCAACACCATGTGGCGCCCGACGCGAAGCGGCGCGCCAGGTGAGCGGCCGTCATGATGGCGTGCACCGGCGGGCGAATGCGCACGGTGCACCCAACTACGGCAGTGGGCGGCGGCGCATGGAGATAGGCCAGGTTCACGCAGCATGCCGCTGCAGCTTACGTTCACCAATCAAGAGGACAGGGGAAATGCGGGCGTCCGCTCCTCCCCGCCGGCCGCCAGCGCACAGACGTGACGTAGATTTGCTCGAGCATGGGAGATGGATGTAAGTATATGATGTATTAGATATGGAGGGTGAGGGGTTATGTACAGAACTACACCACCGCCCTCTGGGCGTTCTACTCTTGAACATTTTCCTTTTCACTAATTCCCATACCAATTTCGGTGTTTTTCCTCAGTCTAATTTTAAACGAAATAAAAATCCTGCGTTCTTCTATTTTTTGTGATTATCTGTTTTGGCATGCCTTATAGTATTTTTTGTTCCAATCCTGCATTTCCAAGATCCACAACAAAATTTCACGCAGCACTTTATATTTATACTTTCAAGAACGTAAACTCCTTAATAACAACAGAAATAATAAGGGAAGGGAAAAAATGAAGAGAACCTCAAATGGAAGGTAACGACACCGTTTGGATTACTCTAATGGAGTTGTCCGCGTAGGCAACACCACACCGGAAATATTCGCTCGACAAATTTAAGGATAGCTGTTTATTTCTTTCTATAGGCGTAGAAGTCAGTATAGTTCTTGCTTTGGATCGTTTTCTCTCTCCTCCACCAAACTCAAATCCACCGTAATCCTATTAACACGCTTCATTAACTCATCATAGTGACCCGTATATTTGGTAGCCGTACAGTGACAGCCCATCTCCTCCACCTCGCCGTCGTTGTTTATCAGCAGCGAGACGCGGCGAAGCAAACCAAACTGAAGAGGATTTTATGCAATTCAGCCCCTGGTAAAATCTCCGAGAAGCAAATCGCTCCCCCCGCCACCGCCGCCGCCGCCGCCGCGTTGGGTGGGTGGGGATCGATCCGGCGGTGCCCGCCCGCCATGGGGACGGCGACGATGGCGACGGCGGTGGGGCGGCGATGGTGCTGTATTTCGTGCTGGCGGCTGGCCCAGGAGGATGGGGGTGGTGGGGGTGGAGGGGGGAAGCGGCGGAGGGTGCGCGCGGCGAGGCGGCCCGCGCAGCCGCCGGCGACGTGGATCGAGGCGGTGGGCACGCTGGCGAGACGCTGCGGTTCACTACTCGGAGACGCTCGGAATGGCCCATCGGGGACCTCGCGTTCGGGATCAAGTACCTCATGCGCCGCCAGGTGAGAGCGCCCTCGGATTCGTTAATCACCCTTCTGGTCTGCTTGCTCTGCTCGAATCTGAGAGGAACGCGGCGGATTGTAGCTGGCTGGCTGGTTGGGTGCACCTGCAAGTTTTTGTGTTTTGGATCTGAAATGGCAGCTCTTGTCTTGTGTTGGAGCTGCACCTCCGAAGTCGAGGTGCCCGCGTTGCTGATAGGAGGCATGCTTGGGGTCGAGCAACCTGTAGGAACTTGTTCGCTTAGATGGCAAGTAGAAAATTCGCGTGCAAAACCGGCGAATTCAGCTCTGATTGTTCTCTATACACATAGGAGTTTGGGAATTTGTGTGCCCGGAGCTGGTGTGTTTTGTACTGGGCTGAGCATAGTTCTATGTAGTAGCTGTTATGCTGATGGTTGGGAATGGTTTGGTGTTTTGGGTGAATCCTCTCTTTGGCAAGCCCACGGCAGGGAGCGTTGCAACTGTGCACTACCCGTATCTCAAGCTGCTTAATGCTTATCACCAAATAGATGAATGTGCAATGTTGAGTAGAGTATTAGAATAGCATGTATTTTCATAAGAATAGGATTAGTAATTCATCTGGATGATTTTACTGAAGAGATGGTTGCTGACTTGCTGTGAGATGAACCTTTCGTTCTGAGGGGATGAAGAATTGAATTGTTAGTCATGTAACTCAGCAAAGGAAATTGGAGCTTATGGACTATTCCTTTTCATGTGCAAACATTGATTATTGTGTGCAAGTTTGTTATCATCACGTAGATCATAAAAGCATTTGGTGTCTGTGGAACTGATGACACATTTTCTTGTTTGGGTTACTTTTCAGGGAAATTTACATGTCGCTAGTGTATATGCTGGAAGCAATTGCATTGAACTGAAAGGGCCTGAAATAATGGAAGAACTTATTGTTCTGAGACGATTAATCGATCTTTGCTTTCTTTTTTCTAAGAAACCATTTCCGGTCTTCCTGGAATTAGCTGGATTTTCCCCAGAGGATGTTCTTATTGAGGAACCTAAAGCGGGGGTGAGTAAGTACAAAGTAGCAGTTATTTTCTCTTCATGTATTGAAGTACAATCAGTTATAATTTAGACTAAAAAGGATCACTTGGTATTTTTCTCAATTCCTGATTCACATCATATACTTACAGATTTTAAAGCCTGCCCATACAATCCTGCGTGATGAATGCACCAAATCCTTCCTTGTGTTGATTCGTGGGACACATAGTATGAAAGACACATTGACTGCTGCTACTGGTGCTGTAGTACCATTTCACCACTCACTTTTAGATGAAGGTGGTGTCAGCAAGTTAGTGCTGGGATATGCACACTGTGGGATGGTTGCAGCAGCCCGCTGGATTGCAAGAAGTATAACACCATGCCTCTGTCAAGCAGTCAGTCAATGCCCAGACTACCAAATCAGGGTACACACTTCTTTTTCGTTCGTTTATGGTTTCAGAACTCAAGTATTACTTAGTTGACGATACCTATGTTTGCCCTGTGAAATTAGCTGATGATGATTTTTCATTTGTTTTTAACAAACCTATTTAATCTGTGCTGGTGACAAAATGCTCTCGAAACAAATACGTACATATCATTGTATCAATTTACCATCAGCATCAATTTGAACCTGGTGATCCATGTCAATTTTCAATTTTTCTCTCTTTATCAGACATATATTTGTAGGTCAATAAAAAATTATGAAATTGAAATTGTTCTTATACTTACTAGGATATGTTATGAAATATGGATGACTAGAAACTTGAAATTGTCATGTTGTGTCACAAAATGGTGATAATAAGTTCTGAACTAGTTGTTTTAATAATAGTTGATTTTCTTCTGTTAGGTTGTTGGGCATTCATTGGGTGGTGGTACTGCTGCATTACTGACCTACATCCTGAGAGAACACCAGGAGTTGTCTTCAACAACTTGTGTTGCCTTTGCTCCAGGTATAAAAACATAGTTTGATATGCATTAGATTGACCTGAGCAATTAGTAACAGTTATTTTTTTGGTCAGCTTCATGCATGACATGGGAGTTAGCAGAATCAGGCAAGCATTTTGTGAGGACTATTGTAAACGGTGCTGATCTGGTTCCTACAGTATCAACTTCATCTATAGATGATCTCCGTTCAGAGGTAGCTCCATTTGATGTGCTATTCTTCCCATAGATGATCTCTGTGCTAATGTGTTTCCAAATATAGTTCTATTGTTTTGAGGGAGAAAATGATCCGTTTGTTATATTTATGCAACATGATTATTTTTGTTGTCCATTTAAATGAACTGAGTCTGTAAACATGGGTAGAATATGATGCCATGATCTCCTTTCTCAAAATTTAGTAGCAGTGAAGTTCACTGTCTCTAATCCTCCCGTCTTATCCCCTCATCTAGGTAACGGCATCTTCATGGTTAAATGATTTGAGGGATCAGATACAGCAGACACGCTTCCTAAATGTTGTTTACCGGTCTGCTACTGCTTTAGGAACTCGCCTGCAATCATTTTCTGGTGCCAGAGATAGGGTTGCAGGTGCTGGTGCACTGCTACGACCTGTTTCAAGCAAAACTCAGGTAAAATATCTGAACCAAAATCTGTCAAAAATGTAATATTTACATGAATTAATATTGTGTACCACAAAATGAGATAGGGCGGTTTGAAATAAACTAAAAGTGCTCAAGGATAACACTGAAACAATCGGTGCATGAAATATGCCTGGTCTGTCTAATAAACATTTAGAGATTTCTATCTGCCAAACCCAAATAGTTGTTTCAATGTTGTTGATGAATATTTTGTTGCAGGTTGTGATGAAACAGGCACAGAATGTTGCGCAGGCTGTTGCTAGAAGTAGATCAGCATTTTCTTCATGGTCATGCATGGGTGCACGCCGTCGAGGTGTTGGTGTAGTTGCTGCAAGCGCTAAAGAGGAAATAACAGTGGAAACCCACGTCACATCTACCACTAATTCAGAGTCCTATGTTGTAGAACAACGTGGCACCAAGACCATGGAGGAGCTGCAGTACACTGCAGATAGTGTTTCAGTTCATGAGGAAACAGAAGAAGAGGCCCTTCTGAGTGAGCATGAATCCTCTAGGGAGCATGCAGAAGAAGAAATAACTGAAGGTGAGATGTGGTTTGAGTACGAGAAGGACCTGGATCGGCAGGCTGAAGTGGAGGCTCAGACCAGGCAGGAAGAAGCAGCTGCTGCCAAGGAAATAATGGAGGAGGAAAGTGCTGTCCTAAAAAATGTGGAGGATAGGCAATCCTTTTCATCTGATAGTTTGGAGAGGCAGCAGTTCTACCCTCCTGGCAGAATCATGCACATGGTTGCCATGCCTCCTGCAGATTCTTGCCCTGATGATCCGGTTGCTGCTGATGAGTGCAGTGTGAGAATATACGAGACCCCAAGGGATCTTTACAGTAAAATCCGTCTATCCAACACCATGATCAATGACCATTACATGCCGATGTATAAGAAAACAATGGAAATATTGATTGAGAAGTTTGCGAACAATGATGAAAATTTCTGTACAGACTCGACAGTAGAATAATATGGATGACTTGTAACATCGAAGTGTATAGTAGTTCTTTCTGTTTAGCTTTAACCACCTGATATGCTCCTGATATGCAATATAGAAAAGAGATGCTGTCCTGAATTAGTTAAGAGAGTTGTGGATGATATGATATGTAAAATGTAAATGAAAAATAGAATTAATGGATGTTTATTAACGGAAAATATTCCTCATACATGGTGTTTCTCTGTTTAGACCCACTTGCGTTTGGTAATGTCAGAACATAGGGCTGATTAGCCGCACGTAAAACATGATTAATAGAATGTGCTAACGAAAAATAAGGAACTAGCCAAAGCCAAAACACAGTTTAGAACAGCCCTCTAGTATACTATACTTGGAGTCTCAGTTTTTTAAAAAAACGATGTCTCAATTTAGCAAATACTGACCACATTATTACTACACGCTACTCAAGATGGTAATTCCCATTTTACCGATGGTATTTCCTATTTTTCCTTTTTAAGACTTAACATATGCAGTTAGAAACTTCTAGAATACATGTTTCAGGGAAATATCCTTATAAAAACCTTTGTAAAAACCGTGCATAATTTTTGAAAAAAAATCATGAAGAAAATAATAGATATATTAATGTCTATACCTAACTTCATTAACCTTCCCCTTTTTTCTTCTCACTTCCTTCTAGAAAAATGTGAAAATATACTTCATACCTATAGTAATTGTTCCATGAATTATTTCATATATATATATATAGATATACTCCCTCCGTACTTATAAAGAAAATCGTTTAGGACAATGTTTAAGTCAAACCTTGGGAATATAAAACATGATAGTTGTTGAATTTGAAAATGTAGACATTATATGAATAGATTTGTCTTGAAAAATACTTTCATAAAAGTATACATATATCACTTTTCAATAAATATCAGACCGTGTCGCTATCCTAAACGTTTGGAGACCGTGTCGCTGTCCTAAACGATTTCCTCTAAGTCCAAAGTATTATTTTTCACGAATTTGTATCCCCTTACATGTTTAACCTAACTAGGGAAGTTTTAGTAAATTTTTAATGGTCAAAAGTCTCCGTTCAGAAACTGGCCCGTTTAATATCAGAAAAAACCTTTCACTATCATCTTGTTTCAAAGTTGCAGGTTGGCTCTGTCGTGTAGGCCCCGGTTGCCCGAGGGGCACAGGGCCTTCCAAAAATTGGCGCGCGAGCCCGCCCAAAGTAGGGACGGGACATCGCTCGCACCATGGCAAAGCGTGTTCGGTTTGTGGGTGTCGGCGCGACACGTCAGTCTCTAAACGATCATCAACGAGTCGCCTGATCACCCCCCGCAGGGACGGGTTGAGTCCAAACAGAAGCACCCGCGCCTCCTTTTATAGCCTCCGGCCTCCCCGCTCCGCGCCTCATCTCACGAGGTGGTACTAAAATCCAACCAGAGGCGTCATCTCGTCCCGTGCTCGTGGGCTTTAGAGTAAGAAATTGCCCAGTGGGTTGGGCTTGGTCCACTAATAATTTTACTGACCAAGTTTGAGCCCAATAGACTTAGCTTGGCCCATTGTTAGCTTTATACCGATTTAGTTTGAGCCATTTCCTCCTGCAAAGAGGTAAAGCGATGAAGAAATAACATTTGGGGGAAAATGGCTTCATATTCAGTATAATTCCCACAATAATAGAAGATTGTAAATGAACCTTATTCAAAATAATCACGAAAGAATACATCATTATTGATAATGGTGGTGCCTGATGCGGCTGCAAGGTGAAGACACCAGTTTCAACATAACTGCCTTTCTTTTGCAAGTGCAGTGCGAAAGAATGAAGGGAACGGCAACATTCCTTGCCTAAGAAATTATTTTTTATTCCCTTTGTGATGGGCGAACTAACACTGCCCGATTCTCTCTTTGCTTTTCTTCTCTTAAGTTTTAACTATTTCCACAAGACATATATACATCTATACAATTGTAAAAACCCTGTAACATGTACAGCCTAAAAAAAGATCCTATGGGAAAACTATACCAAACAAGAAGCTAATGGTACTAAAATGGAGTTAAAAAATTTTGTGAGAAGCTAATGGAAAACTTGCGGGGACGTATAATATTCGCTTTCACCGAAGAATGGTCTCAAGTCCTCTTGGCACATGAACTCCAAAGGGAAGGAAACGAGATGGCCCCTGACGGCCTGTAATTTTTCCATAGGATCGGTGCCTGCCAGGTCCCCATCCTTGTGAGTTTCTGTTGTCTCTACAGCAACACCCAGGTCAATGGTTGTGTGGCCGATTTTCTCCTTCCGGTGAGCAAATCCTTGCCGAAATTGGGACCTGCAAGAGGTCAAAATAGTTTTAAATACCAGAGGACATGATGCTGCAGCTGAAATGCAAGCAACCTGGAAAACAGGTTATTTGTTCCATACCTAGAATGGATGTGATCATTGGGAACACACGAGAAGACATTTTGGTATATCTTGGTGTTCGCCTGCCATACAATATCAATTTGTTCAGTTAGAGAATGAGGTAAATGTGTTCACAGCGGTATAAACAGAAAATGCAATGGAAAATTATCAGCTGCTGAAAGATGGCAAAAGTTCTGGAAAACAGTGCAATGCCAGAACCCAGAACAGTCATATTCAAAAGTTTCCAGGTTGAGCAGACTAGCATTTCAAGATAAATCTCCATTTCACTCACCTTAGCAGTGCCCATCCAGATGTTGTCTACCTGGGCTACTGGATCCACCGCCTGCTGCACACGCCGTGGGCCTACCACCACATCCACCGAGTCCACCACGAGTTCACCGCGCCCATGGGCTACGCCGCCCCGTACGCCCACTGGGCCGAGATCCTCATCCTCGGCTTCCCGGCCTTCGCCGGCCCAGCCATCGTGCCGTGCCACATGACCACCTTCTGGCTCTGGTTCGTGCTTCGCCACCTCGAGGCCATCCACATCCACAGCGGGTGGGTACCGACCGTAAAAACCACATCATCACTGTATATATTGGATTACTACTCCCTTCGTCTCAAAATGACTAGTAGAACGTCAGGGCAGATCTAGCATGGGTGCTGGGAGAACTCAAGTCTCCCTTATTCCGTTAGATCATTATATGATAAGGGAAGAGAGGAGGGAGAGAATATGTCATTTAAGATCGTGTAAAAAAAATTTAGTCCTTATAATTTGAGACAGAGATAGTATTTATCTAGCTACTAGTAATATTTAATTTATAGACTAACATTTAGCTTAATTGTCCGAAAACTCTACTTGAAGGTTCAAGTTGCCGTTCGATCCGACCAAGTATATCCCGTTGTACGGAGGAGTGGAGTACCATGACTACCACCATTTTGTGGGAGGACACAGCCAGAGCAACTTCTCTTCTGTCTTCACTTTCTGTGATTACATCTACGGGACTGACAGAGTACGCACTGCACTAGCTCTACATCCAACTTTCTCTGCTTTAGCAGTAACTAAACCTTGCACTTAAACAACTTTATTATACTCTATTGCTGACATCAAAGTTAACTCTTGTTCGTTTCAGGGCTACAGATATCATAAGGCAAGCTTGTCAAAGGTAGTAGCTCTACAAGCAGTTTTTGAGTTTTCGCTTCAATTAATTATCAGTTGTCTTTATTAGATGAGAATATTTGTTAGAGCTTAGACAAGGGGAAGAAACAAACGTCGTCGTTATCAATTTTAAGTTACTTAAGCAACCAAACTTGTTGATATTTGTCATATTCCTAACGCTATCTTTCTCCCTCCCTTTTTATTTGTCCTCCTTATGGAATAGCTGAAGGAGATGGCAGGAAACCACGTTGAGAAAGGAGATAAAAATGGATTCGGCAACGGGAAACAAGATTAATTAGAGACCAACTGCAATTGTAGGCAGGTTGGCTCATGCAGCATCTGAAGTTTTCTACACTGCCCTCACACAGGAAAATAATGTGTCATGCAGCATATAACCAAACTTTGAATGGAAATTCCCTGTTGTTAATAACAAGGTTTTCATCATGCCCCTCGCTGATGGAACTATGCTTGATCCTACAATTAAAGATGGAAATTCCACATGAGTATGACCCATGACTGGGGCATGTAGCCTCGGTGTAATCGATCTGGCCCAATTGAGAGTTGAGACTTGTGTGGATCACCACTCAGCTAGTCAGCTGTCATTATCTACTGCGCTCTTGACCTCTTGCCAAAGCAAACACTAGCAGTAAACAATTCAATAAATAAAATAAATACTTGCCAATGCTTCATGGTGGGCTGTTGCAACATTCTTAAGGAGATCTAGAACATAAGCATTGATAATTCAAACAACAATCACAAGATTTAGCTTTCAGTACTACGTGTATTTCGTAAGTAGTTACTGCCAAGTCTCAGGCTCTCAGCCGGATATATGAGCTGGAAGATATGAGATATTACAACAGATGTCACAACATACCCGTATGTACGCACAACGAATAGACAAATTTCAGGGCACACAATTACCCTTGCAACTGAGATTGAACAATTTTGTATCAGTGAATGCAGGTTGCAGGTATATCAGTTTGTTAATAACAACAAGGGGTTTCTATTTCTGATATGACACACATACATTCTGAAGTGGAGTATAATACAGTAAAACAAACCAGTGTTTGCTTTTCATCATTACTCTTTTATGACCTCACTTTGGCGAGCCTTTCCCTTATCTGTTCAAGCTCGTCATCGTCATCGACGGCTTCCGCAATAGCAGTTCTCTGCACATTGGCGCAAGTTCCGTGTAAGGTATTTCAGGACTCAGTAAATTATTTTTGAAACACGCAGAGATATGGAAGAATCCCTAGAATTGCAAAATGTGAAGGATATGTTGAATCGTTGGACATTACCTCTGCAGGTTCACTTGTTGAAGGTTGCTTCATCTTCTCCTTTTCCTTCCTGACAGCGTCTGGAAGCTCAGAGGCAGTCTCCCCAGCAATTGCAGAGAGGACCTTGTCAACCTCCTCTTCAATCTCCTCCTCAATGTCCTCATTGTCCAGCGCTGAATCCACAGCATCGTTCACCATTTCTTCCATTACACCAGCCTACACCACAGCAATCAGGAAGTAAGAACTAGTATGGGCATACAGGACAAGAAAAACCTTTGGAAGAGATGTGATCATTTCATAATCCATACCTTGGTCATCTCTTTGCTGAATTCCTGCATGGTGGCAGCCACCTCTGGTGCTTTCATAAGGTTATTGACAAGTTTCATCACCTCAGTACTCTTGGATAAATGGCCAACAGTCCTGGCAGTAGCTGAAAGGTGATAGGTTGCAATTTATTGTAAGTACAAACATCAGTCTGGAAGATGAAAGGAATACACTTACAAATGATACTCTACAAAATGTAATATGAGGGGGAGAAATATAATATGCACATATGTTTTTGTAACATGTACTCCTAAATATGCTCATATGATTATATTCTTTCCTGCAAAAAAAGAAAAAAAAATCCAAATCTCAGTGGAATTCCTGCTTCCAATCACAACCCAAACTGATATTGGTTCAGTAGAGCCTACAGCAACAAGATATAGCTTAACCGTTGTATTTGTAATATTCTCCTAACTTATATCAACAAGGGCTTTGCTGGTATGCTAATTTTCAGCAAGCGCATTGCAAAATGGGGGATTGGATTCTCAAACAGTTGGGCATAAGGACGATGGGTGTGTGTGAGGAGATAATATATGAGGTGATTCGTTACCTACGATCTCGCCAAGGTGCATGGAGATGGAGTTGAGCTGGGCCTTGTTCTCGTAGAGGCGGTTGACCGCCTTCCTGGACCTCACCACCTCCTTGGCCAGCGCCTGACCAAAACCCAACACGAATGCGCATCAGCAAACCACAAGCAAGTGGAATCGAATCGAATGGAATGGATGGAAGCGTAGGGGTACCTTGGCCGATCCGATGTCGTTGCGCTTGGCGGCCTCCCTGATGGACTTCTCCACCTTCTTCTCCTCCCTCTGCACATCTGCGCTAGATCCGGATTCAACCATCAGCATCATCGCTGTATGGAAGGGCAGATAGATCCAAGAGAGAATGGATGAATGAAACCCCAACCTCGGATCTGGCGATCGATGTTGCGGCACTCGTTGCGGAGGCGGCGCTGCCACTCGCGAAGCTGCTGCTGAGGCGTCGGCTTGGGCTTGAGGAAGCTCTTCACCGCCTCCATGATCCCTCGCCGGAGTCCAGCTGCTCTCCGATCGGAATTCGGAAGCAGCAGACGACTGCGTGGGGAAGACGCACGGTACGCAGATGCTCTTCTTTCCTTCTTGCTGGGTTAGGCCGCCCGTCCTGGGCCTCCATTCCAACTCGGCCTTCTTCTTATAATGGGCCACAAAGCCCACTAAAATTTGGTGTTTGCCTCGTTGGAATAAGTTCACTTTAGGTCGCTCTATTTGTCGCCCAGTCTGATATACGTCCCTGAACCGCAAAACCGGATACGACCCATCCCTCAACTTATGAAAACCGGGCAAACGAGGTCCTTCGGTGGTTTTGATAGCGGTTTTGGCTGACGTGGCGCCTACGTGGCCATTTTGACTCAATCTCCGTCCCACGTGGCGCTGACGTGGCAATTATATCTCGGAAAAATAATAAAAAATGGCGGGTCCCACATGTCAGCTAAAAAATAAATATGGTGGGGCCCACGTGGCCCCGCATGTCATTGACCGAATCCAATCTCTTCTTCCTCCTTTCTCCGGCTCTCTCTCCTTCCTCTCGCCAGGCGGCGTCCAGCACGGCGGTAGCGGGCGGCGCGGCGACGGACAGCGCATGGCCGGCGGCGGGCGACGGCGCGCGAGGCGCCTGGGGTAGCGGTGGCCATATCTCTCTTGCGCACGCTCGCCGAGCCATCCGCCGCCCTTCTTCTCGATGGCCACCGGTGGGAGAAGAGGGATCGAAGCCACGCGCCTCTCCCCGTCCCTCGGTCGCCGCGGCCCTCCTCCCATCGTCCTCCCCCTCCGCTG
>CM020186.1:15209962-15235211 GCA_009805545.1 Oryza longistaminata | reverse complement strand
AATATATATATAATCTAATCATATACTTACAATTACTATAAGTTGATTACTATATATATATAATATACTAAATATATATAATATATATTACCGAACAAAACATGGGATTAATTAATTTGCTTCTGCAATAAACAAATTATTAATTAATCTCATCTGCG
The DNA here is from genome assembly GCA_009805545.1 of Oryza longistaminata. Classification (NCBI taxonomy): domain Eukaryota; kingdom Viridiplantae; phylum Streptophyta; class Magnoliopsida; order Poales; family Poaceae; genus Oryza; species Oryza longistaminata. Next base: position 15,235,053 of record CM020186.1, on the reverse strand, counting down.
ACAAAGACGATGGATGGGCAGACCCGGCCCCCTGAAATAAGACATGTACTATATACTTACATATATATGCAAAATAATTAAAACGAGTGAAATACTTCCGTTTTGTAACGAATGGATTAAATCCTTGCAGTTGATGTATATCAACATTAGTTAATTAAGATGTGAAATTTGTGCAAATTAAATAATTAAGATCTCAGCCTCAGCTAATTAACACGGGCAGCCCCCACAGTAAGGGAAGGGAAGGTTCATCATTCATTTGGTGTCTCCACCTGTGCCTAACGACTAACGTAGTGTAGTGACCATGCATATATGCATGGATTATTAATTCAAGCAGGAGCTACGTACCTTGCAAGTTGGAGAGTCTATATAAAGCGGCCTCATGCAGTGATGCTGCAGACCAGCAGGAGCTAGTCAGTAGAAGAAGAGACATTATAATTTGTAGGCAGCTAGCTAGAAATTAAGGATATCGCGCGCGATGGAGCAGATGAAGCCACCAGGCAGCAGCACTGCTGATGATAATGGTGGTGGTGCGTGAGTAATTATATGATTAGTGGTGCAGGAGCGCAGCCATCGCGGATTCTACCCGGCAAGCACGATCCGGTCGATGGCGTCGGCGAAGGGTACGACAACCTGTGGGGCGGGCAGCACCAGACGGTGTCGCCGGACCAGACGGCGCTGACGGTGTGGATGGACCGGAGCTCCGGCAGCGGCTTCAAGTCAAGCGATCCTACCGCAACGGCTACTTCGGCGCCTCCATCAAGGTCCCCCCGGCTACACCGCCGGCGTCAACACCGCCTTCTACGTAAGATTAATTGTCTTCTCTCGATCGATCGTATTGCCGGCGACCCGCCATTGCTAGCTCTAGCTGTGAATTCATGAAGCTACTTATCATATATGTGTGTAGTAGCTGTCGAACAACGAGCTGTACCCGGGGCAGCACGACGAGATCGACATTGAGTGCTGGGGACGGTCCGGGGGAGCCATGGACGCTGCAGACGAACGTGTACGTGCACGGCACCGGCGACGGCGCCATCATCGGGAGGGAGATGCGGTTCCACCTCTGGTTCGACCCACCGCCGACTTCCACAACTACGCCATCCTCTGGAACCCCGACCACATCGTCTTCCTCGTCGACGACGTCCAGTCCGCCGCGCTACCCGCGCAACCGCGGGAACTTCCCCGACCGCCAGATGTGGGCCTACGGCTCCATCTGGGACGCCTCCGACTGGGCCACCGACGGCGGCCGCTTCAAGTCCGACTACCGCTACCAGCCATTCGTCTCGCGCTACCGAGACCTCAAGATCGCCGGCTGCGAGGCCGCCGCGCCGGCGAGCTGCCAGCCCGTGCCGGCGTCGCCGTCGGGCGCCACCGGCGAGCTCAGCGCGCAGCAGAAGGCGGCCATGAGGTGGGCGCAGCAGAGGTCCATGGTCTACTACTACTGCCAGGACTACTCCAGGAATCACGCCAACTACCCCGAGTGCTAGTGCTAGTGGTTGAGCCATGCATCTTCAGACTTCAGTTTCAGTTTCAGTTTCACATCGTTTCATGTGTTGTGTGCACCACGTAGTACGAGCACCAACACGTATCTACTATTACCCTCATCATAATTATTGTGTACGATTGGATTGAGGTGTGCAGCTGTGTCACCCAAAATTTCACTTCGACCTGCAATGCAAGCATACATGTTCCATAAACATCTCAAAGTTTTCATGGTATTGGACTCTCGGTAGGTTAGTTCAACACCTTGCTTATTACAGGCATCAACTGTCAGACTGTCATTGCAAGCACGGAATTAGTAAGCTAGTAAATGACAGGTGCGTTGCACATCATATCAGTGACATTACTGCAGTTTTCAGAACACAGGGCGATGGTTGTTGCCATTCCACAACTGCTCTCTGCTTTCAGGAAGACTGTACATAGCAAAAGGCCCTGTTTCTAGCTTTCATATCTACAAACTATTTATGTTCGTTAGCGTTTAGCAAAGCTACAAAAAGGTCAGAGGGAAAAAAAGAAAGAAGCAAAAGCTAGCCTAAAATTAAGTTTCCCTCCTGACATGCTACCTAATTCTGAAAACCTGCAACTTTTCCGTGCTCAGGTACCCGAGATACCTCCCTCCGGATGAACTTTCTGCATACCTTAGATCCAGGACCGGTTGCTGGAGGGAGCTGAGATCAGAATGCATCTCAAACGATGGTAGTCGCCAGGTCCGGACCCCACGCAGCGACTCATCTCCGTAGGCAAACAGATGCTGATTGTTTCCATAAGGTATAATTGCGGATTTCGACATGCGAATTTCGCTCACAAATGTGCTGCATGTCCTATCTTCGGTGAAGGTTGACGAGTTCCCCGCCCTCCTGATGAGGGAATGATACCCCAATTTCCCTCCACCAGAGGGTGTTGGTGTTTGTGATAGATACACTTGAGATGCTGTAGCATCCTCGGACGTTTCAACCTTTGCCCGAAAGGAAGCTACCAAAAGATCACTTGATGAAGGGGCACATGCAAGAGAAATGCACACCCGTTGATTATCTGTCCCCAATAGCAACTTTGGCCTGCAACCGAGCCCAAAGGCAAACATGAGAACCACAGCCCACCAAACCACATGTTTACACGGATTTTCAAGGATCAGCAAATAAGCACAAAGGCAAATAAAAAATACCAACCGCCATCAGTAACAGGAGTTACATAATATATTAATGCCTTTAAACTGTTAGTACTTTTTTGCGTACCTGCCTTGATTACCATCAGTATCCCACATGCAGGGGCCTATAGAAGAGGCAGAGAGAAACTTTCTAGAACCGTTGTTATCAATGACCGTATGGAGAGTATGAACCGGGTGTGTAGATAAACCCACCATAGAATGCAACGGTCTTGAGGTTTGACGGATATCAAAGATGATAAGATGGCCATTCTGCAGTACACAAGAAAGCGGTTCATGTCAAACTTTGCGATTACATGAACAAATCTTCAGATCAGGAGATACTAAAAGATTAACCTGCAATCCAGCACAAATCTGACGCGAAGATTCATCCGCAGAACATGACCAGCCAGGACACTGCATGGTATTGTAATAGAGAAAGCAATATTATTAACAAGAAAGTATTGTCTGAAGGTGCTTCGATCAATTTGTCTATGGACGATTCAAATAATTTTCATCCAATAATGCATCCTCATTTAAGTAGCAGAACTGCATTAGGCCACTTCATCTTCACTACTTACAATTTCGTTTCTTTTTTTGTTGTTGTTGTTTTCTGAAAACAGATACAACTTCCATTTATCAATGTTCCAAACAGGCTAACCAAATAACGACCAAACAAACATTTTCACTGCAAATTTCTCAGGAGTAAAAGGATAGCAGGGTTAAATAATTACCGGCAAATCACACTGAAGAACGACACGGTCAGCCGTCATGCTGGATTAAGAATATTATGAAGTGTTATAAAAAAAATAGAGCTAATACAAAGTAACAGACTACTAAATTGAAGACAAACCTAAATGACGATAGTTTCCTTCCCAGTGATGTAAAAATAGCAGAGCCACTAGGTAAGATACATATGTCCCTGACAGTCTTAGTATCCAGAGGAAGTTGTATATTCCGAGCTTCGTGATGGGAAACCATGCTAAACTGTGGACAAGAATTGCAATAAGGTGAATATTGTAAAAGTTGGTGGTGACAAGCACAAATAACATGTATTCAATTTGGCAAAGCTACCGATTTAAAAAATGTACCTTATAAAGAACATGTTCCTGTCCTATGCCTGGTGCTTTTCCAGAAGCAAGAATTGTTTGGTTAAATGCGTCTATGGCCATGACTCGAAGTCCATCCATGAAGAATTCTTTCTACAAAACATGGTTATCAATTGAAAAGAATGGAACGCTTCACTTCAGTGTGAAATAAATGCATGCAGGATTCAGTTGCACCACAAATTTTTTTTTTGTCAAACATTTGACACTACAAAAATTCAAGGATAAAACTCTGTTTTATTATAATGCATATAATAAACTATTATAACTACCTAAGAGGTGAAAAACATAGCTGCCCATGCTATCACTGTTGTCTAATTTTCTTAAAAGAAAAGAATAATAGCAATGGCTACAAAATTAAGTCATGCTTGCTATGAATTTAAGATTTTTGGCAACCTTCCAAAAACATAAGATGTAGATTTACAAGTACTACTTCCTCCAGAGTAATCAATCAATATTGACACATATTGTCCATTTTGCATGTCATAGAAGCTGGGAAGGAATCATGAATCATGGAGGATTAGACTCTTATACACTAAAGCAAGTGCTCTGTCTGTACATTGTTTCTTTGTAACCTCCCCCCTTTGTTTATATAAAATTTAAACTGATAGGAGCTGCCTGGTAGTGGCTCCATTCAGAAAAGAAAAATTATGAATCATGAAGTCCCCACTGAACTCCATTTTTGCTTTGGAAAATTATGGATCATGAACTTACTACAGGTACCATACAGTATGTTTCAAGTTAGCATAACACGGATGAGCAAATATTCAGTGTACACAAAATGTCAAAAGCACGTCAAAGGAAACTAGAACAAAAGAATAAGAGCACCTTGAATTAGTATAACATACATCAGTTTAGAAAGAGAATCAACCTGAAAGACAAAATCGCAACTGTTGCTAGAGTTAAAATCTGCTGTGACTGAGGTTGGTGGCTCCAGATATGTAGTTCCAGCCAAATGCTCTGCCAATTTCTTCGGTGGAATAAAATAGTTTCATGTTAATGTTCAGGTATTAACCATTGGAAATTTAAAATTAGATGGCATTACCTGTCTCTTTGAGCTACCAACGTTCATTAATCTCTGCTCTGACAGAATCTGCCTCTGCAAGGCACACATAACAAGTACATATATGAACATGATTCTAGTGAAATGAAAATTACAACATGCATTATTTGAGGTGGGAACAATCAGTGCGCACGATTGTCATCATTTAAAGTTTGAACAACGCAACATAAAGCTAAAACGGTACTAATAGGAGACAGCATACCTTCTGAGCACTTGTCAACTCAATCAATCTCTCATTCATCTCCTCTATCAATTTCTCATGTTTCGTCACCTATCCTCAATAAAAAAAAAACACTGTTGATTCCAACAATAAAGAGAAAAGGAGCATGCAGGTGAGGTGACCCAAAGAAAGTGTACCGTTTCCCCAAGGGATTCAGCTTTCCCCCTTAGATATAATACTTCCTGAAGAATGAAACAGGGTCTGGTTCATGATGGAACAATTGTCCGAGAGTAGTAAGTAGCAACAAAATAAACTCGAACCTTTTCCAGATCATTATTTGGAACTGCAACCTCTGGTGCATAGAGATTGGTAATGTCCTTAGGTCTGAACCTTTTCCCACATTGAGGGCACTAGAAATAAGTAACAAGAGACGATTTGGTTAAGCATGAGAACCTGTCCCTTGTGAAAAATTGTTATTAAAAGCTAGTAGTATGATCGATTGGCATACATACGGTTGCGCTAGTGTTGCCCTTGTGCCTCAACCACCTCTCCAGGCAAGATCTTCCATAGATATGCCCACAAGGAATACAACTACACATAGAATGCACCTTGTCATCCAAAGAACATTGAGAAGTAAAGCTACAGTAGCAACTAGCAAAGCATACAGTGCGAGTTCATTCTTGGATTAATGCAAGGCACATGACGCGAATCGAACAAATAGACAAGGTCTAAGGAAGTTTATCAGCTGCGATATTGAGTTTTTGACATGAATGTAAAGCTCAGTAGTGATTAGGGAGACTGCAAAACATAAATCATGGAACACCTTAAAGTTTTTAGCATGCAAGGGATCAGCCATTTATTATGCCAGCTTAAATTTTTTTGTAAGATTTTTGCATACTGCTTTAATCTCAGCTTATTGTGACTTTATTACCTGCCATGCATGGATGTACCACCTGCCATTGCCACCTCCCAGAAGCATATGCTGCTCCTGCTCCCACATGTGCTAACAAGTTGTTCTGCTTGAGTTGCTGAGCAGTCTCACTCTGGTTATCAATCTCTACTGTCTAGTCCCCTAGTTGCTAAGCTACCAGCCTTCATGTTTCATGCTTGCAGTGCTGCACGTCTGAACCATTGAGTGTTGCCAGCTACTAGGCCTGTATTTTTGGCAATGCCACTAAGTCCACCAGCCGTGAGCATACTACTGACATACAAAATCTTCTCTCCAAAATTCGGAATTCAAAAAGTTTAGGGTGTCCATTTGCACACTATCCATTTTTCAAGTGTCACTGAGCTATCCATCAAATTATTTCTATCTGCTGTTAACTAAAGAATACTTTCTCAACTTGTGTACTTACTACATTAGGTGGCTTCCTATTATTGTAGGCTGATCCACATTGCTCATATGAAGTGAGTCTTCGTGTTTCACTTAGTGCTGCAGCAAGCAGATTCTTTTTGCTGTACTCATCACAGGTAATCTTTTTGCGCATATATGCATAATTATGGCACTGTCCCTATTGCTGAATTTGATTCATATTCAGAGGATGTCATGGTCACGCGGATGCCTGCTTATTTACATGAATTGCTTGGCCAGATAACTTATCGAACTGTTTCATTTTTTACATTTTGCAGATTCTTGGTTTCATGATTGCTGTAATGTTTTTCGGCCTGATGCGGCAATCATCAGCATGGGAACATGATTCTTCTGTGCCGTCTGTTTTGTCAGCTATAGAGTCTAATCTGAGGCTGCCTAGAGCATTCATGTTCCTTTGCTTCATACCAGTTCTTCTTTTTCTTGCCTTTCTTGTTTTCACCAGAGAGCAAAATCCTCCACTTGGAACCTTCCTGCTAGTTACCATGATGTGCTACATAGTTGCTAATGGCTTCACAATTTTATTGATACTAAGTTCAAAATTGATTCTTTATGTCGCTGCTATTCTTCATGTCTTCATCAAGAGGCGGTTAGTACACTAAGTACCCTTTTTTATTGAGTAATGTTTTTATGTGTAGGATGCAGTCACTGACGATATGACTGGTACTGTGAAATACCTAGGAATCTTAAAATTCTATTTATCTTTGTGATGGAGATGGTTCATTTGATGATCATTGGAGTTCCTTGCTTCTAACTTAAATACATTACCTTTATTTTGATGATTGTTGTCGGGTAACAATATAGCAGTCCTCCGCATCATCCTTTTGACACTACTGTTGTGGAGTGTGCTGATTCATGTGTCCTAAATTAGTATTGCTGTTGGTATTATTGTCTTATTGGTGTACTATTTTCCTTTTCAATTAACTACAAGAACATTTATGAACAACACAAAGATGAACATTTTAATTTCCTAGGATTGTTGGGCAAAGGAGTAGGTTCTACTTCTCCATCCCACAATAATTTCCTAAAAGTCTATTGTCGTGGGATGCGTATTTTGACACTATTAAGTCCATTGCTGAAATCATGTGTGCAAATATTGCAATATTTTCAGTACATGCCCTTTAATTCTGTTAAAGTAAATGAATTGTAGTGTGCCTTATAATTAGGGGCATTGTATGGTCCAATTGGGAAATGTGCATGATTTCAAGTAGATTTTAGTCTTCTGATGGGTCTATCATCATTGCCTGTTTAAAATTCCCTATTTCACTATGTTTGTCTTCTTTGTTTCTTGTGAAGTGCCATTTCAAATTGTTTGTGACTTGGCTAGTTGAGGAAATTGAGAATGTAGTTAGGAAATGGTCTAGTTTTGGTCCCTCAACCATTGCCATGGTCTAATTTTCTTCTCTCAACTACGGAACCGGACGACTTATGTCCCTCATCTCTCAAAACCGGTCCATATCCATCCTTCATCTCATTTGAACCTGGTTTTGGCCACATGGACATGCTACTCAGAAATGATTGGGATTAAATCATGCTCAATCAGTACTGACCACTCTCTTACTCTTTTTCTAGTTCTCTCTCCCTCCCGCTCTTGCTCCTGCCCCAACCTAGCAACCACTGGTCAGATCTCCGAATCCCTAGCTCAAGCATCAAATCCCCACTACTCCGATGCCCATATCTTACCCAAATAATGTGTGGCTGACGCCCACGACCAAGTCAGGGACGTGGAGGCAGAACAAAAGCTTAGTGCTTCAGTTTATTTTCTTTATTTTATTTTTTTCTTTTTCTTTTTTGCTCGGGAGGAACACACCCCACTCATCCTCGCCAAACGCCGCGCAGCCGTGCCGGACATGGCCGTTCCGGCTTACGGTCGAACCCAGGATCTCAGGTGCTACTAAGTCTCTTGTAACCACTAGGCTAATGCCACATCTTTGGAATTAACTCGGGTAATTCAGGAGATTCGTTGCTCAGATCCATTTTTACAAGGAATAAGTCTACACCATTTTGATTCTACATCGTTACACGGATATGAAACAAAGGGCAAGTGAAATGGTGGCTACTGCAAATTGGGCACAAGCACCTGGAATGATAGTTCAGAGTTACTGCAAAGTTCAAACTCGCAGGTGTCGCCTTCACGCAGGTTGTTCTCCCTACTTATGTCAGCCCATCCAGCGATGAAACCGTTGAATTTTGGGGTGCATTGGTACAGCACAGGCCAGAGTCTCATGGATGGATCCTTGAGTATTAATATCTTCCTCGCTTGTTTCTTTGTTCTTGGAAGAACTGGCAGTCGTCTTGGAAGCTCCTGTAAGTGCATCTTTTAGAAGTGCTGTGCATGCTCAGGAAATGCAAATATTTGTTTTTTCACATAAGTGGTAGGACAAGAATCTAGACAAGGTATTAAACAGTTAATCTGTTGTGTTTTAGCTGAACTTTGGATATTCAACATTCATATTCTTTCAGATACCTACTCATTCATAATTTAGGGGGTGTTTGGATCCAGGGACTAAACTTTAGTCCTTGTCATATCGGATGAATTTGAAGTATTAAACATAGACTACTTATAAAACTAATTACATAAATGAGAGCTAATTCGTGTGACAATTTTTTTAAGCCTAATTAATCCATAATTAACGCATATTTACTGTAGCATCACATAGGCTAATCATGGATTAATTAGACTCAATAGATTTGTCTCGCGAATTAGTTCAGCGTTATAGAATGGATTTTTATCAATAGTTTATGTTTAATACTTATAATTAGTGCCGCATCTAAACAGGGCCTTGCCCATGCTATCTCATAGCCCTGGCCTACTATCTCCAACTTCGGTGAACGATTAATATTAGTCACTTGTCGCTAAATATAATTTTTTTTAAGACAGGAACTGACAGAGACAGTTTCATCAGGATATTTTATGTCCTTTATGCAGTTTGAACACAAAAGACTTGGAAAAGGGAACAAGTTCAGTAAAGGCTACTCACAAGCCATGTTTGGTCTGGTGGAGGTATGGTTATGCAAAATTTCTTGCTATTTGCTGCAACTGCAAGAACTACACATGACTTTGTGCCTCCACTTTCCTGTCCTTTGCTATTGTTCCCTGCATATTGCCCGACACTCGTAAAATAACCATTTATATAATCCATTTGTTAATTTGAACATTTCTTGAGAAAATACTCTTAAATCTAGTATAATATGCAGAATCACCAAAAAGGGCACCAGATAACTAATACTCCATCCGTTTCACAATGTAAGTCATTCTAACATTTCCCACATTCATATTGATGTTAATGAATCTAGACATATATATCTATCTAGATTCATTAACATTAATATGAATGTGGGAAATACTAGAATGACTTACATTGTGAAACGGAGGAAGTACCAGGTTGCACGCTATTTTTTCTGACGTAAGTAAGTTCACAAGTCTTTGGACCGCTTGACATAATTTCTGCAGCAATCTGCCGTGGACCATCTTTAGTGATATCTTGCTTCACAGAAGAATGGGCTGGAACAGATACTGAATATTAATGCTTTCTCATTGCTCAGTATAAGTTTGCAAATATACAAAATACATTGCAAATAAGGTTTCATAGGTACTAACCTTTTTGAGCAACTTTGTTGCACTCAGAATGCAAAACATTTTTATCCTTCTTGGAATCGTCTGGAGCTGCATCAATGTCAGGGTAAGTGTTGCCCTGTCCAATGTCAGGGTAAGTGTTACTGGGCAATGCGTTGATGTCTATGCCATGTACAGCAATGCTGCCATCATCTGTACTTGTTCTTGGTACATCAGTCATCTGTTTATTTTCCAAACATCTTGATGTCTCAGGCATTCCAAAACAATCACCTGGAGTTCGGCCATTGGCAACTAGCCCTTCGGTGTTCACGTCAACAGAAAATGCTTCTGGACTACAAAAATCACTATCAAATTCGTATATATCAGCTGACAGAAATATGTCATCTATACCCACTTCATTAAGATCCATCATAGCCAAAGGTGTTCTTAATTCTGCATTCTCTAGCACATTGGAGTTCTCGCAGTTCTCAGTTTCAGCATTCCCGTCTTCTAGCCCTAACTCGCAGTAAAGTTGCATTGCCCTATCTTGGTGTGAGCGTTCTGATTCTTTATCAGCAGTCATCACATTGCTTGATTCAGGATAACTAAAACTTGGGTAATCTTCAGATTTATTTGCATCCCATGTCACGTCTTTTGTGTTAGAAGATGCACCAATAGCTTCCAAATTTTCTATTGTCTTCATTCCAGCTGCATTGTAACTGGGGTCAGCATTGCATTCTGTTGCAGGGACCTGAACAACTGCATGTGATTTATCAGCAGCTGCATCCAGTTCTTTCACTGAAGATTCTGAACATCTTAGCTCAGAACCAGAGTCGATGCAGACATGAACAGGCATGTCATGTTGCCTGGGGTCCAGATCATATCTCTGTTCACCGGTGCGTTGTTTCTTTCGACGTTTAACCACATCTTTGCTGCTTACTTTCACCATTTGATTGTCAGCAGGATAGCCTGTTTTTCGCCCGGGCTTCCTCTTCCGGCTCTGCCTCTTGTTCCTTTCACAGAGATGGATCCTTTCGCAAGCTGAAATTGCGAATATTTGCACGGTGAAGACTGACCTGGCGATCTGCCTGAACACCAGGAACTCGCCGACGCTGATGTCGTGATCGAGCACAAAGTTCTTCCACCCATGGCCAAATGACAGGACACCGTCGTGCAGATACAGCCGCACTCGCCAGCGAAGTCCATATGCATCTTCAAGATATACATTGGAGCCTGTCAGGTCAGTGATTGTCCTGGCAAATGGGAGAGGTATATCCTGCATTTGTAAAAACATACATACACATATTATGTTCTTGCGTCAAGTAAGTTACTGCTGAATATAAATACTAAATCATAGTCAACACATTTTCACTAGTGGATTTTATTCACTAAATATACAATGTTTTTTTGACAGATCTCAGACATCCAGTTCATTACCAAATGTGGCATAAAGTGCTTGCACCAACAGTCATACCTAGGACTTGCCTAAAATACACATGGTGCCTGTCTGAATAAGCAAAACTACACTGAATCATGCAAAAAAGATGGGAATCCATACCATGTTCTCGGAGAAGTAACCGACCATGATCTTGAAGAAGGACGGCAGCGTCGGGATCGGCCTAGCCTTCTCGGAGGAGGAAGAAGCCATGCCATGAAGTCGGATGCATCTCTTCGTGCAATCCACGCAGGCTTTCTTCCTCTGAGGGTCACTGACCCTCTTCCTCCTCCTCTTCACCTTCTCGGTTTTCTCCTCATGGACGACGTCAGCTTTCTCTTTTCCATGGCTGTCAGCATTGCCCTCTTCTTGCTCCATCTTCGGCACTTTTATCAGCTCCACCATTGCTTTCTAGCTGATGTCTGAAAGTGATCTCAAAAGAACCCACGATGAAAGCAAGAAGCAGAGTAAACACAAGAAGCAATATTTGCTAATTTGCTGAAGAATGCCATCTTGAGATGATCATTGATCAACTGAGGTATCAAGAACCATTGCTTCCTCTGATCATTCCCTATCTCCCATAATCGAGCTGCCTATATATATTCAGACATGCAGACATCGCTCAAGCGTCAAACAGAAAAAGAGGTGATCATTTGACTGAACACTAAAATGATCAACATAAAAGGAGACATGCAAGGAAAAAGATCAAACCATTGCTGATTTCTTCTCCCACAACGGAGAGCAGAGCAGAAGAGAGAGACCAATGAAAGGTTACACAACATAGAGTTATACCGGCCATTCCATCAATGCTTTTATGTTCGTCTCCCAAGAGCGAGAAAGTTACAATTTCCGTAGCCACTTTCTACTGTAATCCGTAGTACCGTGCCACTAAAATTTCTTTTCGTTTTTATCTGCAACAATTGCAACACCGAACAACTTGGCCATCCTTCTCCACCTGGCGCATCGGGAAGTGATACCCTGGATGCTCCTCTTTGGCCTCCATCCTGACGAGTGATGCCTACAATTTGCATACATGCAGCAATGTGCCATCTCGCTGACAGGTGGGCCCGAGGAGGTGGGACCCACTGGCCAGTGACTGGGAACCGATGCCACGAAGAGGCCGGGGCTCTTCTCCGGTGATCCGATGACAAGGGTGGGTCCCACCATCCCAGGTGACCGTGAACCTCAGTCTTCCTCGTTGTCATCACCGTCTGACAAAACTGGCTGGCTGCTCTTGGCATCTAGTCCTCCATTTTTCTCATGAACAAGATTGTACTGGAAAAGTGGAAATCGGAAGCAAAAGTTTCGGCCAAAAATTTTCATCCGTGGGTTGGATTGTCGCTGGGCTCTATCGTGATATGGGCCGAAGCCCATGTAAGGCCTAGCAGTAGCAGAGTGCAGAAAATTCTCCTCGAAACCGAAGAGGAGACGGATCGTGCAAAAGGAAAATTCGTCATGTCGCGTTGTTGCTGCATCCCATCAGCGAGCCGTACGGAGCTTTGTGTGCTGGAGGAGTTGCCGCGCCGGCGACCGTTTCGCGGTGGACGGTGGCCGGCGGCCGGCGGCTGTTCTTGCTGCAGCGCCACCGCGCCCACCGCTGCCGGGGACGGGCCGGCTGTAGCGCAGGGATGGTGATGCATGGTTTGCGCAGGGGAGGAGGAAGCGGCGGAGGAGGTGACGGCAAAGTCAGAGACGGTGCCGTTGCAGGAGGCGAAGGAGGGGAGCTGCACGGCCATCATGGTGATGGCCGGCGCCTGCGGCCGGTAGAGCAGGAACAACGCCACTGCGCCGTCCGCGACGAGCAGAATAGCGCTGCCACAAGCAGGATGCCGACCAGCCCGTCGCCAGCTTTGTCTGGCGCCCTGCCTCTGCTGCAAGGGGAAAAAATGAGAAGAGAGATAGGAGTGTGTGTGTGGTGGGGGGGGGTGGAGGTAGTTACGGAGTAACTTTTGGATAAGGACGAGTCGTCCGATATTTGGTGTCGGACCAGACCCAGATACGAAGCATTTTCGTGTTTATTTGTTAGAATGAACTTGTATTGTATTTTTGTGAAGTGATATATTCATAATTTTTTGAGTGGCATATAAATAATGAGCTTACGTCCCCTTAAAAGTTAAAATCCACTCTTTGAAGTATTGAATCTGGAGGCTCGCTCCGGTGCTTTCTACTTGTAGTAGAAATTAATCCGATCCGTTGATCGTATTTAATCGTAGGGTTGAGATCTAGTTCTACTCCCACCAGATTTTATGGTAGTAAAAATATGGAGGGGCATATTTGTCCAGAGATAATAATTCGTGTAGGGGTATTATCGTAATTTGTCATTATCTAACTGTAATTTGCCGAGCCGCCGACCGCGCCGCCGGCGATTTTCGCCCGGCCGCCGCCTGCCGGGTGAGGAGGAGCGGTAACCTGATGCGGTGCCTGCGTGTCGAGGCGCTGTGCTGTGAGTAAGATTCGAGTTATCAACGGTTGTTTAGGTTGGATCTCAAAGAATCAACATACTGGTTCGGACCTGATACTGCCGTGCCGCCGCCTGCGATGACTGATGCGGTGCCTGCGTCAGGAGCTCGGATTGCGTCGGACGTAAAGAAAAGCGACGACTCCGCCGTACCAGATGAGAAAAAGAATTCAACCCATGCCAAAATTACCCTAAACTGTATTAAAAGATTACTAATCTACCCTTTAAAATAAACGGTGAGATTAATTCTACTTGGAGTAGAATACTGCAAGTAAAGTGCATCGGAGCGTAGCCCTAGATTATATATTTACATTGCAATTATACTATAAATTTCAATACTTTCACTGTAAATTTCAAGGGTTATAATATAATTTTCCCAATACTCACTGTATAACAATATAAGAGAATCAGGATAAAACCAATTAATCACCTATTTAGAAGAGATATGAATATACTTTCATACTATAAGAGAGAAGAACAATTACATAGGAAAAAATAGCTGAAATTAAGTAAACATTAAAATGTGGGCTGTATTTCGTTTTTCGCAAAACTGAAATTTTATAGAGTTCTAATAGAAAACAGTCCGGTTCTCACAAAAATCTTTTTAAATTCCTACATTCCAAAGGACTTTACCAATCTCTTTGATTTTTGAATAAAACTGGGAGGTTTTATGTGAAATTCTGGTAATCTAGACAGACAGAGAGTTTATCCAAGGTTCAATCAGCCATCAGTTGGGTGCTTGCTGAACACTACACGCCCGGTGCATCAATCAATTTGTTTTCTGGGGGCCAGCAGGCAAAGATATTATGCAAAGGTGTCGTACTGGAGGCTTCAGGCTTGTGATTAACGTACGTTTCACCTAACGTAATCCATCATCATCTCTATCTTAAAGAATCTAAAGCCACACGGTTTTCGTCCTCCTGAAAGCTTGTTCGTTCGCGGATGTCGGAGCGTGGCAGCAATGGTCCAATAATCCAATTGCCGTTTAGCGCATGATATGATATAGTCTAAAGCGAATTGAAAAGAAAACAGAGAATCATCGACCCGGCCGTGCTGTCTGCGCCGATTGCTGCACCGCGAATTTGTCAAACAGCAAGATTGTTGTTTACTAATCAGGCTGTTTGTTTATTAACGGTGCAACTAATGTGTGCATTAGGTGAAGCTAATCTTTTAGTTGCCACGTCTATTTCGGCCATTGACTTAATCCTGAACAACTGCAAAAACTGTACTTATTAAGAAAAATATATATGTATTGTTCTTTGTGAAATCATAATTAAACGGCAACAATTGTAGGTTAAATATGTTAATGCAAGGGCTTTGCTTCACTGAAGATCCTAAGCATCAGCATTAATATCAGAGGGCACAAATCTGCATCAGATAAAAATCAGATAAAAAGATTACACATGGTTTTGAATACCAGTTCGAGGCTTGGAGCTAGCAAATCTTTGATCTGTTTCCAGGGTAACTCGATGCCACCTAATAATAACAACTTCACTAGGGTGTACTACGTAATGATCCATACTTTCACTTTTAACCAGCAAAGCTAGTCTTACAACGAATAAACATGACACATCCCTTTGTTACTGAAAATTTCAGAAAGCAAGAGAGAACAACAATAACAACCAAAAGGAAAAAAAAAAGGGCTACACACTGCTTTTCTTCTTTCTTTCCATGTAGTAGTACGAGTAACAAACTAACAACCCCCATTATACCACAAAATCAGTGTTCCACCACGATGGAAAAAGAGGAAGCATACGCGTCACGTTTTAACAGCACAGCCTTAGCTCGCCGACCTTAAGCACTGGGCAGTGGGCACACACAACCATCGCCATCCAACGGAAAACCATCAACGACGTACGACAGCAACCCTCGCTACACGGCTCCATCACACGAAAAAAAAACCACGAAAAAACGAGAGGCCGTGCACCGCTCCAGCGCATACGCACGCACAAAAACACCGTCCACTTTAGCCAACGGGACCGGCCGAAATCCCCAGCGCCCCATGCTTGTTGCGAGTTGCGACTTGTCCGTATAGCCAGCCACAACCACCCACCCATCAACGCCCCGTGCCGATGACCGCAAGATTATTCTGGAAGAAGCGTGCATTACCAAACGCCGGCCAAAAAAAATTAATGTTTAAAAGACAAGTTAATATAAAATGAAAATAATCTAGATAACTCTCATTAAACGAGGGTGCTTCAGAGTGGAGATAGTTGGGGTAAGATTGGAAGGAATTTAAATGAGTGGTGATTGGAGTGAAAAATAGTACTACTGCTCCAAGTCTAAATTGATGTAGTTTAAGCGTAAAAAGTTGTCCCGTAAAGATTGTATTTTTAGAGTGGGTCCACTATAATTATTTAATAGTAGTATCATTTTTTTAAAGGAAAATATTTTTTTTGAAAGGAATAGTAGTATCATTTCATCATTTTCTCTTAGTTTTAATTAGAACCAGAAGCATTCCCACGTCCTTGCTTTTCTTCCTGCATTAATGAAGAAGGTCACAGTAGTATTTTAACCTCCTATTTAATCTATCTTTAACTAGCTAAAAATATAATCTTTTAGGAACGATGGGAGTACTACTTTAGAATCGTATCTTTTTTACAAACTTTAAATGCTATAGTTATATTCTTTTTGGTACATGGAGTTTTTTTTTTCCTTTCCACTGGCATAAATGTATATTATCTATTACTCTCTGTCTCTCTCCATCCATAAATATAGCCATTTATAGGTTTATTATAGATTAAGGTTGAGCACAGAAAACTTTGTTGGAAGGGGGGCAAAGTGAAAGAAAAAAATGTATGGTTGTAGGTTCTTTTGAAGTAAAAGGCTCGATTATCCATTATGTAAAAAAATGAATGAGATATGATTAATGGTGCAAGTAGTACTTTAGAATTGTATATTAGTAAATAAATTTTAAACGTTTGAAATGCTTATATTTATGGACAAGTGGAGTATAATATTACTAATTGTGAAACTTGACATTTTAATAACGTGTGCGCTAAATATAGCACATGATGGTAAAATAATTCAGTGATTTTATTCTCGCTGGGTAAAAAAAATGAGACTTACTTAGCTAGGTGTGAATTTAAAAAGGACATATTGTCCATTTTTTTATGACGCACAAGAATACTTGTTCTGCAATATGTGCAGAGTGGACTAGCAGACTTTTGCAAGTGCCAATATGGTTCAATGGGAGTATGAGCTTTATCAGGCCTAATTAATTAGTGTTTGCACATGATTAAATACTATCTGGCACAACTGCAATAACAAAAATAAATCGAGTGAAGCTCGTGTAACACACCAATTTAGGGGGTACGTGAGCGCAAACTACTCCTTCAATTAAATGAACTAAGTTTTACATTATTTAAGGTGTCATGGAGTTTTTTTCCTTTTAATATGGTTAGTGGTATTATGTTTGCTACATATCACCACTTACATGACAAAAAATAACATAACAGTCCCTTTTTCAATGCATGGTTTTCGCATACCTAATGTGACAAACTAGTGCTATTTTTGTCTTGACAGTTGTTTACGTTTTAGTTTATGTCCTGTCTGTAGATTATTAGCTCTTGGACTTTTGGAATACAATAACGACTGGGGAGCAATACAAAAACGATTTCTTCCATGTAAATCGAAGCATCAGGTATAATTGTTAGTATGTTGTTTTGTTTGTTTATCATGAAGTCTTACCTGGGGATGGAATTTTTTTTCCTGTTTATATTTTCTTTCAGTAATCTATCATTTTCTGTGATTCATTAGACATACCATCTAATAAAATACTTCATCCGATTACCTGCAAAATTAAATAGAACACCTTCTAAATATTTGTAGTTAGAGTATTGTTGACATGCTGGCACTAGTGATGACCTAAAATTTGAAAAGGAAAATTATATGTACTCCCTCCATTTCAAATTACTTATCATTTTAGCAAATCTGGCAAATTACATTGTTACCCTCATTAAGTACATCCCAATTGTTTCCCCAAAGCAGCCATTAAGTCTGATTAGTTGAGACTTGAGATGAGCCGATGAGAGGTTGTGACTGCATTGATGAAGGATAGGGAGGGAATGCCACCTATAAAGTACTTTGGTATGTGAGAATGACAAGTATTGTGATAAACAAAAATTGAATACTAGGGAAGGCAAGTAATTTGAAACGGAGGGAGTATTGTGTTTTCTTTGTGTTTCACAAGTGATCTGTGAACCGGATTCTTTATCTCTAATTCCTTCTGCAATTAGAACACCTAAGCATTTTGCTACATTCCAATTATGGTATATGCTTACTTTAGCCTTATCTTTAGCTGGTAAAGGTCTTTAAGGCTATTGTGGGGTATGAGGCATGCTTGTTTGCTAAAATAATTCTTTTGGTGTAGATATTTGTGAGACAAAAGAACCGCAGCTCCTCCAAAGCTCCTGACAATCCAATTAAGGTAAATATTTTGGCCTCCACTGGTATAGTATACAAGATGATGGATTGGTAAAGGGCTCAAGAATGGCAATACTCTTTGGGGAGTGTAGTTAACAGGACACTTGGTGCTGTAGTGTCTGCTATGCTGTGGCTGGAATGAAGCAGTGGCGGATCTAGCATTTAGGATATGGGTGGTCCGACCTAATTTTTTTTTAAACACCGTAAATCTAACGATGCTAATATGTGCAATACATGTATAGATAATAGAATAGACCAAAAGTACACCATGATATATTAATAAAGTATCTTAAAACATATAAAATTTTAACTTAAAGAAGCTTATATGCCTATAAAAGTTTAAAGAAGATTACCATACTACTTCGTCTTGGGTCTACGCCTTTCGATGGCCATGAAAGTGGAGGCGGAGGCGACGGGCGGCGAGACATCTTCCTCAACGTCGTGTACTTGAGTGTTCTCCTCTATATATCACAACGGGGGAAGAAGTCTATTTAGAAGCATTATTCTTTGCTGCAAGTTTTCGAAAAAGAGATGCAATATATCCATATTTTTCCATGCTTCAACAATCAACAATCTACAATATAGTACTACAATTTAATATCACAATGTACATTGTACCAGAGTTAAAATTTAAAAAATTAGAAAAGGTAGAAGACCTAAAATTGAGCGGTGGCGGAGAACAGCCAGCTGCTGGCAGGCCACGGGCGGAGGCGATTGGCACTCCTCCTTGTGGTCGCGGGCGGCAGGACGGCCAGGCCAGGCGGCGGCGGCACTCGGCGCGGCGATCTTGGCGTGCAGAGCGCGTCGTTTTCGATGCTAGCGTCGCGGAGTCGGCGTCTCCTCTCGGCAATGATGGCGAGTCGCGCCTGCCCCTGTGAGTCGACGCGGAGTCGTGGAGCCGGAGTCAGGGCGTCGTGTTTACACGTCGTGACTCGTGTGGCCGTGCGAAAAACGAGGAGTCGCGGTCGCGATACTGATTCTTCGGTTTCCAATTCCCGTGCGCCAGCGCCAGTGTTTTTTTTTTTTGATACGTAGTGGGGTCAGTCGCCCTTTCTTATTTTTGAAGGTCTACGGTCTTCAGTAATGTCAACATACTTGCCTTCTGAACTTGTCATATTTTCCCATATTAACACAGGACGTTCGCCGTATGAAGACCTCTCCATTGACAAATGAAGAACAACAGCGTATCCAGGAGGTGATTATATTTTTTACTCCAGCCTACTTTCTTTAGCATGTGCTTATCACTGTTGATGCCAGGGACTCAAGGCATTCAAAAATGATTGGGCATTGGTTTGGAGGTTCGTTGTGCCACATAGAGATCCTTCACTGCTCCCACGCCAATGGAGGTCTGCCACTGGCGTCCAGAAATCCTACAATAAAAGTGAAGCCGAAAAAGAAAAAAGGCGATCATATGAGGCTAAGAGGAGAAAACTTAAAGCTTCAATGCCTAATTCACAAGCGGTTCATGGGCAGGAGGTTAATTTTTTTTATCAAACCTGCGATGTATCCATATTATATTCAAATTGATAAATTCCATGTCCATGTACAATGTTGTCACTGAACTAATTTTAGTACTTTCATGATAGGCTGACAACAATGGCTCCGAGGGTGCTGAAAATGATGATGATGATTTGTATGTCAATGAAGCATTTTTGGCAGACACAGAGAATAGGAGCATAAACTATCAGCCTTATCAGCTGTCATTACCAAGAAATGCTGGAAATGGCATGATGATGCAGTCAGGCAGCAGCCTCTGTGAAGAATCTGGTGTTGCAGGTGACTCTGCTGAACAGCAGAAAGGAAACGGCACAAATTTTGATGTGACAGCTTCATATTTCCCTTTTAGTTCTTGCACTTCTGATGGCCTTTCATCTAAGCGAAAGGTACAAGGTGGCTCTTTGGACCAACCGCAGGCTTCGCAATTTTCAAAAGAGAAAGGTAGCTGTGTGGTCAAGTTAGCCCCAGATTTGCCTCCTGTAAACCTTCCTCCTTCTGTCCGTGTGATATCTCAGGTGGCATTCCATCAGAATGCAACACAACTCAATGGCACCTCAGATAATGCGGCAAAGGATCTGTTTCCTGTACCACCTCCAACCTTTTCAGAAAGTGTTTATAGACAACTAAATCTGTTCCCTGATCATAGTACTAATGTTAGATTACATCAGAGTGGGATTTCTAATGGAAATACGACAGAAGATGGTGCTGAGCAAGATTTTCAGATGCATCCTTTGCTTTTTCAGTACCCAAGAGAGGTGCTTTCATCATATAATCATCCGGTTCAAAACCTTATCAATCATTCAAGGGATCTTTTCCCCTTTGAGAAAGTCCAAACCGAGAAAAGTAACAATCAGACTACAGATTGCATTGAGACGAGAACTCCTGTAAATGCTAATACTATTGATTTCCATCCTCTCCTGCAAAGAACTGAAGTTGATATGCATGGAGAAGTACTAGGAGATGACTGCAATCGCCCTTATAATCAATCTGAGTGTAACATGAGGGAAGCCCCAGCAGATGATCAGTCAACAGCTAGGAAAAAATCCACAGGCCCTTGTGAGAAGGAAAATAATATTGACTTGGATATTCATTTATGTTCTTCAAGGGACTACATGAATGGAAATGATACCGGAGGTACCAGTAGCAAATTGAATGATAGGGCAGAGGTGTCTAGGAAGGACAAAGCTAGTGTTTCAGAGCTGGAGGATGGAAATGTTTGTTCCCATCATGGCATTGAAGAGCCTAATGAAGAATCAATGCAAGGCATTGTAATGGAACAAGAAGAATTAAGTGATTCAGAGGAAGATAGCCAGCATGTCGAATTTGAACGTGAGGAAATGGATGATTCTGATGAGGAACAAGTTCAAGGTGTCGACCCCTTGCTGGCTCAAAATAAGGTAATATTGCAGTTTACCATGTATCTGTTATTCTTGTATCATTTTATTGTTCGTTTCTGGTTGTAGAATTCTACTGATTTCCCCCTTTTCTACAATGGTTTCACCAATGGCTTTAACATATCTATTGCACTCTGTTGCTTATATCACGGAAAGTTACCTTTGTATGATTGCTTGCGCATTTCTTGGACTTACCTGATCAAACAAGTGAAGCATCACATTGTCACATGTTCAATCAATAATTGGTGACAACGCTGCAATTTTCCCTGAAAGATCTCATGCTTGAACCTTTCTTCTATGAATTAATGCTTGCAATATGTTTTTTCTCCTCTTCCTTTTGACAAGCTGATAGGCTGATAGCTATAGATGTTTCCTTGTGCAGGAGGTTTCAACATCAGTTGGTTGTGGGGAGTATGAAGGCAGTAATAATCAGAGCCAGTTGAATGTGAGGAAATGGATGATTCTGATGAGGACCAAGTTCAAGGTGTCGACCCCTTGCTGGCTCAAAACAAGGTAATATTGCAGTTTAGCACATATTTGTTATTCTAGTATCATTTTACTGTTCATTTCTGGATGTAGAATTCTACTGATTTCCCCATTCTCTAGAATGATTTCACCAATGGCTTTAAGATATCTATTGCACTCTGTGGCTTATATCATGGAAAGTTACCTTTGTATGATTGCTTTTGCAATTTCTTGGACTTGCCTGATTAAAAAAGTGAAGCATCACATTGTCACACGTTCAATCAATAATTGGTGACAACGCTGCAATTTTCCCTGAAAGATCTCATGTTTGAACCTCTCTTCTATGAATTAATGCTTGCAATATGTTTTTTCTCCTCTTCCTTTTGACATGCTGATAGACTGATAGCTATAGATGTTTCCTTGTGCAGGAGGTTTCATCATCAGTGGGTTGTGGGGAGTATGAAGGCAGCAATAATCAAATTCTCAAAAAAGAAAAATCTCAAAAAGAAGGCAGCAATAATCAGAGCCAGAACCAACAAAGGTTAGTACAGGTGGGTAAACAGGGTGCAGCAACGCAGAAACCACATAGGCTTTCTACAACTGAACCTAGCGAAACGAAAACCAGAAGGCCTAAAGCTCAGCAGGATTCAAGTCCAGTGATTTAAGAAGAACCAGAAAAAAAAACCTGCTCCAAGTTAAAAAAAAAAAAGGTGTTTCCAGCATTTCGTCTCATTTGCACATCGGCTACCTGTTTTCCTGGCCGCAATATTCTCCAGATGATAGCACGGCAATCTGCTGTCATTCGCATTTCTGTGAACGGAGCAGCAAGATCAAGGTGAGACCTTGGAAGTACATGTCCACTGTTGAATAGCAACTAAGCAAGACTGAAGTGGCGATCCTTGCTTCACCTCTGACACCATTGACACATTAGCCTGCCATTGAGTAGTTAATTGCTTTTGATTGACTTGACTGAGTTTGTGTCCTCTCCACTCTCCAGGAAAGTCTCAGCGAGTCATGTGTTGTGTTACAGCTTGTAACATGAGCCAATGTGTTAATGTTTCTGTAAAGTTGGCGTAGCGCCATGGCCATTGACGCTATAATGTTAGTAAAGTTGATTAGTGCATGGCTTATATCTTCACTGCTTGTTATTTAGATAGCTCACTGCCTCCCTGCAATTACATATTGCAAGCTTGTAAATAATTTTCAAGAAGGCATTTCATTCCTTAAAACATTTTTCCCCAACGGAAACCGTTGGCCGGAATTGATTTCGCCTTATTTGTAGAGAAATAGCATACACAGAACAGAATGTACTGATGTATACACGAGGGTTAACGACGTTGTGAAATCGCTAATGGTTAGTTTGTGAAAACTGATACAGTGTGTTTTAGCTGTTTTTCTTACGGTTTTTACTGGTTTTTGGTAAAATGGTGAGGAGCGGTTTTTAATTTAAAACGGAAAGGTAAACCCTGGGAGTACAAAAATCATCAGAGCCTCACAGGCAGAAATCACCTGTAATATGCACATGTATAAATCATTGTTGTATGTGTGAAGTATATTTCCCTATTTTTGGCATAGCTAAATTAACAGACTTGCTAAAAATATGTCGACAGTTTTTTGAGCTGATCTCAGTCGGCTTCTCTGTACGTCCGATTGCTCTGCACGAGTCTTCGGTTGTGCTTGCCGGATCGTTCGATTTCTTCTCAAAATCATCTCCTATAAAGTAAGGACTGCATATGCTTTTGCTTTTTAACTTTTCCAATGTAAGATTTAAATTTACACTCCACTTACATCTCACTTACACACCACTTACATATCTAATTACTATGTAATTTTAGGACTTAGAATTTACATTGTAAATACATTAAATTTACATATGTAATTTAGCAACTTACAATGTAAATACATGCTGACTATTTTTTGGTAAAAAATATGGCGCCATAAATATAACTACTCCCTAAATTAATCCTTTATTACACAAAATCTATGGCCGTCCAGCGTAATTATGCGCTCCTGTCCACTCGTCCAACAACAACCTGCTAAATTTGCGTCTTGCAAAGATCACCTGTTCATATAATACTCTGCAGGGCTCCCCTCTGAAAAAAGTTGAGATTTCAGACAATTAACATCACTAGGAGAGAAATCAAGAAACAATGGTGTCTCTCCGCGCGGCCATCGTCCTCGTCGTCGCCGCCTCGTCGGTCGCCGTCGCCTTCTCTCGTACGTAATTTGCATCATCGATCGATCGATCGATCAGCAATGGCGAATGGCGATTGAATTGATTTGGATGGATGCAGATGCGGAAGGGAACGAGGGGCCGGACTTCACGTACATCGAGGGCGCCATGGACGGGCCGTCGAACTGGGGGAAGCTGAGCCCGGAGTACAGGATGTGCGGCGAGGGGAGGGGAGTGAGTAAATATCATGTATACCATTTGAATACATACCGTACAATATTGCTACAAGTAAAAATTGCGATAGCAAGGAACTCAAAGTTATTGTGATCGAATTGTCTCATGAAGATGCATAATTTAGTGACAACCAAATTAAGGATAGATTAACGGTTGGATTGTTTTTCCCTTCGTAGAAGTTTAAAATTTTCATATTATTTTCCAAAGTTATAAAGAATTTTTGTTAGGACACAAATCACTTCAAGAATTGCTAGTTGGGTAGTGCAAAATATCAGCAATTGTTTGAAGCTATTCTTTTTTCTTTTTCACATGTTTGATTGTTTTCTTCGAAACAATATTTGTTTGAAATAAGAGTAGAATTATATAAATTTAATTGGTATTTATAGTGTTTATCGGTAGTCATGATCACCTTGGCAAATCACCTTAGCTGCCTCAGGTATGATGTTTCGTCATACGTGTAGAAGGCAAATATGCACATGTGCAAGGTCTTTAGAAGTTTTTTTTTTTTTTTACAAAAGATAGATATGACAGTCTTCTTAATTGGTCCTTAATAGATCCATCAGTTTAAGTGAAAACCGATATCAAAATATTTTTATTAAAAATAGTATAATATAGTGGGTTCATTAATTAATGTAAAAAAATAGTTAATATAGATCATAAATTGGTAATTTACTGATACAAAATATAATTGCGTAACATTTATATTAAACAACGTGTTTTTAATATTTTGATATAAAATAATGGTTTGATATAATAGGTACATCGGTTTAAGTAAAAAAAATATATTATATTGTTAATATGAAGGGTAAAATAATATAGTTTTGTAAAAATTATTTTTAAACATTGTGGAGCTAATTTAGACATATACGATGATATATATAATCTATGTTTATAAAGTTATAATTTCTTAAAGTTTATTATCAGTAATAATAATTACAATTTAGTTTGTACATGGAGAAGAAAAGGAAGAAGAAGGAAGCAAATATACGTTTTTATTGATATAAGTAATTTATGTTTTTTTCACTTTATCTTTTTAAATGTACATTACAGTTGTATATGTATTTTTGGCTTTTTACAAGTTGTACGTACGTACCTTTCTCTCGTCGGTGCACTAAGGG